>VDFB02270651.1:419716410-419816625 GCA_007258455.2 Sequoia sempervirens
CCTTAGTGTATGTAAAATTATATATAAATCAAACATATATATAATTATAATTCTATATAAATTTTCACAGTTTATCCAAAATATCTCCTTTTACAATCTTCTTAAAATTTTGATTGTATTTTATCGCAAAAATCTTTAAATACGGTCATAGGGCCATCAAATTTAAGTTATGATTTAAAAATAATATAAATAATAATATGTATATTAATATTAAAAATAGGGTGTTTGACCGAACATTCTTGGAATGTTCGGTCGAACCCATTTAATTTCTTTTTTTTAATTGCATGGATTGGTGGTTCGGCCGAACATGGGTTTGGCCGAACCCATGTTAGACCGAATCTTTCCAAGATGTTCGGCCGAACACTAGTTCGGCCGAACCCCTCTTTTTTCACCCTTACTTCCTAAGGCACCAGAATTGTTGAAAATTTTGCATTTTGAAGCTCGATTTGAGAATGAAAATGGAGATCTCAAAAACCCAACTAGTATCGGGTTCCCCTCAAAACGAGCTATCCAACGAATATAATTTTAGTATGTTTTGATTATATCTATATATTTTTTAAGTTTTATTAAATATAGGTTTTTCATTGAAAACAAAACTCTTTGTTCTGCACAAGTGGAAAAATAGAAGATTATCAATTTTTTTTTAAAAAAAATATGAGTGCACCAGATATTGGAGTCCTTGATCCAACAAAAAAAAGAAAAGGAATTTCGATACATATAGTAAAAGTTATGCGTTATCACAGTTGTTATGTGAATTGTAATTGATTTGACACAAAACTTGATTAAAGAAAAATATTCAATAAAAAATATCTAACCAAGTGGAAGCACTGAATGTCGGAGTTACAAATCTAAATTTGAAAGAATTGGAATTTTATCTTTCAAGGAAAAAAAGTTATCGTTATCACGGTGTACATCACTTTTAAAAATGTTATTTTAGAAAAACCAATTTTCATGGGAGATGGAAAAGTGCAATATGAAGTTCCAAAATTGGAAAAAATATTTTAGAATCTACAGACAAAATATGACAAGACTCTAGTTTACATCATCTTCGGAAATTCTTCTGGTTTAATCGCTATAGGTGCGAATGTGGAGGTGTGTTTTAAAAAAAAAAAATACTCGATTAATCGGTTTGGCCAAAATTTTAAACCACTGTGTGGGATCACCCCTCTACCCTATCTCCTTCCCCCTCTAATTCTCTATATCTCCCCTATCCCTCTCTACCTCTCCCTCCCTTCTTCTCTCTCTCTCACTGTCTCTAGCTCTCTCTTTCCTTCTCTACTTCTTTCTATCTCACCTCTCACTCCCTCCCTATCTCTATCTCACTTATCCCTCTCTACCTCCCTTTGTCCCTTTACCCTCCTCTCTCTCTCTCTCTCTCTCTCTCTCTCTCTCTCCTTCCCTCTCTCTCTCTCCTTCCCTCTCTACTTCTTTTCCCTCCTCTCTCTCTCTTTCTCTATGCTTCCCTCTCTACTTCTTTACTCTCCTCTCCAATTCATTCCAAAAACAACACTTTCTATACAACTTTAGTTTTTTATTTTTTTATTTGTTTATTGTTTGGATTTTATAACACATAACAAATTTTATTTTTAGTAAAAATTTATTATATTATTTTATTTATTATATAAATTATTATATTTTATTTTATTTATTATATAAATTATTTTATTTATTTTTATAGTATATATAAGTTATTTTATTTATTATATAAATTATTTTATTTTATTCCTGCTCAGACAAGGGAAAATGATTACACAAAATGAGGGCCTGCACCTCTGTTTGAGCCAAGGGAGTTTAAGTCATGGTCTTTCTAGAGAGTAGGGATTGTAGAGTTCATGGCAACTTTCCTCTTCCTCTACATCACCATCCTCGCTATCATGGGCGTGAAAAGATCAAACGATGTGTGCTCAACCATGGGTATACAGGGCATCGCCTGGGCATTCAGAGGAATGATCTTCTCTCTTGTTTACTGCACAACTGGAATTTCAGGTACACCTTTGTTCTGGTTTACACTGTTTTCTCTACCACTGACGCCAAAACGGGGGCACCAGTAAAAATTGGTCTAGTCTTCCAACCTTTGGAGAGTGGAAGCCGCTCCAAGCATAATGTCTTCCTCCTTTCCTTCCATTTTTACTCTCTTTCTCTTGAATTCAAAGGACTGCAACTACAAATGAAATGAAATCAAATGCCTAAATTGAATAGCTGGGGTAGTACCACTACTTAAAACAGATGGCTATGGATGCTGGATGCTGATTGCACAATGTGATGATGATAAATGATAATGGCCAGTAGGGCATGGTCAGCTAGTCTACAAAATTCATGGCCCACACTCTACAAACTCTGCTCACACCACGACTTCAACTTCTCTTCTTACCGTACCCGTGACTCCCTCCAATAGTTAACGACTGTCTAAACGATTTTATCCCTGTCGTAAAGTTCGTGGGGTTCCTGCCGGCATCAGACTGGGGGAAATGTTAGTGGGGTTCCCCCACGTAGAATAGCCTATCGGCTAAATATATATACATGTATATTTAACAATAATAATAACGGGTATATGGTTTGAAGTAAACAATACAAATGACCAATTTTTTTTTCAATGTCTTTCTTTCCTATTACTCTATCATCTTATAACGTTAGTAGTTTCTAATAAACAAAGTTGTTAATAACTTCATTTTGCTGGTGGGTGTTCCCTTAGCTTTAAGTCGTTCTTACTTAAAAAGAAAAAGCTTAAAAATAAAAAGAATGGCTCAATAATAATGAATTTTTTTCCCCAAGTTGTAAAGTCTAGAGAACTATATAGGATATGTTAATATTTAAAGATTATAATACTTAAATAATAAACTACTTGTGTAAAATTTGACCCACCACCTAAAAGATAGAGTTAGTTGTTGAATACTATGATTCTAGCATGTGTGATATAAATTATTTAAGGCTTTGATGAGCTTCTTAGAAGGCTTAATGAGTACATGTTCATTTTTATTGGGATATTGTAGTGTTTTATTGTCATGATACCTCTTCATTTGATTAATCCAATTACGAACCCTTTAGGGCTTGATACCTTCCTACTAAAGTATTACTTTATATTAATATTTGAGTTAATTTGTAAGACACATGACATGATTCTATAATGTTCTAGTGAATGAACCTAACTACCTAAGTGTAATTGACCTAGCATGAATGATCTACACAATTGGAACCATGGATGGTTAGAGGCCAAAGTATAAAGGCTATGTAATTGGGATTCTTGAATTGGGAAAGTAATTCTCTTATGTCATAATTTGAGCATATTCCCTAGCTATAAATAAATTCTTGTGGATGGTCAAGATTTATTAAGAGTTAATTGTGTACCCCATGGATAAATCTTCAAAGGAATTAGAAAAACTTTATGAGGTAAATTCTAATAGCCTAGATTGAAACTACTATCTTATGGCTCTTTGCAAGATTTAGTGATCTAAAATCTAAATAATTTATGTATGGGAGGTTGCTGCTTGAATTTATTCTAATAATTCTTAGAGTCCCTTCATGAGAATTTCTCTATCAAGGCTATGCTTCAATACTATGCTGCAAGACTCCTAAGTTGAGACAAAATCTCATTCATTACTCTATCAAGTGAAATCTAAGTCATTAATTGACCAAAGTTAATCATGTGATGATTCCTATCCTCTAAGTGGGAATCTAAATGTTTCTCCTATAAAAAAAACTAGAATTGAAATTGTGTTAAGTTAAAATTACAAGGAGCATCACATCTGCTACAAGTTTCAGGAATAAAGTTGTGTTAAATCCAAAGATGAGATCTCAAGTAAAATCAAATTTATAAATACCCACATCTATAGGAAATTTTAAATATAATGACATGTTGAGATTGAAATTGAGAGCTCTAATAAGTTAAAATTTATAAGGATGCTTGTGTCCATGGTATGCTACTATGCATAATGTCATAATACTTTTGGAATTGAGAGCCTGAGCATGTTATAATTTATAAAGTTCCCACATTTATAGCAAGCACTAGTGGATTTTCTAACCATTGATGGCCCAATTGGATCTATATCCACTGATCTATTAGTTTGAATCTTCACATACATGTGTTCATAGATAGATGAGAGTTGGAAGCTAATCATTAGTCAGTTCAAAATTGAGTGCAAAAATTAGTCAAATGTTGAAGTTAGTAGGTGACTTAGGTCTATAGAACTCTAGAGATAAATCCTTTGAGTTCCAAAACCAAGTTCCCAATTAAATTAGAATTGATAATATGTTTGTTCCTAAGACACTGAGAGTCAAGAAACTTAACAATTGGGTGTATGCGATGTATTTGTATCAAAGTTGACCCATGTATTTTTAACAATTCAATACACAACACAAATAAAATATTGATTTAAAATATTAACAATTATTGATGTACTTTTTTATTATTTTTATATTCTATTTAGACTTGATTTGGCTCAATTAATCAAATACTCTATAGATTTTAAAAAACATATATTAAATTTTAATATATATTAAAATATTATCTATAACATATATACAAACACATAATTTATTATATATTAAAGATACTTAATAGTTTTAATTATTTATATTAATTTATGTTTTAATTAAAGATCAAATATAGATGTAATTTTGAAAATTATATACCTATACCTTTTGATTTATGTTTTAGATCTAAGATGATCAAATTATTGTTTATGCATTTCCTAACATAAAAACCTTATTTATACTCTAAAATAAAAACCAATGACTTCATAATTTTAGCAATAAAAAACAATACAATTAATTAATGTTTAAATGAATATTACAAAGCAATACATAATCCAAATAAAATGTTTTTATATATATAATTTTTTAATTTTTAAAATCACTAATTAAAAGTAAAATTGAAGAGAAACCATTTTATTTACACTTCAATAGACATTTTTTAACAATTCAATACATAATACAAAAAAAAAAAATTATATAAAAAAATACATCAATAATTGTTAATATTTGAAATCAATAATTAAAAATAAAATTAAAGTAAAACTAATTTATTTAGATTTGAATAAGTATGTTTGAATAGAATGAATATTGTGAAGACTTTATACATTATTTTATTTGTGTTATGTATTGAATTGTAAAGATGTAGAAATCTTAATACTAAATGTATAGGAAAATGGTTAAAAAATTACATGTTTTTAAAAAATAAAATATATTATGTAATTTAAAATACAAATTATATAATTCTTATATTATTATTTATTGAATATTTTATTAATAAAAATATATCTAATATCAATTTTGAGTTAATATATTTATTAAAAAAAAAATTCATCATATTTTTTATATAATAAAATTATTTTTATATATTAAGAATTATTTTATTTTACTTCAGAATTAATTTATTTGTATTTATTAAATATTATTTTATTTTATTTGTTTAAAAATTGTTTAATAATTTAATTTTTTAATATATATATATATAAACTCTTTAATATTTTTATTAATATACAATTAAAATCTTTAATCAAAAATATTAAAGAGTTTATATATATTTATTTAATAGATTAAAAAAATATTTTATATTGGTAATATTTTATAAAATATGTTTTAAATATATTAAACAAATATATATAAACTCTTTTTGCTGTCCTTGTATTTTGTGCTCGAAAATTAAAAAAAAGTTAGGGTCAGGGAGTTACTGTGTTTGCACGACACTAAGAAGGGACGTTTGATTAAGTGTAGCGGAGATGCATGATGGGGAGCAGGGCTTAAATTTGATGGCCGTATCACTTGAAAGGCAAAATTTTAGTTAAAGTGTCAAAATTTCTAAGTAATTATTCTTATATATGTTTTTTCAATCTACATATATTTTTCTTAAGGAAATTTCAAATAAATGACCATCACAAAAAAAATTGCTTAACGGGCAAGGTCGACCGTCAAATTTAAGCCCTGATGGGGAGGCATCCATGCCGCGGTATAAAAATAATGAATAGAATAAGGAATAGTTTTCCATTGAACTTCAAGCCAAAAACCTAGCTTGAAGAAGTTTAGCCTTAGCTATTTTGTTGTGCTTTTTTTCTTAACAGGTTGGAGAACCAAAAATTAATCTGGCTGAAAGCCAATGCAAATTTTGATGCTTAACTAATTTTATACTCAAACCTCCAATTGTCTTTGGGTCCTTCATTACCAAGTAGCTATTAGATTGTGTTGTTTTAAATGAAAATATTGAATATAAATTAAGATTTGCCTTAGTGATTTGTGGGATATGACCCATGCATGGCAGTGGAGTGTGATATTTATTATGAGTTTTGGTGGAAAGCTGTTGTAGATCTTAATAACATTTTGTTTCCACAGTTCATGATAGATTAAACAAGAGTTTCTGAATAAATTGTGTGCAAATTTTTACATCAACGTTTCAGATCATACTCCGTGATCCATCATCAGGATGTAAAACAGATAGAGAAAAATAAAAATCTGCACACGGTTGATCCAGAAACTCTTAGTCAATCTGTAACAGATCTGAAAAATACTTCAGGTGAAAATTGTTTTCTCACTGCAGACACATAGAGCTTTCTGACAGAAAATTTATTTGACTGTCTCATTCATTATGAATCTAGATAAGAACCACTAAAATCTCTCCCTACCGATAACAGAGCCAGTCCTCGTAAATATAGCTGGCAGGGCCCACTTAATGTTTTGTGGATAGAGGCGTGCCGCGAGGATAGTTAGGTGAGGACTAGTAGATATTTATGTAGCCGAGGCTGTCAATATAATATGCATTGGACGCACAGGGTGGTAGTGCGCTTAAACTTTAGTGGTCGAAACTTGAGTTGCATCAACAATGGCGGAGGAAAAGCAGAGAGAGCTCCGTGTGGTGATGTTCCCATGGCTCGCCTACGGTCACATAACGCCCTTCATGGAGCTTGCCAAGAGCCTGGCCAGTCACGGTCTTAAAGTTTTCTTTGTGTCAACTCCGCTGAATATTAAGCGAATTAAGCCTCAAATGTCCGACACTTCGGGAATAGATCTGGTGGAGCTGGCGATGCCCTCCGTGGAAGGTCTGCCAGCAGGCGTAGAGTCCACTGCAGATGTTGGCAAGGAAGGAGGAGGAGCTATGCTGATACCCTTACTCATCCAAGCCATGGATCTTATGGAGAAGCCCTTCGAGGCACTGTTACACCAGCTGTCACCAGATTTCGTGATCCACGACTTCGTGCAGCACTGGGCTCCTCGTGTGGCTGCCAAGCTGCCCATTCCCGTTCCCACCATATTATTCAACATACTGGGAGCGGCCAGCGTAAGCTTTGCAGAAGGGCAGCTCGCAACCGGATTGGAAAACCCAACCGCCGAGGATCTGATTGTTCCACCACCAGGATTCCCTTCGTCGATTGTTGGGCGCCGCCTGTTTGAAGCACGGAAAGTGGTGCCGCTCTACCACAGGCAGCCCGATGGCGTTAGTCTTGTGGAGCGCGGCAGCATCTGTGCGCGGGAGAGTTGGGTAGTCGCATCCAACACGTGCGTGGAGTTGGAAGGGGCGTATGTGGAGTATTTGCAGAGCGTCACTAGGCGACCTGTGCTCCCTGTCGGATTTCTTATGCCTAAGCTCCCGCCGCCCCCCGCTGATGATATTTGCTTGCAGTGGCTCGACAAGCAACCTGCTGCTTCGGTGGTGTTGGTGTCCTTTGGCAGCGAGTGCGTTCTCTCCATCGAGGAGGTCGTCACCATGGCCATGGGTTTGCAGGAGAGCAGCGCATCATTCCTCTGGCTTCTGCCTGCAGGAAACAGCTTGCCCCAAGGCTTCCATGATCAGATAAGGGTATGTTAAAAGGGCTATCTTTTTAAATCATTTTATTTTTAAATATATGTCTATACTTAAATTACAAATTTATATATAACTCTTTCTCTTTTTACTCATTTCAATATGATCAGTTTAAAACTTTAAATAAAATTGTTTAAACAGATATTTTCCTTTTCATTCTGTATATACTATCTATTTATTGCAATTTTTTATATAATTTGTAAACAAATTCGTGAAATTGATTGAATGCAATTTTTATCATAAATTTACAGTGTCAATTCTAAAATTCTAGTTACAAATTATATAAAAAATTGCAATAAATAGAAGTAGTATATACATGATTAAAAGAAAAATAAATAAATTTAATTTAATGATCATATTGACATGAGTTTAGTTTTCTTTATAAGAAAAAGAATATGAATTTGAAATAAAATTTTCATGCTTTTAATCCTTCATATAGACAATTGTTCCATTACAATTAGATTAAATTATTCATTTTAAAAATAATAAAGAAAAAAAAAGAAAGTTCAAAGCTCTAAATTTTAGAACATGTATTTAGACCTAATATTTCAAGTTTTTAATTTAAAAAATTAACTAATATGGAATCTCAAAGTTTAGACATTATTTTTTAAAACCTTTATCTTTTAAAACATATATATATTCAAAAATTTAATTAGAATATTATATATAAATTTCAAATTTTCAATATTATATAAAAATGCAACACAAAGTTAGAAACACTTAGCAATAATCTTAATGGATTGTGAAAATCTCTTATCACTCACTAATAATCTTATGTACTTTTTCATTTAAAATATAATCTATTTATTCATTTATTTTTTAAATGTTTTTTTTTTTTATATTTGATAATTAATTAATTAATTATTTATTTTTAATTATTTTGTAGGAAAAGGGATTGGTAATATCAAAGTGGGCTCCACAATTGCACATTTTGAACCATCTTTCTACAGGGGCTTTTCTCACCCATTGTGGGTGGAATTCAATAACAGAAGGGTTGAGGTTTGGAGTGCCACTCATAGCTCTTCCAATGCAATTTGAGCAAGGGTTAAATGCGAGGCTAGCACAAGAGCTTAATGTGGGAGTGGAAGTAAGAAGAAATGAGGAAAATGGCTCTTTTACTAAGGAGGACATCAGTAAAGCTATTGAAATCATAATGGTAGAAGGAGCAAAAATCAAATATAATGTCAAAAAGATAAGTAATGTGTTAACTAGCAATAATTTCCAAGTCTATGAAAGAAATATAAGAAATTTTGTCTCCATGCTCAAAACCTTGAAGAAATGATTAGATTGATGGCCCTAAACTTGTCTATTTTAGAAAATGATTTGGCCAATAGACCCCTAAAAATTGAGACAAGTTAATAAAAAAATGTGATACTTTCTTCATTTAATGAAATTCATTTTTTAAGTCATATGTATTGTAAAACATTATAATGTTAGATTACTTGTATGAAAAACCTTTTGTGTACCAAATGAAAAATAAAAGATGTGGATTATTTTTCTATATTTCTTCCTTGAACAACAATATGTATAAGAAGATGGAAATAAATTAATAATCAAAAGAAAAATAACTTAGATTACTACAAATAGAGAAGCATATAGAACATGTAACAATAATATTGTATAAAGTTAATACAAATAGTTGTCAATGTTTTTAACAATACATGTGTAATAATTCTAACCCTATTATCTAAAATAATTGATACTTTTTTTTGGTTAATTTTGGGGTGTCACAAGCTAATTGTAACCAATGCACAAATTAGTTCCCTAGGTATTATGGTAATCATTCAAGGATGCTATAGTTCAAATTAATCATTAGTTTACTTAAACTTAGTACAATCCAGTATTTACAATTGTCAACTAGGAATGAGTCACAATTGTAAATAATAACAAAGGAAGTTTATATTATTAAGTAAAGAATCATTATCATTTTTGTGGAAAAATGTTTGTTGTTCACTTTGCATAATACTATAATGTAAAATCAATATTATTTGTGTTTCACATAGGGGAATTGAGGGACGTGTGCATCACATGGGTTGAACATTCTTGGAGACACTTTATGTGTTGTATGTAATATTGGGATAAATATTTAGTGTGGGTTTGCACATTGGGAAAATATTTAATCTTGAAAAAATTTAGTATCAAAAAGTAAATGAGGGGGAAACAGTTTTATAAGCTGATGGTATTAGTTATATGGTTTATGTAATACCATTTGGTGGCTTTGTACAAGATTATTTCTTTGAAAAAAATACATTAGTAGTTGTTGAGGTTGGCTAGTCTAAGAATCTCTTGTAGATTTTAAATGTGAGGAGAGGATGCAAATATTGCAATGTGGGGTTACATGATTATCATTAACTTGTTCACATAGAGTGCATGTAGAGAACTTGATGTTTCAAAATTATTCTTGGAGACTCTTTAGATGTATTGCAACATTTGTTCATGAGATAATAATTGATTTTGGATGTTTTTGGAAGTTAGGATTTTTTCCTCTTGAAGGCTTTTTAAGGTATATCTTGTGTCATATTGATGGTATGTTTGTCTATTCTTTTGTGTTGTGGATTTTGAATAATTATCTATATGATTTTATTTAGGTAAATGCAAGATAATAGGTACACTTTTTGGCCAAAAAGTGGAAGTGTTTTTCCTAAAAAATCAAAATTTGTCATAGTTGGAGTAAAAATTTTAAGCACTCACACATAGAATCTTAACAAGGTCTAATAATATCAAATGTAGGATTTTGAGTATAGTTATCAAAATATGTAATTTATTCTAATACCAAAATGATACAAGTTAATTTGATATAGGATGTACAAAAATCACCTTTTTTAAGTCACCTTTTTATGGCCAAAACATGCACATGCACAACCAACATAATTTGAACTAAATAAAATACTTTTTAAATTTATTTTGGAGAAAGATGTGTATTATGATTTTTTTATAATTTTTTTCAAAATATTATTTTTTAATTAAATTTTTTCAAAATATTTTTTAAATTAATTTTATTGGCCCTAATTGTTATTCTTGAAAACCCTTGTATACAACCAACATAATTTGAGCTAAACTAATCATACAATGATTTTTTTACTATGTAAAGAATGATGTTTATATTGATCAAACATAATTTTCTTTTAAAAAAAGCTTCAACAATTAAAAGTTATTAAAAAATACTAATACTTGACATTTCAACTTTATGAACTGATTTGTTTCAAAATTTAATATATATAAAAAAATGTTCAATAATAAAAAAATTACATATTTGTAAACTAGACATTGTCATCTATAATGGTTTTAAGTTCATTAATTTTTTTTTTAAAAGTTGTCAACCATATTACCAAAGTTATTTTTTTCTCTTGCTATTGACATGGCCTTGAACTTGTAGGTCCAAGAATAAGGGTTGTGTTTTCAATCCTAAAAAAATATAACAACCATGGGTTTCAAATTTCAAATTCTATGAAATGTGTATTCGCTCCAAAATGCATATCCATTCTAAAAAGAAATCGGTATATGATGTAAATAGAAATGGGTATCTATTTTAAAATAAGTAATTATTTTAAAAATAAAATGCATTCTTATTTAAAAAATTAAAACGTGTGCCCATTTTAAAATGGGTCTCCCTTTCAAAAATCAAAACGGTATCCATTTCATTCAAGTAGGAGTTTAGGTTTGGAAGCTTGATCCTAAACAAGTAACTATTTTTTATGAAATATGTATCCACCTCTATTAGGAATTTTTCAATCCCAACACTTCCACTAAAAGTGGACTCATTGACTTGCACTTAGCCCTCTTGAGATTATGTGAAAATAGCTCTATATGGCTGCAAATTTCCTTTCATTCAATATTAGAGTCTAGTTATTAGATTGAGGAAGATATCTCCCTTTTATTGTTAACCCTTGATAGGAGTAGATTTTTGTACATATTTGAATCCATGGATTTGTAAGAAAAAAATGAAGGAATTTTTGATAGTACATCAGTGTTTACAAACTTAGGTTGTTACAGATGTAGGGTTTAATGGAGATTTTCAATGTGGGTTCTCTGTTTGGGTTCTTTCTATGAGGGTTTTGGGGGTGAGAACTTTTTGGAGACCTCTTAGAAAAAAATAGACCACACCATTTAGCCTAGAATACCCAAAGACCCATATTTTAGTTTATGGCACTGTGTGGTATGGTAAAAAAATTAACCCTTTTTAAGGGCATGGAGGAAATGGTTACCAAAAAAATTTGTATGATTTGTATGGATTTGTATGAGTGCCAAACAATATCATTGTGGGTAGGGATACACAAGCAGGTCACAAAAAAATGAATAAAAAGAAAATAAAAAATTTCTAGCCCATTGGTAATGTTAATGTGTGGAATAGCCATTGTAGGGGATTTAGTACCGTAGTCCATGGTCACATGGAGGATTGAGCCCCTATCACAATGGGTGATAGCTCCTAATCGTGCACCAATTGTGATTAAGCCCCTATCACACTAGGGTGATAGCTCCCAATCACACCCAACAAGAAACACCACTAGTTAACATAGGGCCACCAATTAGCCACCCACACACCACTAAAGATTTTCCAGTGTTGGGTTTTGAAACCATACAAGGATAGTTTTCTTCTGGAAGCCATAAATTTCATCTTGAGAGTCAAAATATAAAATTCTTATAGTTAACTGAAATCTATTTCCAAGTACTACACTATGGTGTCATTTTTTTCCTAGATTTTGTGATTTTTGATAAAGAATATTAGATGAAATTTGACTTTACATTTCCATCTTAGAGAGGTCATATCTTGTGCATACGATGTCTCATTTTGGGCTCCTTATAGTCAATGAAAATATGTTTATAAACACTATGTTGTGGATTGGGTTTAGAGATATTGTTATGTGTTTTTCTCAATTGCATTTCTATTTGAGTTGTTTATTGATTCATTTGACTATGGTAACTTGTGAGTTTGTAGTAAATCAAATCTAGTAGTGATTTTGTGTTTAAGTCATTTAAAACTTACATGCGGGTGAACCCACAATAGTGGGTTACAAATTTTTACACGAGCAAAAATTGGAGGTCACTCATAAAAAAGTTTTAACTGCCTTTGAATGAAGGAAACCCTTCAAATGGAGGGGCTTCATTTGAACATGCATACCTTCTTGTGAACACCCCCTTCAAGCGAACCTTTAACCTTCATTCGAAGGTCCCTAATTAATTATTTTTTTAATGAAACAATATAATTTTCCTTTGTCTATGCCATATCAGGGGCCTTCATTCAAAGAGCCCTTAGAATGAAGGGAGCTTCAAAAGAAGGGGACCGCTTCATTCGAAGGGGTCTTTGAATGAAGGCCTCCTTTTTTCACCTTCCCCTCTCCATTTCAAAATTTATGCAATTTTTTAACTTTCGAAGCCCGGTTTGAAGGTCCAAATGGAATCAACCTAAAAAACCAAGTTGCATGACCATAGTCCTTGAAACGAGCTTTCCACCAACTATAAGATATATATATATATATATATAGTTTTATTGAACATAGGTTTTTCATCGAACATCAAGTTCTTTGTTCTACACATGTGGAAAAATAGTAAAACAGTGAAACTTGTTTTTGAAAAATATCTATGACTAGGTATTGATGTCCCTGTTCCAAAAACAATTGAATTTCAATACATACAAAACAAGTTATGAGGTCCAACTTAGTACACCTATGTCTAAATTATAGTTGGTTTGACTTCAAAACCTAATTTTAAAAATAAAAAATATTCAACAAAGCATAATGAAACAAAATGCAAGAACTAGATATCGGTGTTACTAACCGAAATTAAAAAGAATAAGAATTTTATCCTTTGTAGAAAAAAATTTATGCAAAACATAGTACACATCACCTTTTTAAAATGTTGTTTACTATTAAAAACTATTTATCAAAGGAGACACAAAGAAAATTACAATTTTATTTTATTTTTTAAAAGAAAAAAAATATTTAAAATCTACAGAAAAAATTCACAAATCAGTAGTTTGCATCATCTTCAAATTCCTACGAGTTTAGCTACTATAGGTATCGAAAAGTGAAGATTTTATTCAAAATGTTGATTTCAATGTCAAGTTTAGCCAAAAAGTGTAACCCATTCTTGTGGGATGACCCATGTATGCCTTTTATTATACTAGTTTGAAATTATTACCAATACATTGTTGAATTTAAATGTTGCATTATGAGATCTATGAGTTGAGTAGTGTTGTAGGTTTATAGGTGCATATATAAATCAAATGTGGGTTGTTTATACCCATAGATATTTTAGTGTGGATATAGAATCTATTGATTGCCTAGTTTGGTCACTTATTTAATTGGTCCAATTTTCATTATGAGGTAAAGATATGGTGTTACCTAATGCAATTATGTTGTGGGACCTATAGTTGTTGACTATATGATGTAGTCATGTGAGACTCAGTGGGAGTTTGATGTAGGTATATTTGGTGGTTTTCTTGGTTTCATGGATGTTTCTTATGCTTTTAGGAATTTAGCACAACATGATTGTTTATGCAAATGCATTGTTGGTGGTTTTGGATTGATTCTTGATTGTTTGTGGTGGTGTATCTTCTTAGTTTGGATATCATGGTTTTAATTTTCACTTTGGGAGACCTTAGTGTTTTAGTTGAGTTTTTTTATTGTGCGAGGGCCATCGATGATCTTCATTTAGGAGATGACTATCATGATCTATTGGATAGCTTGCTTAGATGGTTTAGTTGAACCTTTTGATAATGATAATTTGCTAGTGTTATATCTTCCTATTTTGGAGATCATGGTTTTACTTTATCCTTTGTGAGATCTTGATGTGGAGTACTTTGATTGCATTAGAGCCATGGATGATCTTTAATTTGGATATTTTTATCATGATATAATGTTTATCTTGGCATCATAGTTTGGTGGGATTTTGGAAATGATGCACATTCATAATTTGGTGGACGATCTTCTATAGTGGTTGTTTCTGTCATGGACGAGTTCTTGGACCCTATTTATTGTATGTAGTGAGATTTCATTAACATATTAGGTTATATTGATGGGAGATGGTTATCTCCATGTGATTAGGAGATGTTAACATCTTGATACATTGGAGGAATCTCAGAGTCTTTCATTGAGGAGTTGGTTATGATTTGTCAATTTGATAGGCAATCCTTGTTTATCTAGGATGGATATTAGTGTGTCATGGTGTACTCTTGATTACTAGTTAGCTTTTTGGCATGATACATGTGCTCTTCTAGGATAAAATGTGTTTATTTAGGATATATGATCTTATTTTGAGGAGATGTAGATCATGATGTCATTGAGAGTTATTGGTTCCTGATATTGGAGCTTTGGTAATGATTTGGGGTAATTTGATTGATGAGTGGTATGATCATTTTTCTTGTGAGCTTCTAGTTATTGTAGTGTTGCATTGGAGCTCAATAGGCATGAGATAATTGATTTTACATGTATTTTATATTTGTGTGAGGCTAAGATATCTCTTATATTTTTGGAGATCATTTGTTGATATGGTTACTCTTTGATGAGGTTTCAATAGGAAGATTGAGCTTACAAGTAGGTTGGATGTGAGTTCAACATTGACTATTGAGATTGTTTTTGGAGTGAGTCATGATGACTTAGTTATCCTGGAGGAGCATTGCATCCCCACTTTTGGTCCTCTCAATGGTAAATCATTTGAAAGGTATTTCCCCCTTGCTTTCAAAAGTATTTTGTTTCATGTTTTATTTTCTCAAGGGAATAAGTCTTGAACTATGATAGTTCTAGATGCTTATTTAAGGATTGTTTTTCATGAGTTTTTTGTTCCTTTATCTCATGGGAATTAAATTTTAGTGTTCACAAAATTAAATAAAAGTTTTTGTTCTACCCATACATATGTACCTAGAATTAAAAATTAAAAAAAAAAGTCAAAGATGCTACTTTTTAACCTTCGATAGGTGAAGTAATTATATGTAAATAATTCTTTGTTGAATTGAAAATATCTTGAATAGGTGTAAAATTTAGAACATATGGATGGATCATTATGCACCATATTAACTCTTTCTTCCATTATTTAAGAGACACACATTGATGGAATAAATGAATTAACTTATGTAAGTAGTTTATCATATAAAATGAACAAGCTAATTAAGTTTTATGAATGAGGTTGTTGTTAACTACTCATCATAAATTATTAGTTTATGATGGTTCATGTATCTCATTTTATGGCAGGGTTCATCCTTATCATAAAATTTCAACATGTTAGCTATGATAGACCAACCATAAAAAATCCCCCTTTATTAATAAAGTTGATATTTAACAAATAGATATATTAACCCTTCTTGACATCAACAAAAAATTTATATTATTTTTTATTCAATAAATGGGAAAAACAAGTGTCTCAACCCTATTATGTAATGATACTAGAGGCTAAGAAAACAAAATTCCCACACAAAGTATTAACAATAGACAAATAATAGAAAAATATTAAACTAACCACTTAAAATAGCACTAGAAAAAACAATAAACAAACTAAGACTTACTCTAGGCTAGGTGGAAAAATTCCCCCAATCATAAAAAAAGAAATTATATAGCTAATCTATATTGGTATTCTTCTTCGTTGTCTTCTCTTGGTTGGGGCTTTTATTAGAGTGGTCATTGAGCCTTTTCCCTTTTCTTCTCATTAGACAAAAGAAACATAAGTGTAGTACTAGAGTTATGTAATACCTTTGTTAAATCTTTTAGTCTTTTTAGAAAATATAGACTTGACCTTGTTAAATTTTTAAAAAAAATTTATTAAATATGCCTAATATCCAAGATTCCAAAACATTAACATACATCAATTGTCAAGAAATTATATTTGTGTTGAAATTGAAGTCGCATTATGTCATTTTTAATAATAATTCTCACTAATGATAAGTAATAGATGGGTTTGAGGCCTGTGGGAGGTTGGGTGGGTGGCCCACCATGTTGGCGGAGGGCATCCGATGGCAGGTGACGTGGTTCCTTAGTGGGGTCCTCGGTGTTGAGGTGGCTAGTGTAGGTTGGGTTGGTTGGAGTTGAGGTGGCTATTGGAGTTTGAGTTGGGTCATTTTGTTTGTGGTGAGTCTTTGTTATGATGGAGGTTCACGTATGTCAAAGCAAGCCTCGCATAAGGGGCCGAACATACAAGACAGGACGATCATGCAAGGGAAAATATCCTTGCATTGAAATAATGGCAAGTTCGTGTGGAGTTGGTTTGCATAGTTGCCATGGGCTTTATTTATGGGTGTAGGCATTGACAGTATGGCATTGTGTGGTTTGCAGTGTTTATGAGAAGTTAAGGTGGTGTGAGAATTGGTTGTTGCACTTAGCTTCTGGAGTCTTCTGAGGATGGCTTCAGCCAGGCGCTCCAAGTTTATAATCTTTGTTTCTATGGAAGGGTTGGAGTTTTTTGGTGCAGACACTCCCATTTCATTGCAGACAACGAAGAGGCAAGCTACATTTAGGGAGATCATTGACTAGAGGCTTAAGCGTGTCCTACTCAACATAGATCCTCTCATCATGGTTGCGGTTAAAATGGTCTTAGGGAAAGGACATCTCGCTCAGAAGGAATACGTGAGGGATAATGCATACATATCCTCACATTTCTTAGCTTCTTTGCTAGATAGTGATGTGCCGAAGGTGGAGGCCAGGGTGTTGCTGGAGCGTTTGTTTCACCAGGATTTGATGGGTGAAATTTAGGAGACTCTGAAGGCTATGATAATTGGCAAAGGGGTTTTGCGACCTGCCGACATAGAGCTCCTTTGGAACATAGATGAGGTGGTAAAATTTTTCCCTTTTCTCCTGGATTTAAAAGGGTTGGAACTCATGCGATACAAAATGGTTGTGGCCATGGTGGTTGAGTACCTAAAAAGGTTTCTTGGGTTAATGGCGGTAGGTGGTTTCAGTTGGGTGCAGGATTTCGAATCCTTTGAAAAACTCAATAGGTTCCTTTGAAGTGTTGGTTTTTAGGTTGCTAGAAATTTCATTTTTGTTGGATGGTGGTTAAAATTTTGGTTTTTTTTTGTTTCTGGCTAGGTTAAAGCCATTATTGCTAGATTTATACTTTGTCATCTCGATGGTTGCCATTGGCAGTTTAGAAGTTTTTTGTGCTAGCTTGGGTAGTTCAATTTCATACATTGCAAATGTTTGTATGGATTTTTATAAATATAATATATCAAATCTTACCTATGAAAAAAAAAATAGATGGGTTTGTGGCCTAATTGTTCTCATTAGAAGCAGATCACTCACAAACATCACTAGATCTACATGTAGTTGTAGTCAAGGATTTAGTGGTTTTTGGAGATATTAAAAATTGGACTACATCTAAATGGATCATGACCATTCCATTCATATAGTATTAGGGATCTAACCACCCAAAATGAGGTCCTATAGGTGCCCCTTTGTACAAAAATTAATATTGTGAAGATGGTTTAGCAGATGTTAGAGGTAGGAATTATCCAACATAGATAGAGTGCATACTTATCTCTAGTGGTGTTGGTACATAAGAAGGATGAAACTTGGTGCACATGGCCAAAGTATAGAGAACTCAATAAGTACGTGCCATCAAAGATAAGTTTCATATTCTATACATTTATGATTTATTAGATGAACTAAATGGAGCTATGCTTTTTTTACAAAACTTGATCTTCGATCAAGCTATCACCAAATTTAAATTAAGGAAGAAGATATTCCCAAGAGATCGTTGAGGATTCATGATGGCCATTCTGAGTTTCTAGTGATGTTGTTTGGTCCTATTAATTCTCTTTCTACATTTTGAAGTTTGATAAATTCCATCTTTAAGCCATTTTTTATTTATTTTTGATTAGTTTTCTTATATGATATATTTATTTATAGCAAGATATGGGAACCTACTATTTGCACCATGTGGATCTCAAGAATTACAAATTGTCCAACATATCAAATTTATTCTAAACCTTTGAAGTGCGCTTCTAAAATCAATGAGGTAAAGTACTTGGGTCACATGGTGTCTCATGGAATAAAAATTGATCTAAACCAAATTAAGGATATGATGGATTTAATGATTCTTAAAACCATTAAGAACTTATGGGTTTCCTATGACTCATTGGATATTATAGAATATTTATGAAGAAACATGGTTGCATAGCAACAACCCTCACATATTTATTGAAAAAGGATTCTTTGCAGTGGAATGAATTAGCTAATATAAAATTGGAGAGACTGAAGGAGGCTATGTGTATCACTCTAGCTCTAGCCACTACAAACATCACCGAGACTTTTATTGTAGAATGTGATTCTTCAAAAAATGCTAAAGGAGATTTTTTCATGCAAGAAGGTAGGTCAATTAATTTTAAAAATATTAGTTGAAGGGTAACAATCATCTCAAACCCATTTATGAGACATAAATGTTATCTATTCTTCATCCAATAAAAAAATAAAGGTTATATCTAATGGGTAGACACTTCAAAGTTAACACAAACTGTGATAGCCTAAATTTTTTTCTAGATAAACATTTATCCTCAAAATAACAATGAAAATGGGTCTCTAAGATGTTAGGTTATGATTTTGAGATGATTGATAAGAAAGGGAAGGATAATGTGGTTGATGCACTATCTAGGAAGGATGAGGAAATTATTGTATGTCATTTCAATATTATAAGTAGATTGGGTTGAATAATCAAAATAGAGTATAAAATGACATTTATATAAAGTGATTCAATAATTATAAAATTATCCAATAAATTTAAATAAGTTTTGTTGAAAGTGAGAATCTTTGTGGTACAAAGAGATTTTGTAGGTCTATGCAATAATTCCATTGTCAAACATATAATTCTCCAAGAGGAGGAAAATTCAAAATTTTGAATACATTAAAGATTTATTTTGGGAAGGGTCTAAAGGTAATGTTCAACAATTTGTAGTAGAATGTATGGTATGTCAACAAAATAAAGGTGAGATAGTTATGACACCTAGTATTTTGTAGCCTTTGCTTATTTCTAGCTATTGGTTGGAACAAGTCTCCATAGATTTTATCATAGGCCTTCCTATATCTAAAGGCAAGAGTATTATCATAGTCTATGTGTCTCCTACCCCCTCTCTCTATTTTTTTGTCTATCCCTCTCATTCTTTATTTCTCTTTCTCATTTCATCTCTCTATCTATCTACATCTCCCAAGTATCTCTCTCTTATAAAAAAATATACTATATATAATATAATATATAAAATAATAAATATAAAAATAATATAGATTTTATATATAAAATAAATATATAATTAAATATAATATATATATACATATATAATTTATTTAATATAAATATAAAATTCTATAAAATTCTATTATTTTAGAAATATATTTAGTAATTTATAGTAAAGAAATTTGTTCATGGCTTAGTGTGATAATGAAAATGTGGTATTGTTGTTATAAGGTTCCACCAAGATTTAAACCCTAATTAGGCCATTTTGATCATGGGAATTTTTCCCTCCCTAATCCATTATGCTCAAAGGTTTGAAACTTCATGTTGAATTTGATGGTGTTCAAGTTACTGACTTGTGCTCCAAACCCTTGTTTGGCTGATGTGCTCATGGAGTTTGAGCCCTTATTAAGCTATCGAGTTCCTAGGTTTTCTATCAAAGGGGTCAATTACTTTGGTCACATGGTATCTCATGAAGGAGAATTTTTTTGATCATTTTAATAGAGAGCAAGCTAAGATTATCCAGTTAGATGAATTTCTCAAGAGTTAGGGATTGATAGCCCAATAACCCAAAGGAAAAGGCAAGAAGAAGATAAAAAATAAGACAAAATCTAATGATCCTACCACCTCTTCCAAAGAGGATAAACCTAAGAAAGAGAAAGCCACATGTGCATATTACAAAAAAATAGCATGAACATAGTTATTACAAAAAAACAGATAGATGAATTGAAGCTCCTTCTTCACAAGAATAATATTTTATTACCTTCAATAATATATTTTGGTTCATCTAATTCTATACAAAATCATCATCTAAATAGTCAAGGATAACTAAATTATATAATGTGTGTAAATTATATGAAATATAAAGCACTTCTTCCATCTACAAGTCTTGAGTTAATGAAATTGCTTCTTGATTCTAGGTCTTCACATCTTATGGCTTCAACACAGGGTATGTTTCATTTGATCCTTGCACTTTAGCACACATTTTGATAGGAAACGGTTCACATATATCCATTTTTTTTGGAAAGGATCTATTGACATGAGAGAAGGTACATTCAACGATGTACTTTGTGTTTCATCCTTGTCAACAAATCTCATCTCTATCTATTAGATAACATATAGTGGAGTAGGTAAGATAGTTGAGTTCACACTTGATTATGTGATTATTGAAGACTTGGAGATTATAATGATCATTTTTGTTTGGATGGTTGATCATTCATCTTGCATGTATACCTTTTCACATTTTTATTATGATGATGATGCAATTCCTTCAAGACTAGTATTCACACTCATACATCCAATGTGAGTCATATTTATGAGGAGAAGTTTGGCCACTTGTGTTAGGATATGTGCCATTATAATTGCTATCCTAAATTTGATAATTGTGTGTCTCCACATTATTTGGAAAGTGTTCTAGAGGAAATGAGGGACAAAATATTTATTAGTTATTTTCCTATGACAAATTGTAATTGCATTCAAAGAGGTTGACCCACTATAGTGAAAGTTACAGAGCATCCTAGGAGCATATTCCCTTTGGGCATCCAACTTTTGGGTGGGGACCTTTGCAATGCATGTCCTTGCATGTTATTTGCATGTTTTACATGGTGGGGTTCCCAAGTTTGCATGTTGGTACATGTTCTTGGATGAATCCATCAAAGTCGTCAAAGAGTTATGGATGTTCACTTGGTATTGACCAATTTTGATTGGCTATGGGTTAGGAACCCATGTGAAGGCCATGTGATCATTTAATATTTTTCACCATGCTTATAGGTTGTCCACTAAGGGGGTGTGGGTTTTTCTAGGTGGTTTTGCTTGTTGTTTTGGGATACCATTTGTGGTATTCTCTCCCACAAAATTATATATATTGAATCATTGAGATGTTGGTTTGTAGAGTTTTTTTGCAGGTTGTCAGAGTAACAAAGTGCTACCAGAATTTAGAGAGGATTGTTGTATTGATGTACTTAATTAAAGATTAATACAACTATTGGATCTTTTTGGGTGTGGAGTTTTTTCCTACAAGGGATTCTCCACGTATATCTTGTGTCACATGTGGATCTCAATTTGTGGTATTGCTAATTTAATTTCAAGTTTGGAATTGTTAATCACATAATACATTATTGGTAATCTTTTAAACACAATTTCATATTTGCAAACCACTTTATTAAGTTATATTGCTGCAATTTTTACCTTGGATTTCCAACAACTTGAACCTTGGTGTTCTTGAGACTTTTTTGAGTTTCCATCTCCTCCACTTGCTTCTTTAAAGTTTAGTGTTGGCATGGATTCTATTCCTTAATTCAATAGAATGGTCAACCTTTTGATTCAACTTTGTGGGATGAGTACTTGAAAAGTATTTGAAATTTATTTTGTCTCATATTAAATATTTAGAGGCCTCACTTGAGAATATCCATTTTCTCTTTGATAATAGTTATAGCACAGTGTTATCACATCATCATTTTCTTTGGAGATTTTTTCCATGAGTTTCCACAGGGTCTTTATTTGTCATCTTCTTTGATTAGGGTAGTACCTAATTTTGTTGTGGCATACTCTAGGATGGATACACTTGAGCAATTTTCAAATAAACACATTATAAGACTTCTTATCTCATCTCTCTTCTTGGATTTTAAATTTCTTCTGCATACACCATTGGACTTATTTCTTCTCGAGGGGAGGAATTTTTTCTTATCTTGGACACTCTTTAGCATTCATGTTTCTACATTCACCATTAGCATAGGAGCACTTCATTATGGGAAAGATCTATAATCTCACTCTTTCTCTCATATGAGGGGATACTTATTGTATATATTTTTATAATGGATGTTGTCCTTGGGATATCATGTTGAGTCCTCCTTCCATCACTTGAACATGTTTTTTTTCTTTTGTTCTCTCTTTTGGAGAAGATTTTTCTCCTACAACTTTTTCTCCTTACTTTTTTTATGAGATATTTTGTTTATGGATACCTAATATGGCCTAGTAGTTGGGACTCATCATTGCATCATTTATGCATATTTGAATTAGGGTATTATATTGTTCTTTCATAAGTTGCACTTAAGGAGGGAATTGGTGTGAACAAGGATATTACCTAACAAATTCACCTCTTAGGTCATATTCACACTTGTTAGTTAATTTTAATTAGGGTTAAATTAGTATCCTTATCTCTTTTTATTTCATATCATATGATCATGACACACCATAATATTATATTCACTTCCATATAAGCAAAGCTTCATATGTATATTATGCATATTCATTGATCTTGAGTATCATTGTATCATTATTGTATCCACAATCAAGAACTATACTCTCTTGATACTCTCTTGTAGAAGAATGTTGTTGAACATAGGTTGTCATTGATGTCAAATTTGTAAAGATTGTTGAACATAGGTTGTCATTGATGAAGGAGGTTGATGTCAAAGATGAAAAATATTGTAGGAATACTTGAATTATCATTGTATTTCCTTCCACCTAGATCATGTTGAGTTGCAAGAGAGTTGCAGAAATATATGCTATATTTCTAGTAGCATGTTGTGTATTAGGAGGTGTTAATCATGAAGAAAAAATTGTCTCATCAATCATATCACTAAATCAAGTTTTATTGATATGTGACTGCCTTTCAGAAGATGGTGTGTTTGATGTATACTTACAATATCATGCATGAATCTATTCACTATGTTAGTGGTGGTCCAAAAATTTGTATCCAAATGTTTCAGCCCTATATTTATTAGGTTCAGTGTTTCTTAGGTCTCCCTTCTAGAGATGTTGTAGGCTCTAGGGTTTGAAAGGAGAGTATGTATACGTGCTTGTTTTATTATGTTCTAGAATTTCCATTGGATATGTTCAAAATTAAGAAATTTTGAAGTGACATAAGGTTCTTTGTGTTTGTCTATCAATAGGTTGGTGTTTAAGTTGTGTGCAGTAATAGCTAGTAGCGTGCAAAATTCAAATCTTATGTGTGGTGTTAAGATAGGACCTACTTAAGGTCCCTATGGTGGCGCATGGCTTCATGTATTTCATGATAATACTATTGGAGTTATACACATGTATTTTTTTTAAACATTGACAATCATTTGTATTAACTTTTGTTACACAATATTATCACTACATATTTATATGGTTGTCTAACTCTACTAATTGAAGAACTATTTTTTCTAATTGTTTATTTCTTTCCATCTCCTTATACATATTATTTTTCAAAGAAAACATGATAGAAAAACAATCCAAACTTTTATTGTTTCCTTTAGTACACAAAAATGTTTTCAATACAAACAATCTAACATTATAATGTTTCACAATATATATCACAAAAAAATGAATTTCAATCTTATTAATGGATATAATTCGATGAAGGATACTTTCTATCATGCGAAGCAAGTGTGGAAAGTGATTGGAATGAAAGAATTTCATTTTTGCACGTTTTTCCTTGTGTTTTCTGTGTGAAACAACTTGAAATCTAGATTGTATGGCCCTATATGGATTGGCATAGACCTACAATTCCTTTGGAAATTTGAAGAAACTTTTACTCTTTCAAATTATTTTGGTTTCATGAATTTTCATTGGGTTTTGTAGAAGTTATAGCATTTTTAGTGTTGACATTCCTAAACCCTATCTAGGGTTTCTAGAAAGGAAAATAAATTCATGGACAGAGTTTCCATCATGTAAAATTAATGAAACTTGATGGAAAGCTCTGTCTCATGACTTCCCATGCCTCTACAAAAGGAGGCTGCATAATTTTCATTTTTGGATGAGTTGTGTTGGTTTGTGTGTTCAAACTTGCAAGAAATCAGTCATGAAACCCTAGTTACTTGAGGGTTCAATCAAACCTATGCAAATTGTTTGATCATGAATTGGTGGTAAATCAATAAAATGTGGTGTAAGAGGACTATACAGTTCAAGAACTTTGTGTCATTTTATTTTCTTCCTTGTTTAGTGTCATTGGTTATAGGAGAAAAGTGCCTAAGATGAATTAGGATGCAACAAGTCATTATTTGTAATGAACCATTGTGTGAAATGTGTCAAGTGAATCAAAATTAAGTCCTTCCTCAATATCATTATTAGTATCAGAGCCAATAAAGACACCAAAGGTAACCAAGTAAGTTGAGACAAAAAAAGATGCCTCCAAGAGTGAATGCAGTTGAAAGAGCATCAGAAAGGATAGGAAACCCTTACTAGAGAGGTGAGGGAGAAGAGAGTTAGTCTTGATGCAAGACTTACAACAGTAGAAGCCAATTAGAGAAGAGGAGTGGTAATAGGAGATTTGAGTGAGCAAGAATAAGGAATGGATGAAAACAATCCACCACAAGAAAAACCTCAGGAAGAGAGAGATGTTGATGAGATAAGGATGGAAAGATTATTGAGGGCAGTCAAGGGTGAAGGTTCCAAGGTGAAGATGGAACTTCCAGTATACATGTAGGTAGTTTGAACTGTGAGGAACTTCTTGATTGGATAGGAGAGTTGTATAAATATTTTGAGTTTGAGGAGGTACCTGAAGAGCAACAGGTGAAGTTGGCCAAAACCAAGTTGAAAGGTCATGCATCCCTATGGTGGAATTATGTACAAGAAAAAAGAAGGAAAAAAGGAAAAGCCAAGATCATTTCTTGGGATAGGATGGTTTCCAAGTTGAAAGGAAATCTCCCTAGTGACTACACCACTCAACTGTATAGGAAACTACAAAACTTGAAATGTAAAAAGACATGGATGTAAAGGAGTACATAGAAGAGTTTTACAAATTGAGTATTAGCTCATGCCATATGGAGGATGATGTTGATAAGGTTGTAAGATACCTTAATGGGATGAAATATAGCATACAAGATGAATTGAGTCTTATAATCCCTGAGACACTAGAGGAATGCTACCAACTAGCCATTAAGGTTGAAGAGAAGTTGAAAAGAAGACAAGATAAACAAAATAGAGGTAGGGGAAGGAATTAAAGAGGAAGAGGATCATTTGCTGGTAAAGGAAAGTCACAGAGGTCTCAAGGTGAGACACACAATTCTCAAGAACAAACATCAAATTCAAGAGGATCTAACTTTAGGGGCAGGTTTGGACATAGAGGAGGATCTAATGGCTTCATAGGAAAATTCTACAAATGTAACAATTTTGCAGGACATCAAGCTTGGGAGTGCCCAAAAGAACAATCAACTATTTATTTTAGGAGTGAAAGAAGGAATAAAGTTTCCCAAGGTGGAGTGCTAAAAGTGTTAACTCTTCACCACAAATTGAAGAACCAAAAGTTGGAGAATCTTTACTGATGAGGAGAACATTGATCAAGGTTCCTGTGGAGAAGGAGCCACCTCAAAGGAGATCACTCTTCAAGACCATTTGCAAATGCCAAGGTAAATGTTGTCAAGTTGTCATAGATTTTGGTAGCACTAATAACTTAGTTGCTATGTAAATGGTAGAAAAATTGAAATTGAAAAGGTTACCCCATGCCACACCATATAAGGTCTCATGGTTGAATAAAGGGCAAAAAATGTTAGTCAATGAACAATGTTGGGAAGAGTTCCAAATAGGAAGGTATAAGGACAAAGTATTGTGTGATATCATCCCTATGGATTTGTGCCATATGTTACTTGGTAGGCCATGAAAATATGATAGGAAAATAGTCCATGATGGTATAAAGAATGTCTATGTCATAGAGAAGGAAGGGGTCTCTTATACTCTAATACCTTTGAAGGAGGAAGGCCAAGACCAAAAAGTGGGATCAAGTGTGATGTTGGTAGGTGATAAGGACTTCATAAAAACCATGGAAGAGGAAGAAATGGGCTTTGCAATCATGACCATACCTAGGAATGTTATGACAACAACTAGGATTGATGAGTTATCTTTGGATATCCAAGATTTGTTATAGATGCATGTTGACATAGTGGTAGATGAAATCCCTAACTCTTTTCCTCCAATAAGGGATATTAGCCATCATATTGACTTCATAACAGGGGCTAGTTTACCAAATAAATCAGCGTACATAATGACACCATAGCAGAATGAAGAAATTAGAAAACAAGTAAAAGAGTTGCTTGATGAAGGGCTGATCAGGGAAAGCCTTAGTCCTAGTGTGGTCCTAAATATTCTTGCACCCAAGAAGGGAGGTGAATGGAGGATGTGTACTGATTCTAGGGAAATAAACAAGATTACAATCAAATATAGGTTTCCAATTCCAAGGATAGAGGACTTGATGGATTGCCTAAGTGGAGCAAGTTACTTTTCCAAGATAGACCTTAAAAGTGGTTACCACCAAATCAGAATCAGACAAGGGGATGAGTAGAAGATAACATTCAAGATAAATGAAGGGATCTATGAGTGGCTTGTTATGCCTTTTGGTCTTTCCAATGCACCTAGTACCTTCATGAGGGTTATGAATGAAGTTCTCAAGCCATATATTGGTAAGTTTTCAGTTGTTTACCTTGATGATATACTAGTTTTTAGTTCTAGCAAAGAAGAGTGTTTGCATCATTTGAATTTGGTGCTAACAATGTTACAAGAAGAGAAACTAATGATTAATTTGAAAAATTATGAGTTCATGAAGACAAACTACTGTATCTTGGTTTTGTGGTAAAAAAGGGAACATTGAAAATGGATCCAAGCAAGGTGGAAGCAATATTGAGTTGGCCTACACCTATACCAGTTGCAGAGGTAAGAAGTTTTCATGAGTTAGCAAGTTTTAATAATAAATTCATCAAGATTTTCAATCATGTGTGTGCACCTATAATGGACACTATAAAAGGGGACAGAAAGAGGAAGTTTGTTTGGACTGAGCAAGTTGATCAGAGCTTTTAGTATTCGAAGAAAAGAGTTTTAGAGTAGGCTATATTAGCTTTACCTAATTTTAATAAGGTCTTTTCCATAGAATGTGATGCTAGTGGCTATGCTATAGGGGTAGTATTGAGTCAAGATAACAGGCCTATAGCCTTCTTTAGGGAAAAACTAAATGATGCTAAAAAGAAGTACTCCTCTTATGATCTAGAAATGTATGTCATGGTTCAATTATTAAAAAAATGGAGACATTACCTTCTTCTAAAGAAGTTTGTAGTCTATACTGATAACCATGCTCTTCAATTCCTAAATAGCCAAGAGAAACTTAGTCAAAGGCATATCAAATGGGTGGAATACTTGCAAAATTTCACTTTCACTATCAATCACAATAAGGAATAGTCCAATAAAGTGGTTGTTGCCTTAAGTAGGAGAGCACTAATGGTGCAAGAGATTTAATTGCAAAATGTGGGAGTTGAAGCACTCAAAGGTATGCATGTTGATGATGTAGATTTCAAGGAGATTTATGAGTATTGTAAGTAGCCTCATAACACCACCAATGAAAAATGGTTTGAATTTTTGATTCAAGATGGTTTATTGTTCAAAGGAGCACAACTTTGTGTACTCACTTGTGCTCAATGAGAGAAAACCTTATCAAGGAAAAGCATTGTGGAAGTTTAGCAAGTCATTTTTGGCTTGAAAAGACAATGGAGTAGCTAAGAAGACATTATTTTTGGCCTAAGATGTAATTAGATGTAAGGAGGTTTGTAGAGAGGTGCACTATTTGTCAAAGAGAAAAAGGAAGCAACATAAATGTAGGGTTATATCTTCCTTTACCTATTCCCAATAGACCTTGGGAATCCATTAGCATGGATTTTGTCATGAAATTGCCAAGAACACCAAGGAGTTTTGATTCAGTCTATGTTGTAGTTGACCGGTTCTCAAAACTGGCTCATTTCATTCCTTGTAAGAGCACCAATGATGCCTCCTATATGGCAGATCTTTTCTTTAAAGAAGTTATTAGACTTCATGGTTTTCCCTTGAGTATAGTTTCAGATAGAGACATCAAGTTCATAGGACATTTTTGGAGGACATTGTGCAGAAAACTTAGCACCAATCTCAGTTTTAGTTTTTCTTACCATCCTCAAATTGATGGAAAGACTGAGGTGGTTAATAGGAGCTAAGGTAACCCCCTAAGATTCCTTTCAAAGGATCATTCTACTCAATGGGATCTTGTGTTACCTCAAATAGAGTTTTCTTATAATGATTCAGTGAATAGGAGCATTGGCAAGAGTCCATTTCAAGTGGTCTATGGTATGCAACCAAGAGGAGTATTTGAGTTGAGAGATCTCAGTGGTATGGAAAGACAAAGTGTTGAAGGTGAGCAATTTTCCATTGCTATGCAAGAAATTCATCAACAAGTGAAAGCGCAACTCCAAACTAGTGTTGACAAATACAAACAAAAGGCATATTTGAAGAGAAGGGAAGTTGATTTCAAGGTTGGGGATCTTTTTTTAACCCATCTCACCAAGAAAATGTTTCCCAGAGGTCAATAATCCAAGTTGCATATGAATAAGATAGGCCATTGTAGGATTATTCACAAGTTTTCCAATAATGCCTATGAGATTGCATTACCTATTGGAGTTGGCATCTCACCCATTTTCAATGTTGCTGACTTGTACCCTTACAAAGGGGATGTCATTACTGATGAAGGAGAACCTATCATATGTTGAATGGATGAAATATCTTCCACCTAGTAAGCCAAAGGAGTTAGAGTGCATCATTGACACCAAAGAGCTTGAAAGCAGACAAGGGGAAAACAATACCTCCAGTATTTGGTCAAGTGGAAAGGCCTCCCCATTGAAGATGCCACATGGATGACTGAAACTAATATCCTCAAGCATGCCCATACTATTGTAGACCTTCTCTCAGGTGGAACTTGAGTTCTTTCTCTCCTCTAGGGAGTATGATGCAGGGACATCCATTTTGATGCTTTTGTTGTTATTTTGTAAAGTTTTGGAATTTGTTCTCCAACCTTGGTTTTGAGTTAATTTGGGTTGTTTTGTGCAAATAAGTTCATTTTGGACCATTTTGGACCATTGGTGGTTATGTGGGGTCATTTTGATGATTAGGTGGAAAAGTTGTAATAGGTTGTTAATGTCATCAACATAGAAGTGCATCCAATTCTGCAGCTTTGGGTTAGAAGTTAGGAAATAGTTTGGGCCTTATGAATGGATGTAATTGAAGGAGACTCTCTCTCACATGAATCAAGTGTGGAAAGTGATTGGAATGAAAGAACTTCATTTTTTCACCTTTTTCCTTATGTTTTCTATGTGAAACAACCCAAATTCTAGATTGTATGACCCTGTACAGACCTGCAATTGCTTTGGAAAGTTGAAGAAACTTTTACTCTTTTAAATTCTTTTGGTTTCATGAATTTTCATTGATTTTTTTAGAAGTTATTGCATATTTAGTGTTGACAGTCCTAAACCCTAGCCAGGGTTTCCAGAAAGGAAAAAAAATCAAGGACAAAGTTTCCACCATGGAAAATTAATGAAACTTGGTGGAAAGCTCTGTCCCATGACTTCCCACACCTTTGCAAAAGGAGGGTCGATAGTTTTCATTTTTGGAGGAGTTGTATTGGTTTGTGTGTTCAAACTTGTAAGAAATCAGTCATGAAACCCTAGTTACTTGAGGGTTCAATCAAACCTCTGCATTGTTTGATCATGAATGGGTGGTAAATCAATAAAATGTGTTGTAAGAGGACTATATAGTTCAAGATATCATGTTTCATGTTGTTTTCTTCCTTATTTAGTGTCATTGGTTACAGGAGAAAAGTGCCTAAGATGAATTAGGATGCAACAAGTCATTATTTGTAATGAACCATTGTCTGAAATGTGTCAATTGAATCAAAATTAAGTCCTTCCTCTACATCAAGTATCATGTTGTGTATTAAGAGGTGTTAATCATGAAGAAAAAAATTGTCTCATCAATCATATCACTAAATCAAGTTTTATTGAGATGTGATTTCCTTTCGTAAGATGGTGTGTTTGATGTATACTTACAATATCATGCATGAATTTGTTCACTATGTCAGTGGTGGTCCAAAAGTTTGTATCTAAATGTTTTAGCCTTGTATTTATTAGGTTTAGTGTTTCTCAGGTCTCCCTTTTGGAGACATTGTAGGATTTGTGGTTTGAAAGGAGAGTATGTCTACACTTGTTCTATTATGTTCTAGAATTTCCAAAGGATATGTTCAACATTAAGCAAGTTTGAACTAACAAAAGGTTTTATGTGTATGTCTATCAATTAGTTGGTTTTTAAGTCGTGTGAGATAATAGCTAGTAGCATGCAAAATTCAAATCTTGTGTGTGGTGTTAAGATAGGACCTACTTAAGGCCCTTGTGGTGGTGCATGGCTTCATGTATTTCATAATAATAATATTGGAGTTATACACATGTATTTTTTTAAAACATTGACAATCATTTATATTAACTCTTGTTACACAATATTATCACTACATATTTATATGGTTGTCTAACTCTACTAATTCAAGAATTATTTTTCTTCTAATTTTTTATTTCTTTCCATCTCCTTATACATATTATTTTTCAAGGAAGACATGATAGAAAAAAAATCCAAACTTTTATTGTTCCCTTTAGTACACAAAAATGTTTTCAATACAAACAATCTAATATTATAATGTTTCACAATATATATGACAAAAAAATGAATTTCAATCTTATTATTTATATAATAGTGAATTATTTAGAGGTCTATTGGCCTATCATTTCCTAAAGACTCTTATAATATAAGAAAATTTAGGCCCATCAACCTAATCATTTATTAAAGGTTCTAAGCATGGAAATAAAGTTGCTTATATTTCTTTTATAGACTTGGAAATTATTGCTAGTTAACATGTTACTAATCTTTTTGACATTATATTTGATTTTTACTCCTTCCATCATTATGATTTTAATTACTTTATTGATGTCCTTCTTAGTAAAAGAGTCATTCTCATTTCTTCTCACTTGCACTCCCACATTAGGCTCTTGTGCTAGCCTTGCATTTAACCCTTGTTCAAATTGCATTGGAAGAGCTATGAGAGGCACCCCAAACCTCAACCCTTCTGTTATTGAATTCCACCGACAATGGATGAGAAAAGCACATATAAAAGTATGGTTCAAAATGTGCAATTGCGGAGCCCACTTTGTTACTAGCAATCCATTTTCTTACAAAATAATTTAAAAAAAAAAGAAATAATTTCCACACATAAAACATATTTCTTCATTTAAAAAAAATGTTAAATGAAAAATACATAAGATTATTGAGTAAAGATTTAAAAAATTAAAATCTAGATTTCATATTATTTAATTTTTTAAATGAAAAACTTAAAATTTTAATGTTTAAAACTTTCTAGAGAGTTAAATTTAAAAATATGATTATAAAACTTAAAACTTTTAACTTTTTGTTCTTCTTTACTATTTTAAAAATGAAAAATTTAATCCAATCATAATCTACCATTTATCTATATAAAGAATTGCAACTAAATAGCTAGCATATACATTATACACTTGATAAAGGAAAAGAAAATGTAACTTCTATTTTCAAACAACTTTATTTAAATTTTCCAACAACGTTTCTATTTTTTTTAAGAAGATCCACAAGACAATGAAATCTAGTTGACAATTATAGCCCATCTAATTACCATTGTGTGTTTTATTTTTTGAGTATTGACGATGAACTTAGATCCCACAAGGAGGCTCTTTCTTCAGAAGAAAGTGATTCTTGGATGCAGGCCATGTAGGAGGAGATGATGGCTTTGGATAGTTGTGATACCTGAGATCTTGTGAGGTTTTGCAAAGGAAGACCATTGGTTGCAAGTGGCTATTTAAAAATAAATTTGGTGTAGATGGTCGATTAGAGTGGTACAAGGCGAGATTGGTGGCTAAGGGCTACTCCTACAGAGAGGGAGTTGATTTTAGTGAAATTTTCTCTCTTGTTGCTAAGTTAAATTCTATTAGATTTCCTACTATTTATCGTTTGTACCTATGCTTTCGAAATAGAGAAAATGGATATTAAAATTACTTTCTTGCATGGGGATCTTGAGAAATAAATTTATATGTGACAACCTGATGATTTTGTTGTGAAAGGAAAAGAATGCTTGGTTTGCAGGTTAAAGAGATCTTTATATGGTTTGAAACAATCACCCAGGATGTGGTACTGGAAGTTTGATGCATTTGCATTGAAGTTGGGTTTTGTGAGAAGTGGAGAGGATCATTGTGTTTGTATAAAGGTTATTGATGATGAAATACTAATCATTGTCTTGTATGTTGATGATATGTTGTTAATGGGTAACAACACAGTGATGATTAGGGAGCTTAAGACCCATCTTTATAGCACATTTGATATGAAGGATTTGGGGGCTACAAAATATATCCTTGGGATGGAGAACATTAAGGATCAAGTTCACATAAAGATTTGGTTAAGTCAGAGTATGTTGATACCATTTTATAGAGGTTTAGTATGCATGACTGTAAACCGATAAATATTTCTTTTTTGGTTGGTACTAAGTTGAGTTTAGATTTGTCCTAATTCTGATGATGATTTTGAAGAGATGTCTAAATTTCTTTATGCTAGTGTTGTTGGTAGTTTGATGTATGTAATGGTTTTCACTAGACCAAATATAGCCCAAGTAGTGGGATTTTTTAGTAGATTTATGTCTAGCCTTGGTCTAGAGAGCATTGGACTTTTTGTTATGAGGGTGTTTAGATATTTGCATGGTACTTCAAATTACTGTTTGGTTTATCATGGTACTAATTATGTGGTTAAGTCATTAGACATACAGGGTTTTGTTGATGCAAATTGGGCAAGTGACTTGGATAGTTGAAGGTCCACTAGTGCCTATGTTTTTACTTTGTTTGGAGGTGCAGTGTGTTGGGCGAGTAAGAATTAGCTTGCAATTGCACTGTCCACCATTGAAGTAGAGTATATGGCTAGTACACATGCCTCTAAAGACGTAGTTTGGTTATAGAGACTTAGGAATGGTATTGGTTTTGATTGCAACACAATGAGGATTGGATGTGACAGTCAGAGTGCCATATACTTACTCAAAAATCCTATGTATCATGCTCATACTAAGCATGTTGATGTTCAGTATCACTTTGTGCGAGAAATGGTTGAGAATGGTAAGGTCTTGATTGAGAAGGATAATACTTAGGATAATGTTACATATTCTCTCATGAAGCCAGTGACCACAGATAAGTTCTCTTGGTGCAGGAAGGCCATGGGCTTTGATCACTGTACTTGATTATATTTTATTTGTATCTCATGGATGTAATTGCAATATATAATTTTGAGTGGGGGAATTTTAGGATAGGTGACATTATAATTGCTATCCTAAATTTGATAATTGTGTGTCTCCATGTTATTTAGAAAGTGTTCTAGAGGACATGAGGGACAAAATATTTATTATTTATTTTCCTACGACACATTGTAATTGCATTCAAAGAGGTGGACCCACTATGATGATAGTTATATAGCATCTTGGGAGCATATTCGCTTTGGGTGTCCAACTTCTAGGTGGGGACCACTTTGTAATGCATGTCCTTGCATGTTATTTTCATGTTTTACATGGTGGGGCACCTAAGCTTGCATGTTGGTGCATGTTCTTGCATGAAGACATCAAAGTCATTAGAGAGTTATGGAGCACTATGTATTGACTAATTTGGATTGGTTATGGGTTAGGCACCCATGTGAAGGACATGTGATCATTTGATATTTTTCACCATGCTTATGGGTTGTCCACTAAGGGGGGTGTGGGTTTTTCCATGTGGTTTTGCTTGTTGTTTTGGGATACCATTTGTGGTATTCTCTCCCATAAAACTTCTATAGATTGGAACATTGAGATGGTGGTTTGTAGAGTTTTTTGTAGGTTATCAGAATAATGAAGTGTTGTCAAAATTTAGAGAGGATTGCTTTATTGATGTATTTAATTGAATATTAATACAAACATTGGATCTCTTTGGGTGTGGATTTTTTTCCCGCAAGGGTTTCTCCACATACATCTTGTGTCACTTGTGGTATTGCTGATTTTATTTCATGTTTGGGATTGTTAATCATATAATACATTATTGGTAATCTTGTAAACATAATTTCTGATTTACAAACCACTTTATTAAGTTCTATTGTTGCAAACTTTTTACCTTGAATTTACAATAACTTGAACCTTGTGCTCTTGAGACTTGTCTTGAGCTTCCATCTCCTCCACTTGCTTCTTTAAAGTTTAGTGTTGGCATGGATTCTATTCCCTAATTCAATAGAATGGTCAATCTTTCAATTCAACTTTGTGGGATGAGTACTTGACAAGTATTTCAAATTTATTTTGTCTCACATTGAAGATTTAGAGGACACACTTGAGGATGTCCATTTTCTCTTTGATAATAGTTATAGCACAACATTATCACATCATCATTTTCTTTGGAGATTTTTTCATGAGTTTCCACATGGTCTTGATTTGTCATCGTCTTTGATTAGGGTAGCACCTGATTTTGTTGTGGCATAATCTAGGATGGAGACACTTGAGAAATTTTCAAATGAACACATCATAAGACTTTTTATCTCATCTCTCTTCTTGGATTTTTAATTTCTTCTATATATAGTGTTGGACTTATTTCTTCGTGAGGGGAGGATTTTTTTTTCTTATCTTGGACACTCTTTAGCATTCATGTTTCTACATTCATCATTGGCATAGGAGCCACTTCACTATGGGGGGATCTATAGTCTCACTCTCTCTCATATGGGGGGATACCTATGGTATGTGTTTTATGGATTTAGTCCTTTGGATATCATGTTGAGTCCACCTTCCATCACTTGTACATGTTTGTTTTCTTGCATTCTCTCTTTTGGAGAAGGTTTTTCTCCTACAAATTTTCTCCTTTACTTTTTTATGGGTACCTAAAATGGCCTAGTATTTGGGACCGATCCTTGCATCATAAATTATACATATTTGAATTCTTGTATTATAATTTTTCTTTCATAAGTTGCACTTAAGGGGGTGCATTGGTGTGAACATGGATATTACCTAACAAATTCACCTCTTAGGTCATATTCACACTTGTTCGTTAATTTTAATTAGGGTTAACTTAGTATCCTTAATCTCTTTTTTGTTTTATATCATATGATCATGACACATGTCATAATATTATATTCACTTCCTTATAAGCAAAGCCTAGTATGTACATTATGTAGATTCATTGAACTTGAGTATCATTGTATCATTATTGCATCCATAATCAATGAATATATTATCTTGATACTCTCTTGTAGAAGAATATTGTTGAACATAGGTTGTCATTGATGTCAAAGGTTGTCAAGATTATTGAACATAGGTTGTCATTGATGAAGGAGGTTGATTTCAAAGATGACAAATATTGTAGTACTTGAATTATGAGTGTATTTCCTTCCACTTATCATGTTGAGTTGCAAAAGAGTTGTAGAAATATATGTTATATTTCTCGTAGCATATTGTGTATCAAGAGGTGTTAATCATGAATAAAAAAGAGTCTCGTCAAACATCATTAAATCAAGTTTTATTGAGATGTGATTGCCTTCTGAATGATGTGTGTGTTTGATGTATACTTACAATATCATGCATGAATATGTTCACTGTGTCAATGGTGGTCTAGAAGTTTGTATTGAAATGTTTCAACCCTATATTTACTAGGTTCAATGATTCGTAGATCTCCTTTCTAGAGACATTGTAGGCTCTATAGTTTGAAAGGAGAGTATGTGTACACTTGTTCTATTATGTTCTAGAATTTTGAGAGGACATGTTCAACATTAGCAAGTTTAGAGTGACAAAAGGTTCTTTGTGTCTATCTATCAATCAGTTGGTGTTTAAGTCTTGTGCGGTAACGACTAGTAGTGTGCATAATTCAAATCTTGCGTATCGTATTAAGATGGGCCCTAGTTCAGGTCCTTGTGGTGGCACATGGCTTCATGTATTTCATGATAATAATATTGGAGTTATACACATGTTTTTTTAAAACATTGATAAACATTTGTATTAACTTTTGTTACAATATTATCACTATATATTTTATATGGTTGTTTAACTCTACTAATTCAAGTTATTTTTCTTCTAATTGTTTCTTTCTTTCCATCTCCTTATACATATTATTGTTCAAAGAAAACATGATAGAAAAAAAATCCAAACTATTATTATTTCCTTTAGTACACAAAAATGTTTTCAATACAAACAATCTAACATTATAATGTTTTACAATATATATGACCAAAAAATGAATTCCAATCTTATTATTTATATAATGATGAATTATTTAGAGGTCTATTGGCCTATCATTTTCTAAAGTCTCTTACAACATAGGAAAATTTAGGCCCATCAACCTAATCATTTGTTAAAGGTTCTAAGCATGGAGATAAAGTTTCTTATATTTCTTTCATAGACTTGCAAATTGTTGCTAGTTAACATGTTACTTATCTTTTTGACATTATATTTAATTTTTACTCCCTCTGTCATTATGATCTTAATTGCTTTACTGATGTACTCCTTAGTAAAAGAGTCATTCTCCTTGTTTCTTCTCACTTCCACTCCCACATTAAGCTCTTGTACTAACCTTGCATTTAACCCTTGTTCAAATTGCATTGGAAGAGCTATGAGAGGCACCCCAAACCTCAACCCTTCTGTTATTGAATTCCACCCACAATGGGTGAGAAAAGCACATGTAGAAGGATGGTTCAAAATGTGCAATTGCGGAGCCCACTTTGTTACTATCAATCCCCTTTCCTACAAAATAATTAAAAAAAGTAAGAAATAATTTCCACACATAAAACATATTTTTTCATTAAAAAAAATAAATATTAAATGAAAAATACATAAGATTATTGAGTAAAAATTTTAAAAATTAAAATCTAGATTTCATATTAGTTAATTTTTTAAATGAAAAACTTAAAATTTTAAAGTTAAAACTTTCTAGAGAGTTAAATCTAAAAATATGATTATAAAACTTCGAACTTTTAACTTTTTGTTCTTCTTTACTATTTTAAAAATGAAAAATTTAATCCAATCATATTCTACCATTTATCTATATAAAGAATTGCAACTAAATAGGTAGCATATACATTATAGACTTGATTGATAAAGGAAAAGAAAACGATTCTATTTTCAAACAACTTTATTTAAATTTTTAAATGCTCATATTGGTATAAGCATTTAAGAAAAGGTTGTATATAAATTTTAGTAAAAGTATAGACATATATTTAAAAATAAAATAATTTAAAAAGATAACCGTTTAACATACCCTTATCTGATCATGGAAGCCTTGAGGCAAGCTGTTTCCGGCAGGCAGAAGCCAGAGGAATGATGCGCTGCTCTCTTGCAAACCCATCGCCATGGTGGCAACCTCCTCGATGGAGAGAGTGCACTCGCTGCCAAAGGACACCAACACCACCGAAGCAGCCGGTCGCCCGTCAAGCCACTGCAAGCAAATATCATCAGCGGGGGGCGGCATGAGTTTAGGCATGAAATGAAATGAAATGAAATGAAATATTTTAATAACGTCCACGAGGCCACAGCAGCCTATGGGACCCAGGAACAGTACAAGACCACCACCGAAAAGAGAAGACCCTAAACAGCCTGAGATTTTCGCTCGAGATTAGCTCTACAACAGTGAATTTTGATGATGTAATTTGCAGATTTGACCAACCTTTCCTCCTCAAACAAGGTATTTAAGTTGTCCACTTGTAAGATGTCCCCATAAGTGACCCGAATATCTTTGTATGCTGAGCACTCCATAACAAAGTGCCACTCTGTCTCCACTAATCCCATGTCGCAAAAATGACATATTCTTTCTTCCCACTCTTCTTTAGGAACCATCCATCTGCCCGTCTCACATCTAAGACGATGTGAGCTAGGCATAAGAAATCCGAGAGGGAGCACAGGTCGCCTAGTGAGGCTCTGCAAATACTCCACATACGCCCCTTCTAACTCCACGCACGTGTTGGACGCAACTGCCCAACTCTCCCGCGCACAGATGCTGCCGCGCTCCACGAGGCTGACGCCATCGGGCTGCCTGTGGAAGAGTGGCACCATTTTTCGTGCTTCAAAAAGCCCTCGCCCAACAATCGACCAAGGGAATCCTGGTGGTGGAAGGGTCAGATCCTCGGCGGTTGGGTTTTCCAATCCGGTTGCGAGCTGCCCTACCAAGAAGCTTACGCTGGCCGCTCCTAGGACGAAAAATAATATGGTGGGGATGGGAATGGGCAACTTGGCAACCACACGAGGAACCCAGTACTGAAAGAAGTCGTGGATCACGAAATCTGGTGACAGCTGGCGCAAGAGTGCTTCGAAGGGCTTCTCCATCAGATCCAAGGCTTGGATGAGTAAAGGTATCAGCAGAGCTCCTCCTTCTTCCTTGGCAACATCTGCAGTGGACTCTACGCCTGCTGGTAGCCCTTTCACGGAGGGCATCACCAGCTCCACCAGATCTATACCCGACGTGTCTGACATTTGCGGCTGGATTCGCTTAATATTAAGCGGAGTTGACACAAAGAAGATTTGAAGACCATGACTGGCCAGGCTCTTGGCAAGCTCCACGAAGGGCGTTATGTGACCGTAGGCGAGCCACGGGAACATCACCACTCGGAGCTCTCTCTGCTTTTCCTCCGCCATAGTTGATTCAACTCAAGTTTCGACGCGCACTGCCACACTCTGCGTCCAATGCCTCGGCTACACAAATAATAACTCGTCCTCACCTAACCATGCTCGCGGCACACTTCTATCCACAAGAAAATTTAGTGGACCCTGCTAAACTTTTCATTTATATACTGACAGCCTCGGGTACATAACTACTAGTCCTCATCGAACCATCCTCGCGGCATGCCTCTATCCAGAATATGAAAGTGGTTCAGTTGCGAGGGAAATATATTTATGTTGAGATTGGCAATAAGGCACTTTGTGTAGACATATATCAGAAAAAAAACATTTAAACATGTATTTAGTCACGATTGATGGGCTCTTTTACATTGCTATTATTTTTACGCCGAAGGCGTTCCGTCAATGAACTATTCGGCGTTCCCTCAATGAAGTTTTCGAAGCTTATTACATCTATCAACGGTCTAAAACGTCAGAGGGGACATGCAAGACGATCTGATAGATCGTCACGTTGTTTCAGTTTGCCTTTTTGACCTGCCGGTTTTCACGTTCCTTCATCTTATACACGGCATCGATTACATTTATTACCATAGCGTCCCAGCGAGTATAGAGACGAAGGCCATCATCCGTCCCATCAATGGGTGATTACAGATTTTCCCAGACGGATGCGTATCACCGAGATATCCAATCATTCTTAAAGGCGTATGCAGGCAAACCCCTGCAATACCGTACGATCACCACGCTACCTGGGTGGACAACTGTGATGGTGTATGTGTTATGGGCATTAGATCTGTAGTTTTTTTAAAGTTGCGTGCATATTTTATCCTGCTTACCTGACGTACTTCTCTGCTTGTTACAGTAAACAATTGAATCCTCAGCCGGCGATGCATCTGCCTCATTAAATTATGAGGAAGTTTCGTCACCAAAAAATTGGTTCTCTTTTTAATAGGGTTTGGTAATTCACGTATATTAAATTCGAAATGCTAAGCAGAGATATTTATTATTATGCCGAAGGCGTGTCCTATATGTTATCCATCAATGAACCAAAAGTGCCGAGAAGTCCGGCAAGGTGCTAAAACTAATCTTAGCCGTTCATAATTTTTCACAAAAATTTCGGCTGTTTTCATCGTCTTTTACTGCTTTCCCTGCTGTTATTGGTTTCCGCTCCTTCGAACTCACGGCAATTTGAGATTGTCGTTGGCCTTACGACACTTTCTAGTTGTATCGTACGTCCGTCAAATTGGAATGCAGATATCAAAATGCAACTTGCATTTTCGCCGGCTCGGGCAGGAAGGTGGTGTTTACTGGAAACAGCGATGGCATTAATTTTGTACGGGGATTTTACAAATCTCTTCATATTCCCTGGTGTGCTTTAAATAATATCTGTAAGCTGGTGTTGAAGATTTTCTCGTTCATGCGCGTCTATTACCTGGTGTCGTATTCCACTCTCATCTCTCAAATCAGACCCTTGCGTCTCCAGTATGTCAAGGATAAATCAATATTCAATGCTCGATGGTCATTTATTGACTTTCCCCTCGACTCCACTCCTGATTTCCCACGACAATGTCTATTTGGTATATTAATTTTTTAATTAATAAAGATGACAATGAAGTGTCTCTTCCTTATCCTCTTGCTCCTATCAGGGTTGATCCAAAATCGTACATAGTCCGAGCTTCAACGGCCACAGCTCCTGCAATCAGAGACCAGAGCGTTTCATTGAAAGACCTATTCCAAAGCTCCTATTTTGGCACAGGCTGGGAGTACGCTAGCAAATATGATATGATCGGGTTGGAGACCTATTCGTTATAGTTGGTGAAACAGTGAGACTGCCTCATGAGGATATCCAATTCTTCGGTATGTGCAATAATCGTATTCCATGAGACGCTGTCTCGTTCGTTCATGAGGTCAAACACTTCAAGAGCATCAACCAAACTCCCGCACTTGACATACATGTTAATAAGCTTATCCTAAAAAGTTGTCCATAAAACAAATGCAAATCGCCTCTAAGCGATGAAAGCGTTGATGTTTTTCGCTTGTGAAAGGTTATTCTTGAGAATGCAGGGTTGCAATAATTGAAGATATGTAAAGGAATCTCCAAGGTGGTTATGTGTACTAAGCATAACGTGCAGTGCCCAGGATGTGTAGTAAACATGAATCCTTGATATTTTTATAAGAGCCCATCAATCAAGTTTTAGTTTTAAATGTCAGGTTTCAATTTCTAACAATTCAGATTTCAGATTTTTGTTTTTTTCTAAATAATTATGTTCCAAAAGTTCAAATTCCAATATTTGTTTTTTAAATTTCAGTTACAGGATTTTCAAGATATTAACATATTATAGATGTGGTTCAGAATACTGGTATCTGGGCTACTTGATATGCCTCTATTCATGAAAACCTTAAAGTTTGCAATGCTTCATTGAGTTGGCACATTGCAAGATGGTTCCATATTTTATCTGTATCTGAATCTATTCCTTTAGCCTCTCTATCTGTAATGCCTGGTTGTTCTTTCCACTACAACCTGTTCAGTGTAGATGTACATTTCAAATTATTCTTTCAAACAGTTTGGTTATGATTTGGTCCAGCTTGTTGACACGCCCTTATTGATGGTCGCCTCGTGACCATTCTGATCATTGAATGCCTATTTAAAAGAAAAGAAGATCCACAAATTTATGGTTACGTCATAAACTTGCAATAAGCAATACTGAACATTGATCAACTTCATCGACAACATCAATACTTACATGGGTGAACTTTTCCAAATCTAACCAAATTTTCTAACATTTAATATAACAAGTGCACAAGCATAGTGAAATATTATTCTAGTTAATTTGGAGAACTTTTCTCTTTCGAAACATTTCTCTTTGTTCTTTTTCCATTTTTTCTAAATTCCGTTTCTAGACAAATGGGGCAGCATATAATAATATAATAATAATAATTATAATATAATAAATATTTATTTAATATAATATTATATAGTCTAATTGGAACCTTTTGCATGGACTATTAGGGGTGATGTTTTTGGAGGTCCCCCATTTGTGGCATCTCTGACAGGCTAAAAATTCCACTTTTACTAATTAAAAACAAATTATATAACATAAATATAATATAATTTAAAATAATTATATATTACAATATACTTTAATATAATTACATTATATAATATTATTTAAATATGAACAATAACTATTAATATAAATATAATATAATCTAATACCTAACCCAATCGTGAATAATATAATAATTATAACATAACATAATTTGAATTTGATATATTAATAAATATTAAATAATATAGCAATAATACATAAAAAAATAAAATAATAATATTATCACATAATACAAATATATAATAATAATAATACTAATAATAATTTAAAAAAAAAACAAAATCATTTACTAAATGATCCACCAATTCACTCATAAATTACACAAATATATATAAAAATAAATCATTTTTTTTTGCCTAATTTACTTCCACACCTATTCGGCGTACCCATTGCACACCAAGTTACAATTGCTAGTAATAATAGAATTGTAGCATATAGACTCAAGTATGCATGCAACAAGTGGTCACTGAAGTCTCTGGATGTCGCTAAAATAATTTTTTATATTAAAGAAATGATGAGATATTATCACTTCAATCATAGTTTATCACACAACCGTACACAAATGATGATCTGCTCTTTTTTGAACTTGAATTCTGTCAACTGCTTACCTACTTCTTCATGCAATGTAATGAGATATTTATCTTCAATATATTTTCGTTTGGGTTATTCTCTGTAAAATTATCGTGGTGTCTCTCTATCAGTTGGTCTAAAGCGATACTTTTCTTTCCTTTGGTCCAGAGTTTTGCGCACTGCTCGTGTTCGTCTTCTTTAAAGGTATGTCTTATTCTTTCTTTCCCTACAATTTTCTTGGCCTCACCTTTCCGACTTTCAAATCTCTACCTAATCTTCCATGATAAAGAATCCATGTCTTTAGATAGAAAAAGATTGTGAATCTGTGAGTACTCTTTAAGTTGTTTCTGGTACAAGTTTTCTGAAACTTTTTAAAGTTTAGACAAGTGTAAATAATAAATGCTCAAAATAAGCAGACTTCAAAGACATGAGGTTTTGCTTTCTCTCTTTCTCTCTTCATAGCTGAATGTGTTGGGAAATGAGGTGTCTCAACCTTGTTGCATATTTCCCGTAATAGTTATTTTTATTTAATATTTTCCTACAGCTGTTACATATTGTTGGTGCTTTGAAAATTGGTTTATTAGATGTCAAAAGATGCTCACATAGTGGTATATTATGGAAGGCCTATTTTTAGGCATATTACGACAGATTCTATGACATATGTAAGTCAAAAATAGGAGATTTCATTTTGGACGTGAGAGCTTATTTTTAGACTGAAATCTTGCTAGAGAAGCCAAGCACATGGTTTCTTGTATGGCTAGAAGTCTATAAATTGAAGCTTTGAGGAGTAGTTTGTGTGTGTTGAGTTTGCAGGTGTGGATGCTGAAATCTGCAAATAGTTAGTTTAAAATAAAGCAACATTTCAACATCCCTATGGAATAATAAGCCATGTTAATCATGCCATAAATGAAACAAGGGAAACCAAATAAAAGCATATAAAAACATGACATTAAATCTATCCCATAGTGGATTGGTGTCACATGTGCTAGTGACCCTTTCCCAATCCTTGATTGATAAGCTAGTGATGAAATTGCTATGAATATGGAAATGCTAAATGGACAAGATCAAATCTCAAAGAGAATGACCTTGCATGAAGTTGTGTAGATGATGGATATGATGAAGTGAAATGGACAAGATCAAATCTCAAATGAAGAGAGTGACCTTGCAAAAGATTGTGGAGAGACTGTGAAGGGTTTGATAAGAGATGAAGCCTCTATTTTATAGATTTTCTTAATGCTAAGTGTTGAAGAGAGACCAATGTGGGACTAAGATTAGACAAATGAAAGAAGGACACTTGTTATCATGTGATAGGCCAATGAATGTGCAAGATTTGGGAAGAGTGCCCATGAGAGGGAAATTTTGAATTCAAATTTGAGAGTAAATGCTAAGTGGGGGACAAGAAAATGAGCAATAAATGCAATGTTGGAGGGACAAATCAACTTGCCTTTGAATTCAAAATTGAGGGAATATTCCCTATAAATTCCATGTTGATGGAAAATCTTGGATTTAATAAATCAATAAATTGATTTATATGTGCAAGTGGCTAAATCTAGAGAATGCAAGTGGGTGAGATTAGTATTTAATCAGGGTTAGATTAAATAGATGATGATTATGCTGATTTAATGGTGCTTAGATGATTTTGACTTTTAGGACTTTGATATTTGATTTATTTGAATTAGAAAATGATGGAATATGATTTAGGATTTGATTTAAATGGATGTTTGATTTATTAAAAGGTTGATGATAATGTTTATTTGATTTTAAATGACTTTAGGAAATGGAGATTAATGAAATTACCTACTAAATGAATGAAGGTGAACCTAATGTGAAATCTAGTTCGGTTGATGAATGAACCTGATCAAATGTAGAATGTTAATTTTGCATGTCTACATTTTGCCCCTCTTTGAAGCAATGTACTTGTTGCATTGGTTCAAAGAATAACTTGCCGCGATCAAAATTAAAAAATTCTTGATTTTTCAGATGTCCTAGCGGAAAGAAGTACACTGGTACATTGCCCCCTTGAGAGATCGAGTGAAAAGATTCGATTTGAGGGTCGATCTCACGATAAAGAGGTTCAAAATGGATGGTTATGGATGACGATGCAAATGAGATGATTTTAAGATGCTTAGAATAATAGATCTATATTATCCTAAACAACTTAAATGATGATATGATGTGATGAGATGGATGATGTGATGTGCTATGATTATGCAAATGTGATTTATGCGAATGCTTATACTAACAGATCTATATTATGATGATGATTATGCAATGTGAGATGATATGCAGAATACCGATGATTTATGGATGCAAGATGGATGCATGGTGGATGCATGATGGATGTATTGGTGATGCTGATTAACTATTCATGTTGTGATGTTAGTGCGAAAGATGAAGAAATTAGATGATGACAAGAGGATCCAACAAGCCAACATTATGAGAGATAAAGATGAGAAATGATGATGAGAAATGAATGATGAGAAATGATGATGATAGATGAATGATTTGCTTATCAAGGATTGGGATTTTCAAAGGGTCACTTACTTTATGTTTGATAACACGCCTAAGTACGATGCATCAAGGTATGAAGGACCAAGATGGCGTTGTACTTAGTGTGATGGACTTTGACTTCGACAAATAGATAGGAGTATTCTTGTTCACACCTGACATACGGAAACCTTGCTAGGATGCTGATCCGGTGGATATTTCAGTGAAAATTGAAGTTTCCCATTTCTCTCCAGAATCTGCACCATCAGAAAGATCTCAGCGTCTTGATTCCAATGCAACTCGAACGGAGCAAAAAGGAGTCTGTTTGTGCAAGTTATGGCCAATCAAACCTTGGGTCAAACTGGGATCAGAGGGCATCCAGGAAGCAAAAAAATGATGTCGTCAAAAGTTGTCGAAGTTGGCATCATCGCAAAGAGCTCGTCGAGACGATTCCGACGGTGTTCATTTTGTCGAAATCCGACATCGTATGCTCAACTTATCAATGGTCAAAGTTTGCAGTTGACTTTTAAGGTGGACCATATGGATGCTGACGTCAACATTCCGTACTGGGCGGACAGTAAAGTGGACCAGTCAGTATCCACCACGTGGCATCGTACGGAATGAATGCCCTAGCGACACGTGTCCTTTCGTACACAGTCAGCATCCATGTGGCAGCATAGTCATCGGTCCAGTCAGCAGTGACATGTCTTCGTCGGCGAATGAGCGCTTGGCACGTGGCAGTATAGTCAGTGTCTATGTGGCGGTACAGTTGGCAAGCCAGTCAGCATACACGTCAGCTCCCCGTCGACACCACGTCGGCTTCATCGTCCAGTAAGAACTTGACACGTGGCTCATCCTCCTTCGGTCGTTTGGCAACAAAATTATAACCGAGCCACATTTGATTCGAACCCGAGACCACTCGACTGCGAGAATTCTGCCCAGCCGTTCGACCATACCACCAGCGCTCATCTATGTATAGTAATGGGTTTCTTTTTTTATGTTGGTTGGCAGAGTTAGAGGATAAAACGTGGCCGGCGGGTTTGGAACCGCCGACCACACATATGCCAAAATGTTTATCCACCAACACACCACCGATAATATTTGATATTATTAGGTGTCTGGTTTATTTTACTGTATTAACTAGCCCGAGGCCTTAACAAAATAGGCTATTTTTATTGTAAACCACCCAACTAATAGCCTTCAAATGGCTATGAACTAAATTTTAAATAAAACAAACAAACAAAAGCCCGAAATAAATAAGTAGAGGGGCTTAATTAAGATTATTTAATAATCCTAATAAGGGAGATATGATATAAGGTGGTTATTTACAAGATATTATGCAAAAATGGAGGATATTATGTAAAATACGGAGATTTGGAAAATATTGTAAATCAATTGGTTAGTAACCAATTGGATTCATTTTTTTGTATTTAAAGGGGTGTGAGGTGAGAGTGGAGATGGAAGTTTTTTTTCAGGTGATGAAGTCTTGAAGCTGAGGTGACACGAAAGAGAGGTCTTGTGGAGATTATTTTTGAGCCATTCTTGCACGTCAGAGCGTTGTTATGCTGCCGAAGTGCTTGAAGAATGGTTGTGGTGCATTTGTAATTGATTTTTGGAGTTAATCGGATCGGTCTCTCTATTGGAGCGGACCCAGAGACGTAGTCACATTTGTGACGAACTCCGTAATCAAACGTTGTTTGCACTTCTCTTCTTTTCTCTCACCTTCTCTTAGTTTGTTAATTTCATCATTTTGTTATTTCCTTAAGTTAATTTTGATTTAATTAACTTGGAATAATCATTGTAAAAATTAAGCATTTCAATTCTGCAAAATAGTCTAGATCCTATACAGATCAAGTGGTATCAGAGCTCAGTTGACTATTATTGTAGTTGTTTTTTTGAATGCTAACGAGATCCAGGATTCAGGAGGGTGAAGGCAAGCTTGAAGACTTTGATCCTGCGATCGGGAAGCGAAGAACTTTTCCAAAGATGTCTATGTCTGGGATGGAGGTTCCTGAAGAAATTAGTGAGCAAGAATTTCGAAGAGCATTCCTCGAGATGAAGGCTAAGGTGGACATTCTTTTTCAAGAGAGACAAGAGTAGAAAGAACGTGAAGAAGGTTCGTCGAAGCAAGAAGATCGCAAAGACAAGAAAGAGGAACAACATGGAGATGGTGGCAAGCAAGCAGATCACCCCTTTTCTTCTTCTCCTCCCTCTTCTCCTTCTTCATCTTCTCCTCATTCTATTTCTTCTAATCCTTTCAAGAGTGGGTATAAGCCTAAAATTAAGTTGGATGTAAAATTTGACTTGCCTAAATATTGTGGTGAACTTAATGCTGAAAAATTGGATGATTGGATTCAACAAGTTGAAGTCTATTGTAGAGTCCAAAACCTATTAGATGATGTTGATAGGATCCAATTAGCTACTCTTCGATTAGGAGGTACAGCTTTAACCTGGTGGGAGAGTAAGTCTAAAGCAGAAGTTTCACAACATGGTGGAGTCAGTTTAACTTGGACAGAATTTATTAATGCTCTTAAGAAGCAGTTTTATCCCCTAGGACATATGCAACAGTTAATGATGGACTAGCAAATGTTTAGGCAAGGGAAGGGTCAATCTGTTCAAGAGTACACCCATGAATTTAGGAAAAGGGCTATTGCTTTGAATGTTCCTTTGTACACCCAGGACATGTTGTTGAAGTACATAGGAGGTCTACATTCCTACCTTAGGCATTCTATTTTGGTTTTGAACCCTTGTAATTTGGATGAAGTGTCTGTTCAAGCTACACACTTAGAGTCAAGGGGTAAAGGATCTTTTATTGATAAGTTTGATAATGATGTAAAGAAATCTTTTAAGGTTGCAGAGACAGGGAAAGGAAAGAAGGCAACTATAGTTAAGAAGGATGAGAAACTTTCTTGCACTCATTGTGACAGGAAGGGTCATGATGAAGATCATTGTTGGAAGTTGCATCCTGAACTGAAGCCTAAGTGGGCTTAGAGACAGAATCAGAAACAGAAAGGTAAGGAGAAAGCCGCAAATGTTGTTTTGGATCTTGGTTCAGATTCAGATGATGAGACTAAGATAACAGCTATGGGTTTGAAAGGTAAAGCTCCTATTTCTGGTGTTTCTATTCATAGTTGTGCTTCTTCATCTACAGTTAATGATTTCTCTGAAGATATGAAAAGGAATGAGCTTTTTCATTTAAGGGTTGTTGCTAAGAACAGTAAAATTGATGCACTCATAGATAGTGGTTCTCAAGTGAATTTAATTTCAGAAAGTATTGTAAAGAACTTGGGATTAAAAACTACATTACATAAGAAACCTTATCCACTAGGCTGGATTTGTGAAAATGATAAGTTGCAAGTAATGGTTCAAGACAATGCACCTTAAGATTCACAATCACTAGTAAATTTGTGGATGAAGTATAGTTTGATGTGGTTCAACTGGATATCTGTGGGATAGTGCTTGGTAGCCCTTATCTTTATGACAAAAGCAATTTTTTACAGGGAAAAGAATCATTATCACTTGTTTAAAGATGGCATTCAGTATATTGTACATTCTCACAGGATTAAGACTGATCGTTCTTTTGCAAACACAGGGCAGTTAAAGAGGGTAATTAATGCAAGTAAAGAGTTAACTCTTATGTCTATCAGTACAGGTGGTTCTAAACTTGAGCTTGGAGTAGCTAACCAGGGTCAGATGTTGCAGGATGCACCCGCAGTACAGCATGAGGAAATGATAAATGAAAGCATTGATAATTCCTTGGGTAAAAATGTTCCTGTTGTAAAGGATCGATATGTTGTTGACTTATTCTCTTTCATTTCTGCATTATTGTTCAGCTTGATACTAGTCAATCTTTGTTGGTTAGTGGCTATGACATTTGATGTAGATGCTTATGGAAGTGATAGAATAGTGTTTATGTTCAACAATGTTGTTGCAGTCTTCATTGTGCTTGTGAGCCAGGTATTCAGATGTACAGAGGATACAAGACAAGTGGGGAGGCCAAGTCCTCACTTATTGTCAGATTAAATGCCACTTTTGGAGGTCCAAAAGGTCTTCAGTGGGGAGGCCCGATCCGGTGGATATTTCAGTGAAAATTGAAGTTTCCCATTTCTCTCCAGAATCTGCACCATCAGAAAGATCTCAGCGTCCTGATTCCAACGCAACTCGAACGGAGCAAAAAGGAGTCTGTTTGTGCAAGTTATGGCCAGTCAAACCTTGGGTCAAACTAGGATCAGAGGGCGTCTAGGAAGCAAAAAAATGATGTCGTCAAAAGTTGTCAAATTTGGCATCATCGTGAAGAGCTCGTCGAGATGATTCCGACGGTGTTCGTTTTGTCGAAATCCGACATCGTATGCTCAACTTATTAGTGGTCAAAGTTTGCAGTTGACTTTTAAGGTGGACTGTACGGATGCTGACGTCAGCATTCCGTACTGGGTGGACAGTAAAGTGGACCAATCAGTATCCACCACGTGGCATTGTACGGAACCAATGCCCTAGCGACACGTGTCCTTCCGTACACAGTCAGCATCCATGTGGCAGCATAGTCATCGGTCCAGTCAGCAGTGACATGTCTTCGTCGGTGAATGAGAGCTTGGCATGTGGCAGTACAGTCAGTGTCTATGTGGCGGTACAGTTGGCAAGCCAGTCAGCATACACGTCAGCTCCCCGTCGACACCACGTCGGCTTCATCGTCCAGTAAGAACTTGACACGTGGCTCATCCTCCTTCGGTCGTTTGGCAACAAAATTATAACCGGGCCGCATTTGATTCGAACCCGAGACCACTCGACTGCGAGAATTCCGCCCAGCCATTCGACCATACCACCAGCGCTCATCTATGTATAGTAATGGGTTTCTTTTGTTATGTTGGTTGGCGGAGTTAGAGGATAAAACGTGGCCGGCGGGTTTGGAACCGCCGACCACACATATGCCAAAATGTTTATCCACCAACACACCACCGATAATATTTGATATTATTAGGTGTTTGGTTTATTTTATTGTATTAACTAGCCCGAGGCCTTAACAAAATAGGCTATTTTTATTGTAAACCACCCAACTAATAGCCTTCAAATGGCTATGAACTAAATTTTAAATAAAACAAACAAGCAAAAGCCCGAAATAAATAAGTAGAGGGGCTTAATTAAGATTATTTAATAATCCTAATAAGGGAGATATGATATAAGGTGGTTATTTACAAGATATTATGCAAAAATGGAGGATATTATGTAAAATAGGGAGATTTGGAAAATATTGTAAATCAATTGGTTAGTAACCAATTGGATTCATTTTTTTGTATTTAAAGGGGTGTGAGGTGAGAGTGGAGATGGAAGTTTTTTTTCAGGTGATGAAGTCTTGAAGCTGAGGTGAAATGAAAGAGAGGTCTTGTGGAGATTATTTTTGAGCCATTCTTGCACGTCAGAGCGTTGTTATGCTGCCGAAGTGCTTGAAGAATGGTTGTGGTGCATTTGTAATTGATTTTTGGAGTTAATCGGATCGGTCTCTCTATTGGAGCGGACCCGGAGACATAGTCACATTTGTGACGAACTCCGTAATCAAACATTGTTTGCACTTCTCTTCTTTTCTCTCACCTTCTCTTAGTTTGTTAATTTCTTCATTTTGTTATTTCCTTAAGTTAATTTTGATTTAATTAACTTGGAATAATCATTGTAAAAATTAAGCATTTCAATTCTGCAAAATAGTCTAGATCCTATACAGATCAGATGCACTTTAGAAGTCTCAAACATCTCGGACCAAAACACGGAAAGGTATAACCAATCAATGCAATAGTCAACAAGCTGTTTGAAACATCCTCCATACATATCTAACAAAGCAAGTATTCGCCAAGTTATTTTACAAGAACATCCAACAAGCACAGCAGACAAAAGAATAATGATTGTTGCCCCATTCCTATCTCTCTAAATCCTTCGCTCGGATATCATCGAGAGGTCCTTGGCATGAGCGCAATAAGATAAATCAAAAGAAAAGACCAAGTACGCAAATAAGCCAATGTTCTTCATACCTTTAGCTAAAGGGATTTGTTTTGATAGGATAAGGTTCCAGGGTGATATCCAAAATGATGCCCATTGTCGGAACGATATATCCTAGGACATGCACTGTATAAGATGATGATGGTTTGATAAATTGATTGATAGGTTGTTGATATGACGTCGATTGACATGTTTGCGAATGATCAAGAGTTTGGTTTTGTTTTAAAAGTTTGTTGTTTCAATTTTGATTTTACGATTGAAGCTTTGATTTTGCCAATTGTTGTGATTGTTTCTGTTTGTATTGCCAAAGGATGAAGGTGACGATCAGTTTATTATGGATGATTGATTATTGTGGGTGCAAGCGAGATGAGACAGATGGATTTTTTCAAATATTTGGATGTTTTTTGACATTTTGAAATGTTTTGAGGCTGTTTTTGGTGTTTTTCGAGATTTTACAAATGTTTTGATTTTTTATTTTTTGAATGTTTTTGGATTTTGATGTTTTTTGAATGTTTTTGGATTTTGATGTGTTTTGGATGTTTTGGATTTTCGCATGATTTTGACGATTTGGATATGGATGTATGTGATGATATCAGTGCTTTGTTTAGGTTTTTTCCGAAGACCAAGCTAAGGTTGATTGATCGGATCGATGGATTGATGATGACAACATTGTTGAGGATGCACAACAATGCAAGGATAGTGTTAAGCAACACAATGATTGAGATGTTGATGGGATTGATGATGATAACATTGTTGAGGATGCACACCAATGCAAGGATAGTGTTAAGCAACACAAGGATATCCCGAGATGATGATTGGATTTGATTGATCATGATTGTTGAAGCTTGATTTGGAACAAAAGATGTTTGGATGATTTGATGTGACGTTTGACATGCAGCTTAGATGCGACTGATATCTATTGATGTTTGATAAAAGATGAAGACTGATAAGGAATGTCTTCTCGTCAAAATGTGCCATGGGCTAGTGATTTGGATTTTTGCTCACAAGTGGTTTGACCAATTTTATTTCATGTTTTCCAATGTTCGGATTGCTACATAAGTTGGAGGACATAGACCAAGATTTATTCTCGAAGCAAGATGTACATATCTGCCCCCATTGTCTAGCAATGTATGGAATGTGATGGATGGATGTTCAGATAAGTGTACGGATGGATGGATATGCAAAGGATGCCAAGGATTATCTTGCGATAAGATAAGGTGTTCAGATAAAGAATGCTCATTTGGATAATGCTTCATGGCTCAGATAATGCTGCATAGGATAGGATTTAATGAAAACGGCCCATGTCAAGATGTTCACCATAAGCAAGCATAAAGCGTGCCCCAAAATTTTATCAAGATCAAGATAACTAAGATGATGGATGCAGATATATGCGAATGGATTGGATAAATGGTTCACGAATGGATGGATTTATTATGGATAAGATGGATGGAATGCTCAATTTATTATGGATGGGATGAGATTCTTTCACTTGAAGTGGCGCATGTAGATGCTCGTTTCTACCCATGATGCCTGTTTTCCAGGTTTTCATCATGGTCTTGCCCAAAGCGCCGCACATGCAGTTTTCACTAGAGGACAAATTTTTCTCTTTACTGTTTTCAATCCTTTTTCTGATTTTTTTTTTTTTGGATTTTCATATTTTGATTTTTTTTTGTATTTTTTCTGAAATATTTATGCTAAACCACTTGGTGGTGTTGACGTAGATGCCCCTGTCATAATGTGTCATCGATATCCTACTTGAAGGAGCTACTTTGCTAAGATACATGCACTTGAATGCCACTTCTGGGATTCTCGATCTGCTTTGTCGATACTAGGGTTAACTCTGTCTCTATGCGTACATCGCGATAAAGTGCCTTCTAAATCCTTATGATGAAGGATCGTTGCCAATACACGGTCAATGTAAGAATTGGATATTATGCGTGGAGGCGTGGATGGAGTGTGCTTAGGTATAAGAGATGGATTGGTTGACAGTTTGGAACCTTTGACTCTCCAAACTTGGGAAGATGAACAATGATGGGTGGATACGGAAGTGTGCGTGGAATTAGGACCAACTGCTTGATACACTTTGTACGTCACTTGAAAAGCCTGCTTTTGATTTTGCGGACATCTTTGATGGATACCTTTCCCTCTTTTAGTTTTCCCCATAGTTTCTTTGACTGATGGAGTTTGACAGGGATGATCTTTCTTTGTATTTTTTGGTAGCCATGCATATTTGATTTTTCCATCATGCTTCTTAGCTTCTTTTGCTTTGATAACATTTTTCGTACTTTGATTCAAATATTTCCTTTGATGTTGGTCCCAATTCGTGGATGGGGTGATGGATGGATGAAGATACATGGCGTGGCTAGTTGTAGTATTGACATCGGTTTCATCAAAAGGATTCTCCGTGCTTCCTATGTTGACGTTTGCTTGAGATGAAGTTTCCCCCAGTACTGTGGAAGTAGTACCTTCGTTCTTTGATTCTGCTCGTTCTAAGACGTCTTGTTTAGTAAACATGCTTTGACAAATGACCACTATAGATGACATTGTTTCAATTCGCCGCTCTACTAGCTCTAGATTATACTGTTTTGTCTAATTTTCTTCCTTGAGTGGATAATGTTCGATATCTTTATTCATGATTTACTCAATCTGAGTTTGGGATATATCTGGTCCTGATGTTCATAACTCCGTTTGACTGTAGGAGTTAATAATCTTCTCTTTTTGTGTGACAAAATTTTGTTCTAGATGAAGATCATCTACGTGCCCATCTGTAGAAAGCATCTCATGGGTAGATGGAGGAGTATGTGCTACATGGATATGATCATCTTGCATGGATAAGAGAGTGTTCATTAGATTATTGTAGTATCTTGAAGATACAAATTCTTGATCTTGATTAATTTCGGATTTGCTTTCGACATGCTTTGGATCAAGTTCTTGACATGGGGCAGCTTCAAAGGATGAATTTCTTACAAAGGACTTTTGGATGTCGACATTAGGCATGGCCAAGTTCAAGGTTCCTTCAGCATCTGTAACCATGAGGTCAAAGGGGATCATCATGTTTTGAAAATGACCATTGCTAGACCTTGGTGAAAGATTTTGATCATGCTTTGGAATAAATTCTTGAGATATTTCCTCTACCTCATAAGGCGATGTAGAGACATTTTCAACATGATCATAGGTCGATAGATCATGCATTATGTCAATAGGATCAAATAATCCTAGCACTCCTTGAAATAGATCACTAAAGAGTGGCTCTTGATGTATGGCGAGTTGATCATCGAATTGTGTAGATACATCCTCAATGTGCTCCTCGATGGAGAGGTTTTGATCATTGTTTTCAACAATTGTGGTGGAGAGATTGTGAATGTCTTCGACCATAGAGTCAAGTGATGTTGATATTTCTTGAATTGGCTCATTGTCGAGTTTTGTTGGTGGATTTTGATCATGATTCAAAAGTGACTCTTGACATATGTCGATTTGATCATTGGATGAAGTAAACGTGTGCTCAGTGATGGATTGATCTTGATCCTTGTTTTCAATAGTTGTCATATTTTGTGTTTGTGCTTGTGTTTGTTGAGTAGCTTGAGAGGCTTGGGCAGCTTGAGAGGATTGTTGCACTTGTCGAGCTCGTCGTTCTTGTTGCTTGGCTAGATATTGTTGGATGGCCTTTTGGTAGGCCTGGTGAGTTTTTAGCGCAATGTCATATTGTCTTGCCGCATTTGGTTTTGGTGGTATTGGTGGTGGATTTGGAATCATGTTGGATGTGGTGACAAGTGTTTGAGATACGCTCGGAGCGATCATGGTAGTGAGGGGTTGAGATGTGATGGGTATGATAGTGGTGTTTGGAATGATTGAAGGGATAGTGATGGTTGGAATGACTGAGGTGATAGGTCCTTGGGAGACCGTATTTCGATTTGGGATCAATGTTGTTGTTTGATTAGATACCATCCATTGGTGTGATGTCGATGGTATATTCGAACGATTTGACATGATGGTTTGATTGACATTAGGTGGATTGCTTTGGGTGGAGTGATTGGTGCTAGGTAAAGGGGGAAGCCCTAAACCAAGGAATGATGTTGGTAATGGTGGTGGAGATTTCCCTTGGCGCAATGCCTCAACTATTTTGGAAAGTGCCGCAATTTGATCTCGCCAAATTTGTTCTTGATTTTGATCTTGAATCCCTTGATATAGTTGATTAGGCTCTTGTTTAAGCAAATTTGGGATGCCTACTTGCGGTTTTTGAATGGGATTATGGAAAAATTGACTTTGGATAATGTTTTGATTTGGGATGATGTTCAGATTTGGCATGATAGGATGAACATTGTTGGTATTGGGAATAATTTTTCCAAAGTTTTCCAAGGTAGGATTCATGTTTTGAAAACTTGCACTTGGTACATCCACATTTGGTTTGTAGGGATTTGGTGGAATGACGTTGTTTGTTTCAAGGCTCATGTATTGATTGTTTGGAGGATAGACTTGTAAGTTTGGTCTTTGATTTAAATCTATCATGGGGAGATGTGTTCCAAAATTCAAATTGGGCATACTCACATTCGTTGTGCTATTGATATTTGTAGGAGATAGTGATCCTATGTATGGATGTGAGTTTCCATAATCCCATGATTTTGTGAGGCTTGGATAGTTTGGTTGGTTTAGACCGCTCATGATGTATGAATCTAGTTTATATTCCATGTTCTTCTTGTGTTTTGACCTTGTTGCAAAAGTGACCTCTAAGTTTCTTAGGACTAATGACGAGATGAAGGATGAAAGGTGTAAATGATGAGAGTGTTGAACGTTTAGGGACTTTGGATCAATGCTAGACTTAGGGCTTGATTTTGATTGTTTGATTTGGATGATGAACTTGTAAACCCTAAGATGTTGGATGTGATCTTAGGATGAACTTGTTCAAAGGATGGTTGATTCAATTAAATGTATGAGAAAGGATGCATTCCCATACATCTAACTAAACGAGGTGATTTTGATGATGATTTAAGGATGTACCCAAGTCTAGATAATGATGTTTCCAAAGATCTAAAGTTGTTTATGGGATGGATGAATTTTGATGAATGTGTGAGATGGATGAAGTGTTTGATTTGATCCTAAGAGACTTAGAGAGACTTTGTTTACTAGGCCAAGGTATTGAAGAACACACTTTTCTCTAAGAGCAATCAAAAGACCAATATGACCAAGAGATATTAAGCACATGTGTGGGGTCCAATTTGTTATCTTTGCTTAATGAGTTCTTTTTACCAAAAAATAGACACTTGATTATGTTTCAAATTGAATGTCCGATGTCACAACTTCTTTTTGTCCCACAAAGTGCTATGTGGAAGTTCCAAGAATTTAGGACAAGGGTTGCCTAATGTTGACCTTTGTAGGAGAAAATTAAGATGTAAACCCAACTACTTAGAAACCTCTAAGGACATAATCCCAAGGGTAAGCAATAGTTCTTGGGCTTTGTCAAAGGTATTTTCTCTAACTAAGGGGTTTGAAATTTTGATGATGATGTTGAATGTTGGTTTTGCAATGTTTTCGATAAACGCACTATGTTTTCAAATGAATAACAAGTACAAGCCCTATGGATGTGAAAGACAATATTTGTTGAATCCCCACTTGGACCAGTCTAGCTACGCTCATCTTTAGTGAATGGTTAGATGCTTGACCCCACTGGGTCCCCTCCACGACACTCACTTATACGGGGCAACCAAGCATCAACACCCATGAAACTCCCATGGCATGTTTTCCATTTCTACTAAAGACCATAAAAGTGTGGGGCGGCTTCAAAATGACTGTTCTTGCACCAACAAATAGATTAAGGATTTTGGCCAATTCTAGTACATGGGTTCTAGTAAGGACTTTCCGTTCGTGGAGATTGACCCATACAGCAAGAGTCCCCTTTCAGATCCATCTTGTTGGAGCCAACCGCGTGATAATGGCGTTTAACCAATACCCACATTTATATCCCGGTTGGAAATACTCTTGGCTTTAGAGTGTTACCAGTTGAGTCGTTCCCTTGGGTGAGTACTTTTTCCCCAAGGCAGGCCCTCTAAGATAAACAAAAGCAAGCAAAGACACAATCCGTAACTCGATCAATCTTTGATGGCACAAAGAAAGAGAATGTACGCGAAAATGCCCCTACTCACACTCGCACAAGATGTTCAATTTTAAACCCAAATCAAAGTGTTTCAAAGAAATAAAGAGTGTTTCTCTTGCACCCTAGATCGCACGAAGCGCAAGGGGAGAGGATACGCACTCAAAATGCACCAAAGACAAAATCACACAATTCAAGCACTTGTTCGTTTTATAGCCTTCAAAGCAATTGTGAGTTTGTTTTAAGCACCAAAATGAAGTGTGAGTTTTGATTGTTCAATTTTTAGATCCCAAAATGAAAAGACTAGTAAGTTTGTAAGGTTCAATTTTAATCCCACATTGAAAGAAAACAATGATTTAGTTGGCTTAAAATAGAAAATTAAAGTAGTAAATGAAGGCTCCAAGCATTAAAAAATGCTTTTGATTTTCAATCTTGATGTTTAGTTCTTTGACTCCACTCTTACTTTTGCTTTCACTTGATTTCAATGTCCCATTTCAATGCCAACCCTCCCTATGCTCACCTTCCCTGCAAACAATACAAAGTTATCACTAATAAAAAAGTATGATTTTGTAGAAATCAATGATAACCATATAATAAATATAGCTTCAAACCAATAAAACCTTTAAACTTGTCAAGACAAGACAATGATCTTGTGAGAAATAAAGATATGGAGCTATCCCTTTGGATTTGACATGTAATGTTCAATTCCAATCTACAATAAATATTTGCATGGATTTGATCCTCCAACGCCAAGTCTAAAGATAATTGACACCAAAAGTAAAATTTGCTCAACAAAAGCACAAATAGATAATAATGTTAAGCTCATATATCTAGCATAAGATAGGTTTGTAATCTGCAAAAGTTAGAGCTATGTCAGTAGTAATCACAAATTCAATTCTGCAGAGATCGTGTCTTCTCCTTACTGACTTCGATTTTGATTCCCATTTAATACAGACAAAGATTTCTTTATTTTATTTACTGCTGCAAGTGGGTAATTATTAATGACTACAACCTATATCAGAATTCTTAGATTTCCTGACACAATCTGAAGTGATTGGGTATCCTAGAAAGTGATGAGCTTGACTCCTTGTGCAAATCAAAGTCCCTTCTGCGGGGCAAAAAAATAATCATGCAAGGATCTAGGCATTAACTTCAAATAATAGAATGATTTCAAATGATTTTGAGCTATTATATGAAGAATTAACAAACTTTAAATCACATCTTATCTGGAAGTAGATAATTTTCTAAAAAAGTCCAACCGCCTCTCCTGTATGATGTGATTTTTAATTAACAGCTGGGTGCCCATAGCCGCTGCTTGATTTCAGGTTCACCGTTCGATGGTCTACTTGCCGTACTTGTGACTTTAAAAGGCTTTAGGCAGAAAAATGTCATTATGGCATCTTTGATTGTCATTGACTAAGCTTTTAACCATATTTAAAATTACAGTCGCCATCAAATCAACCAAAGTGTAAGATCACATTTAATATCAAGATTTTTGTTCCCTGCAAATAGCTAGGTTACAGTCAGAAACAAATTGATTACTCTTATGCTCACAAAGATGGCTAGATTCAAATCGACTCAAATATGTTGAAATCAAATACACATAAATAAACACATTGTGTGTGTTGACAAACAAAGTGTGCATTAGGCATGACAGACTATGCTCAGGCATGTGGACCGTTTCCTAGAAAAATAAATAAACAAAATGTGGAAGCATAGACAAGGCGTGCAAACAGTGTGACAGGAAAACTGTGTCAGTATAGACAAGGCGTGAGAACTGTTGCATGATTAAGAAGCTTGGTCAATGCAATGTTCAAATAAATGCAAATGCCAAGTGTAAAGCCGAGTTCTCCAGCTTTGTCAGTGTCTTTATTGTCTGCGCCCAACATTAGCAGCTTAAAATGGGGTATGGACATTTATGAAAGGCATAAAACACAGAGTGATTCTGTTAGATGCAATAATTATAAATGCTTTGAAAGATATGTAAACAAAAAGGATGAGGCACATAGATTCAGACAAAATGCTTCCAAGAGATGCAGTCTCATAGAATAGGCACGTATAAAGATGAATTCCTTAACCTATGCCAGCATCGACCCAACCTGTGCCAAAACAGAAGCATAAAACAACACAGAAAATGTTTTGATGACTGCGGAATAGGTGTTGAATGAGAAGGTTGTGAATATTTCGAAAGCAACATTTACTTCAACTGCAAAGTTGCCCTCCTTCTAGTGCCATAATGTGGATGTTGAAATCTGCAAATGGTTAGTTTAAAATAAAGCAACATTTCAACATCCCTATGGAATAATAAGCCATGTTAATCATGCCATAAATGAAACAAGGGAAACCAAATAAAAGCATATAAAAACATGACATTAAACCTATCCCATAGTGGATTGGTGTCACAAGTGCTAGTGACCCTTTCCCAATCCTTGATTGATAAGCTAGTGATGAAATTGCTATGGATATGGAAATGCTAAATGGACAAGATCAAATCTCAAAGATAATGACCTTGCATGAAGTTGTGTAGATGATGGATATGATGAAGTGAAATGGACAAGATCAAATCTCAAATGAAGAGAGTGACCTTGCAAGAGATTGTGGAGAGATTGTGAAGGGTTTGATAAGAGATGAAGCCTCTATTTTATAGATTTTCTTGATGCTAAGTGTTGAAGAGAGACCAATGTGGGACTAAGATTAGACAAATGAAAGAAGGACACTTGTCATCATGTGATAGGCCACTGAATGTGCAAGATTTGGGAAGAGTGCCCATGAGAGGGAAAATTTGAATTCAAATTTGAGAGTAAATGCTAAGTGTGGGACAAGAAAATGAGCAATAAATGTAATGTTGGAGGGACAAATCAACTTGCCTTTGAATTCAAAATTGAGGGAATATTCCCCATAAATGCCATGTTGATGGAAAATCTTGGATTTAATAAATCAATAAACTGATTTATATGTGCAAGTGGCTAAATCTAGAGAATGCAAGTGGGTGAGATTAGTAATTAATCAGGGTTAGATTAAATAGATGATGATTATGCTGATTTAATGGTGCTTAGATGATTTTGACTTTTAGGACTTTGATATTTGATTTATTTGAATTAGAAAATGATGGAATATGATTTAGGATTTGATTTAAATGGATGTTTGATTTATTAAAAGGTTGATGATAATGTTTATTTGATTTTAAATGACCTTAGGAAATGGAGATTAATGAAATTACCTGCTAAATGAATGAAGGTGAACCTAATGTGAAATCTAGTTCGGTTGATGAATGAACCTGATCAAATGCAGAATGTTAATTTTGCATGTCTACAGCAGGTATTGTTATGATGTTGGGATGCTGCCGGAATTCTTTTAGAGTTGTTTATTGGTGATACTTTTGTAATAAACTTGCTCTGCAAGTGCATGTAGTCTTGTTATTGGATTTGAAATACATCGAGCAGGCTTTGGAGTGGGGTTTTTTTCTCTCGAAAGGGTTTTCCCCACATATATCTGGTGTTTTGTGTTTCACTGTTTATTTCATGTTTTAAATGTGCTTATGAATTTTATGTAATTGTTAGATCAGTTTTAAATGGTTTTGCATAATCTCTTCTCAAGATTGGTGTAGGAAATTGTTTCCACTACTCTAATTTCCTTACAAGTGGTATTAGAGCTTGATCACCTTTAGTTTCAATTGTGGGTTGTTGGGTTTTTTGAGCTAATCAAGGTTTGAGTGGGAGCTTGTGTAGAGGATATGTTGTGATCTTGTTGCAGATATTTTTCAGATGGCGAGCACTTCTGGGAGGATTGAGGTAGAGAAGTTTTCTGGCACAAATTTTAAAATGTAGAAGCTGAATATGGAAGATTTGTTGATTGATCGAGATCTATGGGATGCAGTGGATGAAAATGTCTAGAGGCCTAGGGATCCAGCTTTGACTACAAAATATGATGTAATGTATAGAAAAGCTAAAGGTCTCATTAGACTATATTTTGCAGATTTAATCTTGATAAATGTCCATGAAGAACCCACTTTGAAGGCTCTTTGTAAGAAGTTGGGTGAGATATACCACGCTAAATCTCTAGTAAATAAGATTTTCTTGAGGAAGAAGTTGTATTCTTTGAGAATGGAAGAAGGTGGACGAATTTTTGAGCATCTGGAAACATTCAATATGTTGGTGACTCAATTGACCTCAGTTGGGGTTAAGATGGATGAAGAAGAAAGGTGTCAAACTTTGTTGTGTTCGTTGCTAAACTCATGAGACATCCTAGTCATGCCCATTGGGAGCACTTCTGTAATATTGAAGATGGAGGACGTTGTTGGTTCTCTACTCTTCAAAGAGATGAGAAGGAAGGTCTCTTTGAATGCCAAAGAGGCTTTGAGTGTTTGAGGAAGAGAAAAAGAACAAGGAAAGGATGAGAAGCAACCTGGTTGTTCCAAGTCCAAAAATAAGGGGAGATCAAAATTTCCTAGTAAGTCCAAGACAATATGCTGGAACTATGGCAAACCCATAAACTTTTGAAAGGATTGTAAAGAAGAAGAAGAAGCAAGATTCTTATTTTGAGTCTGAAAAGGAATATGAAGATGCCTTTATTGCAGCCTTGGCCACTTGTGGAGGTGATAATGTATGGTTGATAGACTCAAGTGCATCTTTCCACATGACTCCTAACAGAAATTGGTTTAGTAAGTATGAAAACTATGATGGTGGTAAGGTGTATTTGGGTGATGACTCTTTTCTTGATATTGTTGGTCATGGTAGTATTCATGTGAAATTTTCTGATGGTAGAGTTAGACGATTTGATGGTGTCTTGCATATCCCGGGACTAGCAAGAAATTTATTATCTATTAGCAAGCTAATAGATGCGGGTGTGCATGTACAGTTTTTTGAAGCAGGTGTAAAAATGGTGAGAGGTGCTATGGTGATAGCGAGAGGAAGAAAATTGGGTACATTATACCAGCTCGATGCATGCATAGTTGAATGCAATAACACTTCTAATAAGATTAAGCCAAAAACTACTTCGCTGAAAAAAGAGATGGTTTCCTCTTTTGTGGATGGTTGTGGCTTCTAGGTACCTAAGGGTGCTCTATCTACCGAATCAAAGTTTCCTGTAGAGAATACCATGTTATGGCACCAAAGGCTTGGCCACATTGGAGAGAAGGGTTTCAAAGCCCTGAAAAATAAGAACCTCATTGAGGGGTTGAATGATTGCGATCTAGAGTTTGATTTCCGTGAACATTGTATTTATAACAAACAGAACCGCATTCAGTTTTACTCATCTTCTCATAAGTCTTCATGTATCTTGGATCTGATTCATTCTAATGTATTTGGTCCTATTGATGTTTCTTCTATTGGTAAATCAATTTATTATGTTACTTTTATTGATGATTTTAGTAGGAGGATATGGGTGTATTTTTTAAAGAGTAAATTTTAACTTTTCAGTTGTTTTAAGGAGTTCAAGGCTATGGTAGAAACTCAGACTGGAAAGAAAATTAAATGTTTGAGGACTGACAATGGCGGTGAGTACTATTCTGCAGACTTTGATAAATTCTCTACAGATTGCAGGATTGAAAGACAAAAGACAACTATGGTGTGAAAGGATACAACCTTTGGGACTCTGTTGCACAAAAGGTAATTTATTCCAGAAGTGTTATTTTTAGAGAGATCAAATCTTCTCCTGTTACTTTTCAGCCAGAACAACATATATAAATTGAATAGAAAAAGGATGTGGTTCAAATTCCTTCTACACCTGAGGAAGTTGAATTGATACCCCAAAATAGACAAGAAGTTGAGGAGATTTCATCAAGCTCTAGATCTTCAGAAGAGGAGGAAGAAGTGGAAGAACCTCCACCTCAGCTTGTTCGAAGGTCTACAAGGAAAAGGAAACCACCTAAAGGTATGTGTATTCACCTGATGATTGGAAGTGTATATTTGCTTTGAGTACTAACATTGATGAACTGATGCAAGAGGCTTTGGGTACGAATGATTCAGAGTCCTGGATAATAGCCATGGATGAAGAGATGGCAGCTCTTAAAAGGAATGATACATGGGACCTTGTACCATTGCCTAAAGGTCGGAAACCTGTTGGATGTAAATGGGTGTTTAAGAAAAAAATTGGTTCAGATGGAAATGTTGAAAAGTATAAGGCACGGTTGGTTGTGAAGGGATACTCTCAAGTTGAGGGTATTGATTATGGTGAGATCTTTTCTCCTGTTGCTAAAATGACATCCATTTGATTTTTATTATCTATTGCAGCAACTTATGATCCAGAGGTGGAACAAATGGATGTGAAACTGCGTTCCTTCATGGTGATTTGGAGGAAGAAATTTATATGACATAGCTTGAGCACTACGTGGTAAAAGGTAAAAGCAAGTTGGTTTGTAAGTTAAATAAATATATGTATGGCCTTAAACAAAGTCCTAAGATGTGGTACCAGAAGTTTGATACATATGTATTGAGTTTGGGATTTTTGCGGTCTAAATCTGATCACTATGTATATTTTAAATTAGATGGTGATTATTTCTTGGTAATTGCTTGATATGTTGATGACATGTTTGTTGGGAAAGGCAAAGGTTTGATTGTAGAATTGAAATCTCAGCTCTCTGCAAAATTTGAAATGAAAGATCTTGGTGCAGCAAAACACATACTTGGAATGGAGATTAAAAGAGATCGTGAGAATAGAAAGCTATGGCTTAGCCAGAGTAAGTATGTTTGTTCTATTTTGCAAAGGTTCAACATGCAGGATTGTAAACCACTTTGTGTTCCTATTACATTGGGAACGAATCTCTCTATTTCACAATGTCCTACATCCCCATCAAAGATGGAAGACATGAGCAGAGTGCCTTACCAAAGTGTAGTTGGAAGCTTAATGTATGTTGGGTTCAAGTACAAGACCATAAATTTCCCAAGCAATGGGAGTTCTTTCCTGTTTTATGTCTAATCCTAGAAGAGTGCATTAGGATGCAGTTAAGAGGGTCTTCAAATATTTGTGGGGTACAATAGAGTACTCTATATGTTTTCATGGTACAAGAGATCAACATTCCCTGAGTATTCATGGTTTTGTGGATTTAGATTGCGTTGGTGATGTCGATAGCAAAAGGTCCACCAGTGCATATGTGTTTAATCTTAATGGTGGCACAATCAGGTGGATGAGCAAGTGACAGGTTGTGGTCGCTTTGTTCACTATCAAGGCAGAGTATATGGTAGCTACCCATGCCTGTAAAAAAGCCACTTGGCTGAAGCATTTGTGTTTAGATATTGGATTGAAACAGAGTGCAGTTACACTTTATTGCGGTAGTCAGAGTGCAATCTGTCTTGCGAGGAACCTGACTTTTCATGCCAGGACCAAACACATTGATGTTCAATATCGCTTCGTGAGAGATATGGTCGAGGATGGTAGGGTGAAGCTGGAAAAGGTAGAGACTATGGCAAATTTTGCAGATGCATTAACTAAGCCCACGAGCACAACAAAATTCAGGTGGTGTTCTGAGTCTATGGGCCTTTTGGCCCCTAGTAGTTGATCCATGATGGTGTTTTTTTTCCCTTGGATTTTGCAAGGTATTTGACAAGTGGGAGAATGTTGGGAAATGAGGTGTCTCAACCTTGCTGCATATTTCTCATAATAGTTATTTTTATTTAATATTTTCCTACATCTGTTACACATTGTTGGTGCTTTGAAAATTGGTTTATTAGGTGTAAAAAGATGCCCACATAGTGGTATATTATGGAAGGCCTATTTTTAGGCATATTATGACAGATTCTATGACATCTGTAAGGGTCAAAAATAGGGGATTTCATTTTGGACGTGAGAGCTTATTTTTAGTCTAGAATCTTGCTGGAGAAGCCAAGCACATGGTTTTATAAAACCACAGATGGTTTCTTGTATAACTAGAAGTCTATAAATTGAAGGCTTGAGGAGTAGTTTGTGTGTTGAGTTTGCAGATCTGTATTGTTATGTTGTTGGAATGCTGCCAGAATTCTTTCAGAGTTGTTTATTGGTGATACTCATGTAATAGACTTGCTTTGCAAGTGCATTTAATCTTGTTATTCAGTTTGAAATACATTAAGTAGGCTTTAGAGTGTGGGGTTTTTCCTCCTGAAAGGGTTTTCCCCACGTATATATGGTGTTTTGTGTTTCACTGTTTATTTCATGTTTTAAATGTGCTTCTAAATTTTTTGTAATTATTTTATCAATTTTAAATGGTTTTGCATAATCTTTTCTCAAGATTGGTGTAGGAAATTGTTTTTGCTACTCTAATTTCCTTACAGAATGCATGTTTGCTTACATTACCATACAAACAACCTATGGTACGTGGTATCTTTGGTTTGTCTTTTTTTTTAGTAAATTTATATCTAATGTTATTTTAAAAAAAAGTAATGGTACTTGTTATATATATATTTACAAAGTATTATAATATTATTGTATTTTTTAATATTTATATTATTTTGCTAATGTGTAAATAATTATATACTTGTTTTTAAGAATTCAAATATATATTAAAATTCTCATAAATATAAATATATCACATTTATTATATATTTAAATGGAACGTTTGTTTTATACACAAATTTTTGAACATTCCATGCTAAGTGGTTACTTATACTTTAACCAATACAGTAAAAAAAGAAAACTTTGTGTCCTCTACATTGACATGTTTATATTTATTTTAAGTCATATATTTTTTATCACAACATATAATACATAGTTCTAGTTTACTTAATTTTATAATTCTTTTATAATTAATATACACATTTTCTCTTGTTTCAACATATTAAAATTACAGTGATGTCTTTAAGAGAAAATATTGGTACCCAAAATTCATAGAAAATAGTTGCATATCTTTTGTAATGAAATCAATGCTTAACCAAATTACAATAACCCATAATCAATCAGAGATCTGATCTGATCGTGACAATTTGTGTATTTCAATGGTATATTGCAAATACCCATAACAATTAAAATAATAATGAAACAAACATGTATTTAGTCATGGATGACAAATAATAAGATAATAAAATTTAAAAAAATCATTATTTTTAATTTTAATTTTTCTTTGCTAATGTAATTTCCTTTTTTAAGTTAATCCAATAAAAAATAATAATAAAATAAATAAAATATATTTGACAAGCTCTTTTACATTCTTATTTGGTTGTGGTCCTTGAAATTTATGCACTTCAACATCATTTTCAAAAATTCACTGTATCAACATATCCATATTTCAATTTTTGGGCCCTCAGCAATTTTTGGTAAACAAATAATCTAAATTTGGAAAAATGAAGCATGCTTGACTAAAAATAAAGACAAAAGAAAATTGGATGAAGATTTCTCCTCATAAATAACAAAGAGAATGGAAGAAAATGCACACAAGATAATTAAATATGTTATACTTCCAAAAAAATAATAATTTCGAATATAATTTATTTCAATCTCTTTTGAAATGAATTTTATTAAAGTTTGGTGACTCCTTGCTTGACTTGTTTTTAAGTAATTTTTTTTTTTGGATGAATAAGCGTCACATATTTGTTAGCATAATGTATTACATTGGTTGTAGTTTGTTAGCGCAAGTAGATTAATTGTTTCTATGACAGTTAAACTGTTTCTCCTTCAAATTGCTTGTGCTCTGCTATATAAATGCTTTTGCATAGTGGTGAATAAATTATCAAGTATTTATCGAGCATTCTCCAACATTTGGTATTAGAGCCACTCTTTTTTGTATGGTGATTCATTGCAGACATTGGTGTCTGTATATGGCAAAGACATGAGCTAAAGTTGCAGACATTTTTCTTCACACTGAAGTATTTTCTCCTACGCATAAGAATGTTGATGCTGATGTGTGTAAAGGAATCTAAATACAAATAGGCGTGTGAAAGAGGCATCCGATTTATCACATTTCTACTTAGAAAATAAGGGTGAGGATGCAAATCAAATCTTGGCCCTTTTGGAGATGTCACCATGGTATTTGAATCTACAGTGGCATAGAAACCTTACATTTGATAGGCGTGCCAACATGGCAGAGAAAATAGGTGGTAAGGACTTGGCATGATAGAGTTATGCACATGGAAGTTTGAGGAAGAGGATTACCAAGCATTAGGTCCATGACATTGAGACTCTACGAAAGCCATAACATGATTGTGGAGGGTATCACAATAAGAAAATATCGACAATGCCATCTCAAGTTTGACAGTTGCACTTTTGTTACAATAGTTAACATCATAACCTCCTCTACTTTTAACAGTTGATAATGATGGATAATGTATCCCTTTATATTTTTGCATTTGTTTGGGCCCCTTTTTGTTAAATTAAGCTTAATATTACCTTGATTTAGTGTTGTAATATGTTTAACTTGTTCACATTAGGTCTTAGACCCTTGTAAACTAAGTGAACCTAATTGTGTCTTATTTAAAGTGTTGTAAAGTGTACTTTTACACTTTCACACTAATGTAAGGTTTTATTAATAAATTGGACTTCTTTATGCCTTAATTGACCTAATTTTGCATCCAAAAACTTTAATTAATGCGACTTTCCAAGGATAATCTCAACATTTATCAACATCTAATCATAATTCATGTGTTTTTGGATTGTATGGCCCATATTTAGTGATTTGGGACTCATACGCCACCTTGGACATATGAGTCCCACTTAAGTTTCGGGGCCCCAATTTGGATTTTGCATCAATCTAATCCTTTCTTGAAAAATGTGTCCCAAGCTTAGCCCAATGGGACTCATACGCCACATCTGGCGTATGAGGCCCACTTAGCTTAGACCTAAATTAAATTCAAATTCTTGTCGAGATTTTATTCTCCTAGATTTGATGTTGGCTTGTAGTGTTGTAATTTCAAGAAATTTGGCATAAACAAGGATAAATACAAGGTTATTTCACTCATTTTCACCTAAGACTTTCAAGAGAGTATTCCTAATAACAAGTCTATGATTACAATAATTCACAAGAGTATTCAAGGACATTCAAGATCATCTTTAAAGCATTCAAAGGAATATTTCTTCATCATTTATTCCAGCAATTCAAGATCCATCATCATGCCAAAGACATCTAGTGTATCAAGCATGTTGTTGAGCTAATGTTGTTGATGTAGAATTGAAGATCCATTTGCAAGTATTGTTCCACATCCAATTTGAGATCGAGATCTACATTCTTCATGGCCACTTCATGTTAGTTTGCAAATTTGTATTCCAAGATAACATCCAAAGTATCATCATTTCATGTTTCATGTTTCATTTCCTTATTTCATTATTTCATCATTTGGTTTAATTACCTAAATGGGGTTTGACCAAGACAAACCCCTATTCCCTAACAAAAAAACACTTTTTCTCTCTTTGTGTGAGTGTAGGTTTATAGGTTTTTAGACAAAGTGGATTTGAATCCTTCAAAAGTATCAAGATTGTAAAGTTGTAAAAGTTGCAAAAGTTGTCATGTAAAGTTGTTAGGGCTCACAAAAACTCATTTCTAGAGCAAGATATCCAACCTATCTACATGAAACCAATGGGAAAAGGCTTATTTGATCCATCTTTAAAGGCTCACAATGTTTTGCATTAGAATTTTTCTCTTGGGACACTTCGCAACAAAACAGGACTAATACGCCACTTGTGGCATATGAGTCCCAATATACCTATTTTTGGGTATCTTATGTAGATCCTAATTCAACAGTTCCAAATTTCTATTTCCACCTAGAAACCATAGTCTATGATTGATATGCCTAGACTAGCATATGAGTCCCAATGGGTATTAAACAATAATATTTCAGGGTTTTGAAGCTTGTTTTGACCTTAGCCTTCTTCCAGGTGCACTTTTGTACTTTCTCAATCTTTTATTTTGCATTTTAATTTCATTTCCTAGGTCATTTAGCTAGGTTTTCCATGGTACTTTGCATATTACATTCATTTATTGTCTTTCCAAGCCTTGGCTTGGTGGTGAACCCTCTATCTATCTTTGATCACACCCTAGGATACCTTATTGCAAGATATCTTTCACCTTTCTACCTTCAGATTGAGATCTCTAAGGTTTCCTTGAGTGTAACAAGTGTGGAATAGGAACCCTATCCCTTGTGCTCCATCTCCTCAAAGGTGGGGCACCTTGTTTCCAACATTACATTTTGGTGAACCTACATTTAAAACACCTATTTCTGATTTGGAGTGCATTATAATTCTAGAGATCTAGCTTGTATTAATTAATTGGAATCTAGGGTTTCAAACTTTGCATTAGTGAAAGTGCATATAGGTTGCATTTTTGTTGGAAATATATGCCTCAATCACCAATTCGTTGTGACCTAGCTTTTGTCTCACTGAACATTCCTATCGCTGTGACAGTTTATTCGTTATAACCTCTCACCGCTCGTGGAGATCTCTGGTCGATAGGCCATTCAATTGGATAGCGGGAAGAGTCTTGGATGTTCACTATGAGCTCTCAGCGATATGGATGTCTCGCTGAACGCTTATACATTGGAGTCATCGGGATAACCTTTGGTGGCTCAATAAGAAGTCTTATCGAGTAATATGTCTCGCCGACAAGGTTTAATATGAAGTCTTCGGGGAAAGTCTTGGAGTTTTGGTATGACTTATATCGATAAGGAATGTCTCACCAATGGTATTCACTCAAAGCAGCACAAAGGGTCTCGGTGTGAGGTCTTAGCGATGGGAAAAGGTCTTTCCGAATAGTAGTATGGTTTCAGAGTAACGTATGAAAGCTCGGCGAAGCCTTTTGGTGAAAGATATGTCTTGCCGATCGTTCGATGCTCGATGAAACATATGGATCTCATAGTAGAGTCTCAGCGAAGGATGATAGTCTTGGCGACTGCTGATGGCTTTGGTGTAACTTTATGTATCTTGATGAAACCTCTTGGCAAGCAGTAAGTCTTGCCGATAGGAATGTTGAGATCGTTGTGACTTTGAATATCAGTATGTGGTCTCACCGAAGAGCAATAGTCTTGTCAAATGGAAAACTCATGTCTATGTGACTTGTGGAGCTTCGATATGACATCTCAGTGAAAGTGATATGTCTTGGCAACATGGCGAAAGCTAAGCGATAGCTCTCAAGACTCGATGTAACATCTTTTCGATAGGTAAACTCTTGGTGATATCGAATATGAAGTCTTTGGGCATTGGGGAGACACTTCTTGTGTCTCATTGGCATGCCAAAACAGTGTGAATCCGTTTGACCGAGTGAGACTATCCTATTTGGCTCTTTGTCGACCAATAGGAGAAGCCGAATGGGAACCATTGGAAGGCAATCCGTTGTGACAGTTCTATGAGGAAGTTCAACAGATAGGGAACGCCATGGATATAGTTTGCAGTTGCAGATGCTTGAAGGTTCGATGGTTGTTTCAATCAATAGGTGTGTGAACAGTTTGAATTGTATCAGAGTGAATTCTATTATGTGTAGACTGTAACGTGATGGTTCCTGTACAAGATTGATCATAGTGGAAGCTACTGTAATATGACATCAGAAAGATAAGTCAAAACATTTGTATGTAATTTCCATTACTGTAATACAAAGTGATTTCTCTTGGTGTGGTGGGTTTTTCTCTCATAAGGGTTTTCCCACGTATATCTAGTGTTCATGTGTGATTGTCAAATACTCTATTTCTACTATCTACTTCATAGTGCATCTTAATTGAACTGTAATTGAAAAATTAAAAGTATATCTACATTCTTCCCTGAGGCATCTAGCTTTCCTTACAAGTGGTATCAGAGCCTGGCCAGTTGTGTTATCCTTGTGGGTACGTTGGGTTTTTTGTGTCAATTCTGTTCAGTGGGAGTCCTGTAGAAGTTTGTCAATTTCTAATTACAGATTGAGATGGCTAGCACATTAGGAAATATTGAAATAGAGAAGTTCAATGGCAGCAATTTTGAGTTGTGGAAACTTAAGATGGAGGATCTCTTAGTGGATCGTGATTTGTGGATTGTTGTGTCTGGAGTGAAACTTACAGGCATGAAGCAAGAAGATTGGGATCTTGTAGATAGAAAGTCTAAGGGGCTGATAAGGCTCTTTTTGGCAGACTTCGTTCTTCTCAATGTGCATGAAGAGAAGACTGTCTCTTCCTTGTGGAAGAGACTGGCATCTATTTATTAGGGGAAGTTTTTGGTGAATAAATTGTTCCTGAGGAAGAAGTTGTACTCTTTGAGAATGCAGGAAGGAGGGTCTGTAGCTGATCATTTGAATGCTTTTAACATGTTTCTTGCTCAGTTAACATCCATTGGTGTGAAGACTGAAGAAGGATTGTTGTATGCTATTATTGTGTTCTTTCCCGGCACTGGGATCATCGGTGATGGCTATTAGGGAGTACAACATCCGTTTCAAGATGGAAGATGTTGGTTCTTTCTATCAGAAGAAATGAGAAGGAAATCTTCTGAGATGGTGAAGAAGCTCTTGCTGTCGAGGAAGATCGAAGAAGAAGGCAAGAAGAAGGACAAGAAGTCCAAATCAAAATAAGAGGGAGATCAAAGGTCTTGGCAAGGGTAAGGTGAAGTGTAAGGTGTAACCTGGTCGTGTCCGAAAGGATTGTAAAGAGGAGAAGAAGAAGAAGAAGTATTCTTGACAATAATCTTCATAGTGATGCTGCGCCTTCATTGCAGCCTTGGCTACAGGCATCAGATGATGTCTGGCTAATTAATTCTGGAGCATCTTTCCACATGGCATCTCATAAGATTGGTTCACAAAGTATGAAGAATACGATGGTGGAAAGGTGTACTTGGTTGATTCAACTTTGGAGATAGTTGGTCGTGGAAGAGTCAGATACAATTTCCTGATGGCGAGTAAAGGGAATTAATGATGTTATGCACATACCAGGTCTGGCTCAAAATTTTGTCTGTCAGTAAGCTAAATGATATTGGAGTACAAGTCATGTTTTCTGGGAATGGTGCAAGATGACTAGAGGTTCAATGGTGTGGCTAGAGGTGCTTGAATTGGTACCCTGTACAAGTTGGATGCACAGGCTGTTCAATGTAACAGTGTTTCTGAAAGTCACGAAAGCTACTCGTGGAGGTAAAGAGGGAAATATCCCTAATTATGTAAACTCTATGGAAGTAAAACTTCCAATGAGAAGACTATGCTCCGCATCATAGGCTAGGTCACATAGGAGAAAAAAGTTTAAAACCTTGAAGAATAAAACCAGGTTGAGGGGCTTGAAGATTGTAATCTTGAATTTGAATTTTGTGAACACTGTATATATCGAAAACAACACCGTGTTTCATTTTATTCCAATCCTCATAAATCTTCTGGTTTGCTAGATTATATCCATTCAGATGTATTTGGTCCAGTGGATGTTCCTTCTTTGTCTAAATCAAGATACTATGTGTCGTTCATTGATGATTATTCAAGAAAAGCATTTGTTTATTTTTTGAAAAGTAAATCAGAAGTGTTCAGTCGATTTAAGGAATTTAAGAACCTTGTTGAAAATCAGACTGGTAGAAAAATAAAATGCTTAAGGACTGATAATGGTGGTGAATTTTATTCTGATGAGTTTGAAAGATACTGTAAAGACCATGGGATTAAAAGACATAAGACTACACCTTATACTCCACAAAAAAATGGAGTTGCAGAAAGGTTCAATAGGATAGTGATGGAGAGAGCACCAAGTATGCTGAGTAGTGCTGGCTTGGAGGAGAAGTTATGGGCTGAGGCTGTATCTACTACATGTTACCTAATTAATTGTTCTCCAAATTCTGCTCTTGTTGAGAAAACACCTTTGGAATCATGGTTTGGTAAGAAGCCCTCTTTAAGACATATTCATGTTTTTGGCTGTGAGGCATATGCTCATGTGTCGGATGTGAAAAGATCTAAACTGGATAACAAGGCTGTCAAATGTATTTTTATTGGCTATAGTGCTGTCATAAAATGATACAAGCTTTGGAATCCTGATACAAAGAAGATTGTATACAACAGAAGTGTAATCTTTCATGAGCTAAACCCTTCCACTTTGGATATGCATTCAGAGACACAATAAGGATGTAGCTTTAATTCCTCTTACACTAGAGAAAGAGGAATTGAAAATTCAAAATGTACCTGAAACTGAGGAGAGCTCAAGCAGTTCTAAAAGTTTTGAAGAAGAAGAAGAACCTTAGCCTCAGCAAGTGAGGAGGTCAACCCGTGAAAGAAAACAACCAGATAGGTATGGGTTCTCTTTGATAGATTCTACTTGTGCCTATGCTTTAATTTCTAGTACTAATGAGCCTAGGACTGTAAAAGAGGCATTTAATATGTCTGATTCAAACTCTTGGTTGAAAGCCATGAATGAAGAAATGGCATCATTAGAAAAAAATGAAACTTGGAGTTTGGTGCCCTTGCCTAAAGGTAGAAAAGTTGTTGGCTATAAATGGGTATTCAAAAAGAAGATTGGTCTGGATGGCAATGTGGAAAAATATAAGGCAAGATTGGTTGCAAAGGGTTATTCCCAGGTAGAGGGAATTGATTATGGGGAAATATTTTCTCCTGTAGCTAAGATGACATCTATCAGATTTCTTTTGTCACTTGCAACAGCTTATGACTTAGAGGTCCAATAGATGAATGTGACGACAACATTTCTTCATGGTGATCTTGAAGAAGAAATCTATATGTCCCAGCCTGAGCACTTTGTTGAAAAAGGTAAAGCGGTTTAAGTTAAAAACTCTTTGTATGGGTTAAAAGCGATCACCTAGAATGTGGTACCAGAAATTTGATACTTTTGTATTGTCTTTGGGATTTGTGAGATCAAAATCTGATCATTGTGTTTATTACAAAGCTGAAAGTGATCAAGTACTTATTATTGCTCTCTATGTTGATGATATGTTGTTCATAGGAAATAGTAAACTAATGATTTCTGATCTTAAGTCTCAATTGTTTGCTAAGTTCGAAATGAAAGATCTTGGTGCAACAAGGTATATTCTGGGGATGGAGATAACGAGGGACATAAATAGTAGAAAAACTTGGCTCAGTCAGAGTAAGTATATCAGGACTGTTTTAGAGAGATTTTGCATGAATGATTGCAAGCAATTAGTTGTTCCAGTCTTGCAGGGAACGAAGCTATCTGTTGAAGATTGTCCAAAATATCCAACTGAGATGGAGGACATGACCAGTGTACCCTATGCTAGTGTGGTTGGCAGTCTCATGTATGCAATGGTCTGTACAAGGCCAGACATTGCCCAAGCAGTGGGAGTACTTAGTCAATTTATGGCTAATCCAGGAAGAACACATTGGGATGTTGTGAAAAGAGTTTTCAAATATTTGAAGGGCACTTCAAATTTTGCTTTGTGTTATCATGGGAACTTGGTTGAATCACAGAGGACTCTCAGTATTTGAGGCTATGTGGATTCTGATTGGACAGGGGACATTGACAGCAGGAGGTCCACCAGTGGATACATTTTCATGATGAATGGTGGTGCAGTGAGTTGGATGGGCAAGCAGGAGGCTGTAGTCACTTTGTCCACTATGTAGGCTGAATACATGGTAGCTACTCATGCTTGTAAAGAAGCAGTTTGGTTAAAATTTTTGTGTTCTAACATTGGTTTTGATGCAGGGGAAATAACTATTTTTTGTGACAGTCAGAGTGCAATTTGTCTGGAAAAGAATCCTACTTTCCATGCCAGGACGAAACATATAGACGTACAGTACCACTTTGTACGAGATATGGTGGAGAATGGAAAGGTCAGTTTGGAAAAAGGTTGATACTCTAGAGAATGTTGCAGATTCATTGACGAAGCCAATGAGCATAGACAAGTTCAGGTGGTGTGCCAGTTTAATGGGCCTTAGTGCCCAAGATTTTTAGTAAGTTATGTTGTGCTCTGGAGGTGTCTATGTGATCTTCGTCAAGTGGGAGATTGTTGGAAATATATGCCTCAATCATCATAGGCTGTAACCTCTACTGAAGCAAAGTTGGTATGACATGCATCATGTCTGGCCGACTAGTAGCTTTGATACATTATGATTTTTTCAGGTCGCTGTGACCTAGCTTCTGTCTCACCAAATGTTCCTATCATTGTGACAGTTTATTCGTGATAACCTCTCATCACTAGTGGAGATCTCTTGCTGATAGGCCATTCAATCGGATAGCGGGAAGAGTCTTGGATGTTCGCTATGAGCTCTCAGCGATATGGATGTCTCACCGAACGCTTATACATTGGATTCATCGGGATAACCTTTGGTGGCTCGGTAAGAATTCTTATCAAGTAATATGTCTTGTCGATAGGGTTTACTATGAAGTCTTTAGGGAAAGTCCTGGAGATTTGGTATGACTTATATCGATAAGGAATGTCTTACCAATGGTATTCACTCGGAGCAACACAAAGGGTCTCGGTGTGAGGTCTTAGCGATGGGCAAAGGTTTTGCTAAATAGTAGTATGGTTTCAGAGTAACATATGAAAGCTCGGCGAAACCTTTTGGCGAAAGATATGTCTTGCCGACCAATTGGTGCTCGATGAAACATATGGATCTCAGAGTAGATTCTCAGTGAAGGACGATAGTCTTGGCGACTGCTGATGGCTTTGGTGTAACTTTATGTATCTCAATGAAACCTCTTGGCGAGTGGTAAGTCTTGTCGATAGGAATGTTGAGATCGTTGTGACTTTGAATATCAGTATGTGGTCTCACTGAAGAGCGATAGTCTTGTCGAATGGAAAACTCATGTCTATGTGACTTGTGGAGCTTCGATATGATGTCTCAACGAAAGTGATATGACTTGGTGACATGGCGAAAGCTGAGTGATAGCTCTCAGGACTCGATGTAACATCTTGTCGATAGGTAAACTCTTAGTAATATTGAATATGAAGTATTTGGGCATTGGGGAGACACTTCTTGTGTCTCACCGACATGATGATATAGTGTGAAGCCGTTTGACTGAGTGAGACCATCCTATGTGGCTCATTGTCGACCAATAGGAGAAGTCGAATGGGAACCGTTGGAAGGCAGTCCATTGTGACAGTTCTGTGAGGAAGTTCGATAGACAGGGAATGCCATGGTATAGTTTGTGTTAGGGTTAGAGATGGCAGATCTAACAATTAAATGTAGATTTAATAAACAAAAACAGAGAAACTAAAACATTCACAGAATAAATTATAACACAGAGATTTAACGTGGTTCACCCAATTCTGGGCTACATCCACCAAACCGCAGCCATCCAATACTTTTATTATCCAGTGAAAAACCTATTACAATCTTGCAAATAATCGCGTTTTCATCATACAAATAACCCATCCGAACCCCTTTTACCAAGCTTAGAAGCTTCCAGATTTTCGTTCTACAAAATCGGATTTTTTCCTTTTCATTGATTTTTCCCTTTTTGGTGATCACGCGAAAAAGTAGGAAGAAAATTTTTCTCGGGGGCTGCCGCCCCCGAACCCCCGCCCGGGGCCCAGCCCGGCCCAGGACCCCGGCGAGGGCGGGGGGCCAGGGTGTCAGTATACCATGGGCTATACAGTATAGCATGATCAGTCGCCACATACCAACAGTTTGTAGTTGCAGATGCTCGAAGGTTTGATGGTTGTTTTGATCAACAGGTGTGTGAACAGTTCAAATTGTATAAGAGTGAATTCTATTCTATGTAGACTATAACGTGATGGTTCCTATACAAGATTGATCAGTGTGGAAGCTACTGTAATATGACATCAGAAAGATAATTTAGAGCATTTGTATGTAATTTCCATTACTGTAATACAAAGTGATTTCTCTTGGTGTGGTGGATTTTTCTCCCATAAGGGTTTTCCCACGTATATCTGGTGTTCATGTGTGATTGTCAAATACTCTATTTTTTCTATCTACTTCATAGTGCATCTTAATTGAACTGTAATTGAAAAATTAAAAGTATATCTACATTCTTCCCTGAGGTATTGACGTTAGGAGAGTTGTTTCCGCATCTAGCTTTCCTTACAATTTTTTCATCCTAGATTATTAAATTTCACTGAAATTTTGTAATTTCAAATAGTCTAGACATCATACAAGTTAGAAAACTTAAAAAAAACTTAGAATTTGTTGAAATATGTCCAAAAACCCTAATTTGGGACTCATACATTCCTCTGGGTGATTTAGTCCTAGGACAGGTTGTTTTGCTTACTTTCTGGGATTTCAATGTTGTGCATTTTTCAACATTTGAACCCCTGAAAAAACCTAACTAGGACTCATACGCCCCTCAGGGAGAATTAGTCTAAGATCAACCCTAAAACTACCTTTTACAACATTGAAAACCTTGTTTCTACACTTCTATTTGCTGCCATTAGTTATTTGTTTCAGTTGGCTAAGTTTTTGTTTCAGTTTATCAGTTAAACCCTACGTGTGCAGGAATTTATAGTCACAACGTTCAAATAGTTTATATTCTGTTAGTGACATGGTACTGTAGGTTGCAGGTCACATAAGTTATAACTTATTTCATTAATGTTTGTGAAGTGACCAACCCCATTGCCTAGGTTGGTGGTGTCTACATGTCTATTGAGCACTAGAAGAAAAGAAAAATTCAGCTAAGTCATATCTTGGGAGGCATTTTTGTAAGTTTCTCTAACCGACCGCTTCAAGGCTTTTGACTAAGTATAGCTCTGGTGGTGTTTTTGGCACATAGTTTTACTCGGGCGGTGTTTTTCTATGTTTTGCTAACTCCCCGACCTATAGCATTGGCAATGTTTTTTCTAGTTTGATGAACTTATGAAGATCACACTTTAAGGCTAGCAATGTTTTCAGGAGCATGTCTAACTTACTGTTGAACAAAGAAAAGTGAAGTGTGGACCCCACATAGTCAAGCCAATAGCAGATCAAAGATTCATGGATGTAACAAGTTTCTTCTAATCTATCATTGACTGGTTAAGATGGTTGCAGGTCACTTAAGTTACTACTTAAGCCTTTGAAGTTGTGAGGGTGACTGGCCCCTTCACCTTGCTTTACCGATTGAGAAAATATTTGGCGCGTTGAATATTTCCTTTAAGTCCCAAGAAAATATTTGTCTTCACAAGATCAACGGTGATGGTTAAGGTGGTAAGATCTAACATTGCCCCTATAAGCATCGTTGAGTTTGTGGTGGGTCCTGATTAAGTCCCGCAGGGTCAACGAGGAATGGTGGTGATCAAATGTTGAAGATCAACGATTCTCATAGCATGCATGGTGGGATCTACAGAGGCAAGATACATAATTAGTGGAATGTGATGTCATAATGATAGGTGGCAATGAATGATTGTATCAAGGCCATGAATAATGGTGTGTGATCAATGGCTATGATCAAGAAGATCCAACGGTGCTTGTTAATTCCACTGAGCTTTTAGAGGATCTCGGCTAAGTCTCGCAAGGTTAGTGGAAAATGGTGGAGATTAATCCAAGGTGGATGGATATTGACCATGATGAAGATGGTGGGATCCAATAGGAAGAAGCAAAGATGTTGATAGTGGATGATGACATGTGATGACAAGTGGCAAAAGAATATTTGATAGATATACCAAATCACATTGTTGTTTTGAGTTGTGTGGCAATGATGTGGATGAAAAATGACAATAGCTTGCAAACCCCGCAAGGTTTGTGTAGGCCTATTGTTTGAGCTCATGAGGTTAGCAAGCTTTGGATGCATGCCTTGGTGGAACCCACGTATGGAAAGCAGTGTATGAAGGAGATCGACGGTGCAAAGTGTTTGACAAATGATCCAACAGTGATAATTAGTCAGTGGGGATAGACAAAGTTGGATTAGACTCTTTAATTTGATAGTTTGGACTTAGATGCGAGTGATGTGTTATGAGGATGTGATGGACGACATAGATCATGAGGTGAAGATCTAACATCATGAATTTAATCTTGGTGCTCTAAGTGAGATTGAGATATTCTAGAGTAAAGCGACAAGCATGAGTTGAAGATCAATGTTGCATGTTTAAAGAAGATGATCTAATGATCATGTTTTAAAGGTGTTGAGATGAATGGAGAGCCAAAGGATCGTGGCACGAAGATAAGTGATTGACGACCCAAATTTAAAAATGAAGAACTACAATATCTAAGTCTATGTAAATAGGTTTTCGATTGGTAACTGGCACAAAGGAATGAATGAATTGGTCGAACTACACCTAGTGACCAATTTAATGAAGATTTGATCTTCAAGGTAGCAAAACAAACTATAGAAGTGATTGAGATCGGATCAAATCGAATAAATAGGAGAACTCATTTAATACATATTTGATCCTAAGGTTTTGTAGGATGTTATTCTTAGCAAACTCTTTGAGACAAAATTTAATTTTGTGAGGCTCGATGCAAAGGTATGGTGTAGAGCAAGAAATGTGGTAAACCCTAGCAGGTGATTGAGATCAAATCAGATTGGATGAATAGAAGAATGCATTGAATGCATGATTAGATTTTAGGGTTCGACAGAGAGAATGAGGAAAATTCTCTGTAACTGAATTAAATGTGAAATTGGCTCGATGTAGAGATATAGTGACAATGAAGATATCTGATAGACCCTATCAAATGAATTAATGATAAGTTGGACAATGGTGTGTCACTTGAGGTACATGTAGCTTTCTGGTGAAGTTTGCAAGCAAAGGAAACCCTAACAGTAAGATGGAGATGATTTGGATGGTAGAGAGAATCTTGGGGTAGTGATTGCAGGTTGATGGAGTCAAGCATAAAAGAATAAAATTAGGTATTATCGAAGTTTTTGAATCTAAAAGAAGTTAGTAGGGAGAGCTACGAGTGTAGATAGTGAATGCACATACATGTGTAACCTAGACAAAACACAAATCATCATCTAGGTTGGCATGCAAGTGAGTGCAGATGTATGAGACACTGCACAAAGGGATATGAGAGAAAAACAACAAGATAGAACAATAATTGTTCTATTTACAGAGGAGAGGGAAGAACAGGGGTGTATTGTTGAGAGTGTATCTTCAACAATAGAGTCTAAGTTGTAGTAAGTGCAACAAAGTACTAAATGTAATGATGCATTATAGGTTAGGCAAAACCAAGTCTATGCATATTTGAAATTGTTATCGTAGAGGTTGTCGCCTCATTGGATTGGGTTGTAGCTCAGTTTAGGAGCTTGTAGTCTCCTTGGAGTTGTAGCTCCTAAACTAGGGTGTTGTAGCATCCTTGAAGTTGTAGCTTCTAAATTAGGTATTTGATGCTTCATTAGGTTGTAGCCCTAAAACATTGTAACAAATATTTCATTTGTGATGTTGGATTTGAGTAGTAGACTCAAGCAACCTTTGTCATCTTAGTTTTTCCCATCTTGGGTTTTCCACATATCTGGTGTTGTGTTGATTGTCTACTTGGATGTTTATGTTTGCATCTTTAGTTTTTAATCTACACATTGAGAGTTTGAAAAAAATGTCCACACAAAGTATTTGGAGCTAAGAAAGTAATCTGCATAAAGTTTTATTGGATGTATTTTGGTATCTATTGATTGACCCCCCATCTTAGTAGATCATTGTGTTCCAACAATTGGTATTAGAGAACTAGGTTCCCTAGGAGAAGCTTAATCAACTCAAGTAGATCTTGGTTAAGGTGAACACAATGGTTAGTTAGGAAAGTTTACATGGATATGATGGACCTATCTTTGATGGATAAAGATATATGTTTTGGAGCTCATTAATGGAAGGATATTTGGGATCCATAAGATTTGATGTTTGGATGTTAGTTGCAAATGGATATATAATCCCTACTACACCTCTAATAACCAAAGCTAAAAAGAAGGCATATGAGGATAATGCTACAATAAGAGATATAATTCTTCATGAATTATCAAGTTCTGTGTTGGTCAAAGTCATGCATTGTCAAACAACACATGAAGCCTAGAACAAGTTGAAGAGAATGTATGAATAGGATGGTAAAGAAGAAATAAAGGCATTGACTCATAAATATGAAAGTGAATTTGAAAGTTTGAGTATAAGTGAAGATGCAACAAGAAATGATGAAGAAGAAACATATACATCCAGATGACAAGAGCCCAGTGAAGAGCAAGCCGATTCCTTCAGAAGATCAAGAAATTGTTTCAAGAAACATAAAGGTAATCACAATCATTTTGTTTCTAAATGTTTTTATGATGAAGTAAATTATTCTAATAAGGAAAAGGACAATAAAATAATCTGCACACAAGAAGAGAAAGTGGGTCATTTGATGCAAATGGCAGATCAGATGATGAACACGGAAGTTTCTATGGGTTGACCCATTTCCAATGACCTCTAATGAAGATATTGAGAGGTTTGATAAAGATGAAGAAGCTGAATCCTCTGGTAAAGAAGAAGAAGAAGTGGACCTTGAAGGAAAACTCATTTGTGCTCTAAATGAGATTAAAAGTTTGAAGGAGAATGAAGAACAAAAGTCACATTCTCAAAAAGAGATAGATAAACTGACTAAAAGCCTTGAAGAATTTGATCAAATGATAGTCAATTTGAAGACACAAGTAGAAATATGCATGGAGGAAGAAATAGTGGCCTTGAGAAAAGAGTGAGAAAGAACTAAGGGGCAGATTGGAAAAGGACTAAAACTAAAGGGTGGCTCTGAGATACTTGATGAATTAGTGAAATGACAAAAGCCATCAAAACCCAAAGAAAAATTTGGCCTTAGGTTTGAGAAAGGAATGAGATGGACTCTATCAATACTTCTACAAACTTGTATAGAAAATATAGAGTAGAAGAAAGATGTTGCACAAAGGAAGAGGAAGCCTACACAAGTTGTTGTAGAGAAAGTACCTGTAGAAATGGAAAATCAAATAAACGCACTACTGAGATGAAGAAGACAAAAGAAAAAAAGAAGTTAGCTGCAGAATATAAGAAAGTCAAAGAAGAGAAGAGACCTAGTGCAATCAAGAAAAAGGAATAATTATTAAATTCTTTCTTATTAAAAGAAGATGATCGAAATAGATAAGAATATGGAGAAATCAGTTCCGGGGCATCAAAGAAAAAAACAAAACATTATGGGAACTGATTCAAGAGGATTTACTAGGATGAGATACATGAAGAATCCAAATTAAAGAAGACCACCTCATCCTCCTTAGAGAAATGCTATGATTAGGTACTCATCATACTTTCATGGTTATTGTTATAGTTGTAATCAGTTTGGTCATAGGGCTAGAAAATGTAGAGCTACACTTAGAAGGAGCACTAAATATGTAATAGAAATTCATTTGCTCCTATAAGGAATATGCATGTAGTATGCTACAAGTGTGACAACTTTGGTCACATAGCTAAAGACTATAGACTAGATATTTTAAGACTTGTAGTACAGAGTAAAAGGAAGAATGCAAGGAAGGAGACTTCTCCCAAAGTGAACAATGGTTCACATATTCTTGGTTAGAAGGCTGACAAGAAAGAGAAAAAGGTCAAAAAGGTTTGGAGAGTGAAAGGTCAGTAGGAGGCACCAAAGGTGGGTGCTTCTACCTTACACCACTAATTTGTAGTGATAGGGCATGGATCCAGGAGGAACTAAATTGATATTTCATCCATCCCTGGAAATAAAGGAGATCAAGTCAGGTAAACCATGTTTTACAATTTTCTAATGACTTGATGGTTGTAGATTTATGGTCACATTATTTCTCTTTGAAATGCTCGTCAGAGGGTAATAACATCAATAGAGAAGTGGATTGTCAGCTGCAAAAATTGATATCAACCATTGGTATTAGTCATTGAAGAAAAAGTGGTGTAGATGCTCTATTAAGATAAATGTTTCTTGCCTACAAGAAGAAGAGTAATGACTAAAAGGAAACTATTATGTATACTTTTTTTTAAATTGGTATCAGACCATTACGTATTGGTTTAGAATAGGTTAGTTGGTACAAAGCCCCTAAAATGAAGCTAGTAGAGAATGGATCAAGCTATAAGGGGGAGCTGCTATTTGTATCAAATTAGAGTTATACTTGATACAGTGCAGTCCTGGATATCAATTGGTACATAGCATGAATCAACATATCTATAATTTATATCAAACTTGATTGGCACTGTGCATGTAATGGCACTTCGACTGGCATCAATTTTTTTTTAATTGGTACAAAGTAGTTGAAGCATATGGTATTTCCATTGCAGTAAAAAGGTTGAATGCAACAATTGGAATGAGAGAAAAAATTATTTTCAATCAAGGTATTAGTCAAAGGGGAAGAAAATTCCCTTTGACATTGCTAAGAAGAAGTGAAGGCTACAACAATATGGTGACCGGAGCTAAAGAAGAGGAGAAAGGATGAGCAAGTGCTCAAAAAATTTGAGCATGGGAGAAAAGTGAGCAATGCTCAAAATAGAGCATACGGGAGAAAGCTGTGAAGATGCTCATAAGGATGAGCAAAGGAAAAGGAATGCCAAAGGAGGTTATTAGAGAATGGCTAGACCCTTTGCACTGGTTGTCAAAGGGGGAGAAAAGTCATGCAAATGATCAAAGAAGAGCATTTGAGAAATCTGCAATAAAAGGAGAAAGTAAAGATGATACTGGTAAAAATGTTGAATTGGTTAATTGGTATCATTGAGCATTTAAGGTTTTTCCATCAATGAAAAAGGGAGAGATTGTTAGACTATGTTGTCATTGATGTAAAAAGGGGATTAGAGGAGAAGTGTGCTAATCCTGTGTAGAAGCACATAATGTTGCCATTGATGTTAAAAGGGAAAATCAGGCAAAGGAGATTGTTGGCATGAAGTCATGCAAATTATCAAAGAGGAGCATTAGACAAAGCTACAATAGAAGGAGAAAGTAAAGATGATACTGACCATACAAATGTTCAATTGGTTAATTGGGATCCTTGAGCAATTAAGGTTTTTCCATCAATGACAAAGGGGGAGATTGTTGGATTGCATTGTCACTGATGTCAAAATGGGATAAGAGGAGAAGTGCGCTAATCCTGCACAGAAGCACATAATGTTGTCATTGATGTAAAAAGGGGAAATCCGGAAAAGGAGATTGTTGGCATGATGACAAAAGATGAATGGAGAGATTAGTGGATCTAATGGAAAATTTGTTGGCCGATTCGAACTAGGTTTCTTTAGATATTTCCAGAAAGGTATTGTATAGGTCCTGATGTCAATGGAGATGCTAGCATTCAATTGTTAGTGCTCTTGGTTTAGGGTTTATCAGTTAAACCCTTCGTGAGCATGAGTTTATAGTCACAACATTCAAATAGTTTCTATTCTTTTGATGACTTGGTATTGTAGGTTTCAGGTCAAATAAGTTATAAATTATGTCATTGATGTTCGTGAACTGGCCGACCCCATTGCCTAGGTTGGCAGTGCTTACATGTCTATTGAGCACTAGAAGAAAATAAAAATTTATCTAATTCATATCTTGGGTAGCATTTTTCTAAGTTTCTCTAACTTACTGCTTCAAGGCTTTTTACTAAGTATAGATCTAGCGGTGTTTTTGGCACATGGTCAAACTCGAGCGATGTTTTGCTATGTTTCAATAACTACCCACCTTGTAGCGTTGGCAGTGTTTTTTCTAGTTTGATGAACTTATGAAGATCGTGCAGGCTTTAAGGTTGGTAGTGTCTTCGAGAGCATGTCTAATGTACTGCTCAACAAAGAAAAGGGAAGTGTGGACCCTGCATAGTCAAGCCAATAGCAGATCAAAGAGTCAAGGACATAACAAGTTTCTTCTAATTCATTGTTGAATGGTTAAGGTGGTTGTAGGTTGCTCAAGTTACTACTTAAGCCTTTGAATTCATGAGGGTGACTGACCCCTTCACCTTGCTTTATCGACCAAGCAAATATTTGGCATGTTGAATATTTCCTAAGTCCCAAGCAAATATTTTTCTTCACAAGATCAATGGTGATGGTTAAGGTAGTTAGATCTAATGGTTTCTGCAAGCACCATTGAGTTTATGGTGGGTCATGATTAAGTCCCACAGGGTCAGCGTGGAATGACGGTGATCGAATGTTGAAGATCAATGGTTCTCATAGCATGCACGGTGGGACCTACAAAGGCAACTCAGATGTAGTTAGTGGAACATGATGTCACAATGACAAGTGATAATAAATGATTGCATCAAGGCCATGAGTAATGGTGTGTGATTAATGGATGCGATCAAGAAGATCCAACGATGCTTGTCGATTCCACTGGGCTTTTGTAGGATCTCGGCTAAGTGTTGTGGGGTTAGCAAAAAGTGGTGTAGATTAATCCATGGTGGATGGATATTGACCATTGATGAAGATGGTGGGACCCAATAGGAAGAAGTGAAGGTGATGATAATGGATGATGACATGTGACGACAAGTGGCGGAAGAATATTTGATAGATATACCAACTCAAATCATTGTTGTGAGTTCTGTGGTGATGATGTGGATGACAAATGGCAACAACCTGTAGACCCCACAAGGTTTGTGTGGGACTGTTGTCTGAGATAGCAAGTTTAGTAGGATTTGAATGTGTGTCTTGGTGGACCCCATATATGGCAAGCAGTGTATGAAGGAGATCGACGGCGCAAATCATTTGACAAATGATCCAACGATGATCATTAGTCTGTGGAGATCATCAAAGCTGGATTAAAGACTGTTTAATTTGATGATCTGGACTTAGAGGCAAGTGATGCATTATAAGGATGTGATGGATGACATAGATCATGAGGTGAAGATATGACATCGTGGATTTAATTTTGGTGCCCTAAGTGAGATTGAGATATGCCCAAGTAAAGCAACATACATGAGTTGAAGATCAACGACACACATTTAAAGAATATGATCTATCATGTTTTAAAGGTTTCGATATGAATGGAGAGCCAGAGGATTATGGTGTGAAGATAAGTGATCCACAACCCATATTTAAAAATGAAGAACTACAACATCTAAGTCTGTGTAAAGAGGGTTTCGACTGGTAACCGACATAGAGGAAGGAATTAATTGGTCCAACTATACCCATCGACCAATTGAATGAAGATTTAATCTTTAAGGCGATGGAATAGACAACAAAAGTGATTGAGATTGGATCAGATCAAATGAATAGGAGAACTCATTTAATACATGGGTATGTGCAGGATCATGATGGGCCAAAAAGTGGCGATATGATGGGTATGTGGCTAATGACTTTTTTTAACCCAAAATTGATGAAATGAAAAGGGTTTCTAAAGGATATTCTCAGCTTTCCACCAATATAAATTATGTTTTACTTTGAATTTAATAAATAATTAATATTCATTTTCTATTTGAATTATGACTAAAGCCCTGATTGATAGGTTGATTGAAAAACATCTATAGCTTTCAAACGATATCACATTTTTTGAATACAAAAAATGCATCACATTCTAAGCTTCGCATACTATAGGATTAAAAAAAAAATCATCAAGTTTTGACCAAGTTAAGGTGGTCAGACATATGAGTTTTTATATTTTTTAAAAGTTGTAATAAAAAAATCATAATTAATTATTTACTTGGAAAAAAATTATAAAAAAATATGCATCACATCGAGACATGAGTTCTCTACTTATATCTAAAATATTATAAAAAATATTATCATTTTATTGTGGTTAGGGTGGTCAGACAGAGACCTACTTGTTATTTTTTCCTTGATATTTAAGTACCATTGCATTGAAATTTCAAATTTTCACCAAATAGATTTTTTTTCTTAAACCTAGTAGTTTAGAAACTACATTCAATTTGCTACAAATTCTATTCTTACATATTTTTTAAATAATATAGATAACTTATTCAAATTTTTATGTCAAGTTGCCTAACTTTGATTTTTTTGAATTTTTCGCCACTTAAGGGCCTATTTTTTTCCATGATGATCCTGCACATAACCACATATCTAATCCTATGGTTTCGCAGGATGCTATTCTTAGCAAACTCTCTTAGATAGAATTTAATGTTGTGAGGCTCAATGCAAAGGTATGGTGTAGAGAAATAAATGTGGTAAACCCTAGCAAGTGATTGAGATCAAATCAGATTGGATGAATAGAAGAATGCATTAAATGCATAATAAAATTTTAGGGTTCGATAGAGAGAATGAGGAAAATTCTTTGTAACCGAATTAAATGTGAAATTGGATCGATGTAGAGGTAGAGTGACAATGAAGATATCTGATAGACGATATTAGATGAATTAATGATAAGATTGATAGTGGTGTGTAGCTCGAGGTACTTGTAGCTTTCTAGTGAAGTTTGCAAGCAAAGGAAACCCTAATAGTAAGTTGGAGATGATCTAGATGGTAGAGAGAATTTCAAGGTAGTGATTGCAAGTTGGTGGAGTCAAGCATGAAAGAATATAATCAGGTATTGTCAAAGTTGTTGAATTTGCTAGAAACAAGTAGAGAGAGCTATGAGTGTAGATAGTGAATGCACATACATGTGTAACCTAGACACAACAAATTTCATCATCTAGGTTGGAATTTAGGTGAGTGCATATGTATGAGACACTGATGAAAGGGATAGGAGAGAATAACAACAAGATAAAACAATAATTATTCTATGTGCAGAGGAGAGTGCAAAGTAGGGGTGTGTTGCTGAGAGTGCAACTTCAACAACAGAGTCTAAGTTGCAGTAAGTGCAACAAAGTACTGAATGTAATGATGCATTATAGGTTAGGCAGAACCAAGTCTATGCATATTTGAAATTTTTATCATAGAGGTTGTAGCCTTATTGGACTGGGTATGTGCAAGATCATCATGGAAAAAATAGGCCCTTAAATGGTGAAAAATTTAGAAAAATCAGAGCTAGGCAACTTGACGTAAAAATTTGAATATGTTATCTATATTATTTTAAAAATATGTAAGAATATAATTTGTAGCAAATTGAATGTAGTTTCTAAACTACTAGGTTTATTTTTAAAAAAATTCTATTTGGTGAAAATTTGAAATTTCAATGCAGTAGTACTTAAATTTCAAGGAAAAAATAAGTAGTTGTTTGTCTAGCCACCCTAACCACAATAAAATGATAATATTTTTTTAAAGATTTTAGCTATAAGTAGATGAATCATGTCTCAATGTGATGCATATTTTTTTGTAATTTTTTTCCAAGTAAATAATTAATTATGAATTTTTTATTACAACTTTTAAAAATATAAAAACTCGTATGTCTGACCACCTTAACTTGGTCAAAACTTCATGAAATTCCTTTTTTTTTAATCCTATAGTATGCAAAGCATAAAATGTGACTCATGTTTCAGATTCAAAAAATGTGATACTATTTGAAAGCTATAGATATTTTTCAATGAACCTATCAATCAAAACTTTAGTCGTAATTCAAATAGAAAATGAATAATAATATTTATTAAATTCAAAGTAAAGCATAATTTATATTGGTGGAGAGTTGAGAATCTCCTTTAAAAACCCTTTTTGTTTCATCTATTTTGGGTAAAAAAAAAGTCGTCAGCCACATACCCTACAAATACCCATCATATCGCCCCTTTTTGGCCCATCATGATCCTGCACATACTCAACTGGTTTGTAACTCAGGTTAGGGGATTGTAGTCTCCTTTGAGTTGTAGCTCCTAAACTAGGGTGTTGTAGCATCCTTGAAGTTGTAGCTTTTGAATTAGATAGTTGATGCTTCCTTGGGTTGTAGCCCTAAAACATTATAATAGATATTTCATTTGTGACATTGGATTTGAGCAGTAGACTCAAGCAACCTTTGTCACTGTGGTTTTTCCCATCTTGGGTTTTCCATATATATCTTGGTTATTGTCCCTATAGAGCCTCACATGCAGGAAAAGACTAGTGATCTTGGTTATTGTCCCTCAAAAGAAACAAACAAGCCTTCACTCAATATGAACACTCTTACAAAAGATCCTTCTAAGCCAACTTTAACATTAGTGCATCCTAAACTGATAGACATTAGTGGTCTTGATTATTATCCTTTAAAAGAAATGAAAGAAACTGAGAAATCTTCACTTAACATAAATGTCATCACAAAAAACACAAAGGATTTGAATTTGATAGATTTTACACCCTCCTGTAAAGGAGAGTAAAAAATTTCACAATCTAAAGAGTCTTGTGTAAGTATGACACCTTGCCTTTGTCGCAAAATAAAGGAACATCTTATACTATTGATCAAGAGGGTATCTTGTCGAGACTCCTCCAAGATTGTTTGATATCTCTCCCTCCATGAACATGAAAGAAAATTTATTACAAGAGTTCATTTTATGCATACGATTGAATTCATGGTCATTCTACTAATGAATGTGAGGCTTTGAGTAGTAAAATTCAACATCTTAAGGATTGTGGTGCTCTTCCTTGTGTTGAAGCACCTAGTTCCTCTAATTGATACTAATTTTCATTTCAGCTCATCCTTGTCTTGCACTAAGTGGGGGAAAGGGATTAGGTAGCCTTGTCCTTGTATGCCACTTGAGTAAGTGCAAGAAGTTGAGTCCACTTCTAGTGGAATTGTCATTTTTCAGCTTTAAAATAGGTAGTCATTCATTTTTTAGAATAGGTATCCTTTTTAAAGTGGGTACTCATTCCAAAATGTTTAAAAATAACAATTCATGTTTCTCATTTGGATTTAGGCTTAGAAAATGCATTGTAACCCAACCCTTAGCCTTAGACCTACAAGTACAAGGCAATGAGAATATCGAGAGAAAAAACTGACTATGTAAATATGGTTGGCAGGATTTTTTTAGAACTATTTTATGAAATTAAAACCCATTTTAGATGAGATAGTGTAGATTCTAAATATGTATTTTTTTTCAATTGGATTATTATTTCTATTTTTCAATTAATTTCTAATGAAATAGGCCCATAAACTTGAATTATCATGGATTTTTAGTATTTTAATAACTTTTTATTAAAATAATTTTTTATTTTTTTTTACCAAAACGTACTTCAGAAAATTATTTTCAATTTGAAAAATAATAATAAAAAAATGATAAGTTTAGGTCATCTTATGTGTGACGTACACGACGATTTTTCAAAACACCAAATATGGCCAATAAAAAATTAACAAAAAAAATTATTCAATAAAAAATCACAAAAAAATATGGAAAACGGGCTAAAGTGAGTTAAAAATATTTTCCCAAAAGGATTTAGAAAAATATGATTATTTAGGTTAAAATATGGATGATGTACACGTGCATGGCATAGTATAAAAAAAGTGACTTTTAAACAACAGTTTTTAGAAACGCCCATTGAAAATAAATTTGTATCATTTGGGTATTAAAATAAATTACATATTTGGAAACTAGACTCCGAGTACTACATTTTATGATCGTTGAATTTTTTTATGATTCCATCTCTAAGTGCTTCAAATTTTAAGGTCAAATGTGACAAATTATGAAAATCAGGGAAAACACTTCCACTTTTTGGCCAAAAAGTGGACTCAACTTCTTGCCAGCATCCACTTGTCATTGTCATTTTTGGCTAGTTGACCACCTTCCATGTATACATAGGAGCAAGCTTGGGATATGACAATGTGCCTTAAGTTGGCTCGCATGTGACATACTGAGTTATATTTTGGGGGCATCCCCTTTCCATGATTTAGCTTCATTTGGAAACATATGACTTGGCATAGTTCTTTTTGAATAACCTCTCATGTATTCTTCTACTTTAAATAAATTGCTCACAACAATGGTGTTAGCAACCACTTTAAAGTGGGGGCATACATTGACACTCATGTTTCATTGTTTGATTTTCTTTATTCTTGTGATGTGTCCTTTCTTGGTGGTGGTGTCATTGGGCTTGATATCCTCTGAGAGCATGATATTTCTTTGAATTTTCCTCTCTTGGAGACATTAGGCACAATGTTCCCTTAGAGAGACCTTACTTGAATTAAGGAAAATCCCTTTGAACATACCTTACACTACTTTGGCATTTACAATATCTGTTATATGGCCACCTTGCATAACACATTTTTCTTGCCTGTGGCGCCATCTTGTTTGTCCATGAGTTTCAAGCATACAAAGCTTTGCTTGTCTCATGGAGCTTGAAGTTCATTGTTGTGTGGTTCCTTGTCAAAATTATCAAGAGGTATAGCTTTGGTATGGTTAGCATATGATGAGAAGCCTAACTGTGGGCATGAATTTCTCATTATACAGTGAGAAGCTGATACAAAGGTATGACTTTCTCACTAAGCCACCCCTTAGATACTCACCTAGTAGACAACCCGAAGTTACTTTTCCTTAGAGTGAGAATACATTTTTTGGACAAACAACTTAGATATGATCCACAACATGTGGGACAAATGATCGAAGATTAATCCACCTTTTCTTTCTTTTTCTTTAGTCTTTATAGCTTTGACATTGCATGTTTGCGTATCTTGATGTTGTGTATCATACACCTTGTGTGAGTCCTTTTGTGCTTATGTTGGTTTGACATAGGATCTTGGATCCCAGGGGCTTGACCAAATCCTTTTATCTTTTTTATCCTAGACCATCCACATCGGTACACTTGGACCCCTCTTGAATGTTTGCTTTAGTGTGAATTTGAAGCAAGTTCCTCCTCTCACTAAAGTGGTGCCTAAATGTAATGACAAAAAATGTATCCCTCTACATTTTCACACTTGTTTGGCCCCCCTTGTTAAATTAAGCTTAATGTTGCCTTGATTTAGTGTTGTAATGTGTTTAACACATTCACATTAGGTCTTGGACCCTTGTAAACTAAGTGAACCTAGTTGTGCCTTATTTAAAGTGTTGTAAAGTGTACCTTTACACTTTCACACTAATCTAGGGTTTTATTAATAAATTGGGCTACTTTATGCCTTAATTGGCCTAATTTTGCATCTGCAAGCCTTAATTAATGTGTCTTTCTGAAGATAATCCTGACATTTATCAAAATTCAATCATAATTCATATGTTTTTTGATTGTATGGCCTAGATTTAGTGATCTAGGACTCATATTGCACCTTGGGCGTATGAGTTCCACCTAAGTTTCAAGGCCCCGATCTAGATTTCACATAAATCTAAGCGTTTCTTGAAAAATGTGTCCCAAGCTTAGCCTAATGGGACTCATACACCATAACTGGCATATGATTCCCGCTTAGCTTAGACCTAAATTAAATTCAAATTCTTGGTGGGATTTTATTCTCCTAGATCTGATGTTAGCTTGTAGTGTTGTAATTTTAGGAAATTTGGTATATACAAGTATAAATACAAGGTTATTTCACTCATTTTCACCTAAGACTTTCAAGAGAACATTCCTAATAGCAAGTTTGTGATTACAATACTTCACAAAAGTATTCAAGGACATTCAAGAGCATCCTTAAAGCATTCAAAGGAAGATTTCTTCATCATTTGTTGCAACAATTCAAGATCCATCATCATGCCAAAGACATAGTGCATCAAGCATGTTGTTGATATAATGGTGTTGATGTAGCATTGAAGATCCATATGCAAGTATTGTTCCACATCCAATTTGAGATCAAGATCTACATTCTTCATGGCCAATTCATGTTAGTTTTCAAATTTGTATTCCAAGACAATATCCAAGGTATCATCATTTCATGTTTCATGTCCTTATTTCATTATTTCATCATTTAGTTTAATTACCTAATCAAAGTTTGAACAAGGAAAACCCCTATTCCCTAAAAAAACAACACTTTTTCTCTCTCTTTGTGTGATTATAGGTTTATAGGTTGAAGACAAAGTGGATTTGAAGCCTTGAAAAGCATTAATATTGCAACATTGTAAAAGTTGCAAATATTGTCATGTAAAGTTGTCAAGGCTCATGGAAACTTAGATCTAGAGAAAGATATCCAACCTATCTACATGAAACTAGTGGGAAAAGGATTATTTGATCCATCTTCAAAAGCTCACAAAGTTTCGCTTCAAAATTCTACTCCTAGGACACTTCACGACAAAATGGGACCGATACACCACTTGTGGCATATGAGTCCCAAAATACCTATATTTGGGTATTTTCTGTAGATCCTGATTCAATAGTTCTAGATTCTTGTTTCCACCCAGAAATCCTAGTTTGGGACTTATATACCCTGACTAGCGTATGAGTCCAAGTGGGCATTAAACAACAAGATTTTGGGGTTTTGAATCTTGTTCTGACCTCATCCTTCTTCCAAGTGCACTTCTATACTTTCTTAGTCTTTTATTCTACATTTTAGTTTCATTTCCTTTGTCATTTAGTTAGGTTTTTATGGTACTTTTCATATTACATTCATTTCTTGTCTTTCCAAGCCCTAGCTTGGTGGTGAACCCTCTAACTATCTTTAATCACACCCTAGGATACCTTATTACAAGATCTATTTCTCCCTTTCTACCTTTGGATTGAAATCTCTAAGGTTTCCTTGAGTGTAACAAGTGTGGAATAGGAACCCTATCCTTTGTGCTCCATCTCCTGAAAGGTGGGGTACCCTATTTCCAACATTACAGATAGAAACAATTTCTTTTGGGGAGACCCATACTTATTTTGAAATGCATGGTTGTTCATGAAGCACTAACGTGGTGGTTTTAAATTTTTATAGGATTTCCCTACAACACTAGTTTGTATATCTATGTATGATCTTCCCTAGGAGTTTTGGTCTCCCTATGTCTTTGATATGATTGTCAATTACTTGTGGGTGATCTTTAATATTTCTACACTTTACCATGGGCATGTCAAATCTTTCTATCCCATAATTTACATGGAATTATATCTCACTTCTCCCCTTCCAAAGAGTATTAGGTATAATGAGTTGGACATTTTAAATGGTTTAAGGATTTAGCTTATGGAATTTTATCTTCAAATGTAGAAGTTTCCATGAACATGGTCATCTCATTTGAGAATGTCTCATTTTTAAGAAAAACTTCCTATACTAAAATAATAAATTTAAAGAGAAAAATGATGAATAAGGCTTCATCTAATCAAATAAGAAGAAAATAGCCAGAAATAAAAACTCAATATCTCTAAATAACAAGAAAATTGTAGGATTATCTTTTAATTTTGGCAAGGAATTGATTTTTATTAAGACTTAGTCTCACTTTAATGGGGAGATAAATTTTCAAGAAATACTAGAGGACGATAAGTTCAAAGTAGATTTAGAATAACTTTTCAAGGAGAAAGGGAAAACTAGTAAAGCCTAAATCTATTACATACAATTGAAGGGAAATGATCTCAAGCAACTCAAGAATATTTGGAATGTTTTAGCTCAAAGTAGGAAAATTTAGAAAAACCAATCTCTCATAGATGTCTAGTAAAATGGAAGGGACATGTTGTGAACAATAAGGTGGGAAGAACTAATAAGTATGCTTTTTTACAAATTGAAACTGTGATGGATGTTACAATAAGGAATTGATTTGAATTAAAAGTTATCTTTGTAGGAACCATTCAATCCAAGGTTGAGAAAGGAAGGTTTTCTTCTAGAATATAAGGGGACTTAGCTCCTCCAAGTATCTTTTACTTTGGAGACTCTTGGAGAAGTATACTTTTGATATTTCTTTCTTGCATGAAAAAAAAATGACTAATATGAATATTTTCAACCCTCTCTAGCCCTCCAAGGAAATGGGGTATTCTAGAAAGTGAGGCTACAAATTTCATTGGTAGGCTTGCTATAATATGAAACATTTGGAGCTTTCCATTAGTGAGATGATTTTTTTCACTTGTGGATGGTTTTTATGGTGAGTGACTTATCTTCTAAACTTATTTTTTCCCTTGTTGATGATAATGACCCTCAATCTATTCTATTGAGGAAATAGAACAATGACAGTCTTAAATAATTTATATTATAAAAATCTATCCCAGGGTTGGGTCTCTTATGGATGCTTAATTTAATGTCATGATTGATTCCTCTAAGAAGGGAGGGGGATCTCATGATTAGAGAGATAATCATAATTATCAAATTTTTTAAAAAAATTGAAAAAGTAAATAAATGTATTATATTTTAAATTAAAAAATACATTAGATTATTGAAAATTGAGATCTGTATATAATATTCTAATTGATTTTTTTTTAAAATAAATTAAAAATTATATTTATTTTAAAAGATAAAGATTTTAAAAAATAATGTGTAAAATTTCAGATTTCTCAATAATTAATTTTAAAATTAAAAACTCAAAATGTTAGCTCTAAATACATGTTCTAAAATCTTAGTGCCATTAACTTTTTTTAAAAAAATTGTAAAATGAATTTAATTTAATCAAATTATAATCAAACAATTGTGTATATAAAGAAATAAAGCCATGAAGTTCACATAGTTTAGAAACAAATTTATGGAATTGACAGTGTGCAATTTTTTATCACAATCAATTTTAAAAATTTGATTATAAATTATACAAAGAATTGCAATAAATAGATAGCATATACAGTGATAAAGAAAAATATTTGTTTTTCAAATAATTTTATTTAAATTTTTAAAATGATCATTTTTTAAGAAAAAGAGTTTAAATGTTAAACATTGTTTTGTTTTTAAATGTTGATAGTTTATTATTTTAATTGTCCCAACTGATCACATGTGGCTTTAAGCTCGTGGTCTCACCTTAGCAAGAGGAGTAAGCCTTGAGTGGTGTGAACTCTGTCCATCACCCCCGCTTCACCGATCCTTAGCGGTACCGACGCCGCTAGGGCAGTGCTTTTAAAAAAAAACTTTCTAACAACCACAAGTCACATGGTGGGTCTAGGTGCCCAAATTTTTTAGCCCCCAAGGGCTTATTTGTTCCCCTGGAGGCTATAATAGGTTGTTTTTTTCAAATTGTGATAACTTGCAATCCAAGAGCTGAAAGTTTTTAAACAATATATTATCAGAAAGCTGGCACTGTGAATTTTGTAATGGTGCAAGTTATCTTATGATTTTTTGTTGTTTTGTGACATTTGTTGCTAGTAGAAGTCAGATCTTATTTTATGGCCGCCGAACTCATAACTTATTACCACAATATTTGATTTTCATGATTCTTGCAACATTAGAAAGGTCTTGAGGAGCTCTACATTGCCATCCATGCACTTTTTCTTATATCTATCCTAGGTTTATCATTACTTTACTTTTTCTCCAAAGGGTGTTCTAGAGATTACTTAGACATTTTGATAGTTGGGAGGGTGCAATTTTGATATTTGCACTTTATTTCATTCTAGATCATTTGTCAATCAACTGTTAATTCATAGATTCCAAGGTTAAGCTAGTTTGAGATATTTCCAATGTTCCTTAACATTGAGTTTGCTTTTGCTTTATCATGGTTCTGACCTGAGTCCTTGAGTGACTCTAGTATGGTTTCTAGCATCAAAGTTATCTTTCCTTTGATTATCAGATTAAGGATTTCAATGTTACTCCACAAGTGTGCTTGCACTTTTTTTGTAGTAGGTTATCTCATTATGGGGGGTTGTATGGTCTCTCTTGTCTTCCTTTTTATGGATGGAGATTGATTGAATATGTGATGGATCTTTTCATTGAGGGGGGATGTAATACCCCTCTTGTTACTGTTTAGATTTGTTTTCTATGTTTTGATTTGGTACTTTAATACTGTGATGAGACTGTTATTGTTTGGTTTGGTTAGTAGACCTTGTTGTTTATGCCTATACATTTGAGGACATGGTTATTGATATGATATTGTGGTTGGTGATATTAGTTTGATTTCAGTAACATTGCGATGCATTAATTTAGTAAATTATGTTATGATATGATTTGTTAGTTTAGAAATGATTAATTTATCGGTTATATTATATTGTTTGGATAGACATGATGAAGGACAGTGTAGCACCACTCGTTCGCGGGTGCCCTGCTATGCTGCGATTCCTTCTCATAGTACAATGCTTTAATTTTATATACGTATGCACATGTACATGACTTCGTTTATATGCAGGGATTGCAGGTACATAGTCTCAATTCCACCTGCTTTGGCAGGATAGGGCGAGCACCAATAACCCAACGGCATAATGTTGAAACAAAGATGACTTGGAAGTCATCTCGTCCCATGTTGTCAAACTGTCCCGTTTGAATGGTATTGTGTGTTCTTGTAATTGTCCTTTCTGCAATTATTATTGTGTCCATGTGAGTGTCTTGTCATATGTTATTCATGTTGGTATTTTATAAGTTGTGACTGATTCAATTAAATGATGGTAATAATTGTTTAGTATAATGTTAGATTAAATTGTATTTAAATATTTAAAAGTTTTAGTTTAAAAGTCATGTATTTTATTATATGCTAATTAAATATTAAATTGTGTTTTGTTAATTTAATTAAATTATAGATTGTTGAAGATAATTATAAAATAAATAAATTAAATAAATCAAATTATGTGCAAAGCAAGTAAAGCTTGCAAAAGCTGATTTAAAACAAAAAGTGTTGAAGAATAGAAAAATAAATAAATAAAAGAACATAAAAAGATGAAAGAAGGAATGTGATTTGAGATTTAACTGAAAAGCTTGCTTTTAAAGATATAATTTCTTTTATTGTGGATTTTTTAGAGCTTTTGGAAGAAATTGGTAATATCTTTTATTTAATTGAAAATTTGTGAGTATTTCGACAGAGAGGATTATTGAGATAGGAGATTGCACAAAATAATTGTTCTGTAGGGTTGGGTCCTCTGAAGTTTTCGGTTATCATTAGTTCATCTAGGTTTTAGAAAGAGAGTTTCTTTTCAATCTTTTTCTTGTATTATGTTGGAGAGAATTTTCTGAATAAAGAATTGGATTCGAATTCGAGCTCGGTATTCTGGAGAGGAGATTTTGAAGCGGGAACGAGAAGCTCTTCGTAAAGGCCATCGGGATCAAACAAGCATCATCAAATTCTCAAATAAGCGCAGGACTCCAGGTTTCACTTGTATGCTCCTTTAGCCTTTTGTTTCAGAGAAAAATATAAGAATAGTTAAAATATGACTTGTGTGAGAAAATAAAACTTTATATTGAATTGAAAATTAATGAAAGGGATTAAATTAGTTTCTGAAAGTTTATTGTTGTTTTGAAAAATACATCTTCTGGATTGTCCAATTTGTCTATGGGTTAATAGGAAAGAAAACATTTTTAACCCCTCTGAAAACAAATGAAGTTTTGGTTTTATATTCAGGTATATATATATATATTCATATATATAAATATCTGTGCGTATTCTATCGATATCCTCTTCTGTTGTTGATCTTGGAAAATATTATATATATATATATATATTATTTATTTTTATTCAATTATATTCTGTACATTTATATTATTTGAAAATTGTGTTTATGAAATTGAATTTATGGCCGAATTGGCCGTCGGCGTTCCGTACCAGAGTAGGGACAGAAGTTTTTTTTTTTATTTTAAAAAATTAATAATTAAATTTTTTATGTTGTATATGGGTTGGGGGGGGGGGGTTGGTTGGGCCGTACCCTCCCCCCTACCCCTGTGGCTGCGACTGCCACAACAGTCCTTGCGCAATAGTTCGTAAGGACTGTTGCCGGACTACTGTACAGTCTGCTATGACCAACAGTTTTGTAAATGGCTTTTGGTTTTATTATATATATATTTATATATATATATACTCATTAATATATATTTTTTTCAAATGTTGTTATTTATATAAATTTATTAATATATTTTTAAATATTGGTTAAAGTTTATAGTAATATTAATATTATTATATATATATATAATTAGATATATATATATATATACTAATAATGTTTTCTTTTATGGATTAAATTAGGAAATGTAGAACTCTGGAGTATTTAAAAGACAAATAAAATTATCTGATTATGAGAAAATTATTGTGCTTCTTCTCTTAACTGCTTCGAGTAAAGTTGATATGGTGTCTTGAGATCACGAACTATGTGTATTTGCACTCTGTTATTGTGTTGGCTTTATTATTTATGTGGGAACCCCATTGTTGATTGTGAAACTTGATCTTCTCCAGAGGCATGTTTTATATCCTTGGATGTTTATTCTTGTGCTATTGTGTTCTGAAATTTTACATGATTTTAAGCATTATTATTTGGAAGGGTTGTACGAGATTGTGGACATTGTGATTATAAGTTATCACGAGATGGATTTGCCTCGCATGTTCTTGTTTTGATTTTTATGCTTTATTCGTTATAGTACAACCGTTGCCTGGATTTTTTTTTATGTTAGGGGTCTTAGGGAGAGTGGCTTTTCGTGGGGGCCGACGCCTTAGTTGGAGGAAGGGCCAGGAGATCCCATGAGAGCTATGCAATGACACTCTCAGCTAGACACCAGGTTGCTTTGTTGCTTATTTCCTCTGGAAATGTGTTTTGGAAGTTGTATGCTTAATGTGTTTCAGATTCTTTTGAGAATGATTTATGAATGTTCTTTGGACTTGTTTAATTGTCATTGCTTTGATTAATTGTGGTGAGTTTCTTATCTTTATCTTATTTCTTGACTCGTGAATGTTGTGGTCTATGTCATTGTAACCTTGAGTTGTAATTGTATTCATACTATGTTGTTCATGGAGTCGGTTTGACAATCATGGTCGAGTTAACTTCCTTGTCACCTCTGAGCATGGGGGGTGAGTTATTCATAATTCACATGGTAGGGTGGAATGTGCTCCACACCCGTTGGGTTCCCCATCAGCATCCTTTGTTCGCAGCATTTCTATAGTTGGAATTGTACCAATGTTCACTCTGTAGTTTATGATATTATTGTACTTTGTATCATCCCACATGTTTGGGAATTGTATTGTAATTCATTCATCAAATCATGTAATGTATTGTATAACTGTTGATGTAATAGTTAGGGAATTTTGTAACATTATTGTGAGAGATTTTGTATAATCATGTAGTGATACTTCCACTCTTGGTTTATGGATGTACTCTTATTCATGGTTATTATAATGTTAATGGATATGTTATTTATCATTATCTTTTACTTTTTGTTATTAGTTATTTTTGGCGAAGTAACCTCGCGTGCCCCAGAGAATGTAACGTTAAGTTAATGTGCAATGTAAATATAATTAATGTACAAATGCATGTTTAG
>VDFB02270651.1:419828076-419839045 GCA_007258455.2 Sequoia sempervirens
AATCAAAATCATCTTTTTTGACTAAGTGTGTGTTGATGAATTCTTGTTCATACACTTAGTTAAATTATCACCTTGTGGACAAGTTTATCCCAAGATAACATCCAAAATCTTAGGGTTTATAAGTTCATTATCCAAAATCCTTGAATCAAATCCAAAGTCAACAAATCCAAAAAGTCCTAAAGTCTAGTATCCCTCCAAAGTTGCTTAAAAAGTTCAATCATTCACATCATCCATCTTTCATTTATCTCATCACCACCACTTGATCCTTAACATCTTAGATTTTCTTTTTTCTACCTAAATTTTAGACCAACCTGAGGAGTTAAAGGGTTACCTCCCATATTCGTGAAAGTTGATCCTTATTTTATGGTTCAAACTAGATCTCAACACAAGAAGAACATGGAACCAAAAAAAGAAACATCCACTTCAAGTGATTTGAGTCACACCGAAACAAAATTCAACCCTAGGATATCCATTGACCTTCCACTTAATCCTCCTAAAATACATCAAAATCCTCAAGAGGGAGGTTTCCAAGTCGAGGATGTCACTAACAATTATCAAGGAATGTCCCAAGATGAGATAATGGAGTTTTCCCAAAATCCTGAGAACCACAAGATTGTCAACACAATGATGAGACTCAATCCTTCACAATAAATGTTAGAATTAGCAAAGGAAGGGGCTAAAATCCCTTCTGATTATGATGTGAGCACTATTTTGGAAAATCCTCTTGGGAATATGTTGTTGATATCATTCACACCATCCTTCCAAAACATCATTCAATTCATCCCACAACCCACATCATCTCATGCTCCAAGTCAACCCATGGTTACCAAGGGAAGTTCATTGCTTCATGCTCTTCAAACACATCCCATTGTAAACAGCCAAGACTTAGATGCAAACACCACCTTGGGTCTATCAAATACCATCCCTCAAGACCCAAAGTGTCCATACGTTCCACTCATTTTCCATGACACCTACAATCCATCCACCTTCGCCACATCACCGAGATATTCCCTTGATACACAAGTCTCTCTCCCCATAATATCACAAGGACAAGGGGGAATCTTTGATGCCTCATCATCACTTACTCAAGGAAACATACCACCAATCTTCCCACCTTTACCTCCTCTAACATCAACATCCACATCAATCATTGGTTTAGGGCAACCCCCTTTACCTAACATACCAATCCAAAATCAACCAAGTCAAAATAATCCACCGATTGTGAATAAAGTCAACATACCAAATCCTTTGAACATGCCACCGATATCGCAACAACAAGTGGAATCAATCCAAGCAACACAATCAATGATTAACCCATTCATAACACCTCAATATGTGGTAGCCAAAGGACCTAACACATTAAACACACCATCTACCACACAACCCCTCATCATCCCTCAAACAACATCTCAACAACCACCTCAACAAAATCTCATCACCCCATCTCACATCATTCAAAATCCTCCATCACTACCGCTAAATCCAAACATGGAAAATCAATATGGCATCACGCTACAAGTAGCCTAACAAGCCTATCAAAAGGCACTACAACAATTCCAAAACTAAAAAACTACACAAGCTGCATAACAAACGCAGGCACAACAAGCCGCATAATGAGCACAACAGGCTACTGAAGCGCAAGCACAAGATTTATTACAACAACAACAAGATGCACAAGCCACACAAGTTGCGCAAGCACAAAAAGCCACACAAGCTACACAAGCTACCCAAGCTACATAAGCTACACAAGCGCAAGCTCAGGAACAAGCTCAATATTAAGCACAAAAAGCTCAAGCGCAAGAATAATACCAAGCACAACAACAAGTAGCTCAATAGCAAGAGTATCAACAAGCTTTGTAACAATACCAAGCACAACAAGAAGCAACTCAACTACTAGCCCAACAACAAGCATTGTTGGTACAACAACAACAAGACCAACAAAAAACATTGTTGGCATGACAACAATTGTAGGAATACCAACAAGCATTGGTCGCACAACATAACTTGCAACCGCCTCCCACAAACACACAAAACACCCCACCTATCACTCAATAAATCAAACCACCGCAAAACACATTCATCCCACCACCTGATCCACAAAATGATGTGTTTGCAAAAATCAAATTGCTCTCACAACAAGTGCTAGACCTACAATCTAGAGAAACAACAAAAACACAAGGGAATTTATGCCCTTATCCATTCACCATAAGCATTGTGATGGTTCCATTCCCACAAGGATTCGAGATACCTAAATTCGACAAATATTGTGGGACGGGCAATCCTAAAGATCACATCAGGGAATTCCATGTACACTATATGGAAGTCACATACAATGATTCTTATCTAATGCAACTCTTCCCTCAAAGTTTGGTGGGTCCAGCAATGGAATGGTTCTCCTTTCTTCCCCTAGGAATCAAAAAGTTTCAAGAAATTGTGGACTTATTCATACAAAACTACTCATTCAACATAGGCATGGATGTGAGTCTAGAAGAGCTATCCACCTTAAAAAAATCCAAGGGGGAGAAATTTACATCCTTCTTGCAATGATGGTGATCCAAGGCCAATAGGAGCAAGTGGACTATACCAAAATAACAACAAATTTGTACTATCATCGCCAATCTTGAAGGGACCTTGTCCTTCCATCTAAAAATGCAATGCATCATGACATATGATTAGTTGATCCCCAAGGTGCTAAACATCAAAAGAGCCATTATTGCACAAGGGGGGACACCTACTTATCAAGACAACCGTTCATCAACCAGTTACAATGAAAAACCTCACACATGAGCAAAGAACAAGAATATCACTAACGATGGCGTCGTTGATGCTAAAGTTATTATCAGTGCCCCAAGGAAAAACACACAATCGCAAGTCAATAACCAATATAACACACAAGCTAACACATCATCACAACAACCCAACAATCAAGTGGTCAACAACTTGAATAATCAAGGGGACCACCCCTATAGAACAAGTACCCCCCAAACGAAAATACACACCACTTGGCGAATCAATCGAATCTATCATGCAAAAATTGGTATAGGAGAATCTCATTAAAATCCCTATTTATGAAAATTATCAAGAGCCCAAAGTTAAACCACCATGGTATAATGAAAATCACCTTTGTGATTTTCATAAAATTAAGGGACACACGACAACAAGTTGCATGAGTCTAAAAAATTTGATCCAAGATCTCATTGATGATAGGACCATAAACATTGAACAACCCATAGGGAATCAAGATCATAAAATATACATGAATCCCATGCGAGATCACAATAAAGGAAACAACAATAGTAATGAAAAATATAACAATGTAAACCATGTTTACAATCATATTGTTGCATCCTTGGATGAGTGGGTTACAATTGTCAACATCAAGGGAGCTAGAGCCGACTGTGGAGTCACCACACGTGGCAACCAAATTACCATTCTAGAACCATCACAACCACCCAAAGCACCTGTCTCTAATCTAAAATCTATTCCCAATGGTTATAATGTCTTAGACCAACTAAAAATAACCCTCGCCCAGATCTCCATCATGGAGTTACTAAAAATCTCACCCGCACATAGGAAAATCCTAGAAGAAGCATTAGCCACATCCTTTGTCCCAACGGATCTTGATGCAGACCAGTTCCAGGCTATGGTCAAACATATCACCACACCACATCTCCTAACATTCTCTGAATGGGATCTCCCAATTCAACCATCTCATAACCGTACACTCCATCTCGAAGTCAGTCCATAAAAATAAAGTCAAGAGAGTCTTGGTGGATGGAGGTGCAGGTCTAAATATTTGTACCCTCAAGCTAATAAAGAATCTAGGATTCTCTGAATATGTCATTGAAAAGGGTAAAGGTATTACTATTAGGGCATATGATGATCAAGAATGGGTGTCTCAAGGCACCATTCAACTCCCTATTCAAGTAGGACCAACAATCATGGAAACTACATGTCAAGTCCTTGATCTCGAATTACCTTACAATATCCTCCTGGGATGCCCATGGATTCATGGGATGCAATCTATTTCATCCACCTTCCATCAATGTGCCAAGTTTCCTTATCAAAATCAAGAAGTCACAGTCCATGGAGATCATGAGCCATTCTATTATTGTAAGAACCTGGAAGCCAAGTACTACAAGATCCCTCAAGTCCCAAAGAATGATGAGGGACCGACATCTCCATTTATAGACCCATCTACCCTTGCCTCCACTTCTGAGACAAAGAAACCCTCCATTCTAGATATTTTTGATATTAAAATCATTATCCAAGATTATGGGTGTGGGGACTACAAAATGAAAAAGAGTGCCTTTGTAATAGGAGAGTTACCTCAATATCCTTGATCTCATGGGAAACCCCAACCAATTGACACACCATCTGAAAAATTCAAAGAAGACCCCTCCAGATTCAAAAGGTGGGGGGACCTAAGTCAGGAAGTGGTAGATGAAAGGGATATATCAAGCTTATTGTATCAAGATGAAAGGCCTGCACCTGATCTTCCCATGGACAATGACAATAAAGGACTACAATTAATGCAAGGATGGGGCTATAAAAAAAATTAAAAGCTTGGGAAAAATGATAACGACATTTTGGAACCCATTATTCCTGAGAAGCACATAAAGAATCTTGGCCTTGAATGTACCCCTCTGAAGACAACCATACGTGGCAAGGGTGCCTTGGTTAAAAAATTCAAAGCTCCTCCTCAGTTACCAATGTCCAGAGGTTTACCTTTAGACAAATATACCTTTGATATAACCAATGTGTGTGGTAAGGACCCCATAACTGACCTACCCATGCTATTTGAAGATTCCTCTCTTTTCATGATCAATACCCTATCTTTCAAGCCAACTAACCAAACCAAGGAGCTAAAACTTGTCTACCCCCAACTCATCGATTATGACCAATGAGGACCACCGATCTTAAACACATTCAAAAGCGATGAAGCTCTCTCAGAATTCATGGGACTGTGGGGCAATCTACCATGTCGAGATCATAAATTTGGGTTCAACATTGAGCTAGACACACATACATACTATGGGGAAACGATTGAATCCCTCAATCGCAAAATTAAAAATTTAAGAGTAATATCTAGGTTTTTAAGTGAAAACCACACTGTGGCACTTTCTGACCCAAAAATAGTAAAAAAAAGGACATATACAATGGTGAAAACCTCTCTAAGGTGCCAAAGGATGAAGGATTCAATCTTCCCTTTAGTGCTATTCATCAGGAAAAATCGATAGTCTTGGCAGAGAAATGTGATCTAGTCAATTTGGGGACTAAAGAAACATCACACATCACCTTCTATGCAGAATCACTTTTGACCAAAGAATATGAACTTCTAGCTACATTTTTGAGGGAAAGAAAGGTAAAATTTGCATGTACCTACGTTGACATGCTTGGTCTTGATCCAAAGGTTGTGGTTCATCATCTAGCCATCTAAAGCTTGGTAGAAACTAGTAAGAAAGGAAAAATGCATTAAGTAGATGGCATTCTTGGTCAAACTTGAATTATAGAAGCTCCTTGGCGTTGGCTTCCTTTAAACCAATTGATTATCGGAATGGGTTTTCAAACCTTGTACTTGTCTCTAAGCCCATTGGGGGGCATCCACATGCACACTAACTTCATAGACCTAAACAAAATGTCTAAGGATGAGTTTCCCTCTCCCAAATATAGACATGATTGTAAATTATGATAGTTGGGCATGAAATACTATCTCTAATGGATGAATTTTTAGGGTACAATTAGATAATGATAGCTAAGGATGATCAACACAAGACAACTTTCCTTGTCCATGAGGGGACTTACTATTGGAACATGATGTCGTTTGGGTTGGAAAATCACCGGAGCTACCTACCAGAGCTATGATGCTAATCTTCCACGATATGATTCAAAAAATTGTGGAAGACTATGTGGATGACATATCAGCTAAATCAAGAAAGCATCGAGATCACATAGCGGCACTAAGCTCCATCTTTGACAGGCTAGAAGAGTACAAGGTTAGAATTAATCCAAAGAAGTGTGTTTTCGGTGTACAATAAGGAAAACTCCTAGGGTATATTGTATCTATGAGTGGAATCGAGATAGACCCTACCAAGGTCAAGGAAATTCTTAATATGGAAGAACCAAGAACATTAAAGTAGTTAAGGGGTTTGCAGGGAAGGCACCAATCCATTCACTGGTTTATAGCATAGTTAATAGATAAGGCTATCCCATATTCTCATCTACTCCACAAGGGGGTAGCATACAAAGGGGATGAGAAATGTGATCAGATGTTCAATAAAATCAAGGAGTACTTGTTGACACCACCAGTCCTTATGCCACCAATTATGAACAAACCATTGATCTTGTATATATCAGCAATAGTAGCAACCCTTGGGGCTCTCTTAGCTCAACATGATGAAATAGGAAAAGAGAGAGCCATTTACTATATCAGTAGAACCATGGTGGGGCATGAGATAAATTAAAAATTCATTGAGAAGGCTTGCCTAGTAGTAGAGTTTGTTGCACAAAAATTCAGACACTACATGTTGGCTCATCAGATAAAACTCATCGCCAAGATAGATCCTCTCAAGTATCTACTTTCTAAAGCAACACTCACAGGGTGAACAACTAAATGCTCATGATCCTAACAAAATATGAAATTGAGTATGTAGAACGAAAATCCATTAAAGGACAAGTAATTGCAGACCAACTAGTAGAGGCACCGATATATTCAGAGAACCCATTGATATTAGAATTCCATGATGAGTTAATTTTTAACCTAAGAATAGTAGATCGCTGGAAAGTATATTTTGATGGATCCTGCACACTGCATGGGTCACGAGTGGGAGTCTTCTTCATTACACCACAAGGAGATTGCATACCAAAGTCATATAATTTGTCTTTTCCTTGCACAAACAACATTGTAGAATATGAGGCTCTTGTCATAGGACTTAGAATTATAGTGCAAAGGTAGATCATGGCACTTAAATTCTATGGGAACTCGTAGATTATCATTAACCAATTCAATGATGAATATCAAACAAAGGATGAAAAACTCACCCCATATAAGAAATTGGTGGAAAGCCTTAAAGAATTCTTCATTGACATCACATTTGAGCAAGTACCAAGGGAAAAGAACAGAGTAGCTGACACTATGGAAATAATTGGATCACTACTAGATATCCCATGAAACGTCCATAAACATGAATTATTGGTAGAACAGCTTCTCGTACTAGTCTTTGAGTTGCCAGACTTTCAATTGATGTGTGAAATCATTGGTCCCGGTGATCCTTGGTACCATGAAATATACACCTACTTGAAAATAGGAGTCCTCCCTACTAATATCACCCCAAACCTAAAAAGAACATTTTTCAAGAAGTCATTCCATTTCGTTATCTTAGGTGACACCCTGTACCATAGGAGTATTGAAGGAACCCTTTTACAATGCCTTAATCCTGAGGAAGCTTTGACTGCTTTAATTGAGGTACATGATAGAATTTGTGTTTCACATTCTAATGGTATGACCTTGGCCAAGAAATTGCTAAGGACAAGGTACTACTAGCCTACGATGAAGAAGGAATTTCATGATTATGTCTGAAAATGTTTGCAATGCCAACAACATGGGGACCTCATCCATGCACCAACTCAGGAGCTCCAACTAATTATAACACCTTGGACCTTTTCACAATGGGGGCTCGATCTCATTGGTAAAATCACTCCCACCTCATCCAATGGACACAAGTTCATTATCACTTCCATAGAGTACTTTACAAAGTGTGTAGAGGCCATCCCAGTGACCTATATCACAGGGAAGTAGATATCCAAATTCATCCTAAACTACCTCATTTTCTGCTACAGTGTTCCACAAGCCCTTATCTCAAATAACAAGACACCTTTCAAGAACCAGGATGTTCGAGAGCTATGCCAAAAATTCAATATCCAACATCGCTTCTCCACCCCATATTATCCCCAAGTTAACGACCAAGTTGAAGCTATGAATAAAACCATCTTGAAAATCCTAAAGAAATTAGTCAATGAAGCTGGTAGTGACTGACACCTACAGGTAAATCCCACCTTATGGGCCTACTGAACTAGTATCCAAACACCTATAGGTGCAACCCCTTTCTCCCTAGTCTACAAATCAGAATCCATCCTTCCCATTGAGATCAAGCTCCCATCCTTAAGAATATCATTGCAAAATCTCATTATTGATGAAGAATATCGAGTGTCACGATTGAACGAGTTGGAACTACTGGATGAGCGATGCATGGAAGCCTTAAACCATGAGTAATTCTATCAAAACTATCTCAAGTGAAGCTACAATGGAATCGGGACTCGGACCTTTCCAAGTCAAAGAGCTCATATTGAAAGAAATTTAGAAGAATGTGCAAATCCTAGATAGCAAGGGAAAGTTTGAAGACAGGCAGTTTGGGACCCTTGATCATCATGGCAAGTTATAAATCAGGAGCATATCAACTATCTACCACACCAAAGGTGAACCTCTATAGGATCTATCAGCCAGCTCCCATCTCAAAAGTTTATGCCCTAAACTTGCAAGGTCTAAATCAAAAAATCCAAAAAGTTAGAAAAAGTTGAAAATGATAAAAGAAAAAAATTGTCCTCTAAGTGAAACCACTTGGTGGCTTTAGGGGAAAGTACCTTGGTAGAAAACACTGGAAAATAGGTGCCTGGAGTGTAAATGGCACTTCCATCCCACCATCATCTCTCCTGACTTGTTTTGCATCATTCATCCATGTACGCATTTCACAGTGCTGATCCTTCGACACCCATTGGCGTCTACATCATGGCTGATCTTGTGTTGTATCATGTTCCCTCTAAGTACTACTTGGCACATTCCTGAGGGTGTGTGTAGGATCATGATGGGCCAAAAGTGGTGATATGATGGGTATGTGTAGGGTATGTGGCTGACTACCTTTTTTTACCCAAAATTGATGAAATGAAAAAGGTTTTTAGAGAAGATTCTCAACTCTCCACCAATATAAATTATGCTTTACTTTGAATTTAATGATAATTATTATTCATTTTTCTATTTGAATTACGACTAAAGTGCTGATTGATAGGTTGATTGAAAAACATCTATAACTTTCAAATGGTATCATATTTTTTGAATCCAAAATATGCATCACATTCTATATTTTGCATACTATAGGATTAAAAAAAAAATTGAATTTCATGAAGTTTTGACCAAGTTAAGGTGGTCAGACATACGAGTTTTTATATTGTTTAAAAGTTGTAATAAAAAATTCATAATTAATTATTTACTTGGAAAAAGATTATAAAAAAATATGCATCACATGGGGACATGAGTCCTCTACTTATATCTAAAATCTTATAAAAATATATTATCATTTTATTGTAGTTGGGAGTGGTTAAGAGCGGACACCTACTTCTTATTTTTTCCTTGAAATTTAAGTACTACTGCATTGAAATTTCAAAATTTCACCAAATAGATTTTTTTTTTTAAATAAAGCTAGTAGTTTAGAAACTACATTCAATTTTCTACTGATTCTATTCTTCCATATTTTTGAAATAATATAGATAAATTCAATTTTTTACGTCAAGTTGCCTAACTCTGATTTTTTTGAATTTTTTGCCACTTAAGGGAATGTTTTTTCCATGATGATCTTGCACATACCCTAAGGTCAGTTTGTCTTGCCTATATCAGAGTAGTTTATCGCATCACATTGGGGGAATGTTCTTATACATACATTGGATCAAATTCATGTATATTGTTGAAGTCTTACTTAAAATTAGAAAATCCAAAAACATTCACAAAATAATAAAATCCCCAAAAACATCCATAACATATAAAAAATCTAAAAATAGGTCAAAAAGTAAAAAAAAAGTAAAAAATAAATGAGTTTGTGTCAGTCAAAATATGAGTCTCTGAGCTTGAACGTAGGAAAGGCCATCATTGATGTGGCCCTGAGACACATTGGATTAGTCCTTTAGGAGTCTGTCACAATAACTGGCAATCCATTTGTTCATATCTCATTAATAAACTAGTCACCAGTCGAACTGCATGGTCTCTACATGTATAACGTAGGCAAGGATAATCTTTGATCAGCCCTCGAGGCCTCTATGATAGGTCTTTAGGTTAGGTCCTTGATCAAAATCTCAGAAAACACAAAAAGATTGGAAATTTTGAAAATCAAAACATTTGCAAAACATCTTGAAAATACCAAAAATAGCCTCAAAACATTTCAAAACATCAAAACATCCAAATATTTGAAAAAAAATCCATCCATCCCATTTCACATTCACCCACAATAAAAATCTGCTCATAATAAAAGATCATCTTCAAACTTCGGTAAAACAATCAGAAACAAGTCTAGCAGGTTACAAGTGAAAACTCAATTGTTAAGGTTTCAAGTCTAGGTCAGTAGGTAAACAAGTTGGTCAACTCTTGGTATCAATAGACTAATCATCCTATTAATCCCACAATCATCTAATATCATCATGTCCTAGGATGCATCCTTCCTACAATGGACATCAACATTAGGCATCACCGTAGTTTAGTCTTGGCTAGAGGTATGAAGAACATTGGCTTGTTTGTGTACTTGATTTGTTCTTTTTGATTTTTCTTATTGTGCTCATTCCAATGACCTCTCGATGATGTCTAATCAAAATTATTTAAAGAGAAATGAATGGGGCATTGATCATTATCTTTTGTCTGCTCTGCTTGTTGGATATTCTTGTAATATAACCTTGGTCATGCTAATTTTGTTCAGTTTGTAGGGAGGGTATTTTAGATGTCTTGTTGACTATTACATAGGAAGGATTTTCTTTTCTATGTTTTGGTCCAAGATTTTTGAAATGTTTGAAGTACATCCTAATAAGGTTTCATATGCTAGGTGTGAACAAGGATACTCCTATCGGATTGTTGAGTCAAAGTCCATCTCACTAAGTACAATTCCATCCTAGTTTTTTATACCTTGATGCATTGTATCTATGTGTGTTATCAAAA
>VDFB02270651.1:419839145-419866943 GCA_007258455.2 Sequoia sempervirens
ATAATAATTCTGACATTATGCATCTGATTTCAATCAAATATCATCAAATTATTCTATTAATCAAGTAACTAAGTTTATTTGATTAATTCACTTTCTGCTAACTAATGTCATCTCCCTTTGGGAATCCAGAAAAACCACTACGCAGAGGTGGCTGTAGCCTATCATGGACTCAAAATGGCTCAAAGCAAAGGGTATAGGAAGGTCTAGTTGGAGGGTGGCTCTTTGAACATTATAAATAATTTGAAGAATGCTTCACCTTCGTCTTGGACTATTGAGGACTTGGTTAGGGACTCCATTGAAATCATCAATTCCTTTGACACTTTTTATATCTCCCACATATTGAGAGAGGGAAATATGTTAGCTGATTTCTTTGCTAACTTTGGTGTTAGAGAAAGAAAGGAGTGGGATTTAAATGATCCTATTCCTTTTGAGGCAACAACTATTATTAACAATGAATGCTACTTTCAAGTTGCTGGGAATTTTTGACTCTGCCAAGGTGATCTCCCCTATGATTATTGTGAAAAAGAGAAAGGATACTGTGTTTGTTGATGATACTGCTGCTATGGGTAAGCTGTCAGATGTGGATTGTGTTGGTGAGAAGGGTGGTGTTAAAGGTAGTGTTTGGAGTGGTGAGGTAAAAATTGGTGGGTTGGGGGTCAGAACTAGAAACAAAATGAAAGCTCAGGGCAGGGCCTCTGGTATAGAGGTGTCTGATACTATGGATGATGTGCATAAGGTGGCTGCTAGTGAAGTGGAGGTTGCAGAGATATTGAACAATATGTAGTGTTGTTGGTTGGTTGCCTTCTTTTTGGCTACTTTTTGGCTATTGGTTTGTTGCCGTTGGGTTGATTGTTGCGCAATGTTGTATCTTTTTTTATCAGCTGCTTTATTTTGTAAAGGGTTCCAGGCCCCTTCAAAACCCATTTTTTACCTCCAATCAAAACTAATGTCATCTCTTTTAATTAAATAATTGAATATATTTAATTAAAATCCTAATGTTCAACATCCTCTCATTTGATGCCGGTATTGGCATGGTGTGATGGTTTATAGGTGGCATTGTTGTTCTTGCCACCAAGGTTAAAACCACGTTGGGGTGTTATTGTTGAATGGTTGTATCCGGTTCATAGCTCCGGTCAAAAGCATTTACCCCTTGAATAAAAAAAAAAATATATCCTCTCATTTGATTTAAATAAACCCAAACACTTAAATTAAATGTCATAAATCAACTAATTTCATTCAAGTTAATTAATCCTAAATCAATCAAATCCTAATACTAATCCCTCATTTCTCTATCTTCTGAACCTTGGTCAAAGCAAACCCATGATCAACTACCCTAGTTGCACATGAAAATCAATTTCTTTAATTAACTAAATACCTTATTTTCCCTCATAAGGAATATTCCTTCATTTACTCCACTTATTTGACTCTCTTTCCCAAACCATTTCCCTCCAAAACATTTCAACCATATTCATTTAATGCCCCTTACAAGTGCATTAATCTCTCTTACACCTCTCAAATCCTCAACTACCTGCATTAACCATGCACATTCTTCAAAATGTGCTCCACCTTCCTCCACTAGCCATGTGACAAGTGTTACACTATCATTGGCTCTTCTTTAATCCCACATTCCTCCCATCTCTCCATTTTTCAAACCTTCAACCTATAAATACAAAACACTTCTACTCCACAATCCATCCACAAGCTTAGTATTTGCACTATAGGCATATTCATCATCTTGCATTTCATCACATTTTCAAGGCATTTTCATTATCATTTAGCTTATCAAGGAGGTGGGAAAGGGCATCCTTTTCACATCAAAGGAGCACCACTTCCACTATGGGATAGATATGATTCATGTTTTCATATGCTTTTATTTAGCTTTTCTTGTTTCCTTGGTTGCATAGTTAACATGATTAAGTATTTCATAGAGATGTTTGATTTTCTTTGCTTTAATTGACTAACCATGCTAATAGATGTCAATTTTTAAGAATTTGTAGATTTTACATCTACAAAATGGCGCTAGGAGGGCTGATTATGTTTTCACTCCACATAACTGCATTATATCTTTCTATTCTTAATGGGGTTTCAAGTTCCTTGGGCAGGATAAACAAAATGGATACGGCCTAGGAAACCTCCATCAACTGCGTTGGATTGATTGTGTGCTGCATTTGGTATATTATTATCTACATTTTGAAGTGATATATCATCTGTGTTTTATATATTATTTGCATTTAGAAGTTAATGGATTAGGCTTGTTAGAGATAACGCCTCTATGTGATCGATAGGAAGCTTACTTAGTTCTGCAGAATGGTTGGAAGTATTTCTTGCGATTTATTTTATGTCTTCATTAAATATGACTCTTGAAGTTCTATATTTTCATTATGGAAATGAGTAAATATTTGGAAAATCTACCGTTCACTGATAAAAGGCAAGAACTAGGATGTTTTCGATGGATTTGTCATGTATACATTGCACTATGCTCATTATTTAATTTTCTTACTCTCTACAACATTGTTTGTTAAAACTTTGCAGCCGTACGAAGGAAATAGAAGGTAGGAAGGACTGTCCAAGTCTGTAAAAATTCACGTGCCATGCTATCATAGTGTAAATTTAGGATTCCTTGGCGCATGCTTAGTAAACAACATGTTTGATCTTCCTATATTCCTTGAAGGAATTTATTGAATATTTGAAACTTGATATCTTCCTACATGCTTCTTTATTTTTCGACTCAAAAATTAGAAAAGCCAAAATCAGTTTTGTATGCCGTTACAGATTTCTTACCATTTTTTGTCGATTGTGGCATTACTTTTCAAGTTTCTACTATCCATTCCAAATTAAAGTAAGGAGAACATATTGGACACCACAGGATAGCTATTTGGTTGTATTTCATTTATTGTTGGAAATAAATGCTATCCTAAGTTCTAGTGTTTGATGTGGAAGGAAGTTCTCATTATCTCATAATGGCACATGGTGGGAATGAATACAACATGACAAAGTACAAATAGAGCACTAGTCTTGAGCCTAGCATTGGGTTCCTCATGTTTGACCAGTTTTAAATGTTGAAATTTTCTTTCATGTTTGAGCTTAGAATCATGAAGATTTTGTCTCTTCCTTTGCATTTTTAGCTCATCATCCATCCTACTTATCTGTTGAAGTAAACTTTCTTGCAAAAGCTAATTTTTGTGCCCTAACTTATAACATAGGTCAAAAAATAAACATTGCAGTGGCCATGATGACATGAATGAGGTTTGTTGGCATGTATGCAAGCCAAAGGACATAGCAAAGGAGGTTCTTGTGATGCTAAGTCGCCTCAACATAGGAAGATGAGAAGCCTCCGGATAATGCGACATTCCTAGCATAGTGGTTTGATGAGAGCTCCACTTGTTTGTATCTTCATAAACAAAACGTCCTTTTACAGATTGATTTTAATTCTTGTCATATCAGTGTCTGGGGAATTTAATGAACCGATCTCCATCAATCTGACATAAAATAAAGTGGGTATAGTGAAACAGTGGGAATTAATAGTTGAGTTTGTAGTCTTGTTGTGCCGCATACCCTCAATCCAACAAGGATTCTTAGAGTAAACATTTCTGATCTTAAGATTAGTTTGGTTACTATTCTATAAAAAAAAATGCATTTAATATTGAAGGGATTGATTTCTTTAAATGATTACTGCTCTCTTCTAACATGCCTTGTCTATGCTTCAATATTTTGAGTATATTTGTATCTCAACCATTTTGTTATTTTCAACGCATGTTCTCTCAACCGTGCTTTTTCTAGGCATTTTTTCTCATAATCTTACATTAAATGCAAAGGTTGTCCCACGTTTAATGTGTTCCTTTGTTGAGATAGAGTAGCAGATTATGTCCATAGAGTTCAGGCTTCTACATTGTTTAAAGAGGAAATTGGCATCACATTAATCATTAGATGTGTTTTTAATTCTAGATAATTTTTTGCAAAACATAGGGTTGAAGCCTTAAAAGCTTTTTAAATCTTGTGATTCAGCCTCCTATTGGAAATCATATAGCTTCTTGGGTTTTTTTATTTAAAATCAGACTTATTAGTGCTTTAAACATTGTTTGTTTTTTACAAACTTTACATAACGGATGCAACCTTTTTTTTGTTGTGATAATGTTGTACATTTTATTAATTTTTTGAAATAAATCCTATTTTTGATAACTTTGTATTGTTTGCAGGTTGACATTGGAATTGAGCAAAAGCAAGCAGATTGAAGTTGGAGAATTAAACTTAAACTTGAAAGAAAAACATTTCTTAATGCTTATTGTAATAGCCTAGGGATTTCATTCCTATTGTTGTTTTTTGTTTTAGGACAACTCACTTCTTTTTGGGGTTTAAAATTAGCCATTGATTTGATCTTTTCAAGTTGGTTAAAATTGAACCTTAGACACTTTCTAGATTTTGATTTGGTCTAAAATTGAACAAGCAACTTCAACATTTGGTTTTGGTGCTAAAAATAACTCAGTATTCCCTTCGAGGATTTAAAACAAACTTGTGCCTACTTTGTTTTTGTAATCTTCTTTAAAACATAATACCATTCAAATGTGTATGCAGTTCTCTCGCACTTCATGACAATCTTGAGAATCAAAAGCGTTTTAGTAATATTAGCTTGCCTAAAATATTGCCTCCACATTTCAAATTTGGGTTTAAAATTGAACAAATCATGCGAGCGTGAAGAAAAGGCATTGTGTGTGTTCCCTCCTAAGTGTGTTAGCCAGTTGAACTATAGATGTTCTCCTTTGTTGTTGTTTACCTTTAGAGGGCCTACCTTGATGGGAAAAAGTACTCACCCCAAGGGAACAACTCAAACCGGTGATGAGGTAAACGCCAAGCTAATCCCAACTGGTATATAAATTTGAGTGTCGAGAAAACTCATCATTAGAGGTGATCCTACAGAAAAGTAGGTGATACTGTTTGTATGGGTTGATATTTCCTCTCATGTGGTCATCTGAACGGGTACCTTAATTATGAACCAATCTGTGTAAAAGCTAAAAATCCTACTATTTTTTGGTATAAGAGGTCAGACCTCTAAAGCCATCCCACATACTTGCAGTTCTTATTAGAGATGAAGAGTTTTTCATGGGAGATTCATGAAAAATCAAAGCTTGGTTGACCCGTAGAAGTGAGTGTCATGGAGGGGAGCCAGTGTGGTCAAGCTTATAATCACCCGCTCTGAATAAGTGCAACTGGAGAAATCCAAATGAGAATTCAAAAAATATTGTCTCTTCTATCATAGGGTTGTGCATTATTTTGGAATCAAAACACTTTTCTTGGATCTAAAACTTGGAAAACAAACATTCAACAAAATCATCATAATTCAAACCCTTTTGAAAGAGAAAATACCTTTGAAAATTCCAAGTATTACTGCTTGACCCTAGGGATTCCATCCTTAGAGTCTTCTAAGTATTTGGACTTATATCTCCATTTTTTCTCTCTAAAGTAAACATTAGGGAACTATTGCCTTAATTCCCTTGATTTCCACATAATGGACCTTGTGGGATGAAAATAAATTGAGATAGACATTTAGTTTGAAAAGCTAAGCAAGAAAGTGTTTGTGGTATAAAGAACTCATTAAGAAAAGATAAAAGACAATTGAACCCCACACATGTGTTTTTTCAAATGATTTCCTGCAAGATCAAAATCCGAAAACAAAATTCTACCAAGTGTCTTATTCCAAGAGCTCTCAAGAAACATCTTTCAACACTTTACAAAGTTAGAGAGAGATTGGTCTATAATTTCTACAAACGTGCTTCAAAAGATAATCCAAACTTGTACTCATTCTATTATTGTCAAAATCCATCTCTTTTCTAACATTTTGATTATCTCACTTAGTAGGGTTGAAAAGTTCTTAGAAGTATAGCATGTTCTTCAATACCTAGGTCTTGTAAGCAAAAGTCTCTTTAGGTTCACTTAGGATCAAAATCAACACTTTCATCCATCCTCAAACATCAATCAAAACCCATCTCACAAACAACTCTTAGAAATCTTGGAAAAATCCTTCATACGAGACTTTTGAAAAATCCTTGAAAACAAAATCAAAATCATCTTTTTTGACTAAGTGTGTGTTGATGAATTCTTGTTCATACACTTAGTTAAATTATCACCTTGTGGACAAGTTTATCCCAAGATAACATCCAAAATCTTAGGGTTTATAAGTTCATTATCCAAAATCCTTGAATCAAATCCAAAGTCAACAAATCCAAAAAGTCCTAAAGTCTAGTATCCCTCCAAAGTTGCTTAAAAAGTTCAATCATTCACATCATCCATCTTTCATTTATCTCATCACCACCACTTGATCCTTAACATCTTAGATTTTCTTTTTTCTACCTAAATTTTAGACCAACCTGAGGAGTTAAAGGGTTACCTCCCATATTCGTGAAAGTTGATCCTTATTTTATGGTTCAAACTAGATCTCAACACAAGAAGAACATGGAACCAAAAAAAGAAACATCCACTTCAAGTGATTTGAGTCACACCGAAACAAAATTCAACCCTAGGATATCCATTGACCTTCCACTTAATCCTCCTAAAATACATCAAAATCCTCAAGAGGGAGGTTTCCAAGTCGAGGATGTCACTAACAATTATCAAGGAATGTCCCAAGATGAGATAATGGAGTTTTCCCAAAATCCTGAGAACCACAAGATTGTCAACACAATGATGAGACTCAATCCTTCACAATAAATGTTAGAATTAGCAAAGGAAGGGGCTAAAATCCCTTCTGATTATGATGTGAGCACTATTTTGGAAAATCCTCTTGGGAATATGTTGTTGATATCATTCACACCATCCTTCCAAAACATCATTCAATTCATCCCACAACCCACATCATCTCATGCTCCAAGTCAACCCATGGTTACCAAGGGAAGTTCATTGCTTCATGCTCTTCAAACACATCCCATTGTAAACAGCCAAGACTTAGATGCAAACACCACCTTGGGTCTATCAAATACCATCCCTCAAGACCCAAAGTGTCCATACGTTCCACTCATTTTCCATGACACCTACAATCCATCCACCTTCGCCACATCACCGAGATATTCCCTTGATACACAAGTCTCTCTCCCCATAATATCACAAGGACAAGGGGGAATCTTTGATGCCTCATCATCACTTACTCAAGGAAACATACCACCAATCTTCCCACCTTTACCTCCTCTAACATCAACATCCACATCAATCATTGGTTTAGGGCAACCCCCTTTACCTAACATACCAATCCAAAATCAACCAAGTCAAAATAATCCACCGATTGTGAATAAAGTCAACATACCAAATCCTTTGAACATGCCACCGATATCGCAACAACAAGTGGAATCAATCCAAGCAACACAATCAATGATTAACCCATTCATAACACCTCAATATGTGGTAGCCAAAGGACCTAACACATTAAACACACCATCTACCACACAACCCCTCATCATCCCTCAAACAACATCTCAACAACCACCTCAACAAAATCTCATCACCCCATCTCACATCATTCAAAATCCTCCATCACTACCGCTAAATCCAAACATGGAAAATCAATATGGCATCACGCTACAAGTAGCCTAACAAGCCTATCAAAAGGCACTACAACAATTCCAAAACTAAAAAACTACACAAGCTGCATAACAAACGCAGGCACAACAAGCCGCATAATGAGCACAACAGGCTACTGAAGCGCAAGCACAAGATTTATTACAACAACAACAAGATGCACAAGCCACACAAGTTGCGCAAGCACAAAAAGCCACACAAGCTACACAAGCTACCCAAGCTACATAAGCTACACAAGCGCAAGCTCAGGAACAAGCTCAATATTAAGCACAAAAAGCTCAAGCGCAAGAATAATACCAAGCACAACAACAAGTAGCTCAATAGCAAGAGTATCAACAAGCTTTGTAACAATACCAAGCACAACAAGAAGCAACTCAACTACTAGCCCAACAACAAGCATTGTTGGTACAACAACAACAAGACCAACAAAAAACATTGTTGGCATGACAACAATTGTAGGAATACCAACAAGCATTGGTCGCACAACATAACTTGCAACCGCCTCCCACAAACACACAAAACACCCCACCTATCACTCAATAAATCAAACCACCGCAAAACACATTCATCCCACCACCTGATCCACAAAATGATGTGTTTGCAAAAATCAAATTGCTCTCACAACAAGTGCTAGACCTACAATCTAGAGAAACAACAAAAACACAAGGGAATTTATGCCCTTATCCATTCACCATAAGCATTGTGATGGTTCCATTCCCACAAGGATTCGAGATACCTAAATTCGACAAATATTGTGGGACGGGCAATCCTAAAGATCACATCAGGGAATTCCATGTACACTATATGGAAGTCACATACAATGATTCTTATCTAATGCAACTCTTCCCTCAAAGTTTGGTGGGTCCAGCAATGGAATGGTTCTCCTTTCTTCCCCTAGGAATCAAAAAGTTTCAAGAAATTGTGGACTTATTCATACAAAACTACTCATTCAACATAGGCATGGATGTGAGTCTAGAAGAGCTATCCACCTTAAAAAAATCCAAGGGGGAGAAATTTACATCCTTCTTGCAATGATGGTGATCCAAGGCCAATAGGAGCAAGTGGACTATACCAAAATAACAACAAATTTGTACTATCATCGCCAATCTTGAAGGGACCTTGTCCTTCCATCTAAAAATGCAATGCATCATGACATATGATTAGTTGATCCCCAAGGTGCTAAACATCAAAAGAGCCATTATTGCACAAGGGGGGACACCTACTTATCAAGACAACCGTTCATCAACCAGTTACAATGAAAAACCTCACACATGAGCAAAGAACAAGAATATCACTAACGATGGCGTCGTTGATGCTAAAGTTATTATCAGTGCCCCAAGGAAAAACACACAATCGCAAGTCAATAACCAATATAACACACAAGCTAACACATCATCACAACAACCCAACAATCAAGTGGTCAACAACTTGAATAATCAAGGGGACCACCCCTATAGAACAAGTACCCCCCAAACGAAAATACACACCACTTGGCGAATCAATCGAATCTATCATGCAAAAATTGGTATAGGAGAATCTCATTAAAATCCCTATTTATGAAAATTATCAAGAGCCCAAAGTTAAACCACCATGGTATAATGAAAATCACCTTTGTGATTTTCATAAAATTAAGGGACACACGACAACAAGTTGCATGAGTCTAAAAAATTTGATCCAAGATCTCATTGATGATAGGACCATAAACATTGAACAACCCATAGGGAATCAAGATCATAAAATATACATGAATCCCATGCGAGATCACAATAAAGGAAACAACAATAGTAATGAAAAATATAACAATGTAAACCATGTTTACAATCATATTGTTGCATCCTTGGATGAGTGGGTTACAATTGTCAACATCAAGGGAGCTAGAGCCGACTGTGGAGTCACCACACGTGGCAACCAAATTACCATTCTAGAACCATCACAACCACCCAAAGCACCTGTCTCTAATCTAAAATCTATTCCCAATGGTTATAATGTCTTAGACCAACTAAAAATAACCCTCGCCCAGATCTCCATCATGGAGTTACTAAAAATCTCACCCGCACATAGGAAAATCCTAGAAGAAGCATTAGCCACATCCTTTGTCCCAACGGATCTTGATGCAGACCAGTTCCAGGCTATGGTCAAACATATCACCACACCACATCTCCTAACATTCTCTGAATGGGATCTCCCAATTCAACCATCTCATAACCGTACACTCCATCTCGAAGTCAGTCCATAAAAATAAAGTCAAGAGAGTCTTGGTGGATGGAGGTGCAGGTCTAAATATTTGTACCCTCAAGCTAATAAAGAATCTAGGATTCTCTGAATATGTCATTGAAAAGGGTAAAGGTATTACTATTAGGGCATATGATGATCAAGAATGGGTGTCTCAAGGCACCATTCAACTCCCTATTCAAGTAGGACCAACAATCATGGAAACTACATGTCAAGTCCTTGATCTCGAATTACCTTACAATATCCTCCTGGGATGCCCATGGATTCATGGGATGCAATCTATTTCATCCACCTTCCATCAATGTGCCAAGTTTCCTTATCAAAATCAAGAAGTCACAGTCCATGGAGATCATGAGCCATTCTATTATTGTAAGAACCTGGAAGCCAAGTACTACAAGATCCCTCAAGTCCCAAAGAATGATGAGGGACCGACATCTCCATTTATAGACCCATCTACCCTTGCCTCCACTTCTGAGACAAAGAAACCCTCCATTCTAGATATTTTTGATATTAAAATCATTATCCAAGATTATGGGTGTGGGGACTACAAAATGAAAAAGAGTGCCTTTGTAATAGGAGAGTTACCTCAATATCCTTGATCTCATGGGAAACCCCAACCAATTGACACACCATCTGAAAAATTCAAAGAAGACCCCTCCAGATTCAAAAGGTGGGGGGACCTAAGTCAGGAAGTGGTAGATGAAAGGGATATATCAAGCTTATTGTATCAAGATGAAAGGCCTGCACCTGATCTTCCCATGGACAATGACAATAAAGGACTACAATTAATGCAAGGATGGGGCTATAAAAAAAATTAAAAGCTTGGGAAAAATGATAACGACATTTTGGAACCCATTATTCCTGAGAAGCACATAAAGAATCTTGGCCTTGAATGTACCCCTCTGAAGACAACCATACGTGGCAAGGGTGCCTTGGTTAAAAAATTCAAAGCTCCTCCTCAGTTACCAATGTCCAGAGGTTTACCTTTAGACAAATATACCTTTGATATAACCAATGTGTGTGGTAAGGACCCCATAACTGACCTACCCATGCTATTTGAAGATTCCTCTCTTTTCATGATCAATACCCTATCTTTCAAGCCAACTAACCAAACCAAGGAGCTAAAACTTGTCTACCCCCAACTCATCGATTATGACCAATGAGGACCACCGATCTTAAACACATTCAAAAGCGATGAAGCTCTCTCAGAATTCATGGGACTGTGGGGCAATCTACCATGTCGAGATCATAAATTTGGGTTCAACATTGAGCTAGACACACATACATACTATGGGGAAACGATTGAATCCCTCAATCGCAAAATTAAAAATTTAAGAGTAATATCTAGGTTTTTAAGTGAAAACCACACTGTGGCACTTTCTGACCCAAAAATAGTAAAAAAAAGGACATATACAATGGTGAAAACCTCTCTAAGGTGCCAAAGGATGAAGGATTCAATCTTCCCTTTAGTGCTATTCATCAGGAAAAATCGATAGTCTTGGCAGAGAAATGTGATCTAGTCAATTTGGGGACTAAAGAAACATCACACATCACCTTCTATGCAGAATCACTTTTGACCAAAGAATATGAACTTCTAGCTACATTTTTGAGGGAAAGAAAGGTAAAATTTGCATGTACCTACGTTGACATGCTTGGTCTTGATCCAAAGGTTGTGGTTCATCATCTAGCCATCTAAACAGAGGCGAAACCAGTAAGAAAAAAGTTGAGAAAGATGCATCTGCAGATAACATTACTAGTCAACCTTGAATTATAGAAGCTCCTTGACGTCGGCTTCATACAACCAATTGATTATCTAGAATGGGTTTCAAACCTTGTACCTATCTCTAAGCCCACTAGGGGCATCCGAATGTGTTGGTGTGGAGCTTGATTAGTCTCCAAGTGGGAGATTGTTGGTATGTGGCAACTGATCATGCTATACTGTATAGCCCATAGTATATTGTACACCTCAACATGTATCCTTGCCGGGGTCCAGGGGCGGTAGCCCCCGAGAAAAATTTTCCTCCTAATTTTTCGTGTCATCACCAAAAAAGGGAAAAATCAACGAAAAAAGAAAAATCCAATTTTGTAGAACCCAAAATCTGAAAGCTTCTAAGCTTGATAAAAAGGGGTTCGGATGGGTGTTATAGGATAATGAAAAACGCAATTATTCACAAGATTGTAATAGGTTTTTGCACTGGATAATAAAATCATTGGATGGCTGCGGTTTGGTGGATGTAGCCCAGATTGGATGAACCATGTTAAAATATTTGTGTTATAATTTATTCTATGTGTTTTTGGTTTCTCTGTTTATTACTTAAATCTACATTTAATTGTTAGATATCTGCCTTTCTAAAACACTAAATCTGCACTAACTTCATAGACCTAAACAAAGCATGTCCTAAGGATGATTTCCCTCTCCCAAATACAGACATGATTGTGGATATGACGGTTGGGCATGAAATGCTATCTCTAATGCATGGATTTTTAGGGTACAATCAGATCATGATAGCTAAGGATGATCAACACAAGACAACTTTCACTTGTCCATGGGGGACTTACTGTTGGAACATGATGTCATTTGGGTTGGAAAATGTAGGAGCTACCTACCAAAGAGCTATGACACTAATATTCCATGATATGATTCAAAAAAATGTGGAAGACTATGTGGATGACATATTATCCAAATCCAGAAAATGTCAAGATCACATAGTGGCACTAAGCTCCATCTTTGACAGGATAGAAGAGTACAAGGTTAGAATTAATCCAAAGAAGTGTGTTTTTGGCATACAATCAAGAAAAATCCTAGGGTATATTGTATCTATGAGGGGAATTGAGATAGACCCTATCAAGGTCAAGGAAATTCTTAATATGGAAGCACCAAGAACATTAAAGCAGTTAAGGGGTTTGCATGGAAGGCACCAATCCATTCACTGGTTTATAGCATAGTTAATAGATAAGACTATCCCATATTATCATATACTCCACAAGGGGGTAGCATACAAATGGGATGAGAAATGTGATCAAATGTTCAATAAAATCAAAGATTATTTGCTAACACCACCAGTCCTTATGCCACCAATTCTGAACAAACCATTGATCTTGTATATATCAGCAACAGTAGCAGCCCTTGGCACTCTCTTAGCTCAACATGATGAAATAGGAAAAGAGAGAGCCATTTACTATATCAATAGAACCATGGTGGGACATGAGCTGAATTACAAATTCATTGAGAAGGCTTGCCTAGTAGTAGAGTTTTTTGCACAAAAATTCAGACACTACATGTTGGTTCATCAGATAAAACTCATCGCCAAGATAGATCTTCTCAAGTATCTACTTTCTAAAGCAATTCTCATAGGGCGAATGACTAAATGGGTCATGATGCTAAAAAAATATGAAATTGAGTTGTAGAACAGAAATCCATTAAAGGATGTCCAAGTAATTGCAAACCAACTAGTAGAGGTGTCAATATATTCAGAGAACCCATTGATATTAGAATTCCTTGATGAGTCAATTTTTAACCTAAGCATAGTAGATTGATGGAAAGTGTATTTTGATGTATCCTACACACAACATGGGTTAGGAGTGGGAGTCTTCTTCATTACACCACAAGGAGATTGCATACCAAAGTCATATAAGTTTTCTTTTCCTTGCACAAACAAAATTGCAGAATATGAGGCTCTTGTCATAGGACTTAGAATTATAGTGCAAAGGCAGATCATGGCACTTAAAGTCTACGGGAACTCATTTCTTATCATCAGCCAATTCAATGATGAATATCAAAAAAAGGATGAAAAACTCACCCCATATAAGAAATTGGTGGAAAGCCTTAAATAATTCTTCATTGACATCACATTTGTGCAAGTACCAAGGGAAAACAATAGAGTAGCTTACACTATGGAAACAATTGGATTACTACTAGATATACCATGCAAATAAACATGAATTCTTGGTAGAACAACTTCTTGTACTAGTCTTTGAGGTACCAGAGTTTGAATTCATGTGTGAAATCATTGGTCCCGGTGATCCTTGGTACTATGACATATACACCTACTTGAAAATAGGAGTCCTCCCTACTAATATCACCCCAAACGTAAAAAAAAAATTTGTGAAGAAGTCATCCCTTTTCATTATCTTAGGTGACACCTTGTACCGTAGGAGTATTGAAGGAACCCTTTTACAATGCCTTAATCCTAAGGAAGCTTTGTCTGCTTTAACTGAGGTACACGATATAATTTGTGGTTCATATTCTAGTGGTATGACCTTGGCCAATAAATTGTTAAGAACTGCGTACTACTAGCCTACGATGAAGAAGGAAGTTCATGATTATGTCTAAAAATGTTTGCAATGCCAACAACATGGGGACCTCATCCATGCACCAGCTCAAGAGCTCCAACTGATTATAACACCTTGGTCCTTTTCACAATGGGGGCTCGATCTCATTGGTAAAATCACTCCCACCTCATCCAATGGACACAAGTTCATTATCACTGCCATATAGTACTTTACAAAGTGGGTAGAGACCATCCCGATGACCTATATAATAGGGAAGTAGATATCCATATTCATCTTGAACTACCTCATTTTCTGCTACGGTGTTCCACAAGCCCTTATCTCAGATAACAAGACACTTTTCAATAACCAGGATGTTCAAGAGATATACCAAAAATTCAATATCCAACATCACTTCTCCACCCCATATTATCCCCAGGGTAACGACCAAGTTGAGGCTACGAATAAAAACATCTTGAAAATCCTAAAGAAATTAGTCAATGAAGTTGGTCATGACTGACACCTATAGGTAAATCCCACCTTATGGGCCTACTGAACTAGTATCTGCACACCTACAAGTGCAAACCCTTTCTCCCTAGTCTACAAATCAGAATCCATCCTTCCCATTGAGATCAAGCTCCCATCCTTAAGAATATCATTACAGAATCTCATTACTAATGAAGAATATCGGGTGTCACGGTTGAACGAGTTGGAACTACTGGATGAGTGACGCATGGAATCCTTAAACCATCAACAAGTCTATCAAAACCGTGTCAAGAGAAGCTACAATAAGAAGATCGGGAGTCAGACCTTTCAAGGTAAAGAGCTCATATTGAAAGAAAATCAGAAGAATGTGCCAAATCTAGACAGCAAGGGAAAGTTTGAACCCAACTGGTTGGGGCCCTTCATCATCATGGCAAGTTATAAATCACGAGCATATCAAATATCTACAAAAAAGGTGAACCTCTACAGGATCCTATCAATAGCTCCCATTTCAAAAAAAAATTATGCCTAAACTTGCAAGGTATAAATCCATAAAATCCAAAAAAGTCAAAAAATATAAAAATCAAAAAAATCAAAAAAGGGATTGAAAACAGTAAATAATTTTTTTTTCCTCTACTGAAAACCACTTCAGTGGCACTTTGGGAAAGTACCTTGGTGAAAACTTGGAAAACAGGTGCCTCATGTAAATAAGCACTTTCCATCCACCATCATCTCTATGACTTGTTTTGCATCATTCATCCATCGCATTCCATTGATCCTTTCAACACCCATCTGCATCCGCATCATAGCTTGATCCTGTGTTTGTATCATGTTCCCTCTCAGTACTACTTGGCACGTTCCTAAGGGGTATGTGCAAGATCATGATGGGAAAAAAAGTGGCGATATGATGGGTATGTGGCTGACGACTTTTTTTAACCCAAAATTGATGAAATGAAAATGGTTTTTAAAGGATATTTTCAGCTCTCCACCAATATAAATTATGCTTTACTTTGAATTTAATAAATTATTATTATTAATTTTCTATTTGAATTACGACTAAAGTCCTGATTGATAAGTTGATTGGAAAACATCCATAGCTTTCAAGCAATATCACATTTTTTGAATCCAAAACATGTGTCACATTCTATGCTTTGCATACTATAGGATTAAAAAAAAAAAAATCATGAAGTTTTGACCAAGTTAAGATTGGTGGACATATGATTTTTATTTCAAAAGTTAATATTAAAAATTCATAATTAATTATTTACTTGGAAAAAATTTACAAAAACTATGCATCACATCGGGACATGAGTCCTCTACTTATACCTAAAATCTTATAAAAATATTATCATTTCTTGTGGTTAGGGTGGTTAAGACAGACACCTTTATTTTTTCCTTGAAATTTGAAGTACTACTGCATTGAAATTTCAAATTTTGACAAATAGATTTTTTTTAAAAATAAACCTAGTAGTTTAGAAACTACATTCAATTTTCTACTAATTCTATTCTTACATATTTTTGAAATAATATAGATAAATTCAATTTTTTACGTCAAGTTGCCTAACTCTAATTTTTTTGAATTTTTCGCCACTTAAGGGCATGTTTTTTCCATGATGATCTTGCACATAACCTAAGGTCAGTTTGTCCTTCCTATATCGGAGTAGTCTATCACATCACATTGGGGGCATGTTCTTATACCTACATTGGATCAAATTTGTGTATATTCTTGAAGTCTTCCTTAAAATCAGAAAATCCAAAAACATTTACAAAATAATAAAATCCCCAAAAATATCCATAACATATAAAAAATATAAAAATAGGTCAAAAAGTCAGAAAAAGTAAAAAATAAACGAGTTTGTGTCATTCAAAATACGAGTCTCTGAGCTTGAACATAGGAAATTCCATCATTGATGTGCCCCCGAGACACATTGGGTCAGTCCTTTAGGAGTCTATCACAATAACCAGCTATCCATTTGTTCATATCTCATTAATAAACGAGTCATCAGTCAAACTACATGGTCTCTGCATGCATAACGTAGGAAAGGATATTCTTTGATCAGCCCTCGAGGCCCCTAGGATAGGTCTTTAGGTTAGGTCCTTGATCAAAATCTTAGAAAACACAAAAAGATTGGAAATTTTGAAAATCAAAATATTTGCAAAACATCTTGGAAATACCAAAAACAGGCTCAAAACATTTCAAAACATCAAAAACATCCAAATATTTGAAAAAATATCCATCCATCCCATTTCACATTCAACCGCAATAAACATCCACTCATAATAAAAGATCATCTTCAAACTTCAGTATAACAATCAGAAACAAGTCTAGTAGGTTACAAGTGAAAACTCAATCGTTAAGGTCTCAAGTCTAGGTCAGTAGGTAAACAAGTTGGTCAACTCTTGGTATCAATAGCCTAATCATCTTGTTAATCCCACAATCATCTGATATCATCATGTCCTAGGATGCATCCTTCCTACAATGGACATCAACATCAGGCATCACCGTAGTTTAGTCTTGGCTAGAGGTATGAAGAACATTGGCTTGTTTGTGTACTTGATCTGTTCTTTTTGATTTATCTTATTGTGCTCATTCCAATGACCTCTCGATGATGTCTAATCAAAATTATTTAGAGAGAAAGGAATGGGGCATTAATCATTATCTTTTGTCTGCTCTGCTTGTTGGATATTCTTTTAATATAACCTTGGTCATGCTAATTTTGTTCAGTTTGTAGGGAGGGTGTTTTAGATGTCTTGTTGACTATTACATAGGAAGGATTTTATTTTCTATGTTTTGGTCCAAGATGTTTGAAATGTATGAAGTACATCCTAATAAGGTTTCATTTTCCAGGTGTGAAAAAGGATACTCCTATCTGATTGTCGAGTCAAAGTCCATATCACTAGGTACAATTCCATCCTAGTTTTTTATAACTTAATGCATTGTATCTATGTGTATTAGCAAAAATAAGGAAATTTATGCTCTTTACATCCCCAATCCCTAGATAAGTAATACATCATCATCATTCATCATTACATCTAATAAAGTCTTGATGACTCATAGACTTGTTGGACTTCTGCATCTTCTTTGAATCAAGGGTTGATCCCTCTCATTCTTCTATCCTCTTCCATGCTAACATGCTATCATGTCATTCATTATAACATCAATGCATCCATATTGCATCCAAAATATTTCAGCATACTATATATCATACATATCATCATAATAGGAAGCATCATTCATCTCACATGCATCCTATCATCATATAAGTTGTTTTGGATAATATAGATTTGTTATTCTAAGCATCTTAAAAACATCTCATTTGCATCATCATCATAATATAGATATGTTAGTCTAACCATCCATACGTCCATCTTGAATCTCTTTGTCACGAGATCGACCCTCAAATCAAACTTTTCACTCGATCTCTAGAGGGGGCAATGTACCAGTGTACTTTCCATTAGGGAAACATTGGGGCATCTGAAAAAATCAAGAAATTTTTGAATTTCGATCTCAACAGTGTTATTCTTTGAACCAACGCAACTGGTACATTGATTCAAAGAGGGGAAAAATGTAGACACTCAAATAATTCTAACATTATGCATCTGATTTCAATCAAATATCATCAAATTCTTCTATTAATCAAGTAACTAAGTTTATTTGATTAATTCACTTTCTGCTAACTAATGTCATCTCTTTTAATTAATAAATCAATATATTAATTAAAATCCTAATGTTCTAACATCCTCTCATTTGATTTAAATAAACCCAAACATTTAAATTAAATGTCATAAATCAACTAATTTCATCCAATTTAATTAATGCTAAATCAATCAACTCCTAATACTAATCCCTCATTTCTCTAGCTTTTGACTCAACCTTGGTCAAAGCAAACCCATGATCAACTACCCTAGTTGCACATGAAAATCAATTTCTTTAATTAACTAAATACCTTATTTTCCCTCACAAGGCATATTCCCAAGGAATATTCCTTCATTTACTCCACTTATTTGACTTTCTTTCCCAAACCATTTCCCTCCAAAACATCTCAACCATATTCATTTAATGCCCCTTACAAGTGCATTAATCTCTCTTACACCTCTCAAATCCTCAACTACATGCATTAACCATGCACATTCTCCAAAATGTGCTATACCTTCCTCCACTAGCCATGTGACAAGTGTTACAATATCATTGGCTCTTCTTTAATCCCACATTCCTCCCATCTCTCCATTTTTCAAACCTTCAACCTATAAATACAAAGCACTTCTACTCCACAATCCATCCACAATCTTAGTATTTGCACTATAGGTATATTCATCATCTTGCATTTCATCACATTTTCAAGGCATCTTCATTATCATTTAGCTTATCAAGGAGGTGGGAAAGGGCATCCTTTTCACATCAAAAGTGTACCACTTCCACTATGGGATAGGTATGATTCATATTTTCATATGCTTTTATTTAGCTTTTCTTGTTTCCTTGGTTGCATATTTAACATGATTAAGTATTTCATAGAGATGTTTTATTTTCTTTTCTTTAATTGACTAACCATGCTAATAAATGTCAAGTTTTAAGCATTTGCAGATTTTACATCTACACATTATAAACGAAATTTTTTATTTTTCAAACAATTTTATTTAACTTTTTCAAATGATATTTTTTAAGAAAATATTTGTATATAATTTTGAAATAAAAGTATATACATATAGTTAATAATACAATGATTTAAAGAGACAGCCCTTAACATACCCTTATATGATCATGGAAGCCTTGTGGAAAGTTGTTTCTGACAGGAATAAGCTAGAGGAATGATGTGTTTCTCTCTTGTAGACCCCTCACAATGGTGGTGACCTCCTCAAAGAGAGAGTGCACTCACCGCCAAAGGACACCAACACCATCTAAGTAGCAGGTTTCCTATTGAGCCACTAGAAGAAAATATCATCAATGGGAGGCAACATGATTTTAGGAATAAGAAATTTGATAGGAAACATAGGCCACCTAGTGAGGCTTTCGAAATACTCCACATATGACCCTTCCAACTCAACACACATGATGGATGTGATTTCCCAACTCTCCCGCACACAGATGTTTCCACAATCCACAAGGCTAACACTATCAATCTACCTATGGTAGAGCACTACAATTTTTTGTGCTTCAAACAGGTGGAACCCAACAATTGACAAAGGGAATCTCAGCAATAGGATGGTTAGACCCTCAACGATTAGATTTTTAATTTCAATTGCGAGTTTCCCTTCCAAAAATCTTACATTCGTCATTCCTAGTATGAGGTAATATGGTGGGAACGAGAATGGGTAACTTGGTAGCCACACAAGGAGCCTAATACTTCAGGAAGTCATGGATAATGATATCTGATGACAACTGGTGTAACAGTACTTCAAAGGGCTTCTCTAGGAGATCCATGGCTTGGATGAGTAAGGGTATCAACACAACTCCTTCCTATAGCTTGAAAACATCTGCAGTGGACTCTATGCCAATTAGCAGTCCCTCCATTGAGGGCATGGGAAACTCTACTAGATCTATTCCCAAAGTGTCTGACATTTGCAGCTTAATTGACTTAATATTTAGCGGAGTTGACACAAAGAAAATTTTAAGACCATGATTGGCCAGGGTCTTGACAAGCTCCACGAAGGGCATCATATGATCATGAGCGAGCCATGGAAACATCACCACATAGAACTCTCACCATTTTTCCTCCACCATTGTTGATTCAACGATGAAATGTAAGCACATTGCTACCCTCTACATTCAATGCTTTGTTTTGACAACTTTGGCTACATAGCTAACTAGTCCTCACCTAACCATTCTTGTATCATGCCTCTATCCACTGTAAACAAGTCACAATTAAATCCTTTTCAATTTTTAATGTTCAAGATCTTTGTTCAGAATATGAAAGTACTTTAGTTGTGAGGAAATTATATTTATATTTTACTTTGAAGGCATATCCAATGTGAAGTGGACCAACCTTTCGACGGTTGATCTTACTTTCCATAGGTCTTGCAAGATGATCAAAGTGATCCTGGGCGTTAATTTTCCCGATGCTCTTTTATCACGTTTTTCTAAAATAAATCTACAGTGTGTGGTTGTTGCTGGTCTTATAACACTTTGTGGTTATATTTCACATCTATCATATTGAAATACACTTGCATCTTACATAGGCTCTGGTAGCAAGTTGGTTTTTAGTACGAAATAACTATGACATTAAATATTTTATGGTGATTTGATAGGTTTCTTCATCTTCCTTGATGTGCTTTTAATAATATCTGCAACTCTTCTTGAAGGGGCATGCCTAGGTTTCTTATAGATCTTTGGTACCAATCCTCATAGGGCATTCTTTAGCCAATAGAGAAGCTACAGTCATTGTGCACATCTTCAACATGGTGACTAAAGAGTGGTTATGCAGGCCAAACATGATGGCTACGAGAAGAAATTTTGCATGGGGTGTAATTGGTTCAGAAATGTTAGCTTCTATGGTGGTAGACATCTTCTTTTTTCATTTAATGGGTGAAGTTCCGTAATGTATTTTCTAACTTCTAATAATGAAAGATATGTTGGAGAAAACAAGTCGTTATTTGATAATTAATTAATCAACAATTAATTATTAGAGGCTTTTAACTTTAGTTCACTTAAGCTAAACTTAGGAGTTGCTTCTTAATCTTTAGTTTGATTCTAATTATTAGATTGGACTAAATTTAGTACAAGTTGTCTCATTGCATGAGATTACAACACTTGTCACTATCTTTTCAAATCCACATGTAGGGTTTGCTTGTGCATTGCTTATATAAGCATGCACATACAATTTGTAATATTAATCTAGGTTATTTGCATCAATAATAATTCTCAGGTTATTGAGCACAATCTCACTTTTGATTTCTCTATTGTGATAGGTAATTGATTGCAGGTGTTTCATGGGAGCTGTGGGTTGAATCAGTCAATTCTAACATGGTATTAGAGCCTAGATCTATAGCCCCTTATTAAATTTTTGAAGAGATCTGGCCTTGAGTTGGTGCATCCTAGAGCAAAATGGGCCTCCCCATCACATACAAAGTAGCCAAAAACCTAAGGATTGCCTGCCATTTTGATGATTTTGGTGTAATTAAAAAATAGAATTTTTTTTTAGCAACAAGGACCCTTGCATGGAAATCTGTACAAACCCTGTTGCCTTGGTTTTTGTGCACAGGTGTTCTTAAGTACAGGTTTTTTCAATTTTTTATTTTTGTTTTTTATAAAATTTGATTCCAATTTTTTTTATCACAACAATTTTAAAAAATAGCAAAGCAAAAAAAGTCATCAATTTTTATTTTGGAAATAAAAAAATTCAAAAAGCAGTGTTTACTATTGCACATGGTACAGTTAGTACCCTGTGGCAGGGCTGCTGTTAGAGGATGATGGCCTTTATTGGCTACTTGGAGGTCAAAACCACCACCACTCTCAAAACGACAATGACTCCATAAAACTCTAGGCAACTAAATAAAAAAAATTTGGCGAAAAAAATAGCGGCGACCTGCAAATCAGATCTCAGCATCATAGTTAGGGAATATTCCATGACACAAAGCATATTCTGGCTCGTGGTAAATTTTTAGGCGATCGTGTTTTTTTCGACAGCGTGATTTTTTTACATAGTGACAGTTGTCAAATTTAAGCTCATGGTTTGTTGATGTTAGTATGATGTCATACTAATGTCACCATACAAACAGCTCATCAGTCCCCCTCCTAGGCCCGATTTTCCCTAAAGAAGCAGTTTTTTTCTTTTTGACATAACTTCGGTATATGGTGTCGAAATTGGGCACACGAGATATCATCAAAAGTCTAGTTCTGCAAAATTTCTAGTGGTGTAGGTCTTATTATCATACTTTTCTAGTGCTTCCTATCATTCTCAATCAAAGTAAAATATTCATTTTACGCTTCCGAGCTTGTAACTTTTTTCCTATATCTCCAATTTTCACGATTGAAGCGACGTTGGAAAGGTATTTTAGAGCTCTTCAAATCTATCCATGCACTTTTTCTAGAATCTTCCCTAGGTACATTTTATTCAATATTTTTTGTTTTCACACTTTGCATAATTACTTGGACATCTTGACACTTGGAGAGGATTTGTTTACGTGAGATGACATATTTTGATCTTCTTTATCAGTACTGAGGTTTTTAGTCTTTGATATTTTCATTTGAGTATCATGGGTTTTTTTGTTCATCCTACTGTGATCAACTTGGATAAGGATAACTATGAGTCTTGACGAAATGGCATCTTGATACACCTCAGGTGGCTTGACATTTTTCCTTATCTATATAGACTCATACCTACACCAGACACACCAGGGAGTTTATCAACATGGGGCATCATAAGAGATCATATTGTATGGGTTATATGTTTTAGTGTTGATCTTGATACTATGTATGTTGTATCGAACATTGAATGTCCCCACATACTTTGGAAACAACTTTGGGATATCCATGGAGACCCTCATATCTCTCCATACCTTGAGGATCCTACTACAAATTGTGTCATCCCTCTTATAGATTAGATTCTATACCCTTTGATGATGATACTTTAGAGGAGCTTGAGTATATCATAGGTCTTGCATATTCTGATGGCTCAAAGACTTGTCTTCATGTTCCCACACTTCAGATTGAGACTACATCATCATCCCCTGTTGTTCTTGATCAACTTGGTATCACCACATCTTTGGACCCTATTGATTCAGTGGAGGAGGACATCATACATCTTCCAGACATAGCTACTTGGGATTCATATCTCATAAACATATCATCCTTTTTTGTGGAGTTCTATATTGTAGATCTAGAGGATTACTTTGAGGACATTAATCTCCTCTTTGTTGATAGCCACATCAACGTTGTTGGCCCACCATCTTCATCGCCTTTGCAACTTGTTCTCTATCAATCTTCACAGGATTCTGGATTGACATCATTGCTTTCCAACATGTGAACACATGAGCAGTTCTCAGAGGAAAACATCATTTGGATTTGGATTCCAGAATCACCCATTCTTATGGATATGGATTGGCTTCTCCAATCACCAGTGGATTTGTTTCTTCCTAAAGGGAGAAATGTTGTTTGCAGGTAGTGGATCATATTTTGTCTTCAGACATTCATCATTGGCATGGGAGCTACTTCATTATGGGGGGATTCATATCCTCAATTTCTCTTTCCTATTAGGGGGAAATCTATTGTACTTTCATGATAGAAGTATCCCTTGGGGGTTACATTGAGTCCTCCTTCTATCCTTCTTTCTCTAGTATAGTCATTTCTTTTTCTCTTTTGGAGAGGAGTTTTTCCCATGAGGTTTTCTCCTTTTCTCTAGTTATGAGGGATTTCAGTTGCTTGTTCATGGGCACCTCATTAGGCCTTGTAGGTGGGACCCATTATGCATTCATTTAGCTTCCTTTATCTATTGTTTAGTTTCTCCCTAAGTTGATCTTAAGGGGGGGTTGTTGGAGTAAACAAGTCATTATCTAATAATTAATTAATCAACAATTAATTATTAGAGGCTTTTTTACTTTGGTTCACTTAAGCTAAACTTAAGAGTTGCTTCTTAATCTTTAGTTTGATTCTTATTATTAGATTGGACTAAATTTAGGACAAGTTGTCTCATTGCATGAGATTACAACACTTGTCACTATCTTGTCAAATCCGCATGTAGGGTTTGCTTGTGCATTTATTATATAAGCATGCACATTCATTTGTAATATTAATCTAGGTTATTTGCATCAATAATAATTCTTAGGTTATTGAATACAATCTTGTTTTTGATTTCTCTATTGTGATAGGTAATTGCTTGCAAGTGTTTCATGGGAGCTATGGGTTGAACCAGTCAATTCTAACAAGAAGATTGTCTCATACGAAAGACTAAAATTTTTGATGCCATAAAAAATTATATAGAGTTGAATATATTAAATGCGAAAGAACCATCCATGGGAAAAGATAAGTTTGAATTTGGACTGTAGCATATATGATATACACAATATAGATGTCTTATATAGCGTATAGAATCCAAAAGAAATAAAAGAGTTCTTAAAATTTATTTTCTATTCTAGGCTTAGTAAGGTTAACAATAATTACATTATTCTAATTAAATTAATTGTATTATAATTTATTTTTTTTGAATTAACTGAATTATAAAAATTGATAAAGATGATTGAGGTATTTAATTTTGTTTGTAATAAAAAAGGCATTTTAATGTAATTTATGTTTAATAGTTTAATTTAATTTTTTGTTATTGATAAAAATTATGAAGATATAATAAGATGAATAAATGATTCATACTTTATTAATGTTTAATCTCGCATATGTAATTTTTACCCTTTTTCTATGGTATTGACCCTAGTCTATCAAGCCTTGAATTTTACACCCTCAATATTTAAAGTTTTATTCACATGTGATATCTAAAAAGGATGGTGCTTAGAAAAATTGATAGAACTTGTTGTGTTACGAGAGGAGCGCAAATAACTCCCATCCTTTTTCTATGTGAAGCCTTTAGAATGATTTGACAATTTTGAATAAGTAAGAAGACATGCTAAGTAGAAATGAAAAAATCTATGTTTGTCAATATGATATCCAATGAACGATGCTCTAGTGAAGTGCAAATATGCTCTATGGATATTGAATGTCCTTAAAATGAATTAGTGTTTGTCCTTTTATATAATACTCTATGCCACAATTTTAATAATTGGTGCTTGAGTCAATAGGAAATTACTAATGAGAACTAAGCCAACTTCTACTCATGTTTAACTATAAATTTTGAAGTTTGGAGTCAAAACTACACATTAAGTTCTAAACTAGGTTTAAAATCGTATCTTTAATATAAATAAATGCTATACATTTTGATAAAAAATAAATTTTAGTTTCTAAATTTTTAATTTGAATAATAACAAATAAAAAAAAATTATGATAAAAATATAATAAGTTATTATACTATTATAATTTAATATAACTAATTAAAATATATTAAATCTAATATATTAAACCTTAGTATGAACACTTCTGGTTTAAACCACAGGAAGAGGAAGAAAAGGTCTTCTCTTTCCTCCCACCTCCCTTTCTTTTGTCTCCTCTTTCTCTCCCTTGAAGCCCCCCTTCTCCCTTCCTTTTGTCCCCTTTTTCTTTGTATTAGTTATTATTAATATTTTTCTTTGTAATATTTTTTGTTAATCTTTTTATTAATTTTTTCTTGTTTATTTATATACTATTTATAGTTATATTTCTTCGCACATAATTTTAGCAATTTTTTAAAGTTATAGTATATATATCTATCAAATGTTTATGTTTTTTCTAAATATTACTTTATATTTTTAATATTGCTCTTAGCTAAAATTAATTATTAGCTTATTGTAATAATGAGTGTAACTTTTATATTTATCCTTTGCTTTTGCAAGCTATAATTTGATTCTTTTGTTATTTACATCCTTCTAGTTTTACTTTCATAATGAATTTTTATTTTTCATTTTAAATCTATAGATTTGTTTGTCATCGCAATTTTCTCTATTACCTTTTTATTTTTGCAAAAAATATGTTTTTATCTAATAAATATACAATTATATATTTTATCCTCTATTTATAATTACTTTTTACTTCTTTTCCTTTATTGCTATGGTAAGATTTCTTTTTTATTTTTTACTTTTATTGATTGAATGAATCATGTATCCTTTATATTATAACTAATTAATTTATATTTATTATTATTATATCTCAATTTATAATTTAATTATTTTATATCTTATATATATTTCCAATTGCAACCTTCTTATTTTAATTGAATATTTGATTTTATCTCCGTGTCTTTTTTCTAACATATATTCTATATTTATCTTTACATATTGCATTCAATAGACATTTAGTTATTTTAACATATATTAAATTTTTATATCGATATATTCATATTACTAAGAATAATGTTAAATCTTTATGTGCATATCACATAACTTATATTTACATATTATATAAGTAATTTTTTGTTTTTTTATCCCTTTTAAATAAAATGATTATATTCCATAGTTACACACATATTTCTTTTTATCTTATTGGCTTTTTCCTTGTTTTGTGCTATCTTTTCAATCCATCCTTTTTTGTCTCTCACTTCGTTTTCCATTCTCTTCCCCCTCCCCCCACACCTTAACTCTTCTTAAGGTAAATTCTGCAATCCTATTCCTTATTATCCTCTTCTTGATGATGAATCACTGAGTGTGATTCAAACGTCGATTCAAAATAGTACACAGTTTAAATTAGAAGAATTCTTACTATTCTTCATGGACTGTGGAAAGATTATACCTACTATATTAAAACTTATTTAATATAACACCCCAGGACAAAATCACATTCCATTCTTCCAAAAGAAATACATGAGAGAAACCTCTCATAAAAATCACATTCATCCTTTCAAATAGAATCTATGAGATGAACTTATTATACATCCTATCCTTTAAGATATCACCCTACTCTCACGAGTAGAAACATGACTCAAAATAATTCATATACAAATGTAAAAAATCATGACATAATAGATGGCACACATAAATCATGACACAAAAGATGTCATAACTCAATCATGAATAGACCTTGACAACATGCCACACATCAATAGATTTAATTCCCCAAGTGGACAAAATAAAACCAATTTAAGTTGTATTTATAAGAACATAAACTACCAATAAAATATTATACATATATTCAATTGACCCAAGACCATTCATATAGTCAAATAGTCATGCAAAAACTTATGTATTCTATATATAGTTGTAAAAAAATTTGGCAATTAAGACAATAGTTCTCATTCAAGATATTATAATTTTATAGTATAGTATTCAGTAGGATTATAAATCCTAAAATTTTAATTAAAATCCATAAATACAACAAATTATGATGCAAAATGTATCATATGAATAAAAATAATAATTGATAATAATTAATTTTGGTATCATCAATATAGATAGACTATCACTAAATAATCAATATCTCATTATTTAATAACTAGGTACAACTAATTTTTCAATATAAGTTAAAATACACATCGACTCATCTTTCCTCAAATTCGTAGAGAAACCTAATTTGTAAAAAGAAAGATATAATAACTAAAACAAATTGGTTTCTCTCGCATCAATTAAACTAAATTTTATAAATAAAAAAAACATCTAACTTGTTTAAATAATAAAAGATAAAATATAACACATAAAAGTGTAAATCTTGGTGAAAATGTTTATATTTCCCACTGAAAAATGCTTGGA
>VDFB02270651.1:419867043-419900139 GCA_007258455.2 Sequoia sempervirens
GACCTTCATTGTGAATTGAAAAAATCCAACGTAAGTCCCCTTGTGATTACTAGCAAATCACAACGCCCATTGAGCTTACCACACATCAAGACCTGACATAAGAAACCTTGGAATCGCCATATGATCTTCTCGCAATCTTAGCATATGGGGTGGTTTTTCAAGTGAGGATAGGGTGTCTCTGGGCATTTTTATTCTGATGTACAAGTGTGTCATAAAACATGCATCAACAAGTTAATGATAAGGATTTGACAATGCTTTCCCTCAACGGTTTGCCATTGTCTTGGGAGTCCTATATTCAAGGAATTAGCGCAAGGTCCAAACTCCCGAAGTTTGATCGTTTGAGGGCCGATTGCATTCATTATGCATCAAGATCGATAGATAGAGGTGTTGGAAAAAATTCTACTAATGAAGAGATTCATGTTCTTTCCACCCAACCTTCGAAGAAGAAAGGAAGAAGTGGAAAGAAGGGATTCTTCAAGAGGAATCGAGACAAAGGAAATGATGGTGCTCCCCCTTCCAAGAAGAAGTGAGACTTGTCCAAGATTCAATGCTTTAGGTGTGATAAGTTTGGTCACTTTTCCAAACATTGCTCAGATAGACCTAAGCATCAAGCCTCCGTCGCAGATGTAGATGATGTTTCTCCATAGAAGAATGAATATTTGTTTTGCTCAGCATTGTCAAGCAATGTACCCACTGACACCAACACTTGGCTGATCGACAGTGGTTTTCTCATAAAGAGGGAGTTGATTATGAAGAAACATTTGCTCCTGTTGCTAGTTATACTTCTGTCAGAACTATCATTGCCCTTGCTGCATCAAGAGGATGGAAGATTCATCAAATGGACGTGAAGACAACTTTTCTCAATGGCGTGATTGAGGAAGAAGTTTATGTCGAGCAACCTGATGGTTTTGAGGTTCATGGGAAGGAGTCACATGTGTGTAAGCTGAAGAAGGCCTTGTATGGTCTTAAGCAGGCTCCTCGTGCATGGTACGGAAGGATTGATCGGTACCTATCTAGTTTGGGCTTCTTGAAGAATGATGTTGATTCAAATCTCTACTTCAAGGTAATCAATGGTGATGCATTAATATTGGTACTAATTCATGCTTCTAGGCTTCATATATATATTATTTTTACATGTTTTCTCCATTGTTCGGCCCCTACACCGCAAGTAAATGGTTGCATAGTGTGTGGAATGAGGGGGCAGCAGGCCTGTAATTGAAATCTTTTCATCTATCAGCATCTAGTTGTTACTTATGCAATGTGAAGTAATGCTTTGAGTTTGAAAGATTTGCAATGCAATGTAATCAATAATATGAATTTTTTTTTAATTATTAGTTATGTAATGTGAAGCAATTGCATAACTGCTTAGGTTGACTTTGTAAAAACTATATTGTAATTGAGATTTTTTCATCTATTAGCATCTAGTTGTTACTTATGCAATGTGAAGTAATGGTTTGAGTTTGAAAGATGTGCAATGCAATGTAATCAGCAATATGAATAAACTACATAATATAACCATTCTTTTTATGCTATTGTACATCAAGATATTTAACCATTGCTCACTTGATTAAAATTTCAAAGAGTTTAATTATGCACATGAGGAGGCAATTAAATTTCGATTGTCAACTTCTATATATGAAATTATCCAATAATCAAGTGTATGTCCATATACAAAAATGGCATCAACGCCAAATCAAACAAAATTTTACAATATGTGGCATATGCCATCTCGGTAACTATTCAATATTTACATGCCAAAATGTCTATCTCATTCTAAAATACTGGTGGATCATCAAAATGGAGCCTCTTTGAAGCACTCGTTGCCTCTGAAGGTAGCTGCACAAGAAAAAGTCAAACCACAATTGAGATTAGTTATACTATATAATTTAAAATCGAATAATTAACATCAAAATCAATATACATTAAATTATAATTGAACTCTAAAATTGTAATCTTGATTACCTGAAATATCTGTCTCTTCAAAGGGTCAGGAGTCCTAGAATATGCCTCTCTCAAGAACCCACCAAACCATATTTTGTAATTTCAATCTATATAGGTGAACAAAACATAAAAGTGATCCAAGTTAGCATACAATTTTCAGTAATAGGAACATATAAATACCAAACACAAAATAAAATGAACACATACTTTCTTTAGGTTGATCTTTTTATCTCCTTTAGGTGTTTCGACACCTCCTCCTTGAGGTGCTTCAACACCTACTCCTTCAAGTGTTCCAATACATACTACTTCAGGCGTTGTGGCCCTTGTCAACAAGGACGTATAACTCATAATTCCCTGCACATAAAAATGACAAGTACATATGAAACTACCAATCTATGTCGATGTATGTAGAATCCATATAAGATCTTAAAATTCTTAATTCAATCAAATTTGAGTTCAATTACCTTCCCCTTATCCAACATTGCACTTCCATAATCTGGACAAGGCTGCACCTTGCTCGCACTAGGTATTTCCTACAAGAGGAAAATAAGATAAACATATAAGTTATTATATAATTTCATTAATGACAATTCAAATGACAAGAAAGTATATAATAAATAAATGTAAATGAGTGAGTGCAAAAATATATACTGTGTGTGTGTAGAGGCCAAATGAAATGGCCCTCAGGGTGCTATCTGTCACTTGTGTCAGCTCCTCCTTGGACATCAACTGTTAAATAGACCATGTAAATAAATATTAGGACATTATACTATCTCTTATTAATATTCATTTAAAAAAAAATGCAAGTTATGAATTCACAACTTAAATTTTACCTATGTCACTATTCCAATGTCCCCCTCTCTAGCAAGAGAGGACTCTGTACGGTGTGCTCCACTCCCCTATGTCTGATCTATAATGTTCACATCATGGAAGTCATAATCGGAAGTGTCCAAGGGATGCTCGACAGGCTTGTACAAGAGGACCCAAGCATATCTGGCAGCACATGGAGTAAGTATGTGGTACACAAATATGTGGACCTGACGAGGATGATGCAGCAACACTCGAGCCATCACCAACATCATCAGAATGTGGTTGAGCTACTACAGAAGCATGCAAAACCAAAAGACCACTCAAAGAGTGAATAGCATGGATAGTCTGTGTGGCCGCATCCTGCATAATATCTGGATGGTATACTGAAGGTGGCGGAGGAAGGGGAGGAGGGGGAACATATGGGAGGGGTATTACTCTAACTGCCCCTGGTCTATCCTGGGGCATACCTCCACCAACGCCCTGGAAGGGTTTAATGTCAAAGTAATTGACATGATGCCCTAACACAAACTCAGCATATAATTTTTTTATAAAGTAAAATGGTATATCACAATTGTTGTTCGGTGGTTTCAAAAAAACCATACACCAACGATCCCAAAAGTTTTCTACAATGTCTCTATGAGTGCACCATTTTATAGAAAGTTTTGTTTTATTAACATTAACCGGCAAACCAGTGCGGGGGTTAACAAATAAAGAGGCTATTTGGGCTTTGGTTATTCCGAGATCTTTCACATCATCATAGGACAATCCACATGCATAATATTCTCTCATGTCTTCTCACCATGAATGAAAGGCATTATGTTGCAAGGAGAGGGTTTCTATGTTTTTAATTATTTCTTTCATTGTGTTTGACATCTCAGATAATCGAGGGACTCTCGTATAAACTTCAGAAATGCCCCTTAATTGTTGCAATTTTTCACAAATTAATTCTTCAATTGATGGCTGTGGAGGTGGTGGAGTGTTTGGAATTTGTGCATTTTCATTGTCAGAGCCATAATGCTTGATTAAAGTTAAAAACAAATTAATCTAATTAAAATTAGACAATATAAATGAAAATATTATAAAAATACCCTAGTTTTTTTAAAAAATCCAACAAAAACCCTAGTTTTTAACAAAAATCTATAAAATTCTCTAATTTTTAATCCAAATACATAAAAAAAACTATTTTTAAATCAAAATCTGTTACAAACATTCAATTTTCATCAAAATCCACTACAAACATTCAATTTTCATCAAAATCCATACTAAACTCAATTTTTTCATAAAAAATCTATCAAAAACCCTATTTTGAAAAAAATCTATAAAAAATTAACTAAAATTACACAAATCTAATTGAAAATTTGATTAGAGCAAAGAAAAACCAAGAATCTAACCTTTTGAAGATGGATTTGCGCGAAATCGGATATCTGATTTGCGGAATGAAGTTTTCACTATGCGCCGAAATGTGAAATGAGTTTTAATCAGGCCGAAATCAAATATATATGTGTGTCCCAAATCGGATATCCGATTTGGAAATCTAGCTTTGGGCTTTGCTTCGGTAGTGTGTACTGACACCCAAGCCACATAAAGTCAACTTGGCATTTTCTCATTTTTGAGTCGATGAAACACGTAATTTTTTCTCCATTGCCACTTTTTGGCATACCATGATCCTGCACATACCCAACGGTCTACTAATAACCGATAATGCTGATGATGGAAAATGGTAGGGTGGAGAGCATGACACCTTTTCTCTCTCCACACCTCAATGCATTGCAACCAGAAGGTCTAGTCTTTGAAGTAAAAGTTTTGCATTGGGATGTGGCTATCATTTTTTAGCTTTCTGTTACGATGGCTATAATTGAATAAGATTGTTAATTTTATGCAGTTCATTCTATTTTTGCATAATCGACATACTAAACCTCACAATTTTGTGCTATTTTTGCAGACCGTATTCCAACCATAATGTGGTATTTAATGGATTAATTTCTTCCAAAGAACCTTTCAGAATAATGATAGTGGCTAGGAAATAAGTAACAATCGTCAATTACATAATCAGATCCTAATTTACTGTATATTGATTGTAATAAGCAATATTCATTTCACCACTTATGAGAGTGGTGGGCAATGTATACTTTTGCTCGGGGGTTTGGTGAGAGTCCACGAGGCTCCATGACCCAATATGGTAGGGTGGAGAGCAAGCCTTATTGTGTTGAGTTTTATTTTATATTTCTTATGTACAAATTGCTATCTTTCTAACATAGGATTCATTAAAAAATCATATTCTTTAGGTTATGCTTACGAAATAGTGAAGTAGTTGATCTTATATGCTTCATGTTAGATTCCATTGGGTATTGTTGATTATTTTTCTCTTGGCTAAGCTATAGCATCTGATTATTGAGAAAGTCCTGTCAAAAAGGCTACGTTCTTTCAATTTTAGTTAGCATTGTGTTGGGTTGCTCTCAATTTCATCTTTCTCTCTATTTATACTTGCATTTTGCGCTTGAATATAAAAATTGCCTTGTTGATCAGATCATTTCCGTTCTTGCTTGGGAGAGATAGTTCAAGAACTTGGGTGTTAATATTCAAGTTTATATGGTAAACAGATGGATGACCTTTTTGAGCCAAGTTCAACCAGCTGTGAAGATCAAGTGATTTTAATTGCGGTTATGAATCTACATCCCAGATCTTGAACTCTCTTTCCCAAGTGAGAAGAGTCAATGACACTCCATCAGCCAATATGGTAAGATGGAGAGCATACCTCCTTTTCTATGTCCAAACTTCAATTCATTCCCTACATAAGGTATGCCTAGATTTTATTTACTTACTGTGTTCTATTGCAACTGTCTTGCATCATCTTTATTGTGTACCAATGTTGTTTCTTTATCACACTAACACATTTTCCTTTTCTTGCAGACCATGCTGCAGCAATAACATGTTGTTCCATAGACTAATGTGTTACAAACAACCTTCCCAAATAATGTTAGTGACTGTAAAATTCAGCGACAATGTTCAAATAGACAATCATATCATAATGTACTCTATATTGATTGTAATACACAATATTCATTTCACCACTAATTACAGTGGTTTCCAATCTATATTCTTGCTCGGGGGTTTGGTGACGATCCATGAGGCTCCATGACCCAATATGGTAGGGTGGAGAGCAATCCTCATTGTGTTGACTTTTACTTTGTATTTTGTATGTTCAGATTGCTATCTTTCTGGTGTGGGGATTATAATTTTTTTTATATGTTTAAGCTTATGGTTACAATGGACTAAAATAGTTGACCTTATACACTTTCTGTTAGATTCCATTGAGCATTGTTGATTAGTCTTTTGGTACTTATACTCTACATCACACAAATTATTAACTTGTTTTAAACCAAAATTCGTCTATGGTACTTTGTTGGTGGCTGTCAAAAGATCCTTAGTTTGTATTGTTAACAATTGATGCAATTGCAAAAGCATGGGGTTTGATGTAATCATGAATACAACTAATACTATGCCATAATTATTACTTCCCATCTAAATGCACATTAGTAATGTCATTAATTATTTATACATTCAACCTTATCCATAATAATATTGTATTTTCATTAGCTAATAAAACTTAATGATATTGATATTATATTTATATTGATACAATGGCTAGATTATGGGGTGGGCTTATATAATGATGCAGTTGTTAAATTATGGGGTGTCCTTACATAATTATGAATTTAATTAGTAGTATGCCAAAATTATTATTTCCCATCTACATACACATTATTAATCTCATCAATTAATTAGACATTCAACCTTATCCATAATAATATTATATTTTGATTGACTAATAAAACTTAATGATATTGATATTACTTTTAGATTGTTTTAAGTATACTTGATGTAGCATTCTTTGTTAGTTGCTGGCTAAATTATGGGGTGCGGTTATATAATGATGGATTCAACCAATTTAATGTCAACATTATTATTTCACAACTGATTGCACGTTAGTAATGTCATTAATTTAGACAGTGAATCCTATGCATAATAATATTATATTTTGATTAACTAATAAAACTTAATGATATTGGTATTACTTAATGAAATCATTTTTAAAAGTAATTATAGTATTTCTCTTTAATAAACAACTTAACTACATATTATTAATATTATTATTTGCCCCGCCAAACCAATTACCAATAAAGATGATTTTATCACCAAATAACAAATTGAAAGTTAATACAATTGTTCATCAACCAGCCCTCTATATGTGTATATATGTATAATCTGCAAAGTTATTTCTTCACCAACTATTGCTTGCACACTTTAACCATTATATACATATCCTTGTTACAGCCCATTAGGGTTAACACCCTCATTTCCTCCCCATTATAGTTTAAAATAAAATAATAATGTCAAACTATAAGGGAAAAAAGGGATACAATATTGTTTCCACTCAATCACTTTCATTATTGCCCATAATATATTTAGCAAACCATTGTATTGTTTGTTAGATTGCCTAATGCCTAACTATATTGTCTACATCTGCATATAGCTACTGTGCCCACTCTTGTCACTTACATTCGAATATTTCTCCGCATACAGTGTTTGTACATCACTCCCTTTTCATGTCGCTCGCCGCCTATTGACTCATTGTTGCATGTTACTACATGAAACTGCTAGTATTTATTCTCTTATTTGTCGTTCGTTACTAAATACATCTTCTTTTCGTCTACTGGAAATCTCTCCGTTGAGATTCTGCATTTATATGTATGATTTGCGCTCGACAACCTTGAGCCCTGTCCTTGAATATTATTTTATTTCTGATCTATGTCGACATACACTGACTTATTGTCAATCTCAACATAAATATAATTTCCTCACAACTCCAGAACTTTCATATTCTGAACAGAGCTCGTGAACATTAAAAAATGAAACAGTTTAACTGTGACTTATTGCCAGTGGATAGCGGTGTGCCGCGAGGATGGTTAGGTGAGGAGTTAGTTAGTTATTTGTGTAGCCCAGGCATTGGACGCAGAGCGGTTACACTTGAGTTGCAACAACAATGGCAGAGGAAAAGCAGAGAGAGGTTCGTGTGGTGATGTTCCCATGGCTCGCCTACGGTCGCATAACGCCCTTCATGGAGCTTGCCAAAAGCCTGGCCAGTCATGGTCTTAAAATTTTCTTTGTGTCAACCCCGCTGAATATTGAGCGAATTAAGTGACAAATGTCAGACACTTGGGGAATAGATCTGGTGGAGCTGGCGATGCCCTCCGTGGAAGGGCTGCCAGCAGGCGTAGAGTTCACTGCAGATGTTGGCAAGGAAGGAGGAGGAGGTGTGCTGATTCCTTTACTCATCCAAGCCATGGATCTTATGGAGAAGCCCTTCGAGGCACTGTTGCGCCAGCTGTTACCAGATTTCTTGATCCACGACTTCGTGTAGCACTGGGCTCCTCGTGTGGCCGCTAAGTTGCCCTTTCCCGTTCCCACCATATCAGTCATTTTGTTTTTGTTTATTTGGATCAAGAGAAAAGTGATAACTTAATAAGAAAGATTGTACTACGATAGAAGATGGTTCCATTTGTTTAAATTCAACAATCAACATGAAGGCAATTTAATTCCATTATGTCGATCCAAATAGAATAAGTCTATGCAGAATATAAAAAACTCTTTGCCTACTAGATTACATAGTTTAGTTACAATTTTTCTTTAAATAAAAGATCAATCTGAAATAGTTAATGAATGATTCCATTCTTTTTTCTTTTGTTGACGAGGTTTTGAAAGAGTATGAAAGCAAGATAGAATTTTCGGACAATAATGATAGAGTTTCACAGAGTTTCTCCATTCTTTGGGAATGGGAAGTTCTTACAATTTTCCTTCTAGATGAGGATAGGAAAGGGATATAACATAGTGGTAGAGTGTCACTTTGACACGGTGAAAGTCATCAATTCAAAACTGATTATCCCTAAACCTAATGTGAGTTCTTCTCTTTTTGTTTGAGTTCGCTCATTTTTATATCGTAAAAAAAGAGGCTAGGGGGTTTACATTTATAATATATTAGTTGAAATGTCATTTCATACCCACCATAAAAGATAAAGTCTAACGTGTCATTAGAAGGTTGATACATATCAACGTTTCAATGAACATTCTATCCTATAATGGAGGACAAAAACTCATAATTTCTCACATTGTTAGTACTAGCACTTGCACCCCAATAAGGTGCAATACTTACGCCGATAGGCTGAGCCCACATTATTTACGACCGTGAAAAGTAGTGGACGACGTGAAGAAAGCAATGATTTATCTCACCTATCCCTCTCTACCTCTCCCTCCCTCCCTCGCCCCTTCTCTCTCCCTATTGCTCTCTCCTTCCCTCACTCTCTATCCCTCTCTACCTCTCCCTCCCTCCCTCCTCCTCTCGCTCTCTCTTTTCCTTCTCATTCTATCCACCTCTCTCTCCTCCTATCTCTATCCACTTATCCCCTCTCTACCTCCCTCCCATCCTTTACCCTCCTCTCTCTTCTCTATCCTTCCCTCTCTGCTTCTTTTCCCTCCTCTCTCTCTCTTTCTCTATCCTTCCCTCTCTACTTCTTTACCCTCTCTCTCTTTCTCCTATCTCTATCCTCCCCTCTCTCTCCCTCTTGCTCTCTCCTTCCTCTCTATTTCTCTCTATATCATATCCCTCTCTACCTATCCCTCCCTCCATCCCACCTATTTCTCTCTCACTCTCTCTTCCCTCTCTACTTCTCTCCCTCTCTCACTTATTCCTCTCCCTCTCTCTCCTTCCCCCTCTAATTCTCTATATCTCTATCCCTCTACTCTCCCTCCCTCCCTCTCTCTCTCTCCTCTCTCTAGCTCTCTCTTTCCTTCTCTCTTCTTTCTATCACCTCTCTCTCCTCCTATCTCTATCTCACTTATCCTCTCTACCTCCCTTTGTCCCTTTACCCTCCTCTCTCTCTCTCTCTCTTTCTCTATCCTTCCCTCTCTACTTCTTTTCCCTCCTCTCTCTCTCTTTCTCTATGCTTCCCTCTCTACTTCTTTACCCTCCTCTCCAATTCATTCCAAAAAAAACACTTTCTATACAACTTTAGTTTTTCATTTTTTTATTTGTTTATTGTTTGGATTTTATAACACATAACAAATCTTATTTTTAGTAAAAATTTATTATATTATTTTATTTATTATATAAATTATTATATTTTATTTTATTTATTATAAAAATTATTTTTATTTTATTCTTGCTCAGACGAGGGAAAAGGATTACACAGAACGAGGGCCTACACCTCTGTTTGAGCCAGGGGAGTTTAAGTCTTGGTCTTTCTGGACAGCAAGGATTGTAGAGTTCATGGCAACTTTCCTCTTCCTCTACATCACCATCCTCGCTGTCATGGGCGTGAAAAGATCAAACGATGTGTGCTCAACCGTGGGTATCCAGGGCATCGCCTGGGCATTCAGAGGAATGATCTTCTCTCTTGTTTACTACACAACTGGAATTTCAGGTACACCTTTGTTCTGGTTTACAAAGTTTTCTCTACCACTGACGCCAAAACGGGGGCACCAGTAAAAATCGGTCTAGTCTTCCAACCTTTGGAGAGTGGAAGTCGCTCCAAGCTTAATGTCTTCCTCCTTTCCTTCCATTTTTACTCTCTTTTCTCTTGCATTCAAAGGACTGCAACTGCAAATGAAATGAAATCAAATGCCTAAATTGAATAGCTGGGGTAGTACCACTACTTAAAATAGATAGCTATGGATGTTGGATGTTGATTGCACAATGTGATGATGATAACTGATAATGGCCAGCAGGGCATGGTCAACTAGTCTACATAATTCATGGCCCACACTCTACAAACTCTGCTCACACCACGACTTCAACTTCTCTTCTTACCGTACCCGTGACTCCCTCCAATAGTTAACAACTGTCTGAATGATTTTATCCCTACCGTAAAGTTCGTGGGGTTCTCGCTGGCGTCAAACTGGGGGAAATGTCAGTGGGGTTCCCCCACGTAGAATAGCCTATCGGCTAAATATATATACATGTATATTTAACAATAATAATAACGGGTATATGGTTTGAAGTAAACAATACAAATGACCAATTTTTTTTTCAATGTCTTTCTTTCCTATTGCTCTATCATCTTATAACGTTAGTAGTTTCTAATAAACAAAGTTGTTAATAACTTCATTTTGCTGGTGGGTGTTCCCTTAGCTTTAAGTCGTTCTTACTTAAAAAGAAAAAGCTTAAAAAATAAAAAGAATGGCTCAATAACAATGAATTTTTTTCCCCCTGTTATTATATGTATTAAGGTATTAAGTTGTAAAGTCTAGAGAACTATATAGGATATGTTAATATTTAAAGATTATAATACTTATAATAAACTACTTGTGTAAAATTTGACCCACCACCTAAAAGATAGAGTTAGTTGTTGAATACTATGATTCTAGCATGTGTGATATAAATTATTTAAGGCTTGGATGAGCTTCTTAGAAGGCTTAATGAGTAAATGTTCATTTTTATTGGGATATTGTAGTGTTTTATTGTCATGATACCTCTTCATTTGATTAAGCCAATTACGAACCCTTTAGGGCTTGATACCTTCCTACTAAATTATTACTTTATATTATTATTTGAGTTAATTTGTAAGACACGTGACATGATTCTATAATGTTCTAGTGAATGAACCTAACTACCTAAGTGTAATTGACCTAGCATGAATGATCTACACAATTGGAACCATGGATGGTTAGAGGCCAAAGTATAAAGGCTATGTAATTGGGATTCTTGAATTGGGAAAGTAATTCTCTTATGTCATAATTTGAGCATATTCCCTAGCTATAAATCAATTCTTGTGGATGGTCAAGATTTATTAAGAGCTAATTGTGTACCCCATGGATAAATCATCAAAGGAATTAGAAAAACTTTATGAGGTAAATTCTAATAGCCTAGATTGAAACTACTATCTTATGGCTCTTTGCAAGATTTAGTGATCTAAAATCTAAATAATTTATGTATGGGAGGTTGCTGCTTGAATTGATTCTAATAATTCTTAGAGTCCCTTCATGAGAATTTCTCTATCAAGGCTATGCTTCAAGACTATGCTGCAAGATTCCTAAGTTGAGACAAAATCTCATTCATTACTCTATCAAGTGAAATCTAGGTCATTAATTGACCAAAGTTAATCATGTGATGATTCCTATCCTCTAAGTGGGAATCTAAATGTTTCTCCTATAAAAAAACTAGAATTGAAATTGTGTTAAGTTAAAATTACAAGGAGCGTCATATCCGCTACAAGTTTCAGGAATAAAGTTGTGTCAAATCCAAAGATGAGATCTCAAGTAAAATCAAATTTATAAATACCCACATCTGTAGGAAATTTTAAATATAATGACATTTCGAGATTGAAATTGAGAGCTCTAATAAGTTAAAATTTATAAGGATGCTTGTGTCCATGGTATGCTACTATGCATAATGTCATAATACTTTTGGAATTGAGAGCCTGAGCATGTTATAATTTATAAAGTTCCCACATTTATAGCAAGCACTAGTGGATTTTCTAACCATTGATGGCCCAATTGGATCTATATCCACTAATCTATTAGTTTGAATCTTCACATACATGTGTTCATAGATAGATGAGAGTTGGAAGCTAATCATTAGTAAGTTCAAACTTGAGTGCAAAAATTAGTCAAATGTTGAAGTTAGTAGGTGACTTAGGTCTATAGAACTCTAGAGATAAATCCTTTGAGTTCCAAAACCAAGCTCCCAAATAAATTAGAATTGATAATATGTTTGTTCCTAAGACACTGAGAGTCAAGAAACTTAACAATTGGGTGTATGCGATGTATTTGTATCAAAGTTGACCCATGTATTTTTAACAATTCAATACACAACACAAATAAAATATTGATTTAAAATATTAACAATTATTGATGTAATTTTTTATTATTTTTATATTCTATTTAGACTTGATTTGGCTCAATTAATCAATACTCTGTAGATTTTAAAAAACATATATTAAATTTTAATATATATTAAAATATTATCTATAACATATATACAAACACATAATTTATTATATATTAAAGATACTTAATAGTTTTAATTATTTATATTAATTTATGTTTTAATTAAAGATCAAATATAGATGTAATTTTGAAAATTATATACCTATACCTTTTGATTTATGTTTTAGATCTAAGATGATCAAATTATTGTTTATGCATTTCCTAACATAAAAACCTTATTTATACTCTAAAATAAAAACCAATGACTTCATAATTTTAGCAATAAAAAATAATACAATTAATTAATGTTTAAATGAATATTACAAAGCAATACATAATCCAAATAAAATGTTTTTATATATATAATTTTTTAATTTTTAAAATCACTAATTAAAAGTAAAATTGAAGAGAAACCATTTTATTTACACTTCAATAGACATTTTTTAACAATTCAATACATAATACAAAAAAAAAAATTATATAAAAAAATACATCAATAATTGTTAATATTTTAAATCAATAATTAAAAATAAAATTAAAGTAAAACTAATTTATTTAGATTTGAATAAGTATGTTTGAATACAATGAATATTGTGAAGACTTTATACATTATTTTATTTGTGTTATGTATTGAATTGTAAAGATTTAGAAATCTTAATACTAAATGTATAGAAAATGGTTAAAAAATTACATGTTTTTAAAAAATAAAATATATTATGTAATTTAAAATACAAATTATATAATTCTTATATTATAATTTATTGAATATTTTATTAATAAAAATATATCTAATATCAATTTTGAGTTAATATATTTATTAAAAAAAAAATTCATCATATTTTTTATATAATAAAATTATTTTTATATGTTAAGAATTATTTTATTTTACTTCAGAATTAATTTATTTGTATTTATTAAATATTATTTTATTTTATTTGTTTAAAAATTGTTTAATAATTTAATTTTTTAATATATATATATATATATAAACTCTTTAATATTTTTATTAATATACAATTAAAATCTTTAATAAAAAATATTAAAGAGTTTATATATATTTATTTAATATATTAAAAAAATATTTTATATTGTTAATATTTTATAAAATATGTTTTAAATATATTAAACAAATATATATAAACTCTTTTTGCTGTCCTTGTATTTTGTGCTCGAAAATTAAAAAAAAGTTAGGGTCACGAAGTTACTGTGTTTGCACGACACTAAGAAGGGACGTTTGATTAAGTGTAGCAGAGATGCATGATGGGGAGCAGGGCTTAAATTTGATGGCCGTATCACTTGAAAGGCAAAATTTTAGTTAAACTGTCAAAATTTCTAAATAATTATTCTTATATATGTTTTTTCAATCTACATATATTTTTCTTAAGGAAATTTCAAATAAATGACCATCACAAAAAAAATTGCTTAACAGGCAAGGTCGACCGTCAAATTTAAGCCCTGATGGGGAGGCATCCATGCCGCGGTATAAAAATAATGAATAGAATAAGGAATAGTTTTCCATTGAACTTCAAGCCAAAAACCTATCTTGAAGAAGTTTAGCCTTAGCTATTTTGTTGTGCTTTTTTTCTTAACCAGCTTGGAGAACCAAAAATTAATCTGGCTGAAAGCCAATGCAAATTTTGATGCTTAGCTAATTTTATACTCAAACCTCCAATTGTCTTTGGGTCCTTCATTACCAAGTAGCTATTAGATTGTGTTGTTTTAAATGAAAATATTGAATATAAATTAAGATTTGCCTTAGTGATTTGTGGGATATGACCCATGCATGGCAGTGGAGTGTGATATTTATTATGAGTTTCGGTGGAAAGCTGTTGCAGATCTTAATAACATTTTGTTTCCACAGTTCATGATAGATTGAACAAGAGTTTCTGAATCAATTGTGTGCAAATTTTTACATCAACGTTTCAGATCATACTCCGTGATCCATCATCAGGATGTAAAGTAGATAGAGAAAAATAAAAATCTGCACACAGTTGATCCAGAAACTCTTATTCAATCTGTAACAGATCTGAAAAATACTTCAGGTGAAAATTGTTTTCTCACTGCAGACACATAGAGCTTTCTGACAGAAAATTCATTTGACTGTCTCATTCATTATGAATCTAGATAAGAACCACTAAAATCTCTCCCTACCGATAACAAAGCCAGTCCTCGTAAATATAGCTGGCAGGGCCCACTTAATGTTTTGTGGATAGAGGCGTGCCGCGAGGATAGTTAGGTGAGGACTAGTAGATATTTATGTAGCCGAGGCTGTCAATATAATATGCATTGGACGCACAGGGTGGTAGTGCGCTTAAACTTTAGTGGTCGAAACTTGAGTTGCATCAACAATGGCGGAGGAAAAGCAGAGAGAGCTCCGTGTGGTGATGTTCCCATGGCTCGCCTACGGTCACATAACGCCCTTCATGGAGCTTGCCAAGAGCCTGGCCAGTCACGGTCTTAAAGTTTTCTTTGTGTCAACTCCGCTGAATATTAAGCGAATTAAGCCTCAAATGTCCGACACTTCGGGAATAGATCTGGTGGAGCTGGCGATGCCCTCCGTGGAAGGTCTGCCAGCAGGCGTAGAGTCCACTGCAGATGTTGGCAAGGAAGGAGGAGGAGCTATGCTGATACCCTTACTCATCCAAGCCATGGATCTTATGGAGAAGCCCTTCGAGGCACTGTTACGCCAGCTGTCACCAGATTTCGTGATCCACGACTTCGTGCAGCACTGGGCTCCTCGTGTGGCTGCCAAGCTGCCCATTCCCGTTCCCACCATATTATTCAACATACTGGGAGCGGCCAGCGTAAGCTTTGCAGAAGGGCAGCTCGCAACCGGATTGGAAAACCCAACCGCCGAGGATCTGATTGTTCCACCACCAGGATTCCCTTCGTCGATTGTTGGGCGCCGCCTGTTTGAAGCACGGAAAGTGGTGCCGCTCTACCACAGGCAGCCCGATGGCGTTAGTCTTGTGGAGCGCGGCAGCATCTGTGCGCGGGAGAGTTGGGTAGTCGCATCCAACACATGCGTGGAGTTGGAAGGGGCGTATGTGGAGTATTTGCAGAGCGTCACTAGGCGACCTGTGCTCCCTGTCGGATTTCTTATGCCTAAGCTCCCGCCGCCCCCCGCTGATGATATTTGCTTGCAGTGGCTCGACAAGCAACCTGCTGCTTCGGTGGTGTTGGTGTCCTTCGGCAGCGAGTGCGTTCTCTCCATCGAGGAGGTCGCCACCATGGCCATGGGTTTGCAGGAGAGCAGCGCATCATTCCTCTGGTTTCTGCCTGCAGGAAACAGCTTGCCCCAAGGCTTCCATGATCAGATAAGGGTATGTTAAAAGGGCTATCTTTTTAAATCATTTTATTTTTAAATATATGTCTATACTTAAATTACAAATTTATACACAACTCTTTCTCTTTTTACTCATTTCAATATGATCAGTTTAAAAATTTAAATAAAATTGTTTAAACAGATATTTTTCTTTTCATTCTGTATATACTATCTATTTATTGCAACTTTTTATATAATTTGTAAACAAATTCTTGAAATTGATTGAATGCAACTTTTATCATAACAATTACAGAGTCAATTTTAAAATTCTGCTTACAAATTATATAAAGAATTGCAATAAATAGAGGTAGTATATACATGATTAAAAGAAGAAAAAATTATTTAAATTTAATGATCATATTGGCACGAGTTTTCTTTATAAGAAAAAGAGTATGAATTTGAAATAAAAGTTTCATGCTTTTAATCTTCATATAGACAATTGTTCCATTACAATTAGATTAAATTATTCATTTTAAAAATAATAAAGAAAAAAAAAGGTTCAAAGCTCTAAATTTTAGAACATGTATTTAGATCTAATATTTCAAGTTTTTAATTTAAAAAATTAACTATTATGAAATTTCAAAGTTTAGACATTATTTTTTATTATATATATATATATATATATATTCAAAATTTTAATTAGAATATTATATATAAATCTCAAATTTTCAATATTATATATAAATGCAACACAATCTAAGTTATAAACACTTAGCAATAATCTTCATGGATTGTGAAAATATCTTATCACTAATAATCTTATGTAATTTTTCATTTAAAATATAATCTATTTATTCATTTATTTTTAATTTTTTTTTTTTTATATTTGATAATTAATTAATTATTTTTAATTATTTTGTAGGAAAAGGGATTGGTAATATCAAAGTGGGCTCCACAATTGCACATTTTGAACCATCCTTCTACAGGGGCTTTTCTAACCCATTGTGGGTGGAATTCAATAACAGAAGGGTTGAGGTTTGGCATGCCACTCATAGCTCTTCCAATGCAATTCGAGCAAGGGTTAAATGCGAGGCTAGCACAAGAGCTTAATGTGGGAGTGGAAGTAAGAAGAAATGAGGAAAATGGCTCTTTTACTAAGGAGGACATTAGTAGAGCTATTGAAATCATAATGGTAGAAGGAGCAGAAATCAAATATAATGTCAAAAAGATAAGTAATGTGTTAACTAGCAATAATTTCCAAGTCTATGAAAGAAATATAAAAAACTTTGTCTCGATGCTCAAAAGCTTGAAGAAATGATTAGATTAATGGCCCTAAATTTGTCTATTTTAGAAAGTGATTTGGCCAATAGACCCCTAAATAATGAGACAAGTTAATAAAAAAATGTGATACTTTCTTCATTTAATGAAATTCATTTTTTAGTCATATGTATTGTAAAACATTATAATGTTAGATTACTTGTATGAAAAACCTTTTGTGTACCGAATGAAAAATAAAATATGTGGATTATTTTTCTATATTTCTTCCTTGAACAACAATATGTATAAGGAGATGGAAATAAATTAATAATCAAAAGAAAAATAACTTAGATTACTACAAATAGAGAAGCATATAGAACATGTAACAATAATATTGTGTAAAGTTAATACAAATAGTTGTCAATGTTTTTGAACAATACATGTGCAATAATTGTAACCCTATTATCTAAAATAATTCATACTTTTTTTGGTTAATTTTGGGGTGTCACAAGCTAATGGTAACCAATGTACAAATTAGTCCCTAGGTATTATGGTAATCATTCAAGGATGCTATAGTTCAAATTAATCATTAGTTTACTTAAACTTAGTATAATCCAATATTTACAATTGTCAACTAGGAATGAGTCACAATTGTAAATAATAACGAAGGAAGTTTATATTGTTAAGTAAAGAATCAATATCATTTTTGTGGAAAAATGTTTGTTGTTCACTTTGCATAATACTATAATGTAAAATCAATATTATTTAAGTTGCAAATAGGGGAATCGAGGGACGTGTGCATCACATGGGTTGAACATTCTTGGAGACACTTTATGTGTTGTATGTAATATTGGGATAAACATTTAGTGTGGGTTTGCACATTGGGAAAATATTTAATCTTGAAAAAATTTAGTATCAAAAAGTAAATGAGGGGGAAACGGTTTTGTAAGTTGATGGTATTAGTTATATGGTTTATGTAATACCATTTGGTGGCTTTGTACAAGATTATTTCTTTGAAAAAAATACATTAGTAGTTGTTGAGGTTGGCTAGTCTAAGAATCTCTTGTAGATTGTAAATGTGAGGAGAGGATGCAAAGATTGCGATGTGGGGTTACATGATTATCATTAACTTGTTCACATAGAGTGCATGTAGAGAACTTGATGTTTCAAAATTATTCTTGGAGACTCTTTAGATGTATTGCAACATTTGTTCATGAGATAATAATTGATTTTGGATGTTTTTGGAGGTTAGGATTTTTTCCTCTTGAAGGTTTTTTAAGGTATATCTTGTGTCATATTGATGGTATGTTTGTCTATTCTTTTGTGTTGTAGATTTTGAATAATTATCTATATGATTTTATTTAGTTAAATGCAAGATAATAGGTACACTTTTTGGCCAAAAAGTGGAAGTGTTTTTCCTAAAAAATAAAAAATTGTCATAGTTGGAGTAAAAATTTTAAGCACTCACACATAGAAGATTAACAAGGTCTAATAATATCAAATGTAGGATTTTGAGTATAGTTTTCAAAATATGTAATTTATTCTAATACCCAAATGATACAAGTTAATTTGGTATAGGATGTGCAAAAATTACCTTTTTTAAGTCACCTTTTTATGGCCAAAACATGCACATGCATAACCAACATAATTTGAACTAAATAAAATACTTTTTTTAATTTATTTTGGAGAAATATGTGTATTATGATTTTTTTTATAATTTTTTTCAAAATATTTTTAAATTATTTTTTATTGGCCCTAATTGTTATTCTTGAAAACCCTTGTATACAACCAACATAATTTGAGCTAAACTAATCATACAATGATTTTTTTACTATGAAAAGAATGATGTTTATATTGATCAAACATAATATTATTTTAAAAAAGCTTCAAGAATTAAAAGTTATTAAAAAATACTAATACTTGACATTTCAAATTTATGAACTGATTTGCTTCAAAATTTAATAAATAAAAAAAAATGTTCAATAATAAAAAATTCACATATTTGTAAACTAGACATTGTCATCTACAATGGTTTTAAGTTCATTAAAAAATTAAAAAAAAGTGGTCAACCATATTACTAAAGTTATTTGTTTCTCTTGCTATTGACATGGCCTTGTACTTGTAGGTCCAAGAATAAGGGTTGGGTTTTCAATCCTAGAAAAATATAACAACCATGGGTTTCAAAATTCAAATTTTATGAAATGTGTATTCGCTCCAAAATGCATATCCATTCTAAAAAGAAATTGGTATATGATGTAAATAGAAACGGGTATCTATTTTTAAATAAGTACTTATTTTAAAAATAAAATGCATTCTTATTTAAAAATTAAAACATGTGCCCATTTTAAAATGGGTCTCCCTTTCAAAAATCAAAACGGTATCCATTTCATTCAAGTAGGAGTTTAGGTTTGGAAGCTTGATCCTAAACAAGTAACTATTTTTTATGAAATATGTATCCACTTCTATTAGGAATTTTTCAATCCTGACACTTCCACTAAAAGTGGACCCATGAACTTGCACTTAGCCCTCTTGAGATTATGTGAAAATAGCTCTATATGGCTGCAAATTTCCTTTAATTCAATATTAGATTCTAGTTATTAGATTGTGGAAGAGATCTCCCTTTTATTTTTAACCCTTGATAGGAGTAGATTTTTGTACATAGTTGAATCCATGGATTTGTAAGAAAAGAATGAAGGAATTTTTGATATTACATCAATTTTTACAAACTTAGGTTGTTATAGATGTAGGGTTTAATGGAGATTTTCAATGTGGGTTCTCTATTTGGGTTCTTTCTATGAGGGTTTTGGAGGTGAGAAATTTTTGGAGACCTCTTAGAAAAAAATAGACCTCACCATTTAGCCTAGAATACCCAAAGACCCATATTTTAGTTTATGGCACTATGTGGTATGGTGAAAAAAATTTAACCCTTTTTAAGGGCATGGAGGAATGGTTGCCAATTTTTTTTATATGATTTGTATGGATTTTTATGAGTTCCAATCAATATCATTGTGGGTAGGGATACACAAGCAGGTCACAAAAAAATGAATAAAAAGAAAACAAAAAATTTCTAGCCCATTGCTAATGTTAATGTGTGGAATAGCCATTGTAGGGGATTTAGTACCGTAGTCCATGGTCACATGGAGGATTGAGCCCCTATCACACTAGGGTGCTAGCTCCCAATCACACCAATTGTGGGGTTTTACACCCAACAAGAAACACCACTAACATAGGGCCACCAATTAGCCACCCACACACCACTAAAGAGTTTCTAGTGTTGGGTTTTGAAACCATACAAGGATAGTTTTCTTCTAGAAGTCATAACTTTCATCTTGAGAGTCAAAATATAAAATTCTTATAGTTAACTAAAATCTATTTCCAAGTACTACACTATGGTGTCATTTTTTTCCTAGATTTTGCAATTTTTGATAAAGAATCATAGATGAAAGTTGAGTTTACATTTCCATCTTAGAGAGGTCATATCTTGTGCATAAGATGTCTCATTTTGGGCTCCTTATAGTCAATGAAAATATGTTTATAAAAACTATGTTGTGGATTGGGTTTAGAGATATTTTTATGTGATTTTCTCAATTGCATTTCTATTTGATTTGTTTATTGATTAATTTGACTATGGTAACTTGTGAGTTTGTAGTAAATCAAATCTAGCAGTGATTTGGTGTTTAAGTCATTTAAAACTTACATGTGGATGAACCCACAATAGTGGGTTACAAATTTTTACACGAGAAAAAATTGGAGGTCACTCATAAAAAAAATTTAACTGCCTTCGAATGAAGGAAACCCTTCAAATGGAGGGGATTCATTTGAACATGCATACCTTCTTGTGAACACCCCCTTCAAGAGAACCTTTAACCTTCATTCAAAGGTCCCTAATTAATTATTTTTTTAATGAAACAATATAATTTGCCTTTGTCTATGCCATATCAGGGGCCTTCATTTGAAGACCCCTTAGAATGAAGGGAGCTTCGAACAAAGGGGACCACTTCATTCGAAGGGGTCTTTGAATGAAGGACCCTTTTTTTCATCTTCCCCTCTCCATTTCAAAATTTATGCAATTTTTTAACTTTTGAAGCCCGGTTTGAAGGTCCAAATGGAATCAACTTGAAAAACCAAGTTGCATGACCATAGTCCTTGAAATGAGCTTTCCACCAACTATAAAATAAATAAATAAATATATATATATATAGTTTTATTGAACATAGGTTTTTCACCGAACATCAAGTTCTTTGTTCTACACATGTGGAAAAATAGTAAAATAGTGAAACTTTTTTTTGAAAAATATCTATGACTAGGTATTGATGTCCTTGTTCCAAAAAAAAAGAATTTCAATACATACAAAACAAGTTATGCGGTCCAACTTAGTACACCTATGTCTAAATTATAATTGGTTTGACTTCAAAACTTAATTAAAATAAAAAATATTTAACAAAGCATAATGAAACAAAATGAAAGAACTAGATATTGGTGTTACCAACCTAAATTAAAAAGAATAAGAATTTTATCCTTTGTAGAAAAAAATTTATGCAAAACATAGTACACATCACCTTTTTAAAATGTTGTTTACTATTAAAAACTATTTATCAAAGGAGACACAAAAAAAATTACAATTTTATTTTATTTTTAAAAGAAAAAAAATATTTAAAATGTACACAAAAAATCTCACAAATCAGTAGTTTGCATCATCTTCAAATTCATACTAGTTTAGCTACTATAGGTATCGAAACGTGAAGATTTTATTCAAAATGTTGATTTCAATGTCAAGTTTGGCCAAAAAGTGTAACCCATTATTGTGGGATGACCCATGTATACCTTTTATTATACTAGTTTGAAATTGTTACCAATACATTGTTGAATTTTAATGTTGCATTATGAGATCTATGAGTTGTGTAGTGTTGTAGGTTTATAGGTGCATATATAACTCAAATGTGGGTTGGACATCTATACCCATAGATATTTTAGTGTGGATATAGAATCTATTGATTTCCTAGTTTGGTCACTTGTTTAATTGGTCCAATTTTCATTATGAGGTAAAGATATGGTGTTACCTGATGCAATTATGTTGTGGGACCTATAGTTGTTGACTATATGATGTAGTCATGTGAGACTCAGTGGGAGTTTGATGTAGGTATATTTGGTGGTTTTCTTGGTTTCATGGATGTTCTTTATACTTTTAGGAATTTAGCACAACATGATTGTTTATGAAAATGCATTGTTGGTGGTTTTGGGTTGATTCTTGATTGTTTGTGGTGGTCTATCTTCTTAGTTTGGATATCATGGTTTTAATTTTCCCTTTGGGAGACCTTAGTGTTTTAGTTGATTTTTTTTATTGTGCGAGGGCCATTGATGATCTAAATTTTGGAGATGACTATCATGATCTATTGGATAGCTTGCTTAGATGGTTTAGTTGAACCTTTTGATAATGATGATTTGCTAGTGTTATATCTTCCTAGTTTGGAGATCATGGTTTTTCTTTACCCTTTGTGAGGTCTTGATGTTGAGTACTTTGATTGCATTAGAGCCATGGATGATCTTTAATTAGGATATTTTTATCATGATATAATGTTTATCTTGGAATCATAGTTTGGTGGGATTTTGGAAATGATGCACATTCATAATTCGGTGGACGATCTTCTATAGTGGTTGTTTGTGTCATGGACGAGCTCTTGGACCCTATTTATTGTATGTAGTGTGAGTTCATTAACATATTGGGTTCTATTGATGGGAGATGGTTATCTTCATGTGATTAGGAGATGTTGACATCTTGATACATTGGAGGAATCTTGGAGTCTTTCATTGAGGAGTTGGTTACGATTTGTCAATTTGATAGGCAATCCTTGTTTATCTAGGATGGATATTAGTGTGCCATGGTGTACTCTTGATTACTAGTTAGCTTTTTGGCATGATACATGTGCTCTTCTAGGTTAAAATGTGTTTATTTAGGACATATGATCTTCTTTCGAGGAGATGAAGATCATGATGTCATTGAGAGTTATTGGTTCCTAATATTGGAGCTTTGGTAATGATTTGGGGTAATTTGATTGATGAGTGGTATGATCATTTTGCTTGTGAGCTTCTAGTTATTGTAGTGTTGCATTAGAGCTCAATAGGCATGAGATAATTTATTGTACATGTATTTTATATTTGGGTGAGGCTAAGAGATCTCTTATATTTTTGGAGATCATTTGTTGATATGGTTACTCTTTGATGAGGTTTCAATAGGATTAAGCTTACAAGTAGGTTGGATGTGAGTTCAACATTGACTATTGAGATTGTTTTTGGAGTGAGTCATGATGACTTAGTTATCTTGGAGGAGCATTGCATTCCCCACTTTTGGTCCTCTCAATGGTAAATCATTTGAAAGGTATTTCCCCCTTGCTTTCAGAAGCATTTTGTTTCATGTTTTATTTTCTCAAGGGAATAAGTCTTGAACTATGATAGTTCTAGAATGCTTATTTAAGGATTTTTTTCATAAGTTTTTTGTTCCTTTTTCTCATGGGAATTAAATTTTAGTGTTCACAACATTAAATACAAGTATTTGTTCTACCCATACATATGTACCTAGAATAAAAAATAAAAAATAATAAGTCAAAGATGCTACTTTTTAACCTTCGATAGGTGAAGTACTTATATGTAAATAATTCTTTGTTGAATTGAAACTATCTTGAATAGGTCTAAAATTTAGAACATATGGATGGCTCATTATGCACCATATTAACTCTTGCTTCCATTATTTAAGACACACACATTGATGGAATAAATGAATTAACTTATATAAGTAGTTTATCATATAAAATGAACAAGCTAATTAAGTTTTATGAATGAGGTTGTTGTTAACTACTCATCATAAATTATTAGTTTATGATGGTTCATGTATCTAATTTTATGGTAGGGTTCATCCTTATCATAAAATTTCAACATGTTAGCTATGACAGACCAACCATAAAAAATCTCCCTTTATTAATAAAGTTGATATTTAACAAATAGATATATTAACCCTTCTTGACATCAACAAAAAAATTCATATTATTTTTTATTCAATAAATGGGAAAACAAGTGTCTCAACCCTATTATGTAATGATAGGTTAGGCTAAGAAAACAAAAGTCCCACACAAAGTATTAACAATAGACAAATAATAGAAAAATATTAAACTAACAACTTAAAATAGCACTAGAAAAAACAATAAACAAACTAAAGACTTACTCTAGGCTAGGTGGAAACATTCCCCCAATCATAAAAAAAGAAATTATATAGCTAATCTATATTGGTATTCTTCTTCATCGTCTTCTCTTGGTTGGGGCTTTTATTAGAGTGGTCATTGAGCCTTTTCCCTTTTCTTCTCATTAGACAAAAGAAACATAAGTGCAGCACTAGAGTTATGCAATACCTTTGTTAAATCTTTTAGTCTTTTTAGAAAATATAGACTTGACCTTGTTAAAGTTTTCAATTTTTTTAATTAAATATGCCTAATATCCAAGATTCCAAAACATTAACATACATCAATTGTCAAGTAATTATATTTATGTTGAAATTGAAGTTGCACATTATGTCATTTTTAATAATAATTCTCACTAATGATAAGTAATAGATGGGTTTGAGGCCTATGGGAGGTTGGGTGGGTGTCCCACCACATTGGTGGAGGGCATCCAATGGTAGGTAATGTGGTTCCTTAGTGGGGTCCTCAGTGTTGAGGTGGCTAGTGTAGGTTGGGTTGGTTGGAGTTGAGGTGGCTATTGGAGTTTGAGTTGGGTCTTTTTGTTTGTGGTGAGTCTTTGATATGATGGAGGTTCATGCATTTCAAAGCAAGCCTCACATAAGGGGCCAGATGTGCAGGAAAGGACGATCATGCAAGGACAAATATCCTTGCATTGAAATAATGGAAAGTTCGTGTGGAGTTGGTTTACATAGTTGCCATGGGCTTTATTTATGGGTGTAAGGATTAATGGTATGGCATTGTGTGGTTTGCAATGCTTATGAGAAGTTAAGGTGGTGTGAGAATTGGTTGTTGCACTCAACTTCTAGAGTTTTTTGAGGATGGCTTCTACCAGGCGCTCCAAGTTTATAATCTTTGTTTCTATGGAAGGGTTGGAGTTTTTTTGTGTAGACACTCCCATTTCATTGTAGACAATGAAGAGTCAAGTTGCATTTAGGGAGATCACTGACTAGAGGCTTAAACGTGTCCTACTCAACCTAGATCCTCTCATCATTGTTGTGGTTAAAATGGTCTTAGGGAAAGGACATCTCGCTCAGAAGGAATACGCGAGGGATAATGCATACATATCCTCACATTTCTTAGCTTCTTTGCTAGATAGTGACGTGCCAAAGGTGGAGGCCAGGGTGTTGCTGGAGCATTTATTTTTCTAGGATTTGATGGGTGGCATTGAGGAGACTCTGAAGGCTACGATAATTGGCAAAGGGATTCTACGACCTGTCGACATAGAGCTCCTTTGGAACATAGATGAGGTGGTAAAATTTTTCCCCTTTCTCCTAGATTTAAAAGGGTTGGAACTCATGCGACACAGAATGGTCGTGGCCATGGCGGTTGAGTACCTAAAAAGGTTTCTTGGGTTAATGGCCATGGGTGGTTTTAGTTGGGTGTAGGATTTTGAATCCTTTGAAAAACCCAATAGGTTCCTTTGAAGTGTTGGTTTTTAGGTTGCTAGAAATTTCATTTTTGCTGGATGGTGGTTAAAATTTTGGTGTTTTTTGTATTTGGCTAGGTTAAAGCCATTATTGCTAGATTTATACTTTGTCATCTCGATGGTTGCCATTAGTAGTTTAGAATTTTTTTGTGCTAGCTTGGGTAGTTGAATTTCCTACATTGCAAATGTTTGTATGGTTTTTTATAAATATAATATATCAAATCTTACCTATCAAAAAAAAAAAGATGGGTTTGAGGCCTAATTGTTCTCATTAGAAGCATATCACTCACAAACACCACTAGATCTACATGTAGTTGTAGTCAAGGATTTAGTAGTTTTTGGAGATATTATAAATTGGACTACATCTAAATGGATCATGACCATTCCATTCATATAGTATTAGGGATCTAACCACCCAAAATGAGGTCCTATAGGTACCCCTTTGTACAAAAATTAATATTGTGAAGATAGTTTAGCAAATGTTAGAGGTAGGAATTATCCAACATAGATAGAGTGCATACTTATCTCTAGAGTGGTGTTGGTACATAAGAAGGATGAAACTTGGTGCACATGGCCAAAGTATAGAGAACTCAATAAGTACGTGCCATAAAAGATAAGTTTCATATTCTAGACATTTATGAATTATTAGATGAACTAAATGGAGCTATGTTTTTTTTACAAAACTTAATCTTAGATCAAGCTATCACCAAATTTAAATTAAGGAAGAAGATATTCCCAAGACATCGTTGAGGATTCATGGTGCAGGAGCACCCATAGGTTACCATAGGTTGTTTAGAAGGTTTGTCTAGGACAACTTTGTCTAGGACAACTAAGCAATCTAATTTAGTTCATTTTTATGTGAACCTTAGTGGCATTTTTTTTGGTTTTGATCAGATGAAGGTCATGTTGACCATAGAATAGGTGTCATAAGGTTCTAGCTCAAGATGAGGTTTTGGATTTTTAGGATTTTTGCAAAATGTTTGAAAATGTTGCTCAATTGGAGCTACAAGCGGCCAAGAAGAGCCCAAGGGAGAGGATATCTTATTTGGTGACCTATTTATGGAATGCCTCGACATTGGAGTTAGGTGGGAAGCATTTGAATTTTTTTGAAGTCTTTTTGAATTTAAGGAAGCAAATGTGATTGAGTGTGAATTTTCTGGTTTTTGCATTGAAGTGGTGTTTTAATGGATTGACCATGGCACTGTAATTTGTGTAGGATTTAGAGTAGTTGTTCTTTGAGAATTGTGTGGCATTAGATAGGTTCTTTATTTAGTTTCAAGCATTGTTTGTAATTAGTTTTGGTTTTCATACTGTTGCAGGTCTGAACTAGGCAGTTTGTGAGAATGGAGTGTTAGTTCACTTTCCCATCGTACAAATTGTACGCCCCTTTGGGAAAAATTAATAGACTCCATGGATGTACATATAGTAGGGTTTAGGGCCTTTGAAAGCACAAGAGTTACTATGGAAGTATTGCTCTAGGTGAGCCAAGGAAGTGTCCAGCTAGGGAAGACCTTAGTGCAGAGCACTTGATTTGTAGGGGTGTCAATTTCCTGATAAATTACCCTTTGGAGAAGGCAGGTATGATTCTTTCCAAGACATGGTAATGAGAAAGAAACTCCTACAATCCATCTGGTGAGGGAAGGACTTAACAGTTTGCAGAGAAGCCAGGAAAGGGCTTAAAAGGATTAGTTTTGCTCATTTTTAGGTTAGGGCTTTGTACGGACAGTTTTGACCCAAGACCCCAAAAATCCTTGAGAGGTGGGCATATGAACCAGGAATACCAAGAAAAGATTGGGGTGTTCTTTGGAAAGTTTTGGAAACAAACCTGACTTCTCAGAGAAGGAGACCTAATAGGGCTAATAGGGCTAGTAGCCTCCTAGGCCTAATAGTGGGGCTTGGTGAAAGCAACCTGTAGATGGAGCTAGGTGGACCCATAATACACTTAGTAGGATGGATTGAAGAATTTAGAAGCACCTCCACACCCCTGTAAAACTATATTCAAGAATTTGGAGGATTAGTAGCCTTTAGGGTGGATTAAGGGCTAAGGCAAGTGTTACAAGATTGCACCAAGTCTTGACTTGGTAGAAGGACCTATGTTGATAGTTTGGTTGGCAAGAAGTAATCAGGGGACCCTAAGAAGGAAGAGGTCCTATAGGTTGCAAGTGGTGGAGTGAGACACCCTAGAGGTCTTCCTAGCAAGACCCAGAGCATGAATCAGTGATTGATTCATCCAACCTCCCTATCAATTCATGATGACCATTATGAGTTTCTAGTGATATTGTTTGGTCCTATTAATTCTCTTTCTACATTTTGAAGTTTGATAAATTCCATCTTTAAGCCATTTTTTGATTAATTTTGTATTAGTTTTCTTATATGATATATTTATTTATAGCAAGATATGGGAATCTACTATTTGCACCATGTAGATCTCAAGAATTACAAATTATCCAACATACCAAATTTATTCTAAACCTTTGAAGTGTGCTTCTAAAATCAAAGAGGTAAAGTACTTGGGTCACATGGTGTCTCATGAAATAAAAATTGATCTAAACCAATTTAAGGATATGATGGATTTAATGATTCTTAAAACCATTAAGAACTTATGGGTTTCCTATGACTCATTGGATATTATAGAATATTTATGAAGAAACATGGTTGCATAGCAACAACCCTCACATATTTATTGAAAAAGGATTATTTGTAGTGGAATGAATTAGCTAATATAAAATTTGAGAGATTGAAGGAGGCTATGTGTATCACTCTAGCTCTAGCCACTACAAACATCACCAAGATTTTTATTCTAGAATGTGATTCTTCAAAAAATGCTAAAGGATATTTTTTCATGCAAGAAGGTAAGTCAATTAATTTTAAAAATATTAGTTGAAGGGTAACAATCATCTCAAACCCATTTATGAGACATAAATGTTATCTATTCTTCATCCAATAAAAAAATAAAGGATATATCTAATGGGTAGACACTTCAAAGTTAACACAAATTGTGATAGCCTAAAATTTTTTCTAGATAAACATTTATCCTCAAAAGAAAAATGAAAATGGGTCTCTAAGATGTTAGGTTATGATTTTGAGATTATCTATAAGAAAGGGAAGGATAATGTGGTTGGTGCACTATCTAGGAAGGATGAGGAAATTATTGTATGTCATTTCAATATTATAAGTAGATTGGGTTGAATAATCAAAATAAAGTATAAAATGACATTTATATAAAGAGATTCAATAATTATAAAATTATCCAATAAATTTAAATAAGTTTTGTTGAAAGTGAGACTCTTTGTGGTACAAAGAGATTATGTAGGTCTATGCAATAATTCCATTGTCAAACATACAATTCTCCAAGAGGAGGAAAATTCAAAATTTTTAATACATTAAAGATTTATTTTGGGAAGGTTCTAAAGGTAATGTTCAAAAATTTGTAGTAGAATGTATGGTATGTCATCAAAATAAACGTGAGATAGTTATGACACCTAGTATTTTGTAGCCCTTGCTTATTCCTAGCTATTGGTCGGAGCAAGTCTCCATATATTTTATCATAGGCCTTCCTATATCTAAAGGAAAGAGTATCATCATAGTATATGTGTCTCCTACCCCCTCTCTCTATTTTTTTGTCTATCCCTCTCATTATTTATTTCTCTTTCTCATTTCATCTCTCTATCTATCCCCATCTCCCAAGTATCTCTCTCTTATAAAAAATTATATTATATATAATATAATATATAAAATAATAAATATAAAAATAATATAGATTTTATATATAAAATAAATATATAATTAAATAATATATATATACATATATAATTTATTTAATATAAATATAAAATTCTATAAAATTCTATAAAATTCTATTATTTTAGAAATATATATTTAGTAATTTATATTAAAGAAATTTGTTCATGGCTTAGTGTGATGATGAAAATGTGGTATTGTTGTTATAAGGTTCCACCAAGGTTTAAACCCTAATTAGGCCATTTTGATCATGGGAATTTTTCCCTCCCTAATCCATTATGCTCAAAGGTTTGAAACTTCATGTTGAATTTGATGGTGTTCAAGTTATTGACTTGTGCTCCAAACCCTTGTTTGGTTGATGTGATCATGGAGTTTGAGCCCTTATTAGGCTATCGAGCTCCTAGGTTTTCTATCAAAGGGGTCAATTACCCTGGTCACATGGTATCTCATGAAGGAGAAATTTTGTGATCATTTTAATAGAGAGCAAGCTAAGATTATCCAGTTAGATGAATTTCTCAAGAGTTAGGGATTGATAGCCCAATAACCCAAAGGAAAAGGCAAGAAGAAGATAAAAAATAAGACAAAATATAATGATCCTACCACCTCTTCCAAAGATGATAAACCTAAGAAAGAGAAAGCCACATGTGCATATTACAAAAAAATGGCATGAACATAGTTATTACAAAAAAATAGATAGATGATTTGAAGCACCTTCTTCACAAGAATAATATTTTATTACCTTCAATAATATCTTTTGGTTCATCTACTTCTATACAAAATCATCATCTAAATAGTCAGGGATAACTAAATTATATAATGTGGCAAATTATATGAAATATAAAGCACTTCTTCCATCTACAAGTCTTGAGTTAGGGAGATTTCTTCTTGATTCTAGGTCTAGTCACATCTTATGGCTTCAACACAGGGCATGTTTCATTTGAGCTTTGCACTTTAGCACACATTTTGATAGGAAACGGTTCACATATATCCATGTTTTTGGGAAAGGATCTATTGACATGAGAGAAGGTACATTCAATGATGTACTTTGTGTTTCATCCTTGTCAACAAATCTCATCTCTATCTATTAGATTACATATAGTGGAGTAGGGAAGATAGTTGAGTTCACTTGATTATGTGATTATTAAAGACTTGTAGATTATAACGATCATTTTTGTTTGGATGGTTGATCATTCATCTTGCATGTATACCTTTTCACATTTTTATCATGATGATGATGCAGTTCCTTCAAGACTAGTATTCACACTCATACATCCAATGTGAGTCATATTTATGAGGAGAAGTTTGGCCACTTGTGTTAGGATATGTGACATTATAATTGCTATCCTAAATTTGATAATTGTGTGTCTCCACATTATTTGGAAAGTGTTCTAGAGGACATGAGGGACAAAATATTTATTATTTATTTTCCTATGAAAAATTGTAATTGCATTCAAAGAGGTTGAGCCATTATGGTGATAGTTACAAAGCATCCTAGGAGCGTATTCCCTTTGGGCATCCAACTTTTGGGTGGGGACCTTTGCAATGCATGTCCTTGCATGTTATTTACATGTTTTACATGGTGGGGTTCCCAAGTTTTCATGTTGGTACATGTTCTTGGATGAAGCCATCAGAGTCGTCAGAGAGTTATGGAACACTTGGTATTGACGAATTTTGATTGGCTACGGGTTAGGTACCCATGTGCAAGCCATGTGATCGTTTAATACTTTTCACCATGCTTATAGGTTGTCCACTAAGGGGGTGTGGGTTTTTCTAGGTGGTTTTTCTTGTTGTTTTGGGATACCATTTGTGGTATTCTCTCCCACAAAATTCTATATATTGAATCATTGAGATGTTGGTTTGTAGATTTTGTTTGCAGGTTGTCAGAGTAATGAAGTGCTACCAAAATTTAGAGAGTATTGTTGTATTGATGTACTTAATTAAAGATTAATACAAATATTGGATCTTTTTGGGTGTGGAGTTTTTTCCTGCAAGGGATTCTCCATGTATATCTTGTGTCACATGTGGATCTCAACTTGTGGTATTGCTGGGTATGTGCAGGATCATGGTATGCCAAACAAGCCCTTAAGTGGCAATGAAAATTCAGAACAATTAGAGTTAGGCAACTTGATGTAAAAATTTGAATAAGTTATCTATATTATTTCAAAAACATGTAAGAATAGATTACGTGGGAAGTGAATGTAGTTTCTAAGCTACTAGGTTTATTTTTAAAATAAAATCTATTTGGTGAGAATTTAAAATTTCAATGCTGATGTGCTTAAATTTCAGGAAAAAATTTAGAAAGTAGGTGTTTAGGCCACCTAACCATATTAAAATGATAATATTTTTTTTATGAGGATTTTATATGTAGAGTAGAGGACTCGTAATAGGATTAGTATATTTTTTTGTAATTTTTTTCCATGTAAATAATTAATTATGAATTTTTATTACAACTTTTAAAATATAAAACTTCGTATGTCGACCACCTTAACTTGGTCAAAATTTCATGAAATTCAATTTTTTTTTTAATCCTATGGTATGCAAAGCATAGAATGTGACGCATGTTTTGGATTCAAAAATATGTCATTTGAAAGTTATAAATGTTTTACAATCCAGCCTATCAATGAGGGACTTTTGTCATAATTCTATTAGAAAATAAATAATAATAATCTATTAAATTCAAAATAAAGCAGGAACTCTTTTCAATTAGGACTGTTTCACCCTAGGATGTCTGTGTGCATGAGGCCGCAGCCATCTAGGCTCGACCTGCATGTAGTCTTTTGGTGGTTGCATGTGTAGTTGGGGGTCGGATTTGTTCTCTTCTTCTTTGAAGCTTCTTGGGGGTGGGTTTTTTTACGCTATTTGGGGGGAGGCTCTTTTCTTTTGCAGCAGGTGTGTATTCTGGGGTTGGGGGGTTGCGACCTTGGTGTCCAGTGGAGTGTGCCTTCTTCGAAGGGCTCTTGGTTTTATTTGGGCCTTGCTTGCTCATCTTGTGTTGTGTGCTCTTTGATGGATACTGGAGAATCTTCTAGGGTTTGTCCCAATATGGAATTTCGTTCTGCTTTTGGATCAAAACCCTCTCCACAGGGTTCGAAGATTTTTGATAATAATCTTTTCTCGGTGGAACCTGAGAAAGTCGAGATGGGCTCAGTAGGGGGACCTAGAATTCCGAAGATTAATGGGTGCCTCGAACGGTGTAAAGAGAGGCCGAGCATAGTCATTCCAATGGAGATGTTGGCTGAAGACATTGATTATTATGCTCGACATTCTCTTTATTGCAAATTCTTAGGTTTGAAAATTTCTTTACAATTCTTGGAGATGTGGGCTCAAAAGACATGGATGCCTGAGGGAGAGATGGAGATCCGCCTCCTGGCAAATAACTACTTCATGGTTACTTTTGATTGTTTGGCTGGTCGGAATAGGATTTTTGAAGGGGGCCCGTATTTTTA
>VDFB02270651.1:419900159-420180723 GCA_007258455.2 Sequoia sempervirens
AGTATGTTTTGTGCAATGTAATCAGCGATATGAATATAACCAACAAAAATCTATTTTCTATAATTCATGGATTGAACTCTGTATTTTATTTGCTCTCAATGTCTGTATGCTATGGAAATGCCATTACATTTTTAAAATAAGTAGTTTCTTACTATTTTTTATGGTTTTTTAGTTTTTCTACCAAAAAACCCTAGTTTTTCTACCAAAAAACAATATTTTGAAAAAAATCAACTAAAAATAAACAAATCTAATTGAAAATTTGATAAAAGATAAAGAACTTTACCTGTTAGAGATGCAGTCCAAATCGGATATCGGATTTCGCTGTCCACTGTGCGCCCGCCGCCGATGAGCCAAAAACAAATGAGAATGTGTTGGTCGCGAGCCTTTTTTAGTATATATACTTCAAAAAAATCGGATATCCGATTCCTAGAACTAACTTTCCCTTTTGTCTTGGTCGGAATGAGTGGTTTTTTTATATAGTTCAACAAAATCGGATATCCGATTTGGATCGGATATCCGATTTCTAAAACTAAGTTTTCCCTCTGCCTCGGTAGTCAACCCAGCTCCAAAAAGTCAACTCACCATTTTCGCGTTTTTGAGTTGTAGAAACACGTATTTTTTTCTCCATTGCCACTTTTTGGCATACCATGATCCTGCACATGCCCTGCTAATTTAATTTCAAATTTGGAATTGTTAATCACATAATACATTATTGGTAATCTTGTAAACACAATTTCAGATTTGCAAACCACTTTATTAAGTTCTATTGCTGCAATTTTTACCTTGGATTTCCAACAACTTGAACCTTGGTGTTCTTGAGACTGTTTTGAGCTTCCATCTCCTCCACTTGCTTCTTTAAAGTTTAGTGTTGGCATGGATTCTATTCCTTAATTCAATAGAATGATCAACCTTTCGATTCAACTTTGTGGGATGAGTACTTGAAAATTATTTCAAATTTATTTTGTCTCATATTAAAGATTTAGAGGCCACACTTGAAGATATCCATTTTCTCTTTGATAATAGTTATAGCACAACATTATCACATCATCATTTTCTTTGGAGATTTTTTCCATGAGTTTCCACAGGGTCTTGATTTGTCATCTTCTTTGATTAGGGTAGTACCTAATTTTGTTGTGGCATACTCTAGGATGGATACACTTGAGAAATTTTCAAATAAACACATTATAAGACTTATTATCTCATCTCTCTTCTTGGATTTTAAATTTCTTCTGCATACACCATTGGACTTATTTCTTCCCGAGGGAAGGAATTTTTTCTTATCTTGGACACTCTTCAGCATTTATGTTTCTACATTCTCCATTAGCATAGGAGTACTTCATTATGGGTGAGATCTATAGTCTCACTCTTTCTCTCATATGAGGGGATAGTTATTGTATATTTTTTATAATGGATGTTGTCCTTGGGATATCATGTTGAGTCCTCCTTCCATCACTTGAACATGTTTTTTTTCTTCTGTTCTCTCTTTTGGAGAAGGTTTTTCTCCTTCAACTTTTTCTCCTTACTTTTTTTATGAGATATTTTGGTTATGGATACCTAATATGGCCTAGTAGTTGGGACTCATCATTGCATCATTTATGCATATTTGAATTAGTGTATTATATTGTTCTTTCATAAGTTGCACTTAAGGGGGGGCATTGGTGTGAACAGGGATATTACCTAACAAATTCACCTCTTAGGTCATATTCACACTTGTTAGTTAATTTTAATTAGGGTTAAATTAGTATCCTTATCTCTTTTTATTTCATATCATATGATCATGACACACCATAATATTATATTCACTTCCATATAAGCAAAGCTTCATATGTATATTATGTAGATTCATTGATCTTGAGTATCATTGTATCATTATTGCATCCACAATCAAGAACTATATTCTCTTGATACTCTCTTGTAGAAGAATGTTTTTGAACATAGGTTGTCATTGATGTCAAAGTTGTGAAGATTGTTGAACATAGGTTGTCATTGATGAAGGAGGTTGATGTCAAAGATGAAAAATATTGTAGGAATACTTGAATTATCATTGTATTTCCTTCCACCTAGATCATGTTGAGTTGCAAGAGAGTTGCAGAAATATATGCTATATTTCTAGTAGCATGTTGTGTATTAGGAGGTGTTAATCATGAAGAAAAAATTGTCTCATCAATCATATCACTAAATCAAGTTTTATTGATATGTGAAGTTTCCTTTCAGAATATGGTGTGTTTGATGTATACTTACAATATCTGGCATGAATCTATTCACTATGTCAGTGGTGGTCCAAAAGTTTGTATCCAAATGTTTCAGCCCTATATTTATTAGGTTTAGTGTTTCTCAGGTCTCCCTTCTAGAGATGTTGTAGGATCTAGGGTTTGAAAGGAGAGTATGTATACGTGCTTGTTTTATTATTTTCTAGAATTTCCATAGGATATGTTCAAAATTAAGAAATTTTGAAGTGACATAAGGTTCTTTGTGTTTGTCTATCAATAAGTTGGTGTTTAAGTTGTGTGCGGTAATAGCTAGTAGCGTGCAAAATTCAAATCTTATGTGTGGTGTTAAGATAGGACCTACTTTAGGTCCTTATGGTGGCACATGGCTTCATGTATTTCATGATAATAATATTGGAGTTATACACATGTATTTTTTAAAAACATTGACAATCATTTGTATTAACTTTTGTTACACAATATTATCACTACATATTTATATGGTTGTCTAACTCTACTAATTCAAGAACTAGTTTTTTCTAATTGTTTATTTCTTTCCATCTCCTTATACATATTATTTCTCAAAGAAAACATGATAGAAAAACAATCCAAACTTTTATTGTTTCCTTTAGTACACAAAAATGTTTTCAATACAAACAATCTAACATTATAATGTTTCACAATATATATCACAAAAAAATGAATTTCAATCTTATTAATGGATGTAATTCGATGAAGGATACTTTCGCTCATGCGAAGCAAGTGTGGAAAGTGATTGGAATGAAATAATTTCATTTTTGCACATTTTTCCTTGTGTTTTATGTGTGAAACAACTTGAAATCTAGATTGTACGGCCCTATACGGATTCGTATAGACTTGCAATTCCTTTGGAAAGTTGAATAAACTTTTACTCTTTCAAATTCTTTTGGTTTCATGAATTTTCATTGGGTTTTGTAGAAGTTATAGGATTTTTAGTGTTGACATAATTCCTAAACCCTATCTAGGGTTTCTAGAAAGGAAAATAAATTCATGGACAAAGTTTCCATCATGTAAAATTAATGAAACTTGATGGAAAGCTTTGTCCCATGAATTCCCATGCCTCTACAAAAGGAGGGTGCATAATTTTCATTTTTGGAGGAGTTGTATTGGTTTGTGTGTTCAAACTTGCAAGAAATCAGTCATGAAACCCTAGTTACTTGAGGGTTCAATCAAACCTATGCAAATTGTTTGATCATGAATCAGAGGTAAATCAATAAAATGTGGTGTAAGAGGACTGCACAGCTCAAGAACTCTGTGTCATTTTATTTTCTTCCTTGTTTAGTGTCATTGGTTACAAGAGAAAAGTGCCTAAGGTGAATTAGGATGCAACAAGTCATTATTTGTAATGAACCATTGTGTGAAATGTGTCAAGTGAATCAAAATTAAGTGAATCAAAATTAAGTCCTTCCTCTACATAATTATTAGTATCAGAGCCAATAAAGACACCAAAGGTAATCAAGTAAGTTGAGAAAAATAAAGATGCCTCCAAGAGTGAATGTAGTTGAAAGAGCATCAGAAAGGGTAGGAAACCCTTACCAGAGAGATGAGGGAGATGAGAGTTAGTATTGATGCAAGACTTACAACAATAGAAGCCAATTAGAGAAGAGGAGTGGTAATAGGAGATTTGAGTGACCAAGAATAAGGAATGGATGAAAACAATCCACCACAAGATGAACCTCAGGAAGAGAGAGATGTTGATGAGATAAGGAAGGAAAGATTGTTGTGGGCAGTCAAGGGTGAAGGTTCCAAGGTGAAGATGGAACTTCCAGTACATATGTAGGTAGTTTGAACTGTGAGGAACTTCTTGATTGGATAGGAGAGTTGGATAAATATTTTGAGTTTGAGGAGGTACCTGAAGAGCAACAAGTGAAGTTGGCCAAAACCAAGTTGAAAGGCCATGCGTCTATGGTGGAATTATGTATAAGAAAAAAGAAGGAAAAAAAGGAAAAGCCAAGATCATTTCTTGGGATAGGATGGTTGCCAAGTTGAAAGGAAATCTCCCTAGTGACTACACCACTCAACTACATAGAAAATTAGAAAACTTGAAACAAAAATACATGGATGTAAAGGAGTACATAGAAGAGTTTTAAAAATTGAGTATCAGATCATGCCATATGGAGGATGATGTTGATAATGTTGTAAGATACCTTAATGGGCTGAAATATAGCATACAAGATGAATTGAGTCTTATAATCCCTAAGACACTAGAGGAATGCTACCAACTAGCCATTAAGGTTTAAGAGAAGTTGAAAAGAAGACAAGAGAAACAAAATAGAGGTAGGGGAAGGACTTAAAGAGGAAGAGGATCATTTGTTGGTAGAGGATAGTCACAAAGGTCTTAAGGTGAGACACACAATTCTCAAGAACAAACATCAAATTCAAGAGGAAGTTTTAGAGGAAGAGGATCTAACTTTAGGGGAGGGTTTGAACATAGAGGAGGATCTAATGACTTCACAAGAAAATTCTACAAATGTAACAAGTTTGCAGGACATTGAGCTTGGAAGCACCCAAAAGAACAATCAACTATTTCTTTTAGGAGTGAAAGAAGGAATAAAGTTTCTCAAGGTGGAGATGCTAAAAGTGTTAACTCTTCACCACAAATTGAAGAACCAAAAGTTGGAGAATCTTTACTAATGAGGAGAACATTGATAGAGGTTCCCGTGGAGAAGGAGTCACCTCAAAGGAAATCACTCTTTAGGACCATTTGCAAATGTCAAGGTGAATGTTATCAAGTTGTCATAGATTTTGGTAGCACTAATAACTTAGTTGCTATGTAAATGGTAGAAAAATTGAAGTTGAAAAGGTTACCCCATGCCACACCATATAAGGTCTCATGGTTGAATAAAGGGCATCAAGTGTTAGTCAATGAACAATGTTGGGTAGAGTTCCAAATAGGAAGGTATAAGGACAAAGTATTGTGTGATATCATCCCTATGGATGTGTGCCATATGTTACTTGGTAGGCCATGACAATATGATAGGAAAATAGTCCATGATGGTAGAAAGAATGTCTATGTCATAGAGAAGGAAGGGGTCTCTTATACTCTAATACCTTTGAAGGAGGAAGGCCAAGACCAAAAAGTGGGATCAAGTGTGATGTTGGTAGGTGAGAAAGACTTCATAAAAACCATGGAAGAGGAAGAAATGGGCTTTGCATCATGACCATACCTAGGAATGTTATGACAACAACTAGGATTGATGAGTTACCTTTGGAGATCCAAGATTTGTTATAGATGCATGCTGACATAGTGGTAGATGAAATCCTGAACTTTTTGCCTCCAATAAGGGATATTAGCCATCATATTGACTTCATAATAGGGGCTAGTTTACCAAATAAAGCAGCACACATAATGACACCATAGCAGAATGAAGAAATTAGAAAACAAGTGCAAGAGTTGCTTGATGAAGGGCTGATCAGGGAAAGCCTTAGTCCTAGTGTGGTCCCAATTATTCTTGCACCCAAGAAGGGAGGTGAATGGAGGATGTGTATTGATTCTAGGGAAATAAACAAGATTACAATCAGATATATGTTTCCAATTCTAAAGATAGAGGACTTGATGGATTGCCTAAGTGGAGCAAGTTACTTTTCCAAGATAAACCTTAAAAGTGGTTACCACCAAATCAGAATCAGACAAGGGGATGAGTAGAAGATAACATTCAAGATAAATGAAGGGATCTATGAGTGGATTTTTATGCCTTTCGGTCTTTCCAACGCACCTAGTACCTTCATGAGGGTTATGAATGAAGTTCTCAAGCCATATATTGGTAAGTTTGTAGTTGTTTACCTTGATGATATACTAGTTTTTAGTTCTAGCAAAGAAGAGTGTTTGCATCATTTGAATTTGGTGCTAACAAGGTTTCAAGAAGAGAAACTAATGATTAATTTGAAAAAGTATGAGTTCATGAAGACAAAGCTATTGTATCTTGGTTTTGTGGTAAAAAAGGGAACATTGAAAATGGATCCAAGCAAGGTGGAAGCAATATTGAGTTGGCCTACACCTAAATCAGTTGTAGAGGTAAGAAGTTTTCATGAGTTAGCAAGTTTTAATAGTAAATTCATCAAGAGTTTCAGTCATGTGTGTGCACCTATAATAGACACTATAAAAGGGGATAGAAAGAGGAAGTTTGTTTGGACTGAGCAAGTTGATCAGAGCTTTTAGTATTTGAAGAAAAGAGTAGTAGAGTAGCCTATATTAGCTTTACCTAATTTTAATAAGGTCTTTTCCATAGAATATGATGCTAGTGGCTATGCTATAGGGGTAGTATTGAGTCAAGATAATAGGCCTATAGCCTTCTTTAGTGAAAAAATAAATGATGCTAAAAATAAGTACTCCTCTTATGATCTAGAAATGTATTCCATGGTTCAATTATTGAAAAAATGGAGACATTACCTTCTTCCAAAGGAGTTTGTAGTCTATACTAATAACCATGCTCTTCAATTCCTAAATAGCCAAGAGAAACTTAGTCAAAGGCATATCAAATGGGTGGAATACTTGCAAAATTTCACTTTCACTATCAATCATGAGAAGGGATAGTCAAATAAAATGGTTGTTGCCTTAAGTAGGAGAGCACTAATGGTGCAAGAGATTTAATTGCAAAGTGTGGGAGTTGAAGCACTCAAAGGTATGCATATTAATGATGTAGATTTCAAGGAGATTTATGACTATTGTAAGTAGCCTCATAACACCACCAATGAAAAATGGTTTGAATTTTTTATTCAAGATGGTTTATTGTTCAAAGGAGCACAACTTTGTGTACCCACTTGTGCTCAATGAGAGACAACCTTATTAAGGAAAAGCATTGTGGGAGTTTACCAAGTCATTTTGGGCTTGACAAGACATTGGAGTAGCTAAGAAGACATTATTTTTGGCCTAAGATGTAATTAGATGTAAGGAGATTTGTAGAGAGGTGTGCTATTTATCAAAGAGCAAAGGGAAGCAACATAAATTTAGGGTATATCCGCCTTTACCTATTCCCAATAGACCTTGGGAATCCATTAGCATGGATTTTTTCATGGGATTGCCAAGAACACCAAGGAGTTTTGATTCAGTCTATGTTGTAGCTGAATGGTTCTCAAAACTAGCTCATTTCATTCCTTGTAAGAGAACCAATGATTCCTCCTATATGGAAGATTTTTTTCTTTAAATAAGTTGTTAGACTTCATGGTTTTCCCTTGAGTATAGTTTCAGATAGAGACATCAAGTTCATAGGACAATTTTGGAGGACATTGTGGAGAAAACTTGGCACCAATCTCAGTTTTAGTTTTTCTTACCATCCTCAAATTGATGGATAGACTAAGGTGGTTAATATGAGCTAAGGTAACCTCCTAAGATTCCTTTCAAATGATCATTCTACTCAATGGGATCTTGCGTTACCTCAGATAGAGTTTTCTTATAATGATTCAGTGAATAGGAGCATTGGCAAGAGTCCATTTCAAGTGGCCTATGGTATGCAACCAAGAGGAGTATTTGAGTTGAGAGATATCAGTGGTATGGAAAGAAAAAGTGCTGAAGGCGAGAAATTTTCCATTGCTATGCAAGAAATTCATCAACAAGTGAAAGCGCAACTCCAAACTAGTGTTGACAAAGACAAACAAAAGGCAGATTTAAAGAGAAGGGAAGTTGATTTCAAGGTTGGGGATCTTTTCTTAACCCATATCACCAAGAAAATGTTTCCCATAGGTCAATATTCCAAGTTTCATATGAATAAGATAGGCCATTGTAAGATTATTCACAAGTTTTCCAATAATGCCTATGAGATTGCATTGCCTACTGGAGTTGGCATCTCACCCATTTTCAATGTTGTTGACTTGTACCCTTACAAAGGGGATTTCATTACTGATGAAGGAGAACCTCTCATATGTTGAATGGATGAACGATCTTCCACCTAGTAAGCCAAAGGAGTTAGAGTGCATCATTGACACCAGAGAGCTTGAAAGCAGACAAGGGGAAAACAATACCTCTAGTATTTGGTCAAGTGGAAAGGCCTCCCCATTGAAGATGCCACATGGATGACTGAAAATAATATCCTCAAGCATGCCCATACTATTGTAGACCTTCTCTCAGGTGGAACTTGAGTTCTTTCTCTCCTCTAGGGAGTATGATGTAGGGACATCCATTTTGATGCTTTTATTGTCATTTTCTAAAGTTTTGGAATTTGTTCTCCAACCTTGGTTTTGAGTTAATTTGAGTTGTTTTGTGAAAATAAGTTCATTTTGGACCATTTTGGACCATTGGGGGTTATGTGGGGTCATTTTCATGATTAGGTGGAAAAGTTGTAAAAAGTTGTTAATGTCATCAACACAAAAGTGCATCCAATTCTGCAACTTTGGGTTAGAAGTTAGGAAATAGTTTTGGGCATTATGAAAGGATGTAATTTGATGAAGGAGACTCTCTCTCACATGAAGCAAGTGTGGAAAGTGATTGGAATGAAAGAACTTCATTTTTTCATGTTTTTCCTTGTGCTTTCTATGTAAAACAACCCAAATTCTAAATTGTACAACCTTGTATGGACCTGCAATTGCTTTGGAAAGTTGAAGAAACTTTTAATATTTTAAATTATTTTGGTTTCATGAATTTTCATTGAGTTTTGTAGAAGTTATTGCATTTTTAGTGTTGACAGTCCTAAACCCTAGCCAGGGTTTCTAGAAAGGAAAAAAAATCAAGGACAAAGTTTCCACTGTGGAAAATTAATGAAACTTGGTGGAAAGCTCTATCCCATGACTTCCCACACCTTTGCAAAAGGAGAGTCCATAGTTTTCATTTTTTTAGGAGTTGTATTGGTTTGTGTGTTCAAACTTGTAAGAAATCAGTCATGAAACCCTAGTTACTTGAGGGTTCAATCAAACCAGTACATTGTTTGATCATGAATGGGTGGTAAATCAATAAAATGTGTTTTAAGAGGACTATATAGTTCAAGATCTCATATGTCATGTTGTTTTATTCCTTATTTATTGTCATTGGTTAAGGAGTAAAGTGCCTAAGATGAATTAGGATGCAACAAGTCATTATTTGTAATGAACCATTGTGTGAAATGTGTCAAGTGAATCAAAATTAAGTCCTTCCTCTACATCAAGTATCATTTTGTGTATTAAGAGGTGTTAATCATGAAGAAAAAAATTTTCTCATCAATTATATCACTAAATCAAGTTTTATTGAGATGTGATTGCCTTTTGGAAGATGGTGTGTTTGATGTATACTTACAATATCATGCATGAATTTGTTCACTATGTCAATGGTGGTCCAAAATTTTGTATATAAATGTTTTAGCCTTGCATTTATTAGGTTTAGTGTTTCTTAGGTCTCCCTTCTGGAGACATTGTAGGCTTTGTGGTTTGAAAGGAGAGTATGTCTACACTTGTTCTATTATGTTCTAGAATTTCTAGAGGATATGTTCAACATTAAGCAAGTTTGAAGTGACAAAAGGTTTTCTGTGTATGTCTATCAATTAGTTGGTTTTTAAGTTGTGTGAGATATTAGCTAGTAGCATGCAAAATTCAAATCTTGTGTGTGGTGTTAAGATAGGACCTACTTAAGGCCCTTGTGGTGGTGCATGGCTTCATGCATTTCATAATAATAATATTGGAGTTATACACATGTATTTTTTTAAAACATTGACAATCATTTATATTAACTGTTGTTACACAATATTATCACTACATATTTATATGGTTGTCTAACTAGATACTAATTAAAGAACTATTTTTCTTCTAATTTTTTATTTCTTTCCATCTCCTTATACATATTATTTTTCAAGGAAGACACGATAGAAAAACAATCCAAAATTTTATTGTTCCCTTTAGTACACAAAAATGTTTTCAATACAAACAATCTAATATTATAATGTTTCACAATATATATGACAAAAAAATGAATTTCAATCTTATTATTTATATAATAGTGAATTATTTAGAGGTCTATTGGCCTATCATTTCCTAAAGACTCTTATAATATAAGAAAATTTAGGCCCATCAACCTAATCATTTGTTAAAGGTTCTAAGCATGGAAATACAGTTTCTTATATTTCTTTTATAGACTTGGAAATTATTGCTAGTTAACATGTTACTAATCTTTTTGACATTATATTTGATTTTTACTCCTTCCATCATTATGATTTTAATTGATTTACTGATGTCCTTCTTAGTAAAAGAGTCACTCTCCCCATTTCTTCTCACTTGCACTCCCATACTAAGCTCTTGTGCTAGCCTTGAATTTAACCCTTGTTCAAATTGCATTGGAAGAGCTATGAGAGGCACCCCAAACCTCAACCCTTATGTTATTGAATTCCACCCACAATGGATGAGAAAAGCACATATAAAAGTATGGTTCAAAATATGCAATTGTGGAGCCCACTTTGTTACTAGCAATCCATTTTCCTACAAAATAATTAAAAAAAAAGAAATAATTTCCACACATAAAACATATTTCTTCATTTAAAAAAAATGTTAAATGAAAAATACATAAGATTATTGAGTAAATATTTAAAAAATTAAAATCTAGATTTCATATTAGTTAATTTTTTAAATGAAAAACTTAAAATTTTAAAGTTAAAACTTTCTACAGAGTTAAATCTAAAAATATGAGTATAAAACTTAGAACTTTTAACTTTTTGTTCTTCTTTACTATTTTAAAAATGAAAAATTTAATCCAATCATAATCTACCATTTATCTATATAAAGAATCACAACTAAATAGCTAGCATATACATTATACACTTGATAAAGGAAAATAAAACCTTTCTATTTTCAAACAACTTTATTTAAATTTTCAAACAACATTTCTATTTTTTTGAGAAGATCCATAAGACATTGAAATCTAGTTGACAGTTATAGCCCATCTAATTACCATTGTGTGTTTTATTTTTTTAATACTGATGATGAACCTAGATCCCACAAGGAGGCTCTTTCTTCAGAAAGTGATTCTTGGATGCAAGCCATGTAGGAGGAGTGATGGATTTGATAATTGTGATACCTGAGATCTTATGAGTTTTTGCAAAGGAAGGAAGACCATTTGTTGCAAGTGGGTATTTAAAAATAAATTTGGTTTAGATGGTCGATTAGAGTGGTACAAGGTGAGATTGGTGGCTAAGGGCTACTCCTAGAGAGAGGGAGTTGATTTTAGTGAAATTTTCTCTCTTGTTGCTAAGTTAAATTCTATTAGATTTCCTATTATTTATTGTTTGTACTTATGCTTTTGAAATAGAGAAAATGGATGTTAAAACTACTTTCTTGCATGGAGATCTTGAGAAATAAATTTATACGTGACAACCTGATGATTTTGATGTGAAAGGAAAATAATGCTTGGTTTGCAAGTTAAAGAGATCTTTATATGGTTTGAAACAATCACCCAGGATGTGGTACTAGAAGTTTGATGCATTTGCATTGAAGTTTGGTTTTGTGAGAAGTGGAGAGGATCATTGTGTTTGTATAAAGGTTATTGATGATCAAATACTAATCATTGTCTTGTATGTTGATGATATGTTGTTAATGGGTAACAACACAGTGATGATTAGGGAGCTTAAGACCCATCTTTATAGCATATTTGATATGAAGGATTTGGGGGCTACAAAATATATCCTTGGGATGGAGAACATTAGAGATCAAGTTCATAGAAATATTTGGTTAAGTCAAAGTAAGTATGTTGATACCATTTTGCAGAGGTTTAGTATGCATGACTGTAAACTGATAAATATTTCTTTTTTGGTTGGTAATAAGTTGAGTTTAGATGTGTCCTAATTCTGATGATGATTTTGAAGAGATGTCTAAATTTCTTTATACTAGTGTTGTTGGTAGTTTGATGTATGTAATGGTTTTCACTAGACCAAATATAGCCCAAGCAGTGGGATTTTTGAGCAGGTTTATGTATAACCTTGGTCTAGAGATCATTGGACTTTTTGTTAAGAGGGTGTTTAGATATTTGCATGGTACTTTAGATTACTGTTTGGTTTATCATGGTACTAATTATGTGGTTAATTCATTAGACATACAGGGTTTTGTTGCTGCAAATTGGGCAAGTGACTTGGATAGTTGAAGGCCAACTATTGCCTATGTTTTTATTTTGTTTGGAGGTGTAGTGAGTTGGGTGAGTAAGAATTATCTTGCAATTGCATTGTCCACCATCGAAGTAGAGTATATGGCTGTTACACATGCCTCTAAAGAGGTAGTTTGGTTATAGAGACTTAGTAATGGTATTGGTTTTGATTGCAACACAGTGAGGATTGGATGTGACAGTCAAAGTGCCATATACTTACTCAAAAATCCTATGTATCATGCTCATACTAAGCATGTTGATGTTCATTATCACTTTGTGCGAGAAATGGTTGAGAATGGTAAGGTCTTGATTGAGAAGGATAATACTTAGGATAATGTTACAGATTCTCTCATGAAGCCAGTGACCACAGATAAGTTCTCTTGGTGGAGGAAGGCCATGGTCCTTGATCATTGAACTTGATTATATTTTATTTGTATCTCATGGATGTAATTGCAATGCATAATTTTGAGTGGGGGAATTTTAGGATAGGTGACATTATAATTGCTATCCTAAATTTGATAATTGTGTGTCTCCATGTTATTTAGAAAGTGTTCTAGAGGACATGAGGGACACAATATTTATTATTTATTTTCCTATGACACATTGTAATTGCATTCAAAGAGGTGGACCCACTATGATGATAGTTATATAGCATCTTGGGAGCATATTTATTTTGGGTGTCCAACTTCTATGTGGGGACCACTTTGTAATGCATGTCCTTGCATGCTATTTTCATGTTTTACATGGTGGGGCACCTAAGTTTGCATGTTGGTGCATGTTCTTACATGAAGACATCGAAGTCATCAGAGAGTTATGGAGCACTCTGTATTGACTAATTTTGATTGGTTATCATGGGTTAGGTACCCATGTGAAGGACATGTGATCATTTGATATTTTTCACCATGCTTATGGGTTGTCCACTAAGGGGGGTGTGGGTTTTTATAGGTGGTTTTGCTTGTTGTTTTGGGATACCATTTGTGGTATTTTCTCCCATAAAACTTCTATAGATTGGAACATTGAGATGGTGGTTTGTAGAGTTTTTTGTAGGTTGTTAGAGTAACGAAGTGCTATCAAAATTTAGAGAGGATTGCTTTATTGATGTATTTAATTGAATATTAATACAAATATTGGATCTATTTGGGTGTGGATTTTTTTCCCGCAAGGGTTTTTCCACATATATCTTGTGTCACTTGTGGTATTGCTGATTTTATTTCATGTTTGGGATTGTTAATCATATAATACATTATTGGTAATCTTGTAAACATAATTTCAGATTTACAAACCAATTTATTAAGTTCTATTGCTGGAAACTCTTTACCTTGAATTTACAATAACTTGAACCTCGGTGCTCTTGAGACTTGTCTTGAGCTTCCATCTCCTCCACTTGCTTAAATTTTAGTGTTGGAATGTATTATATTCCCTAATTCAATAGAATGGTCAATCTTTCAATTCAACTTTGTGGGATGAGTACTTGACAAGTATTTCAAATTTATTTTGTCTTACATTGAAGATTTAGAGGACACACTTGAGGATGTCCATTTTATCTTTGATAATAGTTATAGCACAACATTATCACATCATCATTTTCTTTGGAGATTTTTTCATGAGTTTCCACATGGTCTTGATTTGTCATCTTCTTCGATTAGGGTAGCACCTGATTTTGTTGTGGCATAATCTAGGATGGAGACACTTGAGAAATTTTCAAATGAACACATCATAAGTCTTCTTATATCATCTCTCTTCTTGGATTTTTAATTTATTCTATATGTAGCATTGAACTTATTTCTTCGCGAGGGGAGGATTTTTTTTTCTTATCTTGGTCACTCTTTAGCATTCATTTTTCTACATTCATCATTGGCATAGGATCTACTTCACTATGGGGGGATCTGTAGTCTCGCTCTTTCTCTCATATGGGGGGATACCTATGGTATATTTTTTTTATGGATTTAGTCCTTTGGATATCATGTTGAGTCCACCTTCCATCACTTGTACATGTTTGTTTTCTTACATTCTCTCTTTTGGATAAGGTTTTTCTCCTACAAATTTTTCTCCTTTACTTTTTTTATGAGATATTTTTTTCATGGGTTCCTAAAATGGCCTAGTATTTGGGACCGATACTTGCATCATAAATTATACATATTTGAATTCTTGTATTATAATTTTTCTTTTATAATTTGCACTTAAGGGGGTGCATTGGTGTGAACATGGATATTACCTAACAAATTCACCTCTTAGGTCATATTCACACTTGTTTGTTAATTTTAATTAGGGTTAACTTAGTATCCTTAATCTCTTTTTTGTTTTATATCATATGATCATGACACATGTCATAATATTATATTCACTTCCATATAAGCAAAGCCTCATATGTACATTAAATGTAGATTCATTTAACTTGAGTATCATTGTATCATTATTGCATCCATAATCAATGAATATATTCTCTTGATACTCTCTTGTAGAAGAATATTGTTGAACATAGGTTGTCAAGATTATTGAACATAGGTTGTCATTGATGAAGGAGGTTGATTTCAAAGATGAAAAATATTGTAGTACTTGAATTATCAGTGTATTTCCTTCCACTTATCATGTTGAGTTGCAAAAGATTTGTAGAAATATATGCTATATTTCTCGTAGCATGTTGTGTATCAAGAGGTGTTAATCATGAATAAAAAAATTTCTCATCAAACATCACTAAATCAAGTTTTATTGAGACGTGATTACCTCCTGAAGGATGGTGTGTTTGATGTATACTTACAATATCATGCATGAATATGTTCACTGTGTCACTGGTGGTCCAGATGTTTGTATTGAAATGTTTCAACCCTATATTTACTAGGTTCAATGATTCGTAGGTCTCCTTTCTGGAGAAATTGTAGGCTCTATAGTTTGAAAAAGGAGAGTATGTGTACACTTGTTCTATTATGTTCTAGAATTTTGAGAGGACATGTTCAACATTAAGCAAGTTTAGAGTGACAAAAGGTTCTTTGTGTCTGTCTGTCAATTAGTTGGTGTTTAAGTCTTGTGCAATAACGACTAGTAGTATGCATAATTCAAATCTTGTGTATCGTGTTAAGATAGTACCTAGTTAAGGTCCTTGTGGTGGAGCATGGCTTCATGTATTTCATGATAATAATATTGGAGTTAGACACGTGTTTTTTTAAAACATTGATAATCATTTGTATTAACTTTTTTTACAATATTATCACTAAATATTTTATATGGTTCTTTTACTCTACTAATTCAAGTTATTTTTCTTCTAATTGTTTATTTCTTTCCATCTCCTTATACATATTATTGTTCAAAGAAAACACGATAGAAAAACAATCCAAACTTTTAATGTTTCCTTTAGTACATAAAAATGTTTTCAATACAAACAAGCTAACATTATAATGTTTTACAATATATATGACCAAAAAATGAATTCCAATCTTATTATTTATATAATGATGAATTATTTAGAGGTCTATTGGCCTATCATTTTCTAAAGTCTCTTATAACATAGGAAAATTTAGGCCCATCAACCTAATCATTTGTTAAAGCTTCTAAGCATGAAGATAAAGTTTCTTATATTTCTTTCATAGACTTGGAAATTGTTGCTAGTTAACATGTTACTTATCTTTTTGACATTATATTTAATTTTTACTCCTTCTGTCATTATAATCTTAATTGCTTTATTGATGTCCTCCTTAGTAAAAGAGTCATTCTCCTCATTTCTTCTCACTTCCACTCCCACATTAAGCTCTTGTGCTAGCATTGCATTTAACCCTTGTTCAAATTGCATTGGAAGAGCTATGAGAGGCACCCCAAACCTCAACCCTTCTGTTATTGAATTCCACCCACAATGGGTGAGAAAAGCACATGTAGAAGGATGGTTCAAAATGTGCAATTGCGGAGCCCACTTTGTTACTATCAATCCCCTTTCCTACAAAATAATTAAAAAAAAGAAAGAAATAATTTCCACACATAAAACATATTTTTTCATTAAAAATAAATAAATATTAAATAAAAAATAAAATTAAATAATTAAAATCTAGATTTCATATTAGTTAATTTTTTAAATGAAAAACTTAAAATTTTAAAGTTAAAACTTTCTAGAGAGTTAAATCTAAAAATATGATTATAAAACTTAGAACTTTTAACTTTTTGTTCTTCTTTACTATTTTAAAAATGAAAAATCTAATCCAATCATAATCTACCATTTATCTATATAAAGAATTGCAACTAAATAGGTAGCATATACATTATAGACTTGATAAAGGAAAAGAAAACGTTTCTATTTTCAAACAAACTTTATTTAGAAGTTTAAATGCTCATATTGGTATAAGCATTTAAGAAAAGGTTGTATATAAATTTTAGTAAAAGTATAGACATATATTTAAAAATAAAATAATTTAAAAAGATAACTGTTTAACATACCCTTATCTGATCACGGAAGCCTTGAGGCAAGCTGTTTCCGGCAGGCAGAAGCCAGAGGAATGATGCGCTGCTCTCTTGCAAACCCATCGCCATGGTGGCAACCTCCTCGATGGAGAGAGTGCACTCGCTGCCAAAGGACACCAACACCACCGAAGCAGCCGGTCGCCTGTCAAGCCACTGCAAGCAAATATCATCAGCAGGGGGCGGCATGAGTTTAGGCATAAGAAATCCGAGAGGGAGCACAGGTCGCCTAGTGAGGCTCTGCAAATACTCCACATAGGCCCCTTCTAACTCCACGCACGTGTTGGACGCGACTGCCCAACTCTCCCGCACACAGATGCTGCCGCGCTCCACGAGGCTGACGCCATCGGGCTGCCTGTGGAAGAGTGGCACCATTTTTCGTGCTTCAAAAAGCCCTCGCCCAACAATCGACCAAGGGAATCCTGGTGGTGGAAGGGTCAGATCCTCGGCGGTTGGGTTTTCCAATCCGGTTGCGAGCTGCCCTACCAAGAAGCTTACGCTGGCCGTTCCTAGTACGGAAAATAATATGGTGGGGATGGGAATGGGCAGCTTGGCAACCACACGAGGAACCCAGTACTGAAAGAAGTCGTGGATCACGAAATCTGGTGACAGCTGGCGCAAGAGTGCTTCGAAGGGCTTCTCCATCAGATCCAAGGCTTGGATGAGTAAAGGTATCAGCAGAGCTCCTCCTTCTTCCTTGGCAACATCTGCAGTAGACTCTACGCCTGCTGGTAGCCCTTTCACGGAGGGCATCACCAGCTCCACCAGATCTATACACGACGTGTCTGACATTTGCGGCTGAATTCGCTTAATATTAAGCGGAGTTGACACAAAGAAGATTTGAAGACCATGACTGTCCAGGCTCTTGGCAAGCTCCACGAAGGGCGTTATGTGACCGTAGGCGAGCCACGGGAACATCACCACTCGGAGCTGTCTCTGCTTTTCCTCCGCCATAGTTGATTCAACTCAAGTTTCGACGCGCACTGCCACACTCTGCGTCCAATGCCTCGGCTACACAAATAATAACTCGTCCTCACCTAACCATGCTCGCGGCACACTTCTATCCACAAGAAAATTTAGTGGACCCTGCTAAACTTTTTCATTTATATACTGACAGCCTCGGGTACATAACTACTAGTCCTCATCGAACCATCCTCGCGGCATGCCTCTATCCAGAATATGAAAGTGGTTCAGTTGCGAGGGAAATATATTTATGTTGAGATTGGCAATAAGGCACTTTGTGTAGACATATATCAGAAAAAAAACATTTAAACATGTATTTAGTCACGATTGATGGGCTCTTTTACATTGCTATTATTTTTACGCCGAAGGCGTTCCGTCAATGAACTATTCGGCGTTCCCTCAATGAAGTTTTCGAAGCTTATTACATCTATCAACGGTCTAAAACGTCAGAGGGGACATGCAAGACGATCTGATAGATCGTCACGTTGTTTCAGTTTGCCTTTTTGACCTGCCGGTTTTCACGTTCCTTCATCTTATAGACGGCATCGATTACATTTATTACCATAGCGTCCCAGCGAGTATAGAGACGAAGGTCACCATCCGTCCCATCAATGGGTGATTACAGATTTTCCCAGACGGATGCGTATCACCGAGATATCCAATCATTCTTAAAGGCGTATGCAGGCATACCCCTGCAATACCGTACGATCACCACGCTACCAGGGTGGACAACTGTGATGGTGTATGTGTTATGTTCATTAGATCTGTAGTTTTTTTAAAGTTGCGTGCATATTTTATCCTGCTTACCTGACGTACTTCTCTGCTTGTTACAGTAAACAATTGAATCCTCAGCTGGCGATGCATCTGCCTCATTAAATTATGAGGAAGTTTCGTCACCAAAAAATTCGTTCTCTTTTTAATAGGGTTTGGTAATTCACGTATATAAAATTCGTTCTCTTTTTAATAGGGTTTGGTAATTCACGTATATAAAATTCGAAATGCTAAGCAGAGATATTTATTATTACGCCGAAGGCGTGTCCTATATGTTATCCATCAATGAACCAAAAGTGTCAAGAAGTCCGGCAAGGTGCTAAAACTAATCTTAGCCGTTCATAATTTTTCACAAAAATTTCGGCTGTTTTCATCGTCTTTTACTGCTTTCCCCGCGGTTATTGGTTTCCGCTCTTTCAAACTCACGGCAATTTGAGATTGTCGTTGGCCTTAGGACACTTTCTAGTTGTATCATACGTCCGTCAAATCGAAATGCAGATATCGAAATGCAACTTGCATTTTCGCCGGCTCGGGTAGGAAGGTGGTGTTTACTGGAAACAGCTATGGCATTAATTTTGTACGGGGATTTTACAAATCTCTTCATATTCCCTGGTGTGCTTTAAATAATATCTGTAAGCTGGTGTTGAAGATTTTCTCATTCATGTGCGTCTATTACCTAGCGTCGTATTCCACTCTCATCTCTCAAATCAGACCCTTGCGTCCCCAGTTTGTCAAGGATAAATCAATATTCAATGCTCGATGGTCATTTATTGACTTTCCCCTCGACTCCACTCCTGATTTCCCACGACAATGTCTATTTGGTATATTAATTTTTTAATTAATAAAGATGACAATGAAGTGTCTCTTCCTTATCCTCTTGCTCCTATCAGGGTTGATCCAAAATCGTACATAGTCCGAGCTTCAACGGCCACAGCTCCTGCAATCAGAGACCAGAGCGTTTCATTGAAAGACCTATTCCAAAGCTCCTATTTTGGCACAGGCTGGGAGTACGCTAGCAAATATGATATGATCGGGTTGGAGACCTGTTCGTTATAGTTGGTGAAACAGTGAGACTGCCTCATGAGGATATCCAATTCTTCGGTATGTGCAATAATCGTATTCCATGAGACGATGTCTCATTCGTTCATGAGGTCAAACACTTCAAGAGCATCAACCAAACTCCCGTACTTGACATACATGTTAATAAGCTTATCCTAAAAAGTTGTCCATAAAACAAATGCAAATCGCCTCTAAGCGATGAAAGTGTGGATGTTTTTCGCTTGTGAAAGGTTATTCTTGAGAATGCAGGGTTGCAATAATTGAAGATATGTAAAGGAATCTCCAAGGTGGTTGTGTGTACTAAGCATAACGTGCAGTGCCCAGGATGTGTAGTAAACATGAATCCTTGATATTTTTATAAGAGCCCATCAATCAAGTTTTAGTTTTAAATGTCAGGTTTCAATTTCTAACAATTCAGATTTCAGATTTTTGTTTTTTCTAAATAATTATGTTCCAAAAGTTCAAATTCCAATATTTGTTTTTTAAATTTCAGTTACAGGATTTTCAAGATATTAACATATTATAGATGTGGTTCAGAATACTGGTATCTGGGCTACTTGATATGCCTCTATTCATGAAAACCTTAAAGTTTGCAATGCTTCATTGAGTTGGCACATTGCAAGACGGTTCCATATTTTATCTGTATCTGAATCTGTTCCTTATATTGGTGGAGTTTTCTGCATTTTATCTGTATCTGAATCTATTCCTTTAGCCTCTCTATCTGTAATGCCTGGTTGTTCTTTCCACTACAACATGTTCAGTGTAGATGTACATTTCAAATTATTCTTTCAAACAGTTTGGTTATGATTTGGTCCAGCTTGCTGACACGCCCTTATTGATGGTCGCCTCATGACCATTCTAATCATTGAATGCCTATTTAAAAGAAAAGAAGATCCACAAATTTATGGTTACGGCATAAACTTGCAATAAGCAATACTGAACATTGATCAACTTCATCGACAACATCAATACTTACATGGGTGAACTTTTTCGAATCTAACCAAATTTTACAACATTTAATATAACAGGGGCACAAGCATAGTGAAATATTATTCTAGTTAATTTGGAGAACTTGTCTCTTTCGAAACATTTATCTTTGCTCTTTTTCCATTTTTTCTAAATTCTGTTTCTAGACAAATGGGGCAGCATATAATAATATAATAATAATAATTATAATATAATTATTATTTATTTAATATAATATTATATAGTCTAATTGGAACCTTTTGCATGGACTATTAGGGGTGATGTTTTTGGAGGTCCCCCATTTGTGGCATCTCTGACAGGCTAAAAATTCCGCTTTTACTAATTAAAAACAAATTATATAACATAAATATAATATAATTTAAAATAATTATATATTACAATATACTTTAATATAATTACATTATATAATATTATTTAAATATGAACAATAACTATTAATATAAATATAATCTAATCTAATACCTAACCCAATCGTGAATAATATAATAATTATAACATAACATAATTTGAATTTGATATATTAATAAATATTAAATAATATAGTAATAATACATAAAAAATAAAATAATAATATTATCACATAATACAAATATATAATAATAATAATACTAATAATAATTTAAAAAAAAACAAAATCATTTACTAAATGATCCACCAATTCACTCATAAATTACACAAATATATATAAAAAATAAATCATTTTTTTTTGCCTAATTTACTTCCACACCTATTCGGCGTACCCATTGCACACCAAGTTACAATTGCTAGTAATAATAGAATTGTAGCAAATAGACTCAAGTCTGCATGCAACAAGTGGTCACTGAAGTCTCTGGATGTCGCTAAAATAATTTTTTATATTAAAGAAACGATGAGATATTATCACTTCAATCATAGTTTATCACACAACCGTACACAAATGATGATCTGCTCTTTTTTGAACTTGAATTCTGTCAACTGCTTACCTACTTCTTCATGCAATGCAATGAGATATTTATCTTCAATATATTTTCGTTTGGGTTATTCTCTGTAAAATTATCGTGGTGTCTCTCTGTCAGTTGGTCTGAAGCGATACTTTTCTTTCCTTTGGTCCAGAGTTTTGTGCAGTGCTCGTGTTCGTCTTCTTTAAAGGTATGTCTTATTCTTTCTTTCCCTGCAATTTTCTTGGCCTCACCTTTCCTACTTTCAAATCTCTGCCTAATCTTCCATGATAAAGAATCCATGTCTTTAGATAGAAAAAGATTGTGAATCTGTGAGTACTCTTTAAGTTGTTTCTGGTACAAGTTTTCTGAAACTTTTTAAAGTTTAGACAAGTGTAAATAATAAATGCTCAAAATAAGTAGACTTCAAAGACATGAGGTTTTGCTTTCTCTCTTTCTCTCTTCATAGCTGAATGTGTTGGGAAATGAGGTGTCTCAACCTTGTTGCATATTTCCCGTAATAGTTATTTTTATTTAATATTTTCCTACAGCTGTTACATATTGTTGGTGCTTTGAAAATTGGTTTATTAGATGTCAAAATATGCTCACATAGTGGTATATTATGGAAGGCCTATTTTTAGGCATATTACAACAGATTCTATGACATATGTAAGAGTCAAAAATAGGAGATTTCATTTTGGACGTGAGAGCTTATTTTTAGACTGGAATCTTGCTAGAGAAGCCAAGCACATGGTTTCTTGTATAGCTAGAAGTCTATAAATTGAAGCTTTGAGGAGTAGTTTGTGTGTGTTGAGTTTGCAGGGATTGTTATGCTGTTGGAATGCTGCCGGAATTCTTTTAGAGTTGTTTATTGGTGATACTTTTGTAATAAACTTGCTCTGCAAGTGCATGTAATCTTGTTATTGGATTTGAAATACATCGAGCAGGCTTTGGAGTGGGGTTTTTTTCTCTCGAAAGGGTTTTCCCCACATATATCTGGTGTTTTGTGTTTCACTGTTTATTTCATGTTTTAAATGTGCTTATGAATTTTATGTAATTGTTAGATCAATTTTAAATGGTTTTGCATAACCTCTTCTCAAGATTGGTGTAGGAAATTGTTTCCACTACTCTAATTTCCTTACAAGTGGTATTAGAGCTTGATCACCTTTAGTTTCAATTGTGGGTTGTTGGGTTTTTTGAAATAATCAAGGTTTGAGTGGGAGCTTGTGCAGAGGATATTTTGTGATCTTGTTGCAAATATTTTTCAGATGGCGAGATCTTCTGGGAGGATTGAGGTAGAGAAGTTTTTTGGCACAAATTTTAAAATGTAGAAGCTAAAGATGGAAGATTTGTTGATTGATTGAGATCTATGGGATGCAGTGGATGAAAATGTCTAGAGGCCTAGGGATCCAGCTTTGACTACAAAATATGATGTAATGTATAGAAAAGCTAAAGGTCTCATTAGACTATATTTTGCAGATTTAATCTTGATAAATGTCCACGAAGAACCCACTTTGAAGGCTCTTTGTAAGAAGTTGGGTGAGATATACCACGCTAAATCTCTAGTAAATAAGATTTTCTTGAGGAAGAAGTTGTATTCTTTGAGAATGGAAGAAGGTGGACGAATTTTTGAGCATCTGGAAACATTCAATATGTTGGTGACTCAATTGACCTCAGTTGGGGTTAAGATGGATGAAGAAGAAAGGTGTCAAACTTTTTTGTGTTCGCTGCTAAACTCATGAGACAGCCTAGTCATGCCCATTGGGAGCACTTCTGTCATATTGAAGATGGAGGACATTGTTGGTTCTCTACTCTTCAAAGAGATGAGAAGGAAGGTCTCTCTGAATGCCAAAGAGGCTTTGAGTGTTTGAGGAAGAGAAAAAGAACAAGGCAAGGATGAGAAGCAACATGGCTGTTCCAAGTCCAAAAATAAGGGGAGATCAAAATTTCCTAGTAAGTCCAAGACAATATGCTGGAACTATGGCAAACCCAGACACTTTTGAAAGGATTGTAAAGAAGAAGAAGAAGCAAGATTCTTATTTTGAGTTTGAAAAGGAATATGAAGATGCCTTTATTGACGCCTTGGCCACTTGTGGAGGTGATAATGTATGGTTGATAGACTCAAGTGCATCTTTCCACATGACTCCTAACAGAAATTGGTTTAGTAAGTATGAAAACTATGATGGTGGTAAGGTGTATTTGGGTGATGACTCTTTTCTTGATATTGTTGGCCGTGGTAGTATTCATGTGAAATTTTTTGATGGTAGAGTTAGACGATTTGATGGTGTCTTGCATATCCCAGGACTAGCAAGAAATTTATTATCTATTAGCAAGCTAATAGATGCGGGTGTGCATGTACAGTTTTTTGAAGCAGGTGTAAAAATGGTGAGAGGTGCTATGGTGATAGCGAGAAGAAGAAAATTGGGTACATTATACCAGCTCGATGCATGCACAGTTGAATGTAATAACACTTCTAATAAGATTAAGCCAAAAACTACTTCGCTGAAAAAAGAGATGGTTTCCTCTTTTGTGGATGGTTGTGGCTTCTAGGTACCTAAGGGTGCTCTATCTACCGAATCAAAGTTGCCTGCAGAGAATACCATGTTATGGCACCAAAGGCTTGGCCACATTGGAGAGAAGGGTTTAAAAGCCCTGAAAAATAAGAACCTCGTTGAGGGGTTGAATGGTTGCGATCTAGAGTTTGATTTCTGTGAACATTGTATTTATAACAAACAGAACCGCGTTCATTTTTACTCATCTTCTCATAGGTCTTCATGTATCTTGGATCTGATTCATTCTAATGTATTTGGTCCTATTGATGTTTCTTCTATTGGTAAATCAATTTATTATGTTACTTTTATTGATGATTTTAGTAGGAGGATATGGGTGTATTTTTTAAAGAGTAAATTCTAATTTTTCAGTTGTTTTAAGGAGTTCAAGGCTATGGTAGAAACTCAGACTGGAAATAAAATTAAATGTTTGAGGACTGACAATGGCGGTGAGTACTGTTCTGCAGACTTTGATAAATTCTCTACAGATTGCAGGATTGAAAGACAAAAGACAACTATGGTGTGAAAGGATACAACCTTTGGGACTCTGTTGCACAAAAGGTAATTTATTCCAGAAGTGTTATTTTAGAGAGATCAAATCTTCTCATGTTACTTTTCAGCCAGAACAACATATATAAATTGAATAGAAAAAGGATGTGGTTCAAATTCCTTCTACACCTGAGGAAGTTGAATTGATACCCCAAAATAGACAAGAAGTTGAGGAGAGTTCATCAAGCTCTAGATCTTCAGAAGAGGAGGAAGAAGTGGAAGAACCTCCACCTCAGCTTGTTCGAAGGTCTACAAGGCAAAGGAAACCACCTAAAGGTATGTGTATTCACCTGATGATTGGAAGTGTATACTTGCTTTGAGTACTAACATTGATGAACTGATGCAAGAGGCTTTGGGTACGAATGATTCAGAGTCCTGGATAATAGCCATGGATGAAGAGATGGCAGCTCTTAAAAGGAATGATACATGGGACCTTGTACCATTGCCTAAAGGTCAGAAACCTATTGGATGTAAATGGGTGTTTAAGAAAAAAATTGGTTCAGATGGAAATGTTGAAAAGTATAAGGCACGGTTGGTTGTGAAGGGATACTCTCAAGTTGAGGGTATTGATTATGGTGAGATCTTTTCTCTTGTTGCTAAAATGACATCCATTTGATTTTTATTATCTATTGCAGTAGCTTATGATCCAGAGGTGGAACAAATGGATGTGAAAACTACGTTCCTTCATGGTGATTTGGAGGAAGAAATTTATATGACATAGTCTGAGCACTACATTGTAAAAGGTAAAAGCAAGTTGGTTTGTAAGTTAAATAAATATATGTATGGCCTTAAACAAAGTCCTAAGATGTGGTACCAGAAGTTTGATACATATGTATTGAGTTTGGGATTTTTGCGGTCTAAATTTGATCACTATGTATATTTTAAATCAGATGGTGATTATTTCTTGGTAATTGCTTGATATGTTGATGACATGTTTGTTGGGAAAGGAAAAGGTTTGATTGTAGAATTGAAATCTCAGCTCTCTACAAAATTTGAAATGAAAGATCTTGGTGCAGCAAAACACATACTTGGAATGGAGATTAAAAGAGATCGTGAGAATAGAAAGCTATGGCTTAGCCAGAGTAAGTATGTCTGTTCTATTTTGCAAAGGTTCAACATGCAGGATTGTAAACCACTTTGTGTTCATGTTACATTGGGAATGAATCTCTCTATTTCACAATGTCCTACATCCCCATCAAAGATGGAAGACATGAGCAGAGTGCCTTACCAAAGTGCAGTTGGAAGCTTAATGTATGTTGTGGTTCAAGTACAAGACCATAAATTGCCCAAGTAGTGGGAGTTCTTTCATGTTTTATGTCTAATCCTAGAAGAGTGCATTGGGATGCAGTTAAGAGGGTCTTCAAATATTTGCGGGGTACAATAGAGTACTCTATATGTTTTCATGGTACAAGAGATCAACATTCCCTGAGTATTCATGGTTTTGTGGATTTAGATTGTGTTGGTGATGTTGATAGCAGAAGGTCCACCAGTGCATATGTGTTTACTCTTAATGGTGGCACAATCAGGTGGATGAGCAAGTGACAGGTTGTGGTCGCTTTGTCCACTACTGAGGCAGAGTATATGGTAGCTACCCATGCCTGTAAAAAAGCCACTTGGCTGAAGCATTTGTGTTTAGATATTGGATTGAAACAGAGTGCAGTTACACTTTATTGCGATAGTCAGAGTGCAATCTGTCTTGCGAGGAACCTGACTTTTCATGCCAGGACCAAACACATTGATGCTCAGTATCGCTTTGTGAGAGATATGGTCGAGGATGGTAGGGTGAAGCTGGAAAAGGTAGAGACTATGGCAAATGTTGCAGATGCATTAACTAAGCCCACAAGCACAACAAAATTCAGGTGGTGTTCTGAGTCTATGGGCCTTTTGGCCCCTAGTAGTTGATCCATGATGGTGTTTTTTTTCCCTCAGCTTTTGCAAGGTATTTGACAAGTGGGAGAATGTTGGGAAATGAGGTGTCTCAACCTTGCTGCATATTTCTCGTAATAGTTATTTTTATTTAATATTTTCCTACATTTGTTACACATTGTTGGTGCTTTGAAAATTGGTTTATTAGGTGTAAAAAGATGCCCACATAGTGGTATATTATGGAAGGCCTATTTTTAGGCATATTATGACAGATTCTATGACATCTGTAAGGGTAAAAAATAGGGGATTTCATTTTGGACGTGAGAGCTTATTTTTAGTCTGGAATCTTGCTGGAGAAGCCAAGCACATGGTTTTGTAAAACCATAGATGGTTTCTTGTATAACTAGAAGTCTATAAATTGAAGGCTTGAGGAGTAGTTTGTGTGTTGAGTTTGCAGACCTGTATTGTTATGTTGTTGGAATGCTGCCAGAATTCTTTCAGAGTTGTTTATTGGTGATACTCATGTAATAGACTTGCTTTGCAAGTGCATTTAATCTTGTTATTCAGTTTGAAATACATTAAGTAGGCTTTGGAGTGTGGGGTTTTTCCTCCTGAAAGGGTTTTCCCCACATATATCTGGTGTTTTGTGTTTCATTGTTTATTTCATGTTTTAAATGTGCTTCTGAATTTTTTGTAATTGTTTTATCAATTTTAAATGGTTTTGCATAATCTTTTCTCAAGATTGGTGTAGGAAATTGTTTCCGCTACTCTAATTTCCTTACAGAATGCATGTTTGCTTACATTACCATACAAACAACCTATGGTAGGTGGTATCTTTGGTTTGTCTTTTTTTTAGTAAATTTATATCTAATGTTATTTTAAAAAAAAGTAATGGTACTTGTTATATATATATTTACAAAGTATTATAATATTATTGTATTTTTTAATATTTATATTATTTTGCTAATGTGTAAATAATTACATACTTGTTTTTAAGAATTCAAATATATATTAAAATTCTCATAAATATAAATATATCACATTTATTATATATTTAAATGGAACGTTTGTTTTATACACAAATTTTTGAACATTCCATGCTAAGTGGTTACTTATACTTTAACCAATACAGTAAAAAAAGAAAACTTTGTGTCCTCTACATTGTCATGTTTATATTTATTTTAAGTCATATATTCTTTATCACAACATATAATACATAGTTCTAGTTTACTTAATTTTATAATTCTTGTATAATTAATATACACATTTTCTCTTGTTTCAACATATTAAAATTACAGTGATGTCTTTAAGAGAAAATATTGGTACCCAAAATTCATAGAAAATAGTTGCATATCTTCTGTAATGAAATCAATGCTTAACCAAATTACAATAACCCATAATCAATCAGAGATCTGATCTGATCGTGACAATTTGTGTATTTCAATGGTGTATTGCAAATACCCATAACAATTAAAATAATAATGAAACAAACATGTATTTAGTCATGGATGACAAATAATAAGATAATAAAATTTTAAAAAAATCATTATTTTTAATTTTATTTTTTCTTTGCTAATGTAATTTCCTTTTTTAAGTTAATCCAATAAAAAATAATAATAAAATAAATAAAATATATTTGACAAGCTCTTTTACATTCTTATTTGGTTGTGGTCCTTGAAATTTATGCACTTCAACATCATTTTCAAAAATTCACTGTATCAACATATCCATATTTCAATTTTTGGGCCCTCAGCAATTTTTGGTAAACAAATAATCTAAATTTGGAAAAATGAAGCATGCATGACTAAAAATAAAGACAAAAGAAAATTGGATGAAGATTTCTCCTCATAAATAACAAAGAGAATGGAAGAAAATGCACACAAGATAATTAAATATGTTATACTTCCAAAAAAAAAAATTCTGAATATAATTTATTTCAATCTCTTTTGAAATGAATTTTATTAAAGTTTGGTGACTCCTTGCTTGACTTGTTTTTAAGTAATTTTTTTTTTTTGGATGAATAAGCGTCACATATTTGTTAGCATAATGTATTACATTGGTTGCAGTTTGTTAGCGCAAGTAGATTAATTGTTTCTATGATAGTTAAATTGTTTCTCCTTCAAATTGCTTGTGCTCTATTGTATAAATGCTTTTGCATAGTGGTGAATAAATTATCAAGTATTTATCGAGCATTCTCCAACATTTGGTATTAGAGCCACTCTTTTTTGTATGGTGATTCATTGCAGACATTGGTGTCTGTATATGGCAAAGACATGAGCTGAAGTTGCAGACATTTTTCTTCACACTGAAGTGTTTTCTCCTACGCATAAGAATGTCGATGCTGATGTGTGTAAAGGAATCTAAATACAAATAGGCGTGTGAAAGAGGCATCTGATTTATCACATTTCTACTTAGAAAATAAGGGTGAGGATGCAAATCAAATCCTAGCCCTTTTGGAGATGTCACCATGGTATTTGAATCTACAGTGGCGTAGAATCCTTGCATTTGATAGGCGTGCCAACATGGTAGAGAAAATAGGTGGTAAGGACTTGGCGTGATAGAGTTATGCACATGGAAGTTTGAGGAAGAGGATTACCAAGCGTCAGGTCCACAACATTGAGACTCTACGGAAGCCATAACATGATTGTGGAGGGTATCACAATAAGAAAATATCGACAATGCCATCTCAAGTTTGACAGTTGTACTTTTGTTACAATAGTTAACATCATAACCTCCTCTCCTTTTAACAGTTGATAATGATGGATAATGTATCCCTTTATATTTTTGCATTTGTTTGGGCCCCTTTTTGTTAAATTAAGCTTAATATTACCTTGATTTAGTGTTGTAATATGTTTAACTTGTTCACATTAGGTCTTAGACCCTTGTAAACTAAGCGAACCTAGTTGTGTCTTATTTAAAGTGTTGTAAAGTGTACTTTTACATTTTCACACTAATGTAAGGTTTTATTAATAAATTGGACTTCTTTATGCCTTAATTGACCTAATTTTGCATCCAAAAACCTTAATTAATGCGTCTTTCCAAGGATAATCTCAACATTTATCAACATCCAATCATAATTCATGTGTTTTTGGATTGTATGGCCCATATTTAGTGATTTGGGACTCATACGCCACCTTGGACATATGAGTCCCACTTAAGTTTTGGGGCCCCAATTTGGATTTTGCATCAATCTAATCCTTTCTTGAAAAATGTGTCCCAAGCTTAGCCCAATGGGACTCATACGCCACAACTGGCGTATGAGGCCCGCTTAGCTTAGACCTAAATTAAATTCAAATTCTTGTCGAGATTTTATTCTCCTAGATTTGATGTTGGCTTGTAGAGTTGTAATTTCAAGAAATTTGGCATAAACAAGGATAAATACAAGGTTATTTCACTCATTTTCACCTAAGACTTTCAAGAGAGTATTCCTAATAACAAGTCTATGATTACAATAATTCACAAGAGTATTCAAGGACATTCAAGATCATCTTTAAAGCATTCAAAGGAAGATTTCTTCATCATTTATTCTAGCAATTCAAGATCCATCATCATGCCAAAGACATCTAGTGTATCAAGCATGTTGTTGAGCTAATGTTGTTGATGTAGCATTGAAGATCCATTTGCAAGTATTGTTCCACATCCAATTTGAGATCGAGATCTACATTCTTCATGGCCACTTCATGTTAGTTTGCAGATTTGTATTCCAAGACAACATCCAAAGTATCATCATTTCATGTTTCATGTTTCATTTCCTTATTTCATTATTTCATCATTTGGTTTAATTACCTAAATGGGGTTTGACCAAGACAAACCCCTATTCCCTAAAAAAACAACACTTTTTCTCTCTTTGTGTGAGTGCAGGTTTATAGGTTGAAGACAAAGTGGATTTGAATCCTTCAAAAGTATCAAGATTGTAAAGTTGTAAAAGTTGCAAAAGTTGTCATGTAAAGTTGTTAGGGCTCACAAAAACTCATTTCTAGAGCAAGATATCCAACCTATCTACATGAAACCAATGGGAAAAGGCTTATTTGATCCATCTTTAAAGGCTCACAATGTTTTGCATTAGAATTTTTCTCTTGGGACACTTCGCAACAAAACAAGACTAATACGCCACTTGTGGCATATGAGTCCCAATATACCTATTTTTGGGTATCTTATGTAGATCCTGATTCAACAGTTCCAAATTTTTGTTTCCACCTAGAAACCATAGTCTATGATTGATATGCCTAGACTAGCATATGAGTCCCAATGGGTATTAAACAATAAGATTTCAGGGTTTTGAAGCTTGTTTTGACCTTAGCCTTCTTCCAGGTGCACTTTTGTACTTTCTCAATCTTTTATTTTGCATTTTAATTTCATTTCCTAGGTCATTTAGCTAGGTTTTGCATGGTACTTTGCATATTACATTCATTTATTATCTTTCCAAGCCTTGGCTTGGTGGTGAACCCTCTATCTATCTTTGATCACACCCTATGATACCTTATTTCAAGATATCTTTCACCTTTCTACCTTCAGATTGAGATCTCTAAGGTTTCCTTGAGTGTAACAAGTGTGGAATAGGAACCCTATCCCTTGTGCTCCATCTCCTCAAAGGTGGGGCACCTTGTTTCCAACATTACATTTTGGTGAACCTGCATTTAAAACACCTATTTTTGATTTGGAGTGCATTATAATTCTAGAGATCTAGCTTGTATTAATTAATTGGCATCTAGGGTTTCAAACTTTGCATTAGTGAAAGTGCATATAGGTTGCATTTTTGTTGGAAATATATGCCTCAATCACCAAGTCGTTGTGACCTATCTTCTGTCTCACTGAACATTCCTATCGCTGTGACAGTTTATTCGTTATAACCTCTCACCGCTCGTGGAGATCTCTGGCCGACAAGCCATTCAATTGGATAGCGGGAAGAGTCTTGGATGTTTTCTATGAGCTCTCAGCGATATGGATGTCTTGCCGAACGCTTATACATTGGAGTCATTGGGATAACCTTTGGTGGCTCAGTAAGAAGTCTTATTGAGTAATATGTCTCGCCGACAAGGTTTAATATGAAGTCTTCGGGGAAAGTCTTGGAGTTTTGGTATGACTTATATCGATAAGGAATGTCTCACCGACGGTATTCACTCAGAGCAACACAAAGGGTCTCGGTGTGAGGTCTTTGCGATGGGAAAAGGTCTTGCTGAATAGTAGTATGGTTTCAGAGTAACGTATGAAAGCTCGGCGAAGCCTTTTGGCGAAAGATATGTCTTGCCGACCGTTCGGTGCTCGGTGAAACATATGGATCTCAGAGTAGAGTCTCAGTGAAGGATGATAGTCTTGGCGACTGCTGATGGCTTTTGTGTAACTTTATGTATCTCGATGAAACCTCTTGGCGAGCGGTAAGTCTTGCTGATAGGAATGTTGAGATCGTTGTGACTTTGAATATCAGTATGTGGTCTCACCGAAGAGCGATAGTCTTGTCGAATGGAAAACTCATGTCTATGTGACTTGTGGAGCTTCGATATGACATCTCAATGAAAGTGATATGTCTTGGCAACATGGCGAAAGCTGAGTGATAGCTCTCAAAACTCGATGTAACATCTTTTCGATAGGTAAACTCTTAGCGATATCGAATATGAAGTCTTTGGGCATCGGGGAGACACTTCTTGTGTCTCACCGGCATGCCGATATAGTGTGAAGTCGTTTGACCGAGTGAGACTATCCTATTTGGCTCATTGTCAACCAATAGGAGAAGCCGAATGGGAACCATTGGAAGGCAATCCATTGTGACAGTTCTGTGAGGAAGTTCGATAGATAGGGAATGCCATGGATATAGTTTGCAGTTGCAGATGCTTGAAGGTTCGATGGTTGTTTCGATCAACACGTGTGTGAACAGTTTGAAATGTATTAGAGTGAATTCTATTATGTGTAGACTGTAACGTGATGGTTCCTGTACAAGATTGATCATAGTGGAAGTTTCTGTAATATGACATCAGAAAGATAAGTCAAAACATTTGTATGTAATTTCTATTACTGTAATACAAATTGATTTCTCTTGGTGTGGTGGGTTTTTCTCTCGTAAGGGTTTTCCCACGTATATCTGGTGTTCATGTGTGATTGTCAAATAATTTGTTTCTACTATCTACTTCATAGTGCATCTTAATTGAACCGTAATTGAAAAATTAAAAGTATATCTACATTCTTCCCTGAGGCATCTAGCTTTCCTTACAAGTGGTATCAGAGCCTGGCTAGTTGTGTTATCCTTGTGGGTACGTTGGGTTTTTTGTGTCAATTCTGTTCAGTGGGAGTCCTGTAGAAGTTTGTCAATTTCTAATTACAGATTGAGATGGCTAGCACATTAGGAAATATTGAAATAGAGAAGTTCAATGGCAGCAATTTTGAGTTGTGGAAACTTAAGATGGAGGATCTCTTAGTGGATCATGATCTGTGGATTGTTGTGTCTGGAGTGAAACCTACAGGCATGAAGCAAAAAGATTGGGACTTTGCAGATAGAAAGTCTAAGGGGCTGATAAGGCTCTGTTTGGCAGACTCTGTTCTTCTCAATGTGCATGAAGAGAAGACTATCTCTTCCTTGTGGAAGAGATTGGCATATATTTATCAGGGGAAGTCTTTGGTGAATAAACTGTTCCTGACGAAGAAGTTGTACTCTTTGAGAATGCAGGAAGGAGGGTCTGTAGCTGATCATTTGAATGCTTTTAACATGTTGCTTGCTCAGTTAACATCCATTGGTGTGAAGACTGAAGAAGAGGATTGTTGTATGCTATTATTGTGTTCTTTTCCAGACTCGTGGGATCATCTGGTGATGGCTATTGGAAGTACAACATCCAGTTTCAAGATGGAAGATGTTGTTGGTTCTTTGTTGTCAGAAGAAATGAGAAGGAAATCTTCTGAGATGGCGAAGGAAGCTCTTGCTGTCAGAGGAAGATCGAAAGAGAAAGGCAAGAAGAAGGACAAGAAGTCCAAATCGAAATAAGAGGGGAGATCAAAGTCTTCTGGAAAGAAGTCCAAGGTGAAGTTTTGGAATTGTGGGCAACCTGGTCATGTCTGAAAGGATTGTAAAGAGGAGAAGAAGAAGAAGAAGTATTCTTCCGACAATGACTCTTCTCATAGTGATGCAGACGCCTTCATTGCAGTCTTGGCTACACATGCATCAGATGATGTCTGGATAATTGATTCTGGTGCATCTTTTCACATGACATTTCAAAAGATTGGTTCACAAAGTATGAAGAATACGATGGTGGAAAGGTGTACTTGGCAAGTGATTCAACTTTGGAGATAGTTGGTCGTGGAAGAGTCAGAATACAATTTCCTGATGGCAGAGTAAAGGGAATTAATGATGTTATGCACATACCAGGTCTGGCTCAAAATTTACTGTCTGTCAGTAAGTTAAATGATATTGGAGTACAAGTCATGTTTTCTGGGAATGGCTGCAAGATGACTAGAGGTTCAATGGTGCTGGCTAGAGGTGCTTGAATTGGTACCCTGTACAAGTTGGATGCACAGGTTGTTCAATGTAACAGTGTTTCTATAAAGTCACAGAAAGCTACTCGTGGAGGTAAAGAGGGAAATATCCCTAATTATGTACTCTATGGAAGTAAAACTTCCAGCAGAGAAGACTATGCTCTGGCATCATAGGTTAGGTCACATAGGAGAAAAAAGTTTAAAAACCTTGAAGAATAAAAACCTGGTTGAGGGGCTTGAAGATTGTAATCTTTAATTTGAATTTTGTGAACACTATATATATGGAAAACAACACCGTGTTTTGTTTTATTCCAATCCTCATAAATCTTCTGGTTTGCTAGATTATATCCATTCAGATGTATTTGGTCCAGTGGATGTTCCTTCTTTGTCTAAATCAAGATACTATGTGTTGTTCATTGATGATTATTCAAGAAAAGAATTTGTTTATTTTTTGAAAAGTAAATAAGAAGTGTTCAGTCGATTTAAGGAATTTAAGAACATTGTTGAAAATTAGACTAGTAGAAAAATAAAATTCTTAAGGACTGATAATGGTGGTGAATTTTATTCTGATGAGTTTGAAAGATACTGTAAAGACCATGGGATTAAAAGACATAAGACTACACCTTATACTCCACAACAAAATGGAGTTGTAGAAAGGTTCAATAGGATAGTGATGGAGAGAGCACGAAGTATGCTGAGTAGTGCTGGCTTGGAGGAGAAGTTATGGGCTGAGGCTGTATCTACTGCATGTTACCTAATTAATCGTTCTCCAAATTCTGCTCTTGTTGAGAAAACACCTTTGGAATCATGGTCTGGTAAGAAGCCCTCTTTAAGACATATTCGTGTTTTTGGCTATGAGGCATATGCTCATGTGTCGGATGTGAAAAGATCTAAACTGGATAACAAGGCTGTCAAATGTATTTTTATTGGCTATAGTGTTGTCATAAAAGGATACAAGCTTTGGAATCCTGATACAAAGAAGATTGTATACAACAGAAGTGTAATCTTTCATGAGCTGAAACCTTCCACTTTGGATGTGCAGTTAGAGACACAATAAGGATGTAGCTTTAATTCCTCCTACACCAGAGAAAGAGGAATTGAAAATTCAAAATGTACCTGAAACTGAGGAGAGCTCAAGCAGTTCTGAAAGTTTTGAAGAAGAAGAAGAACCTTAGCCTCAGCAAGTGAGGAGGTCAACCCGTGAAAGAAAACAACCAGATAGGTATGGGTTCTCTTTGATAGATTCTACTTGTGCCTTTGCTTTAATTTCTAGCACTAATGAGCCTAGGACTGTAAAAGAGGTATTTAATATGTCTGATTCAAACTCTTGGTTGGAAGCCATGAATGAAGAAATGGCATCATTAGAAAAAAATGAAACTTGGAGTTTGGTGCCCTTGCCTAAAGGTAGAAAAGTTGTTGGCTGCAAATGGGTATTCAAAAAGAAGATTGGTCTGGATGGCAGTGTGGAAAAATATAAGGCAAGATTGGTTGCAAAGGGTTATTCCCAGGTAGAGGGAATTGATTATGGGGAAATATTTTCTCCTGTAGCTAAGCTGACATCTATCAGATTTCATTTGTCACTTGCAACAACTTATGACTTAGAGGTCGAACAGATGGATGTGAAGACAACATTTCTTGATGGTGATCTTGAAGAAGAAATCTATATGTCCCATCTTGAGCACTTTGTTGAAAAAGGTAAAGAGAATATGGTTTGCAAGTTAAAAAAGTCTTTGTATGGGTTAAAGCAGTCACCTAGAATGTGGTACCAGAAATTTGATACTTTTGTATTGTCTTTGGGATTTGTGAGATCAAAATATGATCATTGTGTTTATTACAAAGCTGAAAGTGATCAAGTACTTATTATTGCTCTCTATGTTGATGATATGTTGTTCATAGGAAATAGTAAACTAATGATTTCTGATATTAAGTCTCAATTGTTTGCTAAGTTCGAAATGAAAGATCTTGGTGCAACAAGGTATATTCTGGGGATGGAGATAACCAGGGACATAAATAGTAGAAAACCTTGGCTCAATCAGAGTAAGTATATCAGGACTGTTCTAGAGAGATTTTGCATGAATGAGTGCAAGCAACTAGTTGTTCCAATCTTGCAGGGAATGAAGCTATCTGTTGAAGATTGTCCAAAATATCCAACTGAGATGGAGGACATGACTAGTGTACCCTATGCTAGTGTGGTTGGAAATATCATGTATGCAATGGTCTGTACAAGGCTAGACATTGCCCAAGCAGTGGGAGTACTTAGTCAATTTATGGCTAATCCAGGAAGAACACATTGGGATGTTGTGAAAAGAGTTTTCAAATATTTGAAGGGCACTTCAGATTTTGCTTTGTGTTATCATGGGAACTTGGTTGTAATCACAGAGGACTCTCAGTATTTGAGGCTATGTGGATTCTGATTGGACAGGGGACATTGACAGCAGGAGGTCCACTAGTGGATACATTTTCATGATGAATGGTGGTGCAGTGAGCTGGATGAGCAAGCAGGAGGTTGTAGTCACTTTGTCCACTATGGAGGCTGAATACATGGCAGCTACTCATGCTTGTAAAGAAGCAGTTTGGTTAAAAATTTTGTGTTCTAACATTGGTTTTGATGCAGGGGAAATAACTATTTTTTGTGACAATCAGAGTGCAATTTGTTTGGCAAAGAACCCTACTTTCCATGCCAGGACGAAACATATAGACGTACAGTACCACTTTGTACGAGATATGGTGGAGGATGGAAAGGTCAGTTTGGAAAAAGGTTGATACTCTAGAGAATGTTGTAGATTCATTGACGAAGCCAGTGAGCACAGACAAGTTCAGGTGGTGTGCCAGTTCAATGGGCCTTAGTGCCCATGATTTTCAGTAAGTTATGTTGTGCTCTGGAGGTGTCTGTGTGATCTTCGTCAAGTGGGAGATTGCTGGAAATATATGCCTCAATCATCACAGGCTATAACCTCTACTGAAGCAAACTTGGTATGACATCCATCATGTCTAGCCAACTAGTAGCTTTGATACATTATGATTTTTTCAGGTCGTTGTGACCTAGCTTCTGTCTCACCAAACGTTCCTATCGTTGTGGCAGTTTATTTGTGATAACCTCTCATCGCTAGTGGAGATCTCTTGCCAACAGGCCATTCAATCGGATAGCGGGAAGAGTCTTGGATGTTCGCTATGAGCTCTCAGTGATATGGATGTCTCACCGAATGCTTATACATTGGATTCATCCAGATAACCTTTGGTGGCTCGGTAAGAAGTCTTATCGAGTAATATGTCTCGCCGACAGGGTTTAATATGAAGTCTTTGGGGAAAGTCTTGGAGATTTGGTATGACTTATATCGATAAGGAATGTCTCACCAACGGTATTCACTCGGAGCAGCACAAAGGGTCTCGGTGTAAGGTCTTAGCGATGGGCAAAGGTTTTTCCAAATAGTAGTATGGTTTCAGAGTAACATATGAAAGCTCGGCGAAACCTTTTGGCGAAAGATATGTCTTGCCGACCGTTTGGTGCTTGATGAAACATATGGATCTCAGAGTAGAGTCTTAGTGAAGGATGATAGTCTTGGCGATTGCTAATGGCTTTGGTGTAACTTTATGTATCTCAATGAAACCTCTTGGCGAGCGGTAAGTCTTGTCGATAGGAATGTTGAGATCGTTGTGACTTTGAATATCAGTATGTGATATCACCGAAGAGCGATAGTCTTATCGAATGGAAAACTCATGTCTATGTGACTTGTGGAGCTTCGATATGACGTCTCAACGAAAGCGATATGTCTTGGTGACATGGCGAAAGATGAGTGATAGCTCTCAGGACTCGATGTAACATCTTGTCGATAGGTAAACTCTTGGCAATATCGAATATGAAGTCTTTGGGCATTGGGGAGACACTTCTTGTGTCTCACCGACATGACAATATAGTGTGAAGCCGTTTGACTGAGTGAGACCATCCTATGTGGCTCGTTGTCGACCAATAGGAGAAGTCGAATGGGAACCGTTGGAAGGCAGTCAGTTGTGACAGTTCTGTGAGGAAGTTCGACAGACAGTGAATGCCATGGTATAGTTTGTAGTTGCAGATGCTCGAAGGTTTGATGGTTGTTTTGATCAACAGGTGTGTGAACAGTTCGAATTGTATCAGAGTGAATTCTATTCTATGTAGACTGTAACGTGATGGTTCCTATACAAGATTGATCATAGTGGAAGCTACTGTAATATGACATCAGAAAGATAAGTCAGAACATTTGTATGTAATTTCCATTACTGTAATACAAAGTGATTTCTCTTGGTGTGGTGGATTTTTCTCCCGTAAGGGTTTTCCCACGTATATCTGGTGTTCATGTGTGATTGTCAAATACTCTATTTTTGCTATCTACTTCATAGTGCATCTTAATTGAACTGTAATTGAAAAATTAAAAGTATATCTGCATTCTTCCCTGAGGTATTGACGTTAGGAGAGTTGTTTCCGCATCTAGCTTTCCTTACAATTTTTTCATCCTAGATTATTAATTTTCACTAAAATTTTGTAATTGCAAATAGTCTAGACATCATACAAGTTAGAAAACTTAAAAAAAACTTAGAATTTGTTGAAATATGTCCAAAAACCCTAATTTGGGACTCATACATTCCTCTGGGTGATTTAGTCCTAGGACAGGTTGTTTTGATTACTTTCTGGGATTTCAATGTTGTGCATTTTTCAACATTTGAACCCCTGAAAAAACCTAACTAGGACTCATACGCCCCTTAGGGAGAATTAGTCTAAGATCAACCCTAAAACTACCTTTTACAACATTGAAAACCTTGTTTCTACACTTCTATTTGCTGCCATTAGTTATCTGTTTCAGTTGGCTAAGTTTTTGTTACGTGCATTTCACTAAATCTAGCTTAAATCGGTTCATTTCATGCATTGCTTAATTCCAAATTTTCATTTACAACGTTTCATTTTCAAATTGTTGCATAGTGTAATCAGTAAATTACCTTGTTTGAAATCTGAAAATTGCATTTACACATTTCATTCTAGGTTTTTACATTGCATTTTAAGTCTCTTTCAATTTAAGTTTGCATAGATTACTTTTCACAAATGTTGGTATCTATCTTTTCCAAGTTTGCAAAGAAAAAGTTAGTCCTTAAGCATGTTAGCCATTCATTCAATACAATTCCTAGTTATGATAATCTTTTAGTGCAAGAGAGTGAAAATGTTTATGCTTTCCTTAAACCTACACCCCCTCTTATCTATCCTATTTGTGGGAATGATATGATAGAAGATGATACAAGCATAGATAACCATGGCGATCATAATTTTTCTTCTCCTGATACCTCTCCTATTAGTGATGAAGGTATCTTTGTGAAAAAAGATGCAATCATTGGGAATCATGAAAGTCTTGCTTGTCCTTCTCTTTCCCCTTGGGAAGATATTATAACAATAGACGATGAAATCATTGCCACTGATTTATTTAGTTTACATTCCTCTCCCAACACCTCCCCTATTTGTGAGAATGCCTTAGTGAAAGAGGATACAATCATGACTGATCATGAAATTACATTTGTGAGGAGGACATGTTGGTGTTAAGAGATCTAATGATTGAGAGCTATGATAATCCTACCTCTCCCACTTTGGAAGAAATTATAGAACATAGGGATATAATTGAAGATAACCATGATAATCATATTGATTCTTCTCCTAATATCCTTCCTAGTAATAAAGAAGATAGTTTAGTGTTAGAAGATACACTTAAAAGTCCTAAAAATATTGTTGGAATATGTTAGTCATTGATGTCAAAAGGGGATCAGAGGAGAAGTATGCTAATCTTGTGCAGAAGCACATATTTTTTTCATTGATTTCAAAAGGGAAAATCAGGAAAAGGTGACTGTTGGCATGATGAAAAAGGATGAATGGAGAGCAATAGATCTAATGGAAAATTTGTTGGTTGATTCAAACTATGTTTCTTGAGATCTTTCTAGAAAGGTATTGTATAGGTTGTGATGTCAATGGAGATGTCAACATTCAATTGTTAATGCTCTTAGTCAAGGGTTTATCAGTTAAACCCTACGTGTGCAGGAATTTATAGTCACAACGTTCAAATAGTTTATATTCTGTTAGTGGCATGGTACTGTAGGTTGCAGGTCACATAAGTTATAACTTATTTCATTAATGTCTGTGAAGTGACCAACCCCATTGCCTAGGTTGGTGGTGTCTACATGTCTATTGAGCACTAGAAGAAAAGAAAAATTCAGCTAAGTCATATCTTGGGAGGCATTTTTGTAAGTTTCTCTAACCGACTGCTTCAAGGCTTTTGACTAAGTATAGCTCTGGTGGTGTTTTTGGCACATGGTTGAACTCAGGCGGTGTTTTTCTATGTTTCGCTAACTCCCCGACCTATAGCATTGGCAATGTTTTTTCTAGTTTGATGAACTTATGAAGATCACACTTTAAGGCTAGCAATGTTTTCAGGAGCATGTCTAACTTACTATTGAACAAAGAAAAGTGAAGTGTGGACCCCACATAGTCAAGCCAATACCAGATCAAAGATTCATGGATGTAACAAGTTTCTTCTAATCTATCATTGACTGGTTAAGATAGTTGCAAGTCACTTAAGTTACTACTTAAGCCTTTGAAGTTGTGAGGGTGGCTGGCCCCTTCACCTTGCTTTACCGATTGAGCAAATATTTGGCGCATTGAATATTTCCTTTAAGTCCCAAGAAAATATTTGTCTTCGCAAGATAAACAGTGATGGTTAAGGTGGTAAGATCTAACATTGCCTATAAGCATCGTTGAGTTTGTGGTGGGTCCTGATTAAGTCCCGCAGGGTCAAAGAGGAATGGTGGTGATCAAATGTTGAAGATCAACGATTCTCATAGCATGCATGGTGGGATTTACAGAGGCAAGAGACATAATTAGTGGAACATGATGTCATAATGATAGGTGGCAATGAATGATTGTATCAAGGCCATGAATAATGGTGTGTGATCAATGGCTATGATCAAGAAGATCCAATGGTGCTTGTCAATTCCACTGAGCTTTTAGAGGATCTCGGCTAAGTCTCGCGAGGTTAGTGGAAAATGGTGGAGATTAATCCATGGTGGATGGATATTGACCATTGATGAAGATGGTGGGATCCAATAGGAAGAAGAAAAGATGTTGATAGTGGATGATGACATGTGATGACAAGTGGCAAAAGAATATTTGATAGATATACCAAATCACATTGTTGTTTTGAGTTGTGTGGCAATGATGTGGATGAAAAATGACAATAGCCCGCAAACCCCACAAGGTTTGTGTAGGCCTATTGTTTGAGCTCACGAGGTTAGCAGGCTTTGGATGCATGTCTTGGTGGAACCCACGTATGGCAAGCAGTGTATGAAGGAGATCGACGGTGCAAAGTGTTTGACGAATGATCCAATAGTGATAATTAGTCAGTGGGGATCGACAAAGTTGGATTAGACTCTTTAATTTGATGGTTTGGACTTAGAGGTGAGTGATGTGTTATGAGGATGTGATGGATGGCATAGATCATGAGGTGAAGATCTAACATCATGAATTTAATCTTGGTGCTCTAAGTGAGATTGAGATATTCCCAAGTAAAGCGACAAGCATGAGTTGAAGATCAATGTTTCATGTTTAAAGAAGATGATCTAATGATCATGTTTTAAAGGTGTTGAGATGAATGGAGAGCCAAAGGATCGTGGCACGAAGATAAGTGATTGACGACCCAAATTTAAAAATGAAGAACTACAATATCTAAGTCTGTGTAAATAGGTTTTCGATTGGTAACTGACACAAAGGAATGAATGAATTGGTCGAACTACACCTAGTGACCAATTTAATGAAGATTTGATCTTCAAGGCAGCAAAACAAACTATAGAAGTGATTGAGATCGGATCAAATCGAATGAATAGGAGAACTCATTTAATACATATTTGATCCTAAGGTTTTGTAGGATGTTATTCTTAGCAAACTCTTTGAGACAAAATTTAATTTTGTGAGGCTCGATGCAAAGGTATGGTGTAGAGCAAGAAATGTGGTAAACCCTAGTAGGTGATTGAGATCAAATCAGATTGGATGAACAGAAGAATGCATTGAATGCATAATTAGATTTTAGGGTTCGACAGAGAGAATGAGGAAAATTCTTTGTAACTGAATTAAATGTGAAATTGGCTCAATGTAGAGATATAGTGACAATGAAGATATCTGATAGACCCTATCAGATGAATTAATGATAAGTTGGACAATGGTGTGTCACTTGAGGTAAATGTAGCTTTCTGGTGAAGTTTGAAAGCAAAGGAAACCCTAACAGTAAGATGGAGATGATTTGGATGGTAGAGAGAATCTTGGGGCAGTGATTGCAGGTCGATGGAGTCAAGCATAAAAGAATAAAATCAGGTATTATCGAAGTTGTTGAATCTACAAGAAGTGAGTAGGGAGAGCTACGAGTGTAGATAGTGAATGCACATACATGTGTAACCTAGACAAAACACAGATCGTCATCTAGGTTGGCATTCAAGTGAGTGCAGATGTATGAGACACTGCACAAAGGGATATGAGAGAAAAACAACAAGATAGAACAATAATTGTTCTATTTACAGAGGAGAGGGAAGAACAGGGGTGTATTGTTGAGAGTGTATCTTCAACAATAGAGTCTAAGTTTTAGTAAGTGCAACAAAGTACTAAATGTAATGATGCATTATAGGTTAGGCAGAACCAAGTCTATGCATATTTGAAATTGTTATCGTAGAGGTTGTAGCTTAGTTTAGGGGATTGTAGTCTCCTTGGAGTTGTAGCTCCTAAACTAGGGTGTTGTAGCATCCTTGAAGTTGTAGCTTCTAAATTAGGTATTTGATACTTCATTAGGTTGTAGCCCTAAAACATTGTAATAGATATTTCATTTGTGATGTTGGATTTGAGTAGTAGACTCAAGCAACCTTTGTCATCTTAGTTTTTCCCATATTGGGTTTTCCACATATCTGGTGTTGTGTTGATTGTCTACTTGGATGTTTATGTTTGCATCTTTAGTTTTTAATCTACACATTGAGAGTTTGAAAAAAATGTATGTACAAAGTATTTGGAGCTAAGAAAGTAATCTGCATAAAGTTTTATTGGATGTATTTTGGTATCTACTGATTGACCCCCCATCTTAGTAGATCATTGTGTTCCAACAATTGGTATTAGAGAACTAGGTTCCCTAGGAGAAGCTTAATCAAATCAAGTAGATCTTGGTTAAGGTGAACACAATGGTTAGTTAGGAAAGTTTACATAGATATGATGGACCTATCTTTGATGGATAAAGATATATGTTTTGGAGCTCATTAATGGAAGGATATTTGGGATCCATAAGATTTGATGTTTGGATGTTAGTTGCAAATGGATATATAGTCCCTACTACACCTCTAATAACCAAAGCTAAAAAGAAGGCATATGAGGATAATGCTACAATAAGAGATATAATTCTTCATGAATTATCAAGTTCTGTGTTGGTCAAAGTCATGCATTGTCAAACAACACATGAAGCCTATAACAAGTTGAAGAGAATGTATGAATAGGATGGTAAAGAAGAAATAAAGGCATTGACTCATAAATATGAAAGTGAATTTGAAAGTCTGAGTATAAGTGAAGATGCAACAAGAAATGATGAAGAAGAAACATATACATCCAGATGACAAGAGCCCAGTGAAGAGCAAGCCGATTCCTTCAAAAGATCAAGAAATTGTTTCAAGAAACATAAAGGTAATCACAATCATTTTGTTTCTAAATGTTTTTATGATGAAGTAAATTATTCTAATAAGGAAAAGGACAGTAAAATAATCTGCACACAAGAAGAGAAAGTGGGTCATTTGATGCAAATGGCAGATTAGATGATGAACACAGAAGTTTCTATGGGGTTGACCCATTTCCAATGACCTCTAATGAAGATATTGAGAGGTTTGATAAAGATGAAGAAGCTGAATCCTCTAGTAAAGAAGAAGAAGAAGTGGACCTTGAAGGAAAACTCATTTGTGCTCTAAATGAGATTAAAAGTTTGAAGGAGAATGAAGAACAAAATTTGCATTCTCAAAAAGAGATAGATAAACTGACTAAAAGCCTTGAAGAATTTGATCAAATGATAGCCAGTTTGAAGACACAAGTAGAAATATGCATGAAGGAAGAAATAGTGGCCTTGAGAAAAGAGTTAGAAAGAACTGAGGGGCAGATTGGAAAAGGACTAAAACTAAAGGGTGGCTCTGAGATACTTGATGAATTAGTGAAATGACAAAAGCCATCAAAACCCAAAGAAAAATTTGGCCTTAGGTTTGAGAAAGGAATGAGATGGACTCTATATACACTTCTACAAACTTGTATAGAAAATATAGAGTAGAATAAAGATGTTGCACAAAGGAAGAGGAAGCCTACACAAGTTGCTGTAGAGAAAGTACCTATAGAAATGGAAAATCAAATAAAGGCACTATTGAGATGAAGAAGACAAAAGAAAAAAAGAAGCTAGCTGCAGAATATAAGAAAGTCAAAGAAGAGAAGAGACCTAGTGCAATCAAGAAAAAGGAATAATTATTAAATTCTTTCTTATCAGAAGAAGATGGCCGAAATAGATAAGAATATGGAGAAATCAGTTCCGAGGCATCAAAGAAAAAAACAAAACATTATGGGAACTGATTCAAGAGGATTTACTAGGATGAGATACATGAAGAATCCAAATTAAAGAAGACCACCTCATCCTGCTCAGAGAAATGCTATGATTAGGTACTCATCATACTTTCATGGTTATTGTTATAGTTGTAATCAGTTTGGTCATAGGGCTAGAGAATGTAGAGCTACACTTAGAAGGAGCACTAAATATGTAATAGAAATTCATTTGCTCCTATAAGGAATATGCATGTAGTATGCTACAAGTGTAAAAACTTTGGTCACATAGCTAAAGACTATAGAATAGATATTTTAAGACTTGCAGTACAGAGTAAAAGGAAGAATACAAGGAAGGAGACTTCTCCCAAAGTGAACAATGGTTCACATATTCTTGGTTAGAAGGCTGACAAGAAAGAGAAAAAGGTCAAAAAGGTTTGGAGAGTGAAAGGTCAGTAGGAGGCACCAAAGGTGGGTGCTTCTACCTTACACCACTAATTTGTAGTGATAGGGCATGGATCCAGGAGGAACTAAATTGATATTTCATCCATCCCTGGAAATAAAGGAGATCAAGTCAGGTAAACCATGTTTTACAAATTTATAATGACTTGATGGTTGTAGATTTATGGTCACATTCTTTCTCTTTTAAATGCTCGTCAGAGGGTAATAACATCAATAGAGAAGTGGATTGTCAGCTGCAAAAATTGATATCAACCATTGGTATCAGTCATTGAAGAAAAAGTGGTGTAGATGCTCTATTAAGAGAAATGTTTCTTGCCTGCAAGAAGAAGAGTAATGACTAAAAGGAAACTATTATGTATACTTTTTTTTAAATTGGTATCAGACCATTACGTATTGGTTTAGAATAGGTTAGTTGGTACAAAGCCCCTAAAATGAAGCTAGTAGAGAATGGATCAATCTATAAGGGGGAGCTGCTATTTGTATCAAATAAGAGTTATACTTGATACAGTGTAGTCCTGGATATCAATTGGTACATAGCATAAAGTGAACACATTCACAATTGGTATCAGAATGATAATCGGTATTAGGGCATGATATCATCAATTGGTGTCAAGTGTATGATATCAATTGGTACATAGCATGAATCAACATATATATAATTGATATCAAACTTGATTGGCACTGTGCATGTAATGGAACTTCGACTGGCATCAAATTTTTTTTAATTGGTACAGAGTAGTTGAAGCATATGGTATTTCCATTGCAGTAAAAAGGTTGAATGCAACAATTGGAATGAGAGAAAAAATTGTTTTCAATCAAGGTATTAGTCAAAGGGGAAGAAAATTCCCTTTGACATTGCTAAGAAGAAGTGAAGGCTACAACAATATGGTGACCTGAGCTAAAGAAGAGGAGAAAGGATGAACAAGTGCTCAAAAAATTTGAGCATGGGAGAAAAGTGAGCAACGCTCAAAATAGAGCATATGAGAGAAAGTTGTGAAGATGCTCATAAGGATGAGCAAAGGAGAACGAATGTCAAAGGAGGTTATTAGAGAATGGCTAGACCCTTTGCACTGCTTGTCAAAGGGGGAGAAAAGTCATGCAAATGATCAAAGAGGAGCATTGGAGAAATCTGCAATAAAAGGAGAAAGTAAAGATGATACTGGTACAAATGTTGAATTGGTTAATTGGTATCATTGAGCATTTAAGGTTTTTCCATCAATGAAAAAGGGAGAGATTGTTGGACTATGTTGTCATTGATGTAAAAAGGGGATTAGAGGAGAAGTGTGCTAATCCTGTGCAGAAGCACATAATGTTGCCATTGATGTCAAAAGGGAAAATCAGGCAAAGGAGATTGTTGGCATGAAGTCATGCAAATTATCAAAGAGGAGCATTAGACAAAGCTACAATAGAAGGAGAAAGTAAAGATGATACTGACCATACAAATGTTCAATTGGTTAATTGGGATCCTTGAGCAATTAAGGTTTTTCCATCAATGAAAAAGGGGGAGATTGTTGGACTATGTTGTCACTGATGTCAAAATGGGATAAGAGGAGAAGTGCGCTAATCCTGCACAGAAGCACATAATGTTGTCATTGATGTAAAAAGGGGAAATCCAGAAAAGGAGATTGTTGGCATGATGACAAAAGATGAATGGAGAGATTAGTGGATCTGATGGAAAATTTGTTGGCCGATTCGAACTAGGTTTCTTTAGATATTTCCAGAAAGGTATTGTATAGGTCTTGATGTCAATGGAGATGCTAGCATTCAATTGTTAATGCTCTCGGTCTAGGGTTTATCAGTTAAATCCTTCATGAGCATGAGTTTATAGTCACAACATTCAAATAGTTTCTATTCTTTTGATGACTTGGTACTGTAGGTTTCAGGTCAAATAAGTTATAAATTATGTCATTGATGTTCGTGAACTGGCCGACCCCATTGCCTAGGTTGGCAGTGCTTACAGTTCTGTTGAGCACTACAAGAAAATAAAAATTTATCTAATTCATATCTTGGGTAGCATTTTTCTAAGTTTCTCTAACTTACTGCTTCAAGGCTTTTTACTAAGTATAGATCTAGCGGTGTTTTTGGCACATGGTCGAACTCGAGCGATGTTTTGCTATGTTTCAATAACTACTCACCTTGTAGCGTTGGCAGTGTTTTGTCTAGTTTGATGAACTTATGAAGATCGTGCAGGCTTTAAGGTTGGTAGTGTCTTCGAGAGCATGTCTAATGTACCGCTCAACAAAGAAAAGTGAAGTGTGGACCCTGCATAGTCAAGCCAATAGCAGATCAAAGAGTCAAGGGCATAACAAGTTTCTTCTAATTCATTGTTGAATGGTTAAGGTGGTTGTAGGTTGCTTAAGTTACTACTTAAGCCTTTGAATTCATGAGGGTGACTGATCCCTTCACCTTGCTTTATCGACCAAGCAAATATTTGGCATGTTGAATATTTCCTAAGTCCCAAGCAAATATTTTTCTTCGCAAGATCAATGGTGATGGTTAAGGTAGTTAGATCTAACGGTTTCTGCAAGCACCATTGAGTTTTTTGTGGGTCATGATTAAGTCCCATAGGGTCAGCGTGGAATGACGGTGATCGAATGTTGAAGATCAATAGTTCTCATAGCATGCACGGTGGGACCTACAGAGGCAACTCAGATGTAGTTAGTGGAACATGATGTCACAATGACAGGTGATAATAAATGATTGCATCAAGGCCATGAGTAATGGTGTGTGATTAATGGATGCGATCAAGAAGATCCAACGATGCTTGTCGATTCCACTGAGCTTTTGTAGGATCTCGGCTAAGTGTTGTGGGGCTAGCAGAAAGTGGTGTAGATTAATCCATGGTGGATGGATATTGAACGTTGATGAAGATGGTGGGACCCAATAGGAAGAAGTGAAGGTGATGATAATGGATGATGACATGTGACGACAAGTGGCAGAAGAATATTTGATAGATATACCAACTCAAATCATTGTTGTGAGTTGTGTGGTGATGATGTGGATGACAAATGGCAACAACTTGCAGACCCCACAAGGTTTGTGTGGGACTGTTGTCTGAGATAGCAAGTTTAGTAGGATTTGAATGTGTGTCTTGGTGGACCCCATATATGGCAAGCAGTGTATGAAGGAGATTGACAACGCAAATCATTTGACAAATGATCCAACGATGATCATTAGTCTGTGGAGATCATCGAAGCTGGATTAAAGACTCTTTAATTTGATGATCTGGACTTAGAGGTGAGTGATGCATTATAAGGATGTGATGGATGATATAGATCATGAGGTGAAGATATGACATTGTGGATTTAATTTTGGTGCCCTAAGTGAGATTGAGATATGCCCAAGTAAAGCAACATGCATGAGTTGAAGATCAACGACACACATTTAAAGAATATGATCTATCATGTTTTAAAGGTTTCAATATGAATGGAGAGCCAGAGGATTATGGTGTGAAGATAAGTGATCCACGACCCATATTTAAAAATGAAGAACTACAACATCTAAGTCTGTGTAAAGAGGGTTTCGACTGGTAATCGACATAGAGGAAGGAATTAATTGGTCCAACTGTACCCATCGACCAATTGAATGAAGATTTAATCTTTAAGGCGATGGAACAGACAAAAAAAGTGATCGAGATTGGATCAGATCAAATGAATAGGAGAACTCATTTAATACATAGGTATGTGCAGGATCATGATGGGCCAAAAAGTGGCGATATGATGGGTATGTGGTTGATGACTTTTTTTTAACCCAAAATTGATGAAATGAAAAGGGTTTATAAAGGATATTCTCAGCTTTCCACCAATATAAATTATGTTTTACTTTGAATTTAATAAATAATTAATATTCATTTTCTATTTGAATTATGACTAAAGCCCTGATTGATAGGTTGATTGAAAAACATCTATAGCTTTCAAACGGTATCACATTTTTTGAATACAAAACATGCATCACATTCTAAGCTTTGCATACTATAGGATTAAAAATCATTAATTCTTGGACCAAGCCAAGGTGGTTAGACACAGTTTTTATATTTTTAAATGTTGTAATAAAAACAAGTAATTAATTATTTACTTAGAAAAAAAATTACAAAAAAATATGCATCACATTGGGACATATCCTACTTATATCTAAATTATTATAAAAAATATTATCATTTTATTGTGGTTAGGTGGCCCATTTACACCTACTTGTTATTTTTCCTTGAAATTTAAGTACTATTTCATTGAAATTTCAAATTCTCACCAAATAGATTTTTTTAACCTAGTAGTTAGAAACTACATTCAATTCTATACAGATTCTATTCTTACATATTTTTTAAATAATATAGATAACTTATTCAAATTTTTATGTCAAGTTTCCTAACTTTGATTTTTTTGAATTTTTCGCCACTTAAGGGCCTATTTTTTCCATGATGATCCTACACATAACCACATATCTAATCCTATGGTTTTGCAGGATGCTATTCTTAGCAAACTCTCTTAGATAGAATTTAATGTTGTGAGGCTCAATGCAAAGGTATGGTGTAGAGAAATAAATGTGGTAAACCCTAGCAAGTGATTGAGATCAAATCAGATTGGATGAATAGAAGAATGCATTGAATGCATAATCAAATTTTAGGGTTCGATAGAGAGAATGAGGAAAATTCTTTGTAACCGAATTAAATGTGAAATTGGCTCGATGTAGAGGTAGAGTGACAATGAAGATATCTGATAGATGATATTAGATGAATTAATGATAAGATGGATAGTGGTGTGTAGCTCGAGGTACTTGTAGCTTTCTGGTGAAGTTTGCAAGCAAAGGAAACCCTAATAGTAAGTTGGATATGATCTAGACGGTAGAGAGAATTTCAAGGTAGTGATTGCAAGTTGGTGGAGTCAAGCATGAAAGAATACAATCAGGTATTGTCAAAGTTGTTGAATTTGCTAGAAGCAAGTAGAGAGAGCTATGAGTGTAGATAGTGAATGCACATACATGTGTAGCCTAGACACAACAAAGTTCATCATCTAGGTTGGCATTTAGGTGAGTGCATATGTATGAGACACTGATGAAAGGGATAGGAGAGAATAACAACAAGATAAAACAATAATTATTCTATGTGCAGAGGAGAGTGCAAAGTAGGGGTGTGTTGCTGAGAGTGCAACTTCAACAACAGAGTCTAAGTTGCAGTAAGTGCAACAAAGTACTGAATGTAATGATGCATTATAGGTTAGGCAGAACCAAGTCTATGCATATTTGAAATTTTTATCATAGAGGTTGTAGCCTTATTGGACTGGGTATGTGCAAGATCATCATGGAAAAAATAGGCCCTTAAATGGTGAAAAATTTAGAAAAATCAGAGTTAGGAAACTTGACATAAAAATTTGAATAGTTATCTATATTATTTCAAAAATATGTAAGAATATAATCTTGTAGAAAATTGAATGTAGTTTCTAAACTACTAGGTTTATTTTTTTAAAAATCTATTTGGTGAAAATTTGAAATTTCAATGCAGTAGTACTTAAATTTCAAGGAAAAAATAAGAAGTGGATATTTTTCTGACCACCCTAACCACAATAAAATGATAATAGTTTTTTATAAGATTTTATCTATAAGTAGAGGACTCATGTCCCGATGTGATGCATATTTTTTTGTAAATTTTTCCAAGTAAATAATTAATTATGAATTTTTTATTACAACTTTTAAAAAAAAAATATAAAAATCAGATGTCCTCCATTCACCTTAACTTGGTCAAAACTTCAAGAAATTCATTTTTTTAATCCTATAGTATGTGAAGCATGAATGTTACTCATGTTTTAGATTCAAAATGTGATCTTGTTTGAAAGCTATAGATGTTTTTCAATCAACCTATCAATCAAGACTTTAGTCAGAATTCAAATAGAAAATGAATAATAATATTTATTAAATTCAAAGTAAAGCATAATTTATATTGGTGGAGAGCTGAGAATCTCCTTTAAAATCCTTTTTCATTTCATCAATTTTGGGTAAAAAAAAAGTCGTCAGCCACATACCCTACAAATACCCATCATATCGCCCCTTTTTGGCCCATCATGATCCTGCACATACTCAACTGGTTTGTAACTCAGGTTAGGGGATTGTAGTCTCCTTTGAGTTGTAGCTCCTAAACTAGGGTGTTGTAGCATCCTTGAAGTTGTAGCTTTTGAATTAGATAGTTGATGCTTCCTTGGGTTGTAGCCCTAAAACATTATAATAGATATTTCATTTGTGACATTGGATTTGAGCAGTAGACTCAAGCAACCTTTGTCACTGTGGTTTTTCCCATCTTGGGTTTTCCATATATATCTTGGTTATTGTCCCTATAGAGCCTCACATGCAGGAAAAGACTAGTGATCTTGGTTATTGTCCCTCAAAAGAAACAAACAAGCCTTCACTCAATATGAACACTCTTACAAAAGATCCTTCTAAGCCAACTTTAACATTAGTGCATCCTAAACTGATAGACATTAGTGGTCTTGATTATTATCCTTTAAAAGAAATGAAAGAAACTGAGAAATCTTCACTTAACATAAATGTCATCACAAAAAACACAAAGGATTTGAATTTGATAGATTTTACACCCTCCTGTAAAGGAGAGTAAAAAATTTCACAATCTAAAGAGTCTTGTGTAAGTATGACACCTTGCCTTTGTCGCAAAATAAAGGAACATCTTATACTATTGATCAAGAGGGTATCTTGTCGAGACTCCTCCAAGATTGTTTGATATCTCTCCCTCCATGAACATGAAAGAAAATTTATTACAAGAGTTCATTTTATGCATACGATTGAATTCATGGTCATTCTACTAATGAATGTGAGGCTTTGAGTAGTAAAATTCAACATCTTAAGGATTGTGGTGCTCTTCCTTGTGTTGAAGCACCTAGTTCCTCTAATTGATACTAATTTTCATTTCAGCTCATCCTTGTCTTGCACTAAGTGGGGCAAGGTATTAGGTAGCCTTGTCCTTGTATGTCACTTGTCATTGTCATTTTTGGCTAGTTGACCACCTTCCATGTATACATAGGAGCAAGCTTGGGATATGACAATGTGCCTTAAGTTGGCTCGCATGTGACACACTGAGTTATATTTTGGGGGCATCCCCTTTCCATGATTTAGCTTCATTTGGAAACATATGACTTGGCATAGTTCTTTTTGAATAACCTCTCATGTATTCTTCTACTTTAAATAAATTGCTCACAAAAATGGTGTTAGCAACCACTTTAAAGTGGGGGCATACATGGACACTCATGTTTCATTGTTTGATTTTCTTTATTCTTGTGATGTGTCCTTTCTTGGTGGTGGTGTCATTGGGCTTGATATCCTCCGAGAGCATGATATTTCTTTGAATTTTCCTCTCTTGGAGACATTAGGCACAATGTTCCCTAAGAGAGACCTTACTGGAATTAAGGAAAATCCCTTTGAACATACCTTACACTACTTTGGCATTTACAATATCTGTTATATGGCCACCTTGCATAACACATTTTTTTTGCCTGTGGTGCCATCTTGTTTGTCCATGAGTTTCAAGCATACAAAGCTTTGCTTGTCTCATGGAGCTTGAAGTTCATTGTTGTGTGGTTCCTTGTCAAAATTATCAAGAGGTATATCTTTGGTATGGTTAGCATATGATGAGAAGCCTAAATGTGGGCATGAATTTCTCATTATACAGTGAGAAGCTGATACAAAGGTATGACTTTCTCACTAAACCACCCCTTAGATACTCACCTAGCAGACAACCCGAAGTTACTTTTCCTTAGAGTGAGAATACATTTTTTGGACAAACAACTTAGATATGATCCACAACATGTGGGACAAATGATCGAAGATTAATCCACCTTTTCTTTCTTTTTCTTTAGTCTTTATAGCTTTGACATTGCATGTTTGCGTATCTTGATGTTGTGTATCATACACCTTGTGTGAGTCCTTTTGTGCTTATGTTGGTTTGACGTAGGATCTTGGATCCCAGGGGCTTGACCAAATCCTTTGATCTTTGTTATCCTAGACCATCCACATCGGTACACTTGGACCCCTCTTGAATGTCTATTTTAGTGTGAATTTGAAGCAAGTTCCTCCTCTCACTAAAGTGGGGCCTAAATGTAATGACAAAAAATGTATCCCTCTACATTTTCACACTTGTTTGGCCCCCCTTGTTAAATTAAGCTTAATGTTGCCTTGATTTAGTGTTGTAATGTGTTTAACACATTCACATTAGGTCTTGGACCCTTGTAAACTAAGTGAACCTAGTTGTGCCTTATTTAAAGTGTTGTAAAGTGTACCTTTACACTTTCACACTAATCTAGGGTTTTATTAATAAATTGGGCTACTTTATGCCTTAATTGGCCTAATTTTGCATCCGCAAGCCTTAATTAATGTGTCTTTCTGAAGATAATCCTAACATTTATCAAAGTCCAATCATAATTCATATGTTTTTGGATTGTATGGCCTAGATTTAGTGATCTAGGACTCATATGCCACCTTGGGTGTATGAGTTCCACCTAAGTTTCAGGGCCCCGATCTAGATTTCACATAAATCTAAGCGTTTCTTGAAAAATGTGTCCCAAGCTTAGCCTAATGGGACTCATACACCATAACTGGAATATGATTCTTGCTTAGCTTAGACCTAAATTAAATTCAAATTCTTGGTGGGATTTTATTCTCCTAGATCTGATGTTATCTTATAGTGTTGTAATTTCAGGAAATTTGGCATATACAAGTATAAATACAAGGTTATTTCACTCATTTTCACCTAAGACTTTCAAGAGAACATTCCTAATAGCAATTTTGTGATTACAATACTTCACAAAAGTATTCAAGGACATTCAAGAGCATTCTTAAAGCATTCAAAGGAAGATTTCTTCATCATTTGTTGCAACAATTTAAGATCCATCATCATGCCAAAGACATAGTGCATCAAGCATGTTGTTGATATAATGGTGTTGATGTAGCATTGAAGATCCATATGCAAGTATTGTTCCACATCCAATTTGAGATCAAGATCTACATTCTTCATGGCCAATTCATGTTAGTTTTCAAATTTGTATTCCAAGACAATATCCAAGGTATCATCATTTCATGTTTCATGTCCTTATTTCATTATTTCATCATTTGGTTTAATTACCTAATCAAAGTTTGAACAAGGAAAACCCCTATTCCCTAAAAAAAACACTTTTTCTCTCTCTTTGTGTGATTATAGGTTTATAGGTTGAAGACAAAGTGGATTTGAAGCCTTGAAAAGCATTAATATTGCAACGTTGTAAAAGATGCAAATATTGTCATGTAAAGTTGTCAAGGCTCATGGAAACTTAGATCTAGAGAAAGATATCCAACCTATCTACATGAAACTAGTGGGAAAAGGATTATTTGATCCATCTTCAAAAGCTCACAAAGTTTCGCTTCAAAATTCTACTCCTGGGACACTTCACGACAAAATGGTACTGATACACCACTTGTGGCATATGAGTCCCAAAATACCTATATTTGGGTATTTTCTGTAGATCATGATTCAATAGTTCTAGATTCTTGTTTCCACCTAGAAATCCTAGTTTGGGACTTATATACCTGACTAGCGTATGAGTCCAAGTGGGCATTAAACAACAAGATTTTGGGGTTTTGAATCTTGTTCTGACCTCATCCTTCTTCCAAGTGCACTTCTATACTTTCTTAGTCTTTTATTCTACATTTTAGTTTCATTTCCTTTGTCATTTAGTTAGGTTTTTATGGTACTTTTCATATTACATTCATTTCTTGTCTTTCCAAGCCCTAGCTTGGTGGTGAACCCTCTAACTATCTTTAATCACACCCTAGGATACCTTATTACAAGATCTCTTTCTCCCTTTCTACCTTTGGATTGAAATCTCTAAGGTTTCCTTGAGTGTAACAAGTGTGGAATAGGAACCCTATCCTTTGTGCTCCATCTCCTGAAAGGTGGGGTACCCTATTTCCAACATTACAGATAGAAACAATTTCTTTTGGGGAGACCCATACTTATTTTGAAATGCATGGTTGTTCATGAAGCACTAACATGGTGGTTTTAAATCTTTATAGGATTTCCCTACAACACTAGTTTGTATATCTATGTATGATCTTCCCTAGGAGTTTTGGTCTCCCTATGTCTTTGATATGATTGTCAATTACTTGTGGGTGATCATTAATATTTCTACACCTTACCATGGGCATGTCCAATCTTTCTATGCCATAATTTACATGGAATTATATCTCACTTCTCCCCTTCCAAAGAGTATTAGGTATAATGAGCTGGACATTTTAAATGGTTTAAGGATTTAGCTTATGGAATTTTATCTTCAAATGTAGAAGTTTCCATGAACATGGTCATCTCATTTGAGAATGTCTCATTTTTAAGAAAAACTTCCTATACTAAAAGAATAAATTTAAAGAGAAAAATGATGAATAAGGCTTCATCTAATCAAATAAGAAGAAAATAGCCAGAAATAAAAACTCAATATCTCTAAATAATAAGAAAATTGTAGGATTATCTTTTAATTTTGGCAAGGAAATGATTTTTATTAAGACTTAGTCTCACTTTAATGGGGAGATAAATATTCAAGAAATACTAGAGGACGATAAGTTCAAAGTAGATTTAGAATAACTTTTCAAGGAGAAAGGCAAAACTAGTAAAGCCTAAATCTATTACATACAATTGAAGGGAAATGATCTCAAGCAACTCAAGAATATTTGGAATGTTTTAGCTCAAAGTAGGAAAATTTAGAAAAACCAATCTCTCATAGATGTCTAGTAAAATGGAAGGGAGATGTTGTGAACAATAAGGTGGGAAGAACTAATAAGTATGCTTTTTAACAAATTGAAATTGTGATGGATGTTACAATAGGGAATTGATTTGAATTAAAAGTTATCTTTGTAGGAACCATTCAATCCAAGGTTGAGAAAGGAAGGTTTTCTTCTAGAATATAAGGGGACTTAACTCCTCCAAGTATCTTTTACTTTGGAGACTCTTGGAGAAGTATAATTTTGATATTTCTTTCTTGCATGAAACAAAAATGACTAATATGAATATTTTCAACCCTCTCTAGCCCTCCAAGGAAATGGGGTATTCTAGAAAATGAGGCTACAAGTTTCATTGGTAGGCTTGCTATAATATGAAACATTTGGAGCTTTCCATTAGTGAGATGATTTTTTTTTCACTTGTGGATGGTTTTTATGGTGAGTGAATTATCTTCTAAACTTATTTTTTCCCTTGTTGATGATAATGAGCCTCAATCTATTCTATTGAGGAAATAGAACAATGACAGTCTTAAATAATTTATATTATAAAAATCTATCCCAGGGTTGGGTCTCTTATGGATGCTTAATTTAATGTCATAATTGATTCCTCTAAGAAGGGAGGGGGATCTCATGATTAGAGAGATAATCATTATTATCAAATTTTAAAAAAAAATTGAAAAAGTAAATAAATGTATTATATTTTAAATTAAAAAGTATATTAGATTATTGAAAATTTGAGATTTGTATATAATATTCTAATTGAATTTTTTTTAAAATAAATTAAAAATTATATTTATTTTAAAAGATAAAGATTTTAAAAAATAATGTGTAAAATTTCAGATTTCACAATAATTAATTTTAAAATTAAAAACTCAAAATGTTAGCTCTAAATACATGTTCTAAAATCTTAGTGCCATTAACTTTTTAAAAAAAATTTGTAAAATGAATTTAATTTAATCAAATTATAATCAAACAATTGTGTATATAAAGAAATAAAGCCATGAAGTTCCCATAGTTTAGAAACAAATTTATGGAATTGACAATGTGCAATTTTTTATCACAATCAATTTTAAAAATTTGATTACAAATTATACAAAGAATTGCAATAAATAGATAGCATATACAGTGATAAAGAAAAATCTTTGTTTTTCAAATAATTTTATTTAAATTTTTAAAATGATCATTTTTTAAGAAAAAGAGTTTAAATGTTAAACATTGTTTTGTTTTTAAATGTTGATAGTTTATTATTTTAACTGTCCTAACTGATCACATGTGGCTTTAAGCTCGTGGTCTCACCTTAGCAAGAGGAGTAAGCCTTGAGTGGTGTGAAATCTGTCCATCACCCCCGCTTCACCGGTCCTTAGCGGTACCAACACCGCTAGGGTAGTGCTTTTTAAAAAAAACTTTCTAACAACCACAAGTCACATGGTGGGTCTAGGTGCCCAAATTTTTTAGCCCCCAAGGGCTTATTTGTTCCCCTAGAGGCTATAATAGGTTGTTTTTTCAAATTGTGATAACTTGCAATCCAAGAGGTGAAAGTTTTTAAACAATATATTATCAGAAAGCTGGCACTGTGAATTTTGTAATGGTGCAAGTTATCTTATGATTTTTTGTTGTTTTGTGACATTTGTTGCTAGTAGAAGTCAGATCTTATTTTATGGCTGCCGAACTCATAACTTATTACCACAATATTTGATTTTCATGATTCTTGCAACATTAGAAAGGTCTTGAGGAGCTCTGCATTGCCATCCATGCACTTTTTCTTATATCTATCCTAGGTTTATCATTACTTTACTTTTTCTCCAAAGGGTGTTCTAGAGATTACTTAGATATTTTGATAGTTGGGAGGGTGCAATTTTGATATTTGCACTTTATTTCATTCTAGATCATTTGTCAATCAACTGTTAATTCATAGATTCCAAGGTTAAGCTAGTTTGAGATATTTCCAATGTTCCTTAACATTGAGTTTGCTATTGCTTTGTCATGGTTCTGACCTGAGTCCTTGAGTGACTCTAGTATGGTTTCTAGCATCAAAGTTATCTTTCCTTTGATTATCAGATTAAGGATTTCAATGTTACTCCACAAGTGTGCTTGCACTTTTTTTGTAGTAGGTTATCTCATTATGGGGGGTTGTATGGTCTCTCTTGTCTTCCTTTTTATGGATGGAGATTGATTGAATATGTGATGGATCTTTTCATTGAGGGGATGAATGGTATCTTCATCTCTCTTATGGGGGTATTTTTCCTCAAATGGGGTTTTGTCCTCTCATTTTTTATGGAGATATTTATTGTATTTTCTCTCTTTTGGGGAGGAGTTTAGTCCCACTAGGTTTTCTCATTTTCTTTATTTGTGAGATATTGCATTTGCATTTGTACATGGGTACCTAACATGGCCTCATAGCCAAGATCCATCTTTGATGTCATTTACATAAGTACTCCCTAAGTTTTACTTAAGGGGGGGTGTTGGTGTAAATAGGTGTTTTACTTATCTAGATCCTATTTACATTATTAAGTCCACTAAGGTCCTAGGAAGAAATTTTTCTAGTTAAGAATTAGTTGTAACAACTATCTTATCTAGCTGGCATTTATTTAATGCTTGTGTCCTGGGTTGTTATGACTTGTCTCATGTGATAAGATTAAGACAATTATCATGATCTTGTCTAATCCTATTCTTCACCTTGCCTATATAAGCAAGGTTTCATATGTACATTTCCATATTCATTGTGGATGCTATTTTGGCATTCTTGCATCCTTAATCATAGCATGATATTTCTTCCATTTCTCTCTTGTGGAAGTTATTTTGTCTTGTAGGTGATCTTGAAGTTTTGAGGAGTTCACCATAAACTCCTACATATTTTAAGGTTAATCATTTGGCTTTGAAGAGATTGACCATCCTAGGTCAAGATGATATCTCGATGCACTTACATCTCAAAGTTTGAAAGTAAGATAATCTTAATCCATCTCTATATCTTAGTTATGCCTAAGTTTTTGTGACAAATAGTGATGGCCACATGTGGATATCTATTTGAAAATCAAGTTATATCATTATATTTCATCATTAACTATGTTGAGAACTTGTTATGACTGATTTTTCCTTCCTTGGGAATCTTACGTGATAAACCTTGTAATATCACCTCTTGGTCGTTATGTTGAAAACAACACTCCATATTTTGGAAGTCTGGTTAATATCTCCCCAAGGAGTGCAACCATTGGATGACTAACACCAATTTGGTATCACCCATGTTTACCAAGTAGAATTCCTCCTTGATTTGATGTCTTCTTAAGGTAATTCTTAGTTGATGTATCCTTTGTGTATGGAGTAATAAATCCATCCACCATGACCCCTTTGAAACCTTCAAAATTTTATATTTCTAGTTTCATTCTTGTCACAAGACATTTCTCAATGAAATTGTGAGTGACATTGCTATCCACTAGGACAATCACTTTTTGTCCTTTCTAGAACACTATAGATTATAAAAGGGTGGTATTTGGCTACCCCTGAAAGTGTGGCTAAAGTACCACTTGCGTTATCTTCATTCTCTTTTTTCTCGTTCTTCCTTTGGGTTTCATATTATTCTTCACTTATCTCCTCATTTGATATTGCTTCTGAGTTGTGTGTCTTTCCTATCCTTGTGCACTTATGTCTCAACTTCAATTTTCCTTGCATTCAAAACATAATCTCCTTCTTCAGAGTTTTGTCATTTCTTCTTGTGTTCTGTGTGATTGAGAAGGTAATGAATTTTCTTTCCAATTTCCCTTGTAGGGAGGGGGGAGGTTTGTGATCTTGAAGATATGTTCTTGGATTGGCTCTTTTCCTTTATTGATTTGGTTCATAATCTTAGGGCCTTTTGAATTGAATCTTAAAGAGATGTGGGGTCAAAATAACTCAGTAAATTGGATGAATTGACTTTGCTCATCCTCCAATAAATAGGTACTGTTAGCCTTTTCTCTATAATCTTAAGTACTATGGATGAGACCTTTTGATATTTAGTTATATGGTCTTCTACAAATCCTTGTTGTTTTAATTGTGTTAGTTCTTTAAAGTGTCTGTTAGGGTTTTTGTGAGGGATGATATCCACACAAGGTTCCATATATCTCTCTACATCATGGTTGTTGTGAGAAGAGATAGGGGGCTATGTAAACTTCAAAAATATCTCTCCTAACTACCACTAGACATATTCATCCTGAAAATAAATTCTCTTTTATTTGGACAAAAAATATTTAGATCCCTTTTCCCATGCCTTTTAGAATGTTAGGCTTGCCCTACTCTATCCTCATGTGCTTTCTAATTTTATTTTCTTCATTATGAAAAAACACCAAAAAAATTTTTTAGCCCAAGAAGCATTTGACATATTTTATAGCAGTGTTTTAAAGCTCTCATAGAGTTTGGATAGATTTGGCACTCATAATTGTTGAGCATTAAGTAATCATAAACAAACATGGAGTAAACCTGTTGAAAACACATCAAGCATGAAGCAAACACACAAATATATGTAAGACACAAAACATACACATAAATACATGCAAGACACAAAGCATACACATAAGAAACAAAGCATACACATAAATACACATAAATACACATAATACATGAATCATACATGTGAAAGGCACACACATTTAGAAATAGAATGTTGGCCTACTTGATTTTATTTTTTATTTACTTAAGAAGAGATTTGAATAGTTAATCCTGATTGAATGGTGGTTAAAATAGGTTTGTCCTGTAGGTTGGTAGGATTAATGCTTTGATAGCATTGTAATGTCCACAATAAGAAATGTAATACACTTAAAATTATAAATTTAGCAATTGAAATCCCCTTTATAAGATGCAAATGTTGGTTTAGGTCCTACAACAATGTTAGTTTCCAACATAATCCACGAGGACAACTATTATCTGGGTATGTGTAGGATCATCATGGAAAAAATAAGCCCTTAAGTGGTGAAAAAAAAAAAAAAATAAGAGTTAGGAACTTGAAAATATGTAAGAATAGAATCAGAAAATTGAATGTAGTTTGTAAACTACTAGGTTTATTTAAAAATATATATCTATTTGGTGAAAATTTGAAATTTCAATGTAGTGCTTAAATTTTAGGGAAAAAAATAAGTGTCTTTCTAACCACCCTAACCATAATAAAATGATAATGCTTTTTATAAGATTTTGGATATAAGTAGAGGACTCATGTCCCAATGTGATGCATATTTTTTTGTAATTTTTTCCAAGTAAATAATTAATTATGAATTTTTTATTACAACTTTTAAAAAAAATATAAAACTCGTATGGACCACCTTTTAAAACTTGGTAAAACTTCATGAAATTCATTTTTTTTTAATCCTATAGTATGTGAAGCATAGAATGTGACACATGTTTTGGAATCAAAAATGTGATACTATTTGAAAGCTATAGATATTTTTCAATTAGCCTATCAATCAAGACTTTAGTCATAATTCAAATAGAAAATGAATAATAATTATTTATTAAAGTCCAAGTAAAGCATAACTTATATTGGTGGAAAGTTGAGAATCTCCTTTAAAAACCTTTTTCGTTTCATCAATTTTGGGTAAAAAAAAAGTCATCAGCCACATACCCTACACATACCCATCATATCGCCACTTTTTGGCCCATCATGATCCTGCACATACCCATCCATAAGAGTTAGAAATTGATAGCATTAATAATCATCCCAACATATTCAGATATTAACCATATTAGGAATTTGGTACAAACCCTACAAATCGTAGTCTCAAGGATAGTTATCCTTGTACTGTGAGAGCATGGAAGGTGGGCCAACATTTCATCCCTCAGTCCACCTTGGAGGCTAGTCATCCTCCTTGATCAAGCCTAGGAGCAATAATAAGCCTCCCAGTCCATGAGGCCTAACCCCCTATGAGTGGTGTGCTTGATAAGAGCATGAAGACTACCTCCCTTCTACCAAGCTCAGGAGCACACATATGCCTCCTGGCCCATGAGGCTTAACCCCCTATGGGTGGCATACTTGATGGTGGGTTTATCGAGCCTTCACTTCACGTGAACTCAAAAGGTTGATCGACCTTCCTGTTTTGCAATCATTTATACTTAATTCAAAATAAATTATTATATGAATCTACTATCCATATTAATAATAAAGGAAGAATCATGATTACTTAAAAGGACCAATAATTTCTTGCAAGCATCATTATTGCATGAGCATACTATATATATATATATATATATATATATATATATATATATATATATATATATAAAACTTACAATAGTCTTCTTGCTAGAAATAATATTTATTCTAATTAGGATTCCTAATATTTTGGAGTTCTTATTTCTCTTTTTCCAATCTACTTCCTTTATCCCAATCGGTTTGTTATCTCCTCTTTATATATCCTCAAATGAGAGGGAGTCACACCTCTTCATTGAGAATTTTAGTTTGCAAGGGATGCATCCCTTCATAACTTGAGCTATGCCTTTTATGGTTATTTATTTACGTGTTGTTTGTTAACAAATGCCGCTAATAATCATTAATTATTCTTAGTCAACCCCACCTTTTATATAAATCATTGTCATTTAATTTATATTCTTTTTTCTTGGGTCAACCCTTCCATCAATGATTGTCTTAACTAGGTCAACCTTCACAAGGAAAAGCTATTAGTAATTGTCAACACCTGGGGTTTTATATATAGTGTTGCAATTTAAGGAATAAAATAGGTCATTGCATTATATTGAGTCTTTACTTATAAATACAAACTTCCTTTGATAGTATTTATAATTATGACTCATTTCTAGTTGGTAATTGTAGATATTAGATTGTACTAAGTTTAAGTAAATTAATAATTTATTTTAATTGTAGCTTCCTTAAATGATTATCATAGTGCCCAGGGAGTTATTTGTACATTGGTTACCATTAGCTTGTGACACCCCAAAATATCTAAAAAAATTATAAATTATTTTAGATAACAAGGTTAGAATTATTACACATGTATTTTTCAAAAACACTAGCAACTATTTGCATTAACTTTACACAATATTATCACTACATGTTCTATATGATTCTCTATTTGTAGTAATCTAAGTTATTTTTATTTTGATTGTTAATTTACTTCTCTCTCCTTATACATATTGTTGTTCAAGGAAAAAATATAGAAAAATAATTTGCATCTTTTATTTTTCATTTGGTACGCAAAAGTTTTTCCATACAAATAATCTAGAATTATAATGTTTTACAATACATATGACTAAAAGATGAATTTCATTAAATGAAGAAAGTATCACATTGTTTATTGTCTTGACACATTATTTAGGGGTCTATTGGCCAAATCATTTTCTAAAGGCGCTTATAGCATAGATAAATTTAGGGCCTTCAACCTAATCATTTTTTCAAGGTTCTGAACATGGAGATAAAGTTTCTTATATTTCTTTCATAGACTTGGAAATTATTGCTAGTTAACATATTACTTATCTTTTTGACATTAACTTTGATTCCTACTCCTACCATTATGTTTTTAATATCTTGACTGATGTCGTCCTTACTAAAAGAGCCAATATCCTCATTTCTTCTTACTTCCGCTCCCAAATTAAGCTCTTGTACTAGCCTCACATTTAACCCTTGTTCAAATTGTATTGGAAGAGCTGTCAATGGCACCCCAAACCTCAACCCTTTTGTTATTGAATTCCACCCACAATAGGTGAAAAAACACCTCCTATTGTAGGATGGTTCAAAATGTGCAATTGTGGAGCCCAGTTTGTTACTACCAATCCCTTTTCCTACAAAATAATTTAAAAAATACTAATATCAAATATAAAAATAGATTTTTTCATTTTAAAAATAAATAACTAAATCTATTATATTTTAAATAAAAAAATACACAATATTTTAAAATTTTGAGATTTCTATATAATATTATAATTGAAACTTTCTAAAAATAAATTAAAAATTATTTTCTTTTAAAAGATAAAAGATTTTAAAAAATAATACGTAAACTTTCAAATTTCACATTAATTAATTTTTAAATTAAAAACTAAAAAATATTAGATCTAAATACATGCTCTATAACTTAAAAGCTTTTATCTTTATATTTTTCTTTATTATTTTTAAAATGAACAATTAATCTAATTATAATAGAACAATTATCTATATAAAGAATTAAAAGCATGAAATTTTTTACAGTTCATAGTAATAATCTGTAAGCAGATTTTTGGAATGCAATGTGTGCAATTTTTATCACAGACTCAATTTTAAAAAATTCTACAATAAATAGTAGATATTATATACATTATGTAGACACTTGAAAACAATTCCAACATTATGCATTTGATTTCAATCAAATATCATCAAATTCTTCTATTAATCAAGTAACTAAGTTTATTTGATTAATTCACTTTCTGCTAACTAATGTCATCTCCCTTTGGGAATCTAGAAAAACCACTACGCGAAGGTGACTGCAGCCTATCATGGACTCAAAATAGCTCAAAGCAAATGGTATAGGAGGGTCTGGTTGGAGGGTGACTCTTTGAACATTATAACTAATTTGAAGAATGCTTCACCTCCGTCTTGGACTATTGAGGCCTTGGTTAGGGACTCCATTGAAATCATCAATTCCTTTGACACTTTTTTATATCTCCCACATATTGAGAGAGGGAAATATGTTAGCTGATTTCTTCGCTAACTTTGGTGTTAGAGAAAGAAATGAGTGGGATTTAAATGATCCTATTCCTTTTGAGGCAACGACTATTATTAACAATGAATGCTAATTTCAAGTTACTGGGCATTCCTAACTCTGCCAAGGTGATCTCCCCTATGATTACTATGAAAAAGAGAAAGGATACTATGTCTGTTGATGATACTGCTACTATAGGTAAGCTGTCGGATGTGGATTCTGCTGGTGAGAAGGGTGGTGTTAAAGGTAGTGTTTTGAGTGGTGAGGTAAAAACTGGTGGGCTAGGGGTCAGAACTAGAAACAAAATGAAATCTCAGGGCAGGGCCTTTGGTATAGAGGTGTTTGATACTGTGGATGATGTGCATAAGGTGGCTACTAGTGAAGTGGATGCTACAAAGATACTGAACAATATGTAGTGTTGTTGGTTGGCTGCCTTCTTTTTGGCTACTTTTTAGTTGTTGGTTTGCTGCCTTTGGGCTGATTGTTGCGCAATGTTAGCTTTTTTTATCAGTTGCTTTATTTTGTAAAGGGTTCTAGGCCCCTTCAAAACCCACTTTTTACCTCCAATCAAAACTAATGTCATCTCTTTTAATTAAATAAATCAATATATTTAACTAAAATCCTAATGTTCTAACATCCTCTCATTTGATTTAAATATTTAAACCCAAACACTTAAATTAAATGTCATAAATCAACTAATTTCATTCAAGTTAATTAATCCTAAATCAATCAACTCCTAATACTAATACCTCATTTCTCTAGCTTCTGACTCAACATTGGTCAAAGCAAACCCATGATCAACTACCCTAGTTGCACATGAAAATCAATTTCTTTAATTAACTAAATACCTTAGTTTCCCTCACAAGGCATATTCCCAAGGAATATTCCTTCATTTACTCCACTTATTTGACTTTCTTTCCCAAACCATTTCCCTCCAAAACATCTCAACCATATTCATTTAATGCCTCTTACAAGTGCATTAATCTCTCTTACACCTCACAAATCCTCAACTACATGCATTAACCATGCACATTCTTCAAAATGTGCTCCACCTTCCTCCACTAGTCATGTGACAAGTGTCACAATATCATTGGATCTTCTTTAATCCCACATTCCTCCCATCTCTCCAATTTTCAAACCTTCAACCTATAAATACAAAGCACTTCTACTCCACAATCCATCCACAATCTTAGTATTTGCACTATAGGCATATTCATCATCTTGCATTTCATCACATTTTCAAGGCATTTTCATTATCATTTAGCTTATCAAGGAGGTGGGAAAGGGCATCCTTTTCACATCAAAGGAGCACCACTTCCACTATGGGATAGATATGATTCATGTTTTCATATGCTTTTATTTAGCTTTTCTTGTTTCCTTGGTTGCATATTTAACATGATTAAGTATTTCATAAAGATATTTGATTTTCTTTAATTTAATTGACTAACCATGCTAATAGATGTCAAGTTTTAAGCATTTGCAGATTTTACATCTACAAAATGGCGCTGAGGGCTGATTATGTTTTTACTCCACATAACTACATTATATCTTTCTATTCTTAATGGGGTTTCAAGTTCCTTGGGTAGGATAAAGAAAATGGATACGGCCTAGGAAACCTCCATTGACTGCGTTGGACTGATTGCACGTGTTGCATTTGATATATTATTATCTACATTTTGAAGTGATATATCATTTGCATTTTATATATTATTTGTATTTAGAATTTTATGGATAAGGCTTGTTAGACATAACACCTCTATGTGATTGATATGAAGCTTACTTAGTTCTGCAAAATGGTTGGAAGTATTTCTGGCAATTTATTTTATGTCTTCATTAAATATGACTCTTGAAGTTCTATATTTTCATTATGGAAATGAGTAAATATTTGGAAAATCTATCGTTTGCTGATAAAAGGAAAGAGCTAGGATGTTTTCGATGGATTTTTTGTGTATACATTACACTATTCTCATTATTTAATTTTCTTACTCTCTACAACATTATTTGTTAAAACTTTGTAGCCGTACGAAGGAAATAGAAGGTATGAAGGATTGTCCCAAGTTTGTAAAAAATCACGTCTCTGTCATAGTGTAAATTTAGGATTCCTTGGTGCATGCTTAGTAAATGACATGATTGATCTTCCTATTTTCCTTGAAGGAATTTACTGAATATTTGAAACTTGATATCTTCCTACATGCTTCTTTATTTTTGGACACAAAAATTAGAAAATCCAAAATCACTTTTGTATGCCATTTCAGATTTCTTAGCATTTTTTCTCCATCATGGTGTTGCTTTCCAAGTTTCCACTATCCATTCCAAATTAAAGTAAGGAGAACATATTGGACGCCATACGATAGCTATTCGGCTGTATTTCATTTATTATTGGAAATAAATGCTATCCTAAGTTTTGGTGTTTGATGTGGAAGGAAGTTCTCATTATTTAATTCTTGTCGTATCAGTGTCTAGGGAATTTAATGAATCGATCTCTATCAATCTGACATAAAATAAAGTAGGTATAGTGAGATAGTGGGAATTAATAGTTGAGTTTGTAGTCTTGTTGTGCCGCATACCCTCAATCCAACAAGGATTCTCAGAGTAAAAATTTTTGATCTTAAGATTAGTTTGGTTACTATTCTATAAAAAAAAATGCATTTAATATTGAAGGGATTGATTTCTTTAAATGATCGCTACTCTCTTCTAACATGCCTTGTCTATGCTTCAATATTTTGAGTATATTTGTCTCTCAACCATTTTGTTATTTTTAGAGCATGTTCTCTCAACCGTGCTTTTTCTAGGAGTATTTTCTCATAATCTTACATTAAATGCAAAGGTTGTCCCACGTTTAATGTGTTCCTTTGTGGAGATAGAGTAGCAAATTTTGTTCATAGAGTTCAGGCTTGTACAATGTTTAAAGAGGAAATTGGCGTGATATTAATCATTAGATGTGTTTTTAATTCTAGATAATGTTTTGCAAAACATAGGGTTGAAGCCTTAAAAGCTTTTTAAATATTGTGATTCGACCTCCTATTGGAAATCATATGGCTTCTTGGGGTTTTTTATTTAAAATTAGACTTATTAGTGCTTTAAACATTGTTTGATTTTTACAAACTTTACATAACGGCTGCAACTTTTTTTTTGTTGTGATAATGTTGTACATTTCATTATTTTTTGAAATAAATCCTATTTCTGATAATTTTGTACTATTTCTAGGTTGACATTGGAATTGAGAAAAAGCAAGTAGATTGGAGTTGGAGATTTAAACTTAAACTTGAAAGAAAATAATTTCTTAATGCTTATTGTAATAGCCTAGGGATTTCATTCCTGCTATTGTTTTTTGTTTTAGGAAAACTCACTTCTTTTTGGGGTTTAAAATTAACCATTGATTTCATCTTTTTCAAGTTGGTTAAAATTGAACCTTAGACACTTTCTAGATTTCGATCTGGTCTAAAATTGAACAAGCAACTTCAACATTTGGTTTTGGTGCTAAAAATAACTCATTATTGCCTTCGAGGATTGAAAACGAACTTGTGTCTACTTTGTTTTTGTAATCTTCTTTACAAACTAATACCATTCAAATGTGTATGCACTTCTCTCGCACTTCACGATGATAATCAAAATAATTTTAGTGATATTAGCTTGCCTAAAAGATTGCCTCCGCATTTCAAATTTGGGTTTAAAATTGAACAAATCATGCGAGCATGAAGAAAAGGAATTTTGTGTGTTCCCTCCTAAGTGTGTTAACCATTCAAACTAGAAATGTACTCCTTTGTTGTTCTTTACCTTTAGAGGGCCTGCCTTGATGGGAAAAAGTACTCACCCCAAGGGAACGACTCAAACTGGTGATGAGCTAAATGCCAAGCTAATCCCAACTGGTATATAAATTTGAGTATTGAGGAAACTCATCATTAGAGGTGCTCCTACAGACAAGCAGGTGATACTCTTTCTATGGGTTTATCTTGCCTCTTGTGTGGTCATCTGAATGGGTACCTTAATTATGAACCAATCTGTGTAAAAGCTAAAAACCCTACTATTTGTTGGTATAAGAGGTGGGACCTCTAAAGTCATCCCACATACTTGCAATTCTTAGTAGAGATGAAGAGTTTGTCATGGGAGATTCATGAGAACTCAAAGCTTTGCTGACCCATAGAAGTGAGTGTCATGGATGGGAGCCAGTGTGGTCAAGCTTCTAATCATCAGCTCTGAATAAGTGTAGTTGGAGAAATCCAAGTGAGAATTCAAAAAATATTGTCTCTTCTATCCTAGGGTTGTGTATTATTTTGGAATCAAAACACTTTGCTTGGATCTAAAACAGGGAAAAAAAACATTCAACAAAATCATCAAAATTTCAAACCCTTTTGAAAGAGCAAATACCTTTGAAAATTCCAAGTATTAATGCTTGACCCTAGGGATTCCATCCTTAGAGTTTTATAAGTATTTGGACTTATATCTCCATTTTCTCTCTCTAAAGTCAACATTAGGGAACTATTGCCTTAATTCCTTTGATTTCCACATAATGGACCTTGTGGGATGAAAAGAAATTGAGACATAAACATTTAGTTTGAAAATCTAAGCAAGAAAGTGTTTGTGGTAAAAAGAACTCATTAAGAAAAGATAAAAGAGAATTGAAACCCACACATGTGTTTGTTCAAATGATTTCCCGCAAGATCAAAATCCGAAAACCAAAGTCTACCAAGTGTCTTAGTCCAAGAGCTCTCAAGAAACGTCTTTCAACACTTTACAAAGTTAGAGAGAGATTGGTCTATAATTTCTACAAACGTGCTTCAAAAGATAATCCAAACTTGTACTCATTCTATTATTGTCAAAATCTAGCTCGTTTCCAATGTTTTGAGTATCTCACTTAGTATAGTTGAAAAGTTCTTAGAAGTATAGCATGTTCTTCAATACCTAGGTCTTGTAAACAAAAGTCTCTTTAGGTTCACTTAGGATCAAAATCTACACTTTCATCCATCCTCAAACATCAATCAAAACCCATCTCACAAACAACTCTTAGAAATCTTGGAAAAATCCTTCATACTAGACTTTTGTAAAATCCTTCAAAACAAAATCAAAATCATCTTTTTTGACTAAATGTGTGTGGATGAATCCTTGTTCATACACTTAGTTAAATTATCACCTTGTGGACAAGTTTATCCCAAGATAACATCCAAAATCTTGGGGTTTATAAGTTCATTATCCAAAATCCTTGAATCAAATCCAAAGTCAACAAATCCAAAAAGTCCTAAAGTATAGTATCCCTCCAAAGTTGCTTAAAGAGTTCAATCATTCAAATAATCTATCTTTCATTTATCTCATCACCACCACTTGATTCTTAACATCTTAGATTTTCTTTTTTCTACCTAAAGTTTAGACCAACCTAAGGAGTTAGAGGGTTACCTCCCATATTCTTGAAAGTTGATCCTTATTTTATGGTTCAAACTAGATCTCAACACAAGAACATGGAACCAAACAAAGAAACATCCACTTCAAGTGATTTCAGTTAAACCAAAACAAAATTCAACCCTAGGATATCCATGGACCTTCCACTTAATCTTTCTAAAATACCTCAAAATCCTCAAGAGGGAGGTTTCCAAGTCGAGGATGTCAACAACAATTATCAAGGAATGCCCCAAGATGAGATAATGGAGTTTTTCCAAAATCCTGAGAACCACAAGATTATCAACACAATGATGAGACTCAATCCTTCACAATAAATTTTAGCATTAGCAAAGGAAGGGGCTAAACTCCCTTTTGATTATGATGTGAGCACTATTGTTGAAAATACTCTTGGGAATATGTCGCTGATATCATTCACACCATCCTTCCAAAACATCATTCAATTCATCCCACAACCCACATCATCTCATGCTCCAAGTCAACCCATGGTTACCAAGGGAAGTTCATTACTTCATTCTCTTCAAACACATCCCCTTGTAAACAACCAAGACTTAGATGCAAACACCACCTTGGGTCTATCAAATACAATCCTTCAAGACCCAAAGCATCCATACGTTCCACTCATTTTCCATGACACCAACAATCCATCTGCCTTCACCACATCACCGACATATTCCCTTGATGCACAAGTCTCTCTCCCCATAATATCACAAGGAAAAGGGGGAATCTTTGATGCTTCATCATCACTTTCTCAAGGAAACACACCACCAATATTCCCATCTTTACCTCCTCTAACATCAACATCCACATCAATCATTGGTTTAGGGCAACCCCCTTTACCTAACATACCAATCCAAAATCAACCAAGTGAAAACAATCCACTAATTGTGAATCAAGTCAACATACCAAATCCTCTAAACATGCTGTCGATATTGCAACAACAGGTGGCATCAATCCAAGCAACAAAATCAATCATTAACCCATTCATAACACCTCAATATGTGGTATCCCAAGGACCTAACACATCAACCACACCATCTACCACACAACCCCTCATCATCCCTCAAACAACATCTCAAAAAAAACCTCAACAAAATCTCATCACCCCATCTCACATCATTCCAAATCCTCCATCGATATCACTGAATCCAAACATGGAAAATAAATATAGCATCACGCTACGAGCAGCCCAACAAGCCTATCAAAAGGCACTACAAGAATTCCAAAACCAGCAAACTACACAAGCTACTCAACAAGCCGCACAAAAAATGCAAGCACAACGAGCACAACAGGTTGCTCAAGCACAAGCACAAGCTTTATTACAACAACAACAAGCTACACAAGCCACACAAGTTGCACAAGCACAAAAAGCCACACAAGTTGCACAAGCTACCCAAGCTACATAGGTTGTCCAAGCTGCACAAGCACAAGCTCGGGCACAAGCTCAAGCACAAGCATAATACCAAGCACAACAACAAATAGCTCAACAATGAGTGTATCGGCAAGCTTTGTAACAATACTAAGCGCAATAAGAAGCAACTCAAATACTATCCCAACAACAAGCATTGTTGGAACAACAACAACAAGACCAACAACAAGTGTTGTTGGCATGACAACAATTGCAGGCATACCAACAAGCATTGGCCGCACAACATAACTTGCAACCGCCTCCCACAAACACACAAAACACCCCACCTATCACTCAAGCAATAAAACCACCCCAAAACACATTCATCCCACCACCTGATCAACAAAATGATGTGTCTGCACAAATCAAATTGCTCTCATAACAAGTGCTAGACCTATAATTAAAAGAAAAAAAAAAAAAAAACAACAACAAGGGATTTTATGCCCTTATCCATTCAACAGAAGCATTGTGATGGTTCGATTCCCACAAGGATTCAAGTACCTAAATTTGAAAAATATCATGGGATGAGCAATCCTAAAGATCACATCAGGGAATTCCATGTACACTACATGGAATTCACATACGACGATTCTTATCTAATGCAACTCTTCTCTTGAAGTTTGGCGGGTCCAGTAATGGAATGGTTCTCCCATCTCCCCCTGAGAATAAAAAAGTTCCAAGAAATCGTGGACTTATTCATACAAAACTACTCATTCAACATAGGCATGGATGTGAGTCTAGAAGAGCTATCCATCTTAAAAAAAGCTAAGAGGGAGACATTTACATCCTTCTTGCAATGATGGTGATCCAAGGCCAACAGGAGCAAGTGGAATATGCCAGAAGAACAATAAATTTGTACTATCACTACCAATCTTGAAGGGACCTTGTCCTTCCATCTAAAAATGCAATGCATCATGACATATGATTAGTTTATCCCCAAGGCGCTAAACATCGAAAGAGCCCTTATTGCACAAGGTGGGACACCTACTTATCAAGACAACCATCCATCAACCAGTTACAACGAAAAACCTCACACATGAGCAAAGAACAAGAATATCACTAACGATGGCGTCGTTGATGCTAAATTTATTATCAGTTCCCCAAGGCAAAACACAAAATCACAAGTCAATAACCAAAATAACACACAAGCTAACACATCATCACAACAACCCTACAATCAAGTGGTCAACAACCTAAATAATCAAGGGGGACCACCCCCACAGAACGAGTACCCCCCAAATGAAAATATAGACCACTTGGGGAATCAATCGAATCTCATTAAAATCCTTATTTATGAAAATTATCAAGAGCTCAAAGTTAAACCACCATGGTATAATGAAAACCACCTTTGTGATTTTCATAAAATTAAGGGACACACAACAACCAGTTGCATGAGACTAAAAAATTTGATCCAAGATCTCATTGATGATAGGACCATAAACATTGAACAATCCACAGGGAATCAGGATCTTAAAATATACACGAATCCCATGCTAGATCACAATAAAGGAAACAACAAAGGTAAGGAAAAATATAACAATTTAAACCATTTTTACGATCATATTGTTGCATCCTTGGATGAGTGGGTGACAATTGTCAACATCAATGGAGCTAGAGCCGACTATGGAGTCACCGCATGTGGTGGTTGAATTACCATTCTAGGACCATCACAACCACCCAAAGAACCTGTCTCTAATTCAAAATATGTTCCCAATGGTTATAATGTCTTAGACCAACTAAAATAACCCCCGCCCAAATCTCCATCATGGAGTTACTAAAAATCTCACCCGCACATGGGAAAATCCTAGAAGAAGCATTAGCCACATCCTCTGTCCCAACGGATCTTGATGCAAACTAGTTCTAGGCTATGGTCGGACATATCACCACACCACATCTCCTAACATTCTCTGAATGGGATCTCCCAACTCAACCATCTCATAACTGCACACTCCATCTTGAAGTCTTAGTCCATAAAAATAAAGTCAAGAGAGTCTTGGTGGATGGAGGTGCAGGTCTAAATATTTGTACCCTCAAGCTAATAAAGAATCTAGGATTCTCTGAAGATGTCATTGAAAAGGGTAAAGGTATTACTATCAGGGCATATGATGATCAAGAACGGGTGTCTCAAGGCACCATTCAACTCCCTATTCAAGTAGGGCCAACAATCATGGAAACTTCATGTCAAGTCCTTGATCTTGAATTACCTTACGATATCCTCCTAGGATGCCCATGGATTCATGGGATGCAAGCTATTTCATCCACCTTCCATCAATGTGCCAAGTTTCCTTATCAAAATCAAGAAGTCACAGTCCATGGAGATCCTGAGCCATTCTATTATTGTAAGAACCTGGAAGCCAAGTACTACAAGATCCCTCAAGTACCAAAGAATGATGAGGGACAACCATATCCATATATAGACCCATATACTCTTGCCTCCACTTCTGAGACAAAGACACCCTCCATTCTAGATATTTTTGATATTAAAATCATTATCCAAGATAATGGGTGTGGGGACTACAAAATGAAAAAGAGTGCCTTTGTAATAGGAGAGTTACCTCAATCTCCTCGATCTCATGGGAAACCCAAACCAATTGACACACCATCTCAAACCTTCAAAGAAGACCCCTCTAGATTCAAAAGGTGGGGGGACCTAAGTTAGGAAGTGGTAGACGAAAGGGATATATCAAGCTTATTGTATCAAGATGAAAGGCCTGCACCTGATCTTCCCATGGACAATGAAAATAAAGGACTATAGTTAATGCAAGGATGGGGCTATAACAAAAATGAAAAGCTTTGGAAAAATGATAACGACCTTTTGGAACCCATTATTCCTAAGAAGCACATAAAGAATCTTGGCCTTGAATGTACCCCTCTGTAGATAACCATATGTGGCAAGGGTGCCCCGGTTAAAAAAGTCAAAGCTCCTCCTCAGTTACCGGTGTCCATAGGTTTACCTTTAGACAACTATACCTTTGATATAACCAATGTGTGTGATGAGGACCCCATAACTAACCTACCCATGCTATTCAAAGATTCCTCTCTTTTCATGATCAATACCCTATCTTTCAAGCCAACTAACGAAACCAAGGAGCTAAAACTTGTCTACCCCCAACTCATCGATTATGACCAATGAGGACCATCGATCTTAGACACATTCAAAAGCGATGAAGCTCTCTCAGAATTCATGGGACTGCGAGGTAATATACCATGTGGAGATCATAAATCTGGGTTTGACATTGAGCTATATAGACATACATACTATGGGGAAACGATTGAATCCCTCAATCGCAAAATTAAAAATTTAAGAGTAATATCCAGGTCTTTAAGTGAAAACCACACTGTGGCACTTTCTGACCCAAAAATAGTAAAAAAAAGGACATATCCAATGGTGAAAACCTCTCTAAGGTGCCAAAGGATGAAGGATTCAATCTTCCCCTTAGTGCTATTCATCAGGAAAAATTGGTAGTATTGGTAGAGAAATGTAATCTAGTCAATTTGGGTATTGAAGAAACATCGCACATCACCTTCTATGCAGAATCACTTTTGACCAAAGAATGGAAACTTCTAGCTGCATTTTTGAGGGAAAGAAAGGTAAAATTTGCATGGACCTACATTGACATGCTCAGTCTTGATCCAAAGGTTGTGGTTCATCATCTAGCCATCTAAATAGAGGCGAAACTAGTAAGAAAAAAGATGAGAAAAATGCATTCGTAGATAGCATTACTGGTCAAACTTGAATTATAGAAGCTCCTTGACATCGGCTTCATACAACCAATTGATTATCCAGAATGGGTTTCAAACCTTGTAATTGTCTCTAAGCCCATTGGGGGCATCTGCATCTGCACTAACTTTATAGACCTAAAAAAAGCATGTCCTAAGGATGATTTCCCTCTCCCAAATATAGACATGATTGTGGATATGACGGTTGGGCATGAAATACTATCTCTAATGGATGGATTTTTAGGGTACAATCAGATCATGATAGCTAAGGATGATCAACAAAATACAACTTTCACTTGTCCATGGGGGACTTACTATTGGACCATGATGTCGTTTGGGTTGGAAAAGGGAGCTACCTACCAAAGAGCTATGACACTAATATTCCACGATATGATTCACAAAATTGTGGAAGACTATGTGGATGACATATTAGCCAAATCTAGAAAACGTCAAGATCACATAGTGGCACTAAGCTCCATCTTTGACAGGCTAGAAGAGTACAAGGTTAGAATTAATCCAAAGAAGTGTGTTTTTGGCGTACAATCAGGAAAACTCATAGGGTATATTGTATCTATGAGTGGAATCGAGATAGACCCTACCAAGGTCAAGGAAATTCTTAATATGGAAGAACCAAGAACATTAAAGTAGTTAAGGGGTTTGTAGGGAAGGCACCAATCCATTCACCAGTTTATCTAGAAGTGTGTTTTCGGCGTACAATCAAGAAAACTCCTAGGGTATATTGTATCTATGAGTGGAATCGAGATAGACCCTACCAAGGTCAAGGAAATTCTTAATATGGAAGAACCAAGAACATTAAAGTAGTTAAGGGGTTTGCAGGGAAGGCACCAATCCATTCACCGGTTTATTAGCCAAATCTAGAAAACGTCAAGATCACATAGCGGCACTAAGCTCCATCTTTGACAGGCTAGAAAAGTACAAGGTTAGAGTTAAAGAAGTACATTAAAGAAGTGTGTTTTCGGTGTACAATCAGGAAAACTCCTAGGGTATATTGTATCTATGAGTGGAATCGAGATAGACCCTACCAAGGTCAAGGAAATTATTAATATGGAAGAACCAAGAACATTAAAGTAGTTAAGGGGTTTGCAGGGAAGGCACCAATCCATTCACCGGTTTATTATCCAAATCTAGAAAACGTCAAGATCACATAGCGGCACTAAGCTCCATCTTTGACAGGCTAGAAGAGTACAAGGTTAGAATTAATCCAAAGAAGTGTGTTTTCGGTGTACAATAAGGAAAACTCCTAGGGTATATTGTATCTATGAGTGGAATCGAGATAGACCCTACCAAGGTCAAGGAAATTCTTAATATGGAAGAACCAAGAACATTAAAGTAGTTAAGGGGTTTGCAGGGAAGGCACCAATCCATTCACTGGTTTATAGCATAGTTAATAGATAAGGCTATCCCATATTCTCATCTACTCCACAAGGGGGTAGCATACAAAGGGGATGAGAAATGTGATCAGATGTTCAATAAAATCAAGGAGTACTTGTTGACACCACCAGTCCTTATGCCACCAATTATGAACAAACCATTGATCTTGTATATATCAGCAATAGTAGCAACCCTTGGGGCTCTCTTAGCTCAACATGATGAAATAGGAAAAGAGAGAGCCATTTACTATATCAGTAGAACCATGGTGGGGCATGAGATAAATTAAAAATTCATTGAGAAGGCTTGCCTAGTAGTAGAGTTTGTTGCACAAAAATTCAGACACTACATGTTGGCTCATCAGATAAAACTCATCGCCAAGATAGATCCTCTCAAGTATCTACTTTCTAAAGCAACACTCACAGGGTGAACAACTAAATGCTCATGATCCTAACAAAATATGAAATTGAGTATGTAGAACGAAAATCCATTAAAGGACAAGTAATTGCAGACCAACTAGTAGAGGCACCGATATATTCAGAGAACCCATTGATATTAGAATTCCATGATGAGTTAATTTTTAACCTAAGAATAGTAGATCGCTGGAAAGTATATTTTGATGGATCCTGCACACTGCATGGGTCACGAGTGGGAGTCTTCTTCATTACACCACAAGGAGATTGCATACCAAAGTCATATAATTTGTCTTTTCCTTGCACAAACAACATTGTAGAATATGAGGCTCTTGTCATAGGACTTAGAATTATAGTGCAAAGGTAGATCATGGCACTTAAATTCTATGGGAACTCGTAGATTATCATTAACCAATTCAATGATGAATATCAAACAAAGGATGAAAAACTCACCCCATATAAGAAATTGGTGGAAAGCCTTAAAGAATTCTTCATTGACATCACATTTGAGCAAGTACCAAGGGAAAAGAACAGAGTAGCTGACACTATGGAAATAATTGGATCACTACTAGATATCCCATGAAACGTCCATAAACATGAATTATTGGTAGAACAGCTTCTCGTACTAGTCTTTGAGTTGCCAGACTTTCAATTGATGTGTGAAATCATTGGTCCCGGTGATCCTTGGTACCATGAAATATACACCTACTTGAAAATAGGAGTCCTCCCTACTAATATCACCCCAAACCTAAAAAGAACATTTTTCAAGAAGTCATTCCATTTCGTTATCTTAGGTGACACCCTGTACCATAGGAGTATTGAAGGAACCCTTTTACAATGCCTTAATCCTGAGGAAGCTTTGACTGCTTTAATTGAGGTACATGATAGAATTTGTGTTTCACATTCTAATGGTATGACCTTGGCCAAGAAATTGCTAAGGACAAGGTACTACTAGCCTACGATGAAGAAGGAATTTCATGATTATGTCTGAAAATGTTTGCAATGCCAACAACATGGGGACCTCATCCATGCACCAACTCAGGAGCTCCAACTAATTATAACACCTTGGACCTTTTCACAATGGGGGCTCGATCTCATTGGTAAAATCACTCCCACCTCATCCAATGGACACAAGTTCATTATCACTTCCATAGAGTACTTTACAAAGTGTGTAGAGGCCATCCCAGTGACCTATATCACAGGGAAGTAGATATCCAAATTCATCCTAAACTACCTCATTTTCTGCTACAGTGTTCCACAAGCCCTTATCTCAAATAACAAGACACCTTTCAAGAACCAGGATGTTCGAGAGCTATGCCAAAAATTCAATATCCAACATCGCTTCTCCACCCCATATTATCCCCAAGTTAACGACCAAGTTGAAGCTATGAATAAAACCATCTTGAAAATCCTAAAGAAATTAGTCAATGAAGCTGGTAGTGACTGACACCTACAGGTAAATCCCACCTTATGGGCCTACTGAACTAGTATCCAAACACCTATAGGTGCAACCCCTTTCTCCCTAGTCTACAAATCAGAATCCATCCTTCCCATTGAGATCAAGCTCCCATCCTTAAGAATATCATTGCAAAATCTCATTATTGATGAAGAATATCGAGTGTCACGATTGAACGAGTTGGAACTACTGGATGAGCGATGCATGGAAGCCTTAAACCATGAGTAATTCTATCAAAACTATCTCAAGTGAAGCTACAATAAGAAGATCAGGACTCAGACCTTTCAAGTCAAAGAGCTCATATTGAAAGAAAATTAGAAGAATGTGCCAAATCTAGATAGGAAGGGAAAGTTTGAACCCAACTGGTTGGGACCCTTCATCATCATGGCAAGTTATAAATCAAGAGCATATCAACTATCTACACCAGAAGGTGAACCTCTATAGGATCCTATCAATAGCTCCCATCTCAAAAAGTTTTATGCCTAAACTTGCAAGGTATAAATCCAAAAAATCCAAAAAAATCCAAAAATATAAAACTCCAAAAAAATTAGAAAAAGGATTGAAAATAGTAAAGAAAAAAATTGTCCTCTAGTGAAAACCACTTCGGTGGTGCTTTGGGAAAGTACCTTGGTGAAAACCTGGAAAATAGGTGCTTCGTGTAAATACGCACTTTCCATCCACCATCATCTCTACGACTTGTTTTTCATCATTCATCCATGTCATTTCATTGATCCTTTCGACACCCATTCGCGTCTACATCATAGCTTGATCTTGTGTTTGTATTGTGTTCCCTCCTAGTACTACTTGGCACATTCCTAAGGGGTATGTGCAGGATCATGATGGGCCAAAAAGTGGTGATATGATGGGTATGTGGCTGGCGACTTTTTTTTACCCAAAATTAATGAAACGAAAAGGGTTTTTAAAGGATATTCTCAGCTCTCCACCAATATAAATTAATCTTTACTTTGAATTTAATAAATAATTATTATTCATTTTCTATTTGAATTACGACTAAAGTCTTTGATTGATGTTTAATTGGAAAGCATCCATATCAAATAGTATCACATTTTGAATCAAAACATGTGTTACATTTTTGCATACTATAGGATTAAAAAATTAAATTTCATGAAGTTTTGACCAAGTTAAGGTGTGGTCAGGACATCACATTTTTATATTTTTAAAAGTTGTAATAAAAATTCATAATTAATTATTTACTTGGAAAAAAATTACAAAAAACTATGCATCACATAGGACATGAGTCCTCTACTTATACCTAAAATATTGTAAAAATATATTATCATTTTATTGTTGTTAGGGTGGTTAGACAGACACCTACTTATTTTTTCCTTGAAATTTAAGTACTACTGCATTGAAATTTCAAAATTTCACCAAATAGATTTTTTTTTTTAAATAAAGCTAGTAGTTTAGAAACTACATTCAATTTTCTACTGATTCTATTCTTCCATATTTTTGAAATAATATAGATAAATTCAATTTTTTACGTCAAGTTGCCTAACTCTGATTTTTTTGAATTTTTTGCCACTTAAGGGAATGTTTTTTCCATGATGATCTTGCACATACCCTAAGGTCAGTTTGTCTTGCCTATATCAGAGTAGTTTATCGCATCACATTGGGGGAATGTTCTTATACATACATTGGATCAAATTCATGTATATTGTTGAAGTCTTACTTAAAATTAGAAAATCCAAAAACATTCACAAAATAATAAAATCCCCAAAAACATCCATAACATATAAAAAATCTAAAAATAGGTCAAAAAGTAAAAAAAAAGTAAAAAATAAATGAGTTTGTGTCAGTCAAAATATGAGTCTCTGAGCTTGAACGTAGGAAAGGCCATCATTGATGTGGCCCTGAGACACATTGGATTAGTCCTTTAGGAGTCTGTCACAATAACTGGCAATCCATTTGTTCATATCTCATTAATAAACTAGTCACCAGTCGAACTGCATGGTCTCTACATGTATAACGTAGGCAAGGATAATCTTTGATCAGCCCTCGAGGCCTCTATGATAGGTCTTTAGGTTAGGTCCTTGATCAAAATCTCAGAAAACACAAAAAGATTGGAAATTTTGAAAATCAAAACATTTGCAAAACATCTTGAAAATACCAAAAATAGCCTCAAAACATTTCAAAACATCAAAACATCCAAATATTTGAAAAAAAATCCATCCATCCCATTTCACATTCACCCACAATAAAAATCTGCTCATAATAAAAGATCATCTTCAAACTTCGGTAAAACAATCAGAAACAAGTCTAGCAGGTTACAAGTGAAAACTCAATTGTTAAGGTTTCAAGTCTAGGTCAGTAGGTAAACAAGTTGGTCAACTCTTGGTATCAATAGACTAATCATCCTATTAATCCCACAATCATCTAATATCATCATGTCCTAGGATGCATCCTTCCTACAATGGACATCAACATTAGGCATCACCGTAGTTTAGTCTTGGCTAGAGGTATGAAGAACATTGGCTTGTTTGTGTACTTGATTTGTTCTTTTTGATTTTTCTTATTGTGCTCATTCCAATGACCTCTCGATGATGTCTAATCAAAATTATTTAAAGAGAAATGAATGGGGCATTGATCATTATCTTTTGTCTGCTCTGCTTGTTGGATATTCTTGTAATATAACCTTGGTCATGCTAATTTTGTTCAGTTTGTAGGGAGGGTATTTTAGATGTCTTGTTGACTATTACATAGGAAGGATTTTCTTTTCTATGTTTTGGTCCAAGATTTTTGAAATGTTTGAAGTACATCCTAATAAGGTTTCATATGCTAGGTGTGAACAAGGATACTCCTATCGGATTGTTGAGTCAAAGTCCATCTCACTAAGTACAATTCCATCCTAGTTTTTTATACCTTGATGCATTGTATCTATGTGTGTTATCAAAAATAAGGAAATTTATGCTCTTTACATCCCCAATCCCTGGATAAGTAATACGACATCATCATTCATCATCATATCTAATAAAGTCTTGACGACTCATAGACTTGTTGGACTTCTGCATCTTCTTGGAATCAAGGGTTGATCCGTCTCATTCTTCTATCCTCTTCCACGCTAACATGCTATCATGTCATTCATTACAACATCAATGCATCCATCATGCATCCACAAAATGTTAGCATAATGCATATCATACATATCATCATAATAGGAAGCATCATTCATCTCACATGCATCCCATCATCATATAAGTTGTTTTGGCTAATATAGATTAAATGTTATTCTAAGCATCTTAAAAACAACTCATTTGCATCATCATCATAATATAGATCTATTAGTCTAACCATCCATATGTCCATCTTGAACCTCTTTGTCGCAAGATCGACCCTCAAATTGAAATTTTCACCTGATCTCTCGAGGGGGCAGTGTACTAGTGTACTTTCCCCTGGGGAAACATTGGGGGATCCGAAAAAATAAAGAATTTTTTGAATTTCAATCTCAGTAGTGTTATTCTTTGAACCAACGCAATTGGTATGTTGCTTCAAAGAGGGGAAAAATGTAGACACTCAAATAATTCTGACATTATGCATCTGATTTCAATCAAATATCATCAAATTCTTCTATTAATCAAGTAACTAAGCTTATTTGATTAATTCACTTTCTGCTAACTAATGTCATCTCTTTTAATTAATAAATCAATATATTTAATTAAAATCCTAATGTTCTAACATCCTCTCATTTGATTTAAATGAACCCAAACATTTAAATTAAATGTCATAAATCAACTAATTTCATCCAAGTTAATTAATCCTAAATCAATCAACTCCTAATACTAATCCCTCATTTCTCTAGCTTTTGACTCAACCTTGGTCAAAGCAAAACCATGATCAACTACCCTAGTTGCACATGAAAATCAATTTCTTTAATTAACTAAATACCTTATTTTCCCTCACAAGGCATATTCCCAAGGAATATTCCTTCATTTACTCCACTTATTTGACTTTCTTTCCCAAACCATTTCCCTCCAAAACATCTCAACCATATTCATTTAATGCCTCTTACAAGTGCATTAATCTCTCTTACACCTCTCAAATCCTCAACTACATGCATTAACCATGCACATTCTAAAAAATGTGCTCCACCTTCCTCCACTAATCATGTGACAAGTGTCACAATATCATTGGCTCTTATTTAATCCCACACTCCTCCCATCTCTCCATTTTTCAAACCTTCAACCTATAAATACAAAGCACTTCTACTCCACAATCCATCCACAATATTAGTATTTGCACTATAGGTATATTCATCATCTTGCATTTCATCACATTTTCAAGGCATTTTCATTATCATTTAGCTTATAAAGGAGGTGGGAAAGGGAATCCTTTTCACATCAAAGGTGTACCACTTCCACTATGGGATAGGTATGATTCATATTTTCATATGATTTTATTTAGCTTTTCTTGTTTCCTTGGTTGCATATTTAACATGATTAAGTATTTCATAGAGATGTTTGATTTTCTTTTCTTTAATTGACTAACTGGATGCTAATAGATGTCAATTTTTAAGCATTTGCAGATTTTACATCTACACATTATAAAATAATTTTTTTATTTTTCAAACTATTTTATTTAACTTTTTCAAATGATATTTTTTAAGAAAAGAGTTGTATATAATTTTGAAATAAAAGTATATACATATAGTTAATAATACAATGATTTAAAGAGATAGCCCTTAACATACCCTTATTTGATCATGGAAGCCTTGGGGAAAGCTGTTTTTGAAAGGAATAAGCTAGAGGAATGATGTGTTGCTCTCTTGTAGACCCCTCACAATGGTGGTTAAATCCTCAAAGAGAGAGTGCACTCGCCCCCAAAGGAAACCAACACCACCTAAGTAGTAGGTTACCTATTGAGCCACTAGAAGAAAATATCATCAACAAGAGGCAACATGATTTTAGGCATAAGAAATTTGATAGGAAACATAGGCCACCTAGTGAGGCTTTGGAAATACTCCACATACACCCCTTCCAACTCAACACACAAGATGGATGTGATTTCCCAACTCTCTTGTGCATAGATGTTGACACACTCCACAAGGCTAATGCTATCAAGCTACCTGTGATAGAGCGCCACAATTTGTTGTGCTTCAAACAGGTGGCACCCAACAATCGACAAAGCTTACATTGGTCATTCCTAGTATGAGGTAATATGGTGGGAACGAGAATGGGTAGCTTGGAAGCCACACAAGGAGCCTAATACTTCAGGAAGTCATGGATAATGAAATCCGATGACAACTGGTGTAACAGTGCTTCAAAGGGCTTCTCTAGGAGATCCATGGCTTGGATGAGTAAGGGTATCAACACAAATACTTCCTGTAGCTTGCAAACATCTACAGTGGACTCTATGCCAATTAGTAATCCCTCCACAGAGGGCATGGCCAACTCTACTAGATCTATTCCCAAAGTGTGACATTTGCAGCTTAATTCGCTTAATATTTAGCGGAGTTAACACAAAGAAAATTTTAAGACCATGACTGGCTAGGGTCTTGCCAAGCTCCACGAAGGGCATCATATGATCATGAGCGAGCCATGGAAATAACACCACATGGAGATCTCACCATTTTTCCTCCACCATTGTTGATTCAACGATGAAATTTAAGCACACTGCTACCCTCTACATTCAATGCTTTGTATTGACAACTTCAACTACATAACTAACTAGTCCTCACCTAACCATTCTTGCAGCATGCCTCTATCCACTGGCAATAAGTCACAGTTAAATTCTTTTCAATTTTTAATGTTCAAGATCTTTGTTCAGAATATGAAAGTACTTCAGTTGTGAGGAAATTATATTTATATTTTACGTTGAAGGCATATCCAATGTGAAGTGGACCAACCTTTCGATGGTTGATCTTACTTTCCATAGGTCTTGCAAGATTATCAAAGTGATCCTAGGCATTAATTTTCTTGATGCTCTTTTATCACATTTTTCAAAAATAAATCTACAGTGTGTGGTTGTCGGTGGTCTTATGACACTTTGTGGTTGTATTGCACATCTATCATATTGAAATACACTTGCATCTTACATAGGCCTTGGTAGCAAGTTGGTTTTTAGTACAAAATAAATATGACATTAAATATTGTATGGTGATTTGATAGGTTTCTTCATCTTCCTTGATGTGCTTTTAATAATATCTGCAACTCTTTTTGAAGGGGCATGCCTAGGTTTCTTACAGATCTTTGGTACCAATCCTCAAAGGGCATTCTTTAGCCAATAAAGAAGCTACAGTCGTTGTGCACATCTTCAACATGGTGACTAAAAAGTGGCTATGCAGGCCAAACATGATGGCTACGAGAAGCAATTTTGCATGGGGTGTAATTGGTTCAGAAATGTCAGCTTCCATGGTGGTAGACATCTTCTTTGTTCATTTAATGGGTGAAGTACCGTAATGTATTTTCTAACTTCTAATAATGAAAGACATGTTGGAGAAAAAAAGTCATTATCTGATAATTAATTAATCAACAATTAATTATTAGTCTTTTTAACTTTAGTTCACTTAAGCTAAACTTAGGAGTTGCTTCTTAATCTTTAGTTTGATTCTAATTATTATATTGGACTAAATTTAGTACAAGTTGTCTCATTGCATGAGATTACAACACTTGTCACTATCTTGTCAAATCCGCATGTAGGGTTTGCTTGTGCATTGCTTATATAAGCATGCACATACATTTGTAATATTAATCTAGGTTATTTGCATCAATAATAATTCTCCAGTTATTGAGAACAATCTTGCTTTTGATTTCTCTATTGTGATAGGTAATTGATTGCAGATGTTTTGATGGGAGCTGTGGGTTGAATCAGTCAATTCTAACATGGTATCAGAGCCCAGAGTTGTAGCCCCTTATTCAATTTTTGAAGAGATCTGGCCTTGAGCTGGTGCATCCTAGAGAAAAATGGGCCTCCCCATTGCATACATAGTAGCCAAAAACCTAAGAATTGCATGTCATTTTGATGATTTTGGTGCAATTAAAAAAAAAGAAATTTTTTTTAGCAACAAGGACCCTTGCATGGAAATCCGTACAGACCTTTTTGCCTTGGTTTTTGTGCATAGGCATTCTCAAGTATAGGTTTTTTCAATTTTTTATTTTGATTTTATAAAATTTGATTCCAATTTTTTTTATCAAAACAATTTTTAAAAATAGCAAAGCAAAAAAAATCATCAATTTTTTTTTTGGAAATAAAAAAATTCAAAAAGCAACATTTATTGTTGTGCAGGGTAGTTAGTACCCTGTGGCAGTGCTACTATTAGATGTTGATGACCTTTATTGGCTGCTCAGCGGTCAAAACCACCACCACCCTCAAAACATTGATGACTCCATAAAAATCTAGGCTTCTCAATAAAAAAATTTTGGCAAAAAAAAATAGTGGCGACTTGCAAATCAGATCTCAACATCGTAGTCAGGGAATATTCCATGATGCAAAGCATATTCTAGCTCGTGGTAAATTTTTAGGCAATCGTGTTTTTTCCGACAGCGCAATTTTTTTTTCATAGTGACGGTCGTCAAATTTAAGCTCATGGTTTGTTGATGTTATCATGATGTCATACTAATCTCACTATACGGACATCTCATCAGCCCCCCTCCTAGGCTCAGTTTTCCCTAAAGAAGCATTTTTTTTTTCTTTTTAGCATAACTTGGGTATACAGTGTTGAAATTGGGCACACGAGATATCATAAAAAATATAGTTCTGCAAACTTTTTAGTTGCGTAGGTCTTATTATCATATTTTTCCAATGCTTCTTGTCATTCTCAATCAAAGTAAAATCTTCATTTTTTGCTTTCGTGCTTGTAACTTTTTTCCTGTATCTCCAATTTTCACAATTCAAGCGGCATTGGAAATGTATTTTAGAGCTCTTCAAATCTATCCATGCACTTTTTCTAGAATATTCCCCAGGTACATTTTATTCAGTATTTTGTGTTTTCACACTTTGCATAATTACTTGGACATATTGGCACCTGAAGAGGATCTGTTTATGTGAGATGACATATTTTAATCTTCTTTATCAGTACTGAGGTTTTTAGTCTCTGATATTTTCATTTGAGTATCATGGGTTTTTTTGTTCATCCTACTGTGATCAACTTGGATAAGGATAACTATGAGTCTTGATGAAATGGCATCCTGATACACCTCAAGTGGCTTGACATTTTTCCTTATCTATATAGACTCATACCTACACCAGACACACTAGGGAGTTTATCAGCATGGGGCATCATAAGAGATCATATTGTATGGGTTATATGTTTTAGTGTTGATCTTGATACTATGTATGTTGTATTAAACATTGAATGTCCCCACATACTTTGGACACGAATTTGGGAGATCCATGGAGACCCTCATATCTCTCCATACCCAGAGGATCCTACTATAGATTGTCTCATCCCTCTTACAGATTAGATTCTATACCCTTTGATGATGATACTTTAGAGGAGCTTGAGAATATCATAGGTCTTGCATATTCTGATGGTTCAAAGACTTGTCTTCATGTTCCCACACTTCAAATTGAGACTACATCATCATCCATGTTGTTCTTGATCAGCTTGGTATCACCACATCTTTGATCCCTATTGATTCAGTGGAGGAGGACATCATACATCTTCCATACATAGCTACTTGGGATTCATATCTCATAGACATATCATCCTTGTTTATGGAGTCCTATATTGTAGATCTAGAGGATTACTTTAAGGACATTAATCTTCTCATTTTTTATAGCCACATCAACGTTGCTGGCCCACCATCTTCATCACCTTTACAACTTGTTCTATATCAATCTTCACAGGATTTTGGATTGACATCATTGTTTTCCAACATGTGGACACATGAATAGTTCTCAGAGGAAAACATCATTTGGATTTGGATTCCAGAATCACTCATTCTTATGGATTGGCTTCTCCAATCACTAGTGGATTTGTTTCTTCCTAAAGCCTAGAGAAATGTTGTTTGCAGGTAGTGGATCATATTTTGTCTTCAGATATTCATCATTGGCATGGAAGCTACTTCATTATGGGGGGATTCGTATCCTCAATTTCTCTTTCCTATCGGGGGGAAATCTATTGTACTTGCATGATAGAAGTAGTCCTTGGGGGTCACATTGTGTCCTTATATCCTTCTTTCTCTAGTTTAGTCATTTCTTTTTCTCTCTTTTGGAGAGGATTTTTTCCCATGAGGTTTTCTCCTTTTCTCTAGTTATGAGAGATTTCAGTTGCTTGTTCATGGGTACCTCATCAGGCCTTGTAGGCGAGACCCATTATGCATTCATTTAGCTTCTTTTATATATTGTTTAGTTTCTCCCTAAGTTGATCTTAAGGGAGGGTTGTTGGAGTAAACAAGTTATTATCTAATAATTAATTAATAAACAATTAATTATTAGAGGCATTTTTACTTTAGTTCACTTAAGCTAAACTTATGAGTTGCTTCTTAATCTTTAGTTTGATTCTTATTATTAGATTGGACTAAATTTAGAACAAGTTGTCTCATTGCATGAGATTACAACACTTGTCACTATCTTGTCAAATCCGCATGTAGGGTTTGCTTGTGCATTTCTTATATAAGCATGCAAATTAATTTGTAATATTAATCTAGGTTATTTGCATCAATAATAATTCTCAAGTTATTGAGTACAATTTCCCTTTTGATTTCTCTATTGTGATAGGTAATTGCTTGCAGGTGTTTCATGGGAGCTATGGGTTGAACCAATCAATTCTAACAAGAAGATTGTCTCATACAAAAGGCTAAAATTTTTGATGCCATAAAAAATTATATAGAGTTGAATATCTTAAATGCAAAAGAACCATCAGTGGGAAAAGATAAGTTTGAATTTTGACTATAGCGTATATGATATACACAATATAGATGTCTTATATAACGTATAGAATTCAAAAGAAATAGAAGAGTTCTTAAAATTTATTTTCTATTCTAGGCTCAGTAAGGTTAACGTTAATTACATTATTCTAATTAAATTAATTAAATTATAATTTATTTTTATTGAATTATAAAAATTGATAAAGATGATTGAGGTATTTAATTTTGTTTGTAATAAAAAGGTATTTTAATGTAATTTATGTTTAATAGTTTAATTTAATTTTTTGTTATTGATAAAAATTTTGAAGATACAATAAGATGAATAAATGATTCATACTTTATTAATGTTTAATCTCACATATGTAATTTTTACCCTTTTTCTATGGTATTGGGTGATCCCACAATACTGGTTTACAATTTCGGGGAGATCCTGATTTTTGCTGAAATCACATATTTTTAGAAAATATAATGATTTAAGCCTTGAAAATTTCTATTTAAAGTATTCCAATTGAAGAGGGTTTGATCGAACCACCTTAGATCAAACCCCCTTGGATAGAACCCCGCTAGTTTTAAACCATACCTATAACATAGTCTCCTTTACACCTATCAAAATGCTGATAAAACCACTTTTGATTTACCTTTTGGGGGATCAAATGAATTCATTTAAAATTTATTTTTTGTAAGTATGTAGTCCTTTTTTTTAATAAAAAGGGGGTAAAAATTTTATTGCATCAGAACAACATTACAAAGTCCGAAGAAAGAAGCCACAAAAGGCCCAACAAGACAAGAATTAATTCACACCCAAGAAACACCGCATATCCTCCGCAACCCATTCCTCAAGAACCGGCGCCATGTCCGCAGGAAGATTGCCCCAGTCCTCCACATGCCAGGAATCCGTCCTCTCCGACGCCCATCTAGCCAACCCATCAGCCGCCCTATTCCACTCCCGCGGAATATGACGGAAAACAATGGAATCCAGAGAAGACACTATAGAGAGAATCTGCCTGGCAACCACAGCAAGCTGCCAATTCACCTCCTCCAAGTTTTGCTTATTCAACAACTCAATCACCACCTGAGAATCAGATTCACAAACAATCCGCCGCCATCCAAGGCCAACAGCCCGCTCCAACGCCATGAGAATAGCACTCGCCTCCATAAGGTTATTAGTTTGCAAGCCCTGGTACATAGAGAAGAAAAAAACCACCACTCCAAAGCTATCCCGACCAATACCACCAACCCCAGCATGCCCAGGATTCCCTCTAGACGACCCATCAGTATTAATTTTTAGCTCCCCCAGAGTCGGCGGACACCAAAATCCCTCACGAGCAACCCTCGCACGCCCACTCCTACCATGCACTTTGTTCCCAATACTCTTGTCCCCAGTGACAAGACCTAAGGCATTAACAACACCAAATTCTCTAGGATCAATCGGCACAGACAAATCACACTTTGCAGTCAGAGTCTCCCGCAAAGCCCCCAAAATTCGCCCCCATAGTTGCCTTATGAGCAATTTCTTATCTAGAAAAATCCTTCTGTTACGCTCCAACCAGATTTGCCAGACAATCAAACTAGGACCAATACTCCAAGCAATTTTAAGAAAGGAGGTTCTGGCAGGAGAAGAACCTTGTCTCAACCAAAAGTCCTCCAAGGAAGAAACATGGCAACACGGTAATCTCCAAAGATTCCACCAGTAATGCCATATAGTCTTGACAAAAGAACACTGAAAAAAGAGATGCGGTAAGCATTCTTCATGCTGACCACATAAAACACACTTGGAGGGGCCCTGGAAACCACGTTTCCAAAGATTGTCCCAAGTAAGACACTTGCCTTGGACCACTAGCCAAGAGAAAAAATTACACTTAGGCCAAGCAAACTTATTCCAAACATGCTTCCACCAAGTAACCTGGGAGCTCCCAAAAACTTGTTTATCCAAAACCTGATAACCCGAGGCCACCGAAAATTTTCCTTTCCCATCAGGACCCCAAGCAAGCACATCACTTCCCTGGAGAGAGTTGCAGACACGACCAGATAAGAGCTTAGCTAGCTCCTGACGGTCCTTCTCCACACCCCCATGAGGCCAATCCAAGGGGTCCTTCCATTTGGCCACCGAAATCTGACCCAAATAATTTTGCGATTTGAAGTCAGCCACATGGCACCAACCCGCCACCTCAAAAACTTGGCACAAATCATGCAGGTGGGGATGAGAAGACACAATGGGTGGATGCCCATCCCAGGAGTCATGCCAAAAGAGAGCATCCTGACCCCCATTGCAAATCCAAAAAAGACCCTGCTTAACCAGCTTGGCACCCCGTTTAAGGGTACTCCAGATCATGGAACCTTTACCCTCCATGCTGAATCTAACCACCTCCCTACTTTCCACTGCTCCCAAATATTTGAAGGTCAGGATCTTAGCCCACAACAAGTGTTGTTGTGAGCACCAACGCCAATACAACTTAGCAGCCAAGGCCTGCCCATTCAAATCCGATCGTCGTAGACCAAGACCCCCCTCCTGCTTTGGCCTGCAGACAACATCCCACCTCACCAAATTCCATTTTCTATGGAGAAGATTGCCAGCCCATAGAAACTGACGAGACAATTTCTCAAAATCTTTAACAAAACTTGAAGGAGCAGAAAGAACAAAGCATCTGTAAAGAGGAAGAGCCTGGACCACCGATTTTAGAAGAGTCATTCTACCTGCTGAAGAAAGCCACCTACAAGTCCAATGACTGACCAATCTTCGAAACTTGTCAAGAGTCTCTTGCCAAAACCTTCTGGGGAGAGAACGAATGGCAAGCGGGATACCTAGGTAGGAGAAAGGAAGCGAGCCAATCTGAAAGCGAAGAATACCAGCAATTCTCCTTTGAATAACCTTAGGAGTATGGAAGAAATAAATGAAGGACTTCCCCTCATTAATGCACTGCCCAGAAGCCGCCAAGTAACTGTCCAACACACTGCGCCAGTGGAGAGCCTCCTCAACCTTAGCCCTACCCATCAAGGCAGTATCGTCAACGAACTGAAGATGAGACTGAGGGGGAATGTCATTTCCCCAAATCCAGCCCTGAAGCAAGCCACTAGCAACTTGAGTACGGATGAGCCTACCCAGGCCCTCCGCAAGAAGGATGAATAAGTAGGGGGACAAGGGATCACCTTGCCTGAGGCCTCTAGAAGCACCAAACAGACAAGTGGGCTCACCATTAATAAGCACCGAAAAGGAAGAAGAAGTGACACAGCTCCTTACCCAATTAATCCAACCCTCAGCAAAACCAAAAGCTCCAAGAATTTTGAAGAGAAAGCTCCACTTAACACGATCATACGCTTTAGCCATGTCCAACTTGATAAACATTGACTTTTCTTTTGAGGATTCCATAGAATGGATAGTCTCAGCCGCAATAACAACCCCATCCATGATCTGCCTGCCAGCAACAAAGCCTCCCTGCTCCTCGGAGATTAACCCACCAAGCCAAGGTTTCAACCTTTCCGCAATCAACTTAGTAATAATTTTATACACCACATTACAGAGTGCAATAGGCCTAAAAAGATCCAGAGAATTTGCCCCCTCCCGCTTGGGGATAAGAGCTAAAAAGGTAGCATTCAGAGACTTCAACATTTGTTTATGCATAAAGGATTCTTGAACAACCTCTAAGAGGTCCAATTTAACCACTTCCCAGAACTCCTGAAAAAACTCGACAGAAAATCCATCAGGCCCAGGGGCTTTTCCTTTCTTCATCTGGAACACCACATTCTCAAGCTCCGACAAGGAAATAGGAGAGAGCAGTGATTCATTCATTTCATTAGACACCAACTGTGGGATACAGCCTAAAATCTTTGCTTCATCCTCCTCCACAGGAGGCGAATCCTCAGAGAATAAGGTAGAAAAATACCGAATGCATTCAGCAGATATAGAAGCGGAAGAGGACAAAATTTCCCCATCAGGCAGCAAGAGGGAAGAAATAGCATTACCTTGCCTCCGATCCTTAACAGAGTTATGGAAGAAAGAAGTGTTCCTATCACCAGCCTGAAGCCATTCAATACGGGACTTCTATCTCCAAAAAAGTTCTTCTCTTAACTCCCATTCCTCAACCTCCTTAATTGCAGCAACCTCTAACAAACTCAAATCTTCCGAGAGGCCTTGATCATGAATCTGTCTGGTAATTAGATCAAGATGCTCCTGAGCTTTCTGTTTTTCTTTAAACAAATTGCCAAAGTGCTGCTTATTCCAACTCTTCAACCTATACTTAACATACTGGAGCCGCTTTGAGAAAGTGTACATCGCAGTGCCATAGGCTGGCTTCCCCAGATCCCACCAGCCAGGGAGCAAATCATGGAGAGATTCATCCCTGAGCCACATGAGCTGAAACTTAAAGGTCTGTCTAGCACACCGCTGAGGCATTTCAGCCACCAGTTTGATTGGCCAATGATCAGAACCTCGACCATCCAAAATTTCAGAACAAATCTTCCACCTGTCCCCCAACCAAAAACTAGACACCAAGAATCTATCAAGTCTCTCTGAAATAGAGGCATCTCCTATTCTCCTATTATTCCATGTAAATAGACCATTACCCGGCTTGATATCCACAAGACGTAGAGCAGAAATATTGTCCTGGAGCAGCAACGCCGAAGACTCCAGCCTAGCGGTACCACCCCTCTTCTCCGCAAGCTCCGTGATAGCATTAAAATCACCTCCAATAATCCATGGATGGTAAGGGAAAAGGCTACGAACCAAATGAATGTTGGACCACAAGATGTGCTTACCTTGCAACTCCACTGGCGCATACACATTAGAGAGGAGAACAGTTTCCCCAGAAACAAAACAAGAAGCCACCATGGAAAGGGAGGATTTAAAAGACCCCCACCATTGGGGGCAAATCTTTCGCGGATTCCAAAAGCACGCCACCCCACCAGAAGCCCCCTGAGCCCCAGTGCATTGGCAATCACCATTCCTCCATAACTTAGGAGCTAAGTCCATCATACCTTCCACAGAGAGCTTGGTCTCCTGAAGAAAAAGAACGTCAGGCGCATGAAGCCTAATCAAATCCCGAACAGCTTTTTGTCTAGGGCCACTGTTCAAGCCCCTTACATTCCAAGAAAGAACTATCATTTCAAGGGAGAAGAGAAATGCGAATCAAGAGTCTTGACTGACCCTGACTCCACCAAAGTCTCCCCAATCATCTTAATCTTTTCCACATCCTTCTTCCTACCCAACTTGGAGGTTTTTTCTGACCCCCCCTTTTTAAGATCTTTTTGCAAAATACCCAACGAAGAGGACAACTTCAAATTCTTCTTCCCTGCCTCCGAATTTGCCTTCTGTCCGAGGTGAGCCTTATCCACACTAGCTTGCCCAACCTCAGCACTACCACCTGATGCATCTTGGACCCCCAACTGCCGAGATGTCCCTATGTCTGAAGGCCCATCACCAGGTGGAACCATAAGCACCTCTAAATTGAGCTTTGCCTGTCCAGGGTCATTCCTGACCTCCTCTATGCATTGCACTCTCGCAACCCCCTCCTGTTGGGAAGTAATAATTTCCTCCACCGAAGGGCCATGCTGATCTATATCCAAAGTCCCATGATCAAGATCAAAAAATCCTGGGTTCACCTCCTGTTGACTAAGTTCTTCCAACACCTCGAATCTATTGAAGGTATCCTCCTCCTGCCTATCCTTCAGAGTCCTTTTATGACCTTTATTTCTGTTTCGGCCTCTAACAGAAGTGAAACCATCTTCCCTACCACCAACACCCTGAAAGGTATCCTTGCCCTTATCCACTCTGGGTGTGTTATTTGAAGGCAGAGGAGATTGAACCTCCAAAGGCTTGGCCTTTGGACACCTACGCCGGAGGTGACCATACTCATGACAGAAACGACAACGGAAAGGTAATGTTTCATAGTCAAGCTGCTGCACCCATGAATAATCTCCTGCACTTACTTCCAAAGAGTCTGGCAATGGCTTACTTAAGTCAATTTCTACACAGAATCGAGCAAAAGTCATTACCTTTTTGAATTGTGTATGTTGTGACGAGCCCACAGGTTTCCCTAGCTTCGAAGCTAGTAAGTGCAACACATCCTCGCGCCAACATTCCACGGGGAGCCTTGGAAGACGAACCCAAACTGGAACCTGATTCGGAAGCTCCTCCGCCGGATTAAAACCAGCATGCCATGGCTTAATGAACAAGCCCACCTGGTTGTAAAAATACGGGCCCCCTTCAAAAACCCTATTCCGATCCGCCATGCAGTCGAAAGTGACCATGAAATAATTATTTGCCAAGAGGCGGATCTCCATCTCCCCCTCAGGCAGCCAAGTCCTTTGAGCCCACGAATCCAAGAATTGCAGCGAAATCTTCAAACCCAAGAATTTGCAATAAAGAGAATGCCTTGAGAAATAATCGATATCCTCAGCTAGCATCTCCATCGGAATGACTACATTCGGCCTCTCTGCACACCGTTCAAGGCATCCATTAATCTTCGGAATTCTAAGCCCTCCTGCCGATCCTGACACAGCTTTTTCAGGCTCCATCGAAAATAGATTATTATCGAAAACCTTCGAGCCCTGAAGCGATGGTTTCGAACCCACTGCTGAGCGGAAATCCATTTTGGGGCAAACCCCAGAAGAATCCCCTTGCTGCATAGAGGAGAAGCCTTAAACTCTCATACAGGCCCCCGTAAGACCCAAAGGGGTAACACCACACCTCCTCAGAGGAGGGAGCACAGGCCCACCAGCCGAAGCACCCAACCCGCAAACCCACCTCACCACCCACACACCTTATCCCACACCAAACCCCGCCTTCTGCCACACCACACCACACCCCACCGAGCACACTAAGCCCACACGCCACAGCCAGCAACCCACGCACCAAGACACTGCCACCAAATGCCGCAGAGAACAAAGGCCGGCCGCGAGCAGATGGAGAGAGCCAACCACCGAGCACCCTCAAAACGCGAACAACCAAACACCAAGATCAGCAGACCCCCCTGCGCACAGACAACCGCCCACCCACCCAAACGCAACCCAGACAAGACATGAGCGAGCTAGGGCGTGATTGCCTAGCTTCGCACACCTGAAGCGATGGCCCATCTCACCTCACCCTAATCCTAATTCTCAAGTATGTAGTCCTTATTATAAGCTTCCAAAAAGTATAATTCTAAATAAAATTTAATTTTATTATTATATTTATTTTTAGATTTCTATGAATGTAGGTTTTTCATAGAAAATCAAGCTCTTAGTTCTACATGTGAAAAAATATGATTATCAAAAATTTTTTAAAAAAAATATCAATGCACTAGACATTGAAGTCCTTGATCCAAAACAAATAAATGAATTGAATTTCGATACATACAAAAAAAAGTTGTATTATACAATCTACCTATGTCTGAATTGTAATTGGTTTGACTTCAAAACTTGATTAAGGAAAAAATATTCAATAAAACACTATGAAACCAATTGGAAGCACTAAATATTGTAGTTACAAATCTAAATTTGAAAAAATTAGAATTTATCCTTCTTGGAAAAAAGTTATGTTGTATACAGTGAGCATCACTCCTTAAAAATGGTGTTTACTAAAAAAAACTAGTTTTCAAAGGAGATGGAAAAAAAGTGCAATCTGTTTCCAAAAAGTTTGAAAAAAAATAAATTTAGAATCTCAGACACAATGTCACAAATCACTAGTTTGCATCCTCTTCAAATTCCTGACGGAGTAAGCTATAGGTGCCCGAAAGTGAGATTTAGTTAGAAAAATCGGTTTAGTGTCGGTTGGCCAAATTATATTATATTGTGGGATCACCCATTACTGAATTTTACACCCTCAATATTTAAAGTTTTATTCACATGTGATATCTAAAAAGGATGGTGCTTAGAAAAATTGATAGAACTTGTTGTGTTACGAGAGGAGCGCAAATAACTCCCATCCTTTTTCTATGTGAAGCCTTTAGAATGATTTGACAATTTTGAATAAGTAAGAAGACATGCTAAGTAGAAATGAAAAAATCTATGTTTGTCAATATGATATCCAATGAACGATGCTCTAGTGAAGTGCAAATATGCTCTATGGATATTGAATGTCCTTAAAATGAATTAGTGTTTGTCCTTTTATATAATACTCTATGCCACAATTTTAATAATTGGTGCTTGAGTCAATAGGAAATTACTAATGAGAACTAAGCCAACTTCTACTCATGTTTAACTATAAATTTTGAAGTTTGGAGTCAAAACTACACATTAAGTTCTAAACTAGGTTTAAAATCGTATCTTTAATATAAATAAATGCTATACATTTTGATAAAAAATAAATTTTAGTTTCTAAATTTTTAATTTGAATAATAACAAATAAAAAAAAATTATGATAAAAATATAATAAGTTATTATACTATTATAATTTAATATAACTAATTAAAATATATTAAATCTAATATATTAAACCTTAGTATGAACACTTCTGGTTTAAACCACAGGAAGAGGAAGAAAAGGTCTTCTCTTTCCTCCCACCTCCCTTTCTTTTGTCTCCTCTTTCTCTCCCTTGAAGCCCCCCTTCTCCCTTCCTTTTGTCCCCTTTTTCTTTGTATTAGTTATTATTAATATTTTTCTTTGTAATATTTTTTGTTAATCTTTTTATTAATTTTTTCTTGTTTATTTATATACTATTTATAGTTATATTTCTTCGCACATAATTTTAGCAATTTTTTAAAGTTATAGTATATATATCTATCAAATGTTTATGTTTTTTCTAAATATTACTTTATATTTTTAATATTGCTCTTAGCTAAAATTAATTATTAGCTTATTGTAATAATGAGTGTAACTTTTATATTTATCCTTTGCTTTTGCAAGCTATAATTTGATTCTTTTGTTATTTACATCCTTCTAGTTTTACTTTCATAATGAATTTTTATTTTTCATTTTAAATCTATAGATTTGTTTGTCATCGCAATTTTCTCTATTACCTTTTTATTTTTGCAAAAAATATGTTTTTATCTAATAAATATACAATTATATATTTTATCCTCTATTTATAATTACTTTTTACTTCTTTTCCTTTATTGCTATGGTAAGATTTCTTTTTTATTTTTTACTTTTATTGATTGAATGAATCATGTATCCTTTATATTATAACTAATTAATTTATATTTATTATTATTATATCTCAATTTATAATTTAATTATTTTATATCTTATATATATTTCCAATTGCAACCTTCTTATTTTAATTGAATATTTGATTTTATCTCCGTGTCTTTTTTCTAACATATATTCTATATTTATCTTTACATATTGCATTCAATAGACATTTAGTTATTTTAACATATATTAAATTTTTATATCGATATATTCATATTACTAAGAATAATGTTAAATCTTTATGTGCATATCACATAACTTATATTTACATATTATATAAGTAATTTTTTGTTTTTTTATCCCTTTTAAATAAAATGATTATATTCCATAGTTACACACATATTTCTTTTTATCTTATTGGCTTTTTCCTTGTTTTGTGCTATCTTTTCAATCCATCCTTTTTTGTCTCTCACTTCGTTTTCCATTCTCTTCCCCCTCCCCCCACACCTTAACTCTTCTTAAGGTAAATTCTGCAATCCTATTCCTTATTATCCTCTTCTTGATGATGAATCACTGAGTGTGATTCAAACGTCGATTCAAAATAGTACACAGTTTAAATTAGAAGAATTCTTACTATTCTTCATGGACTGTGGAAAGATTATACCTACTATATTAAAACTTATTTAATATAACACCCCAGGACAAAATCACATTCCATTCTTCCAAAAGAAATACATGAGAGAAACCTCTCATAAAAATCACATTCATCCTTTCAAATAGAATCTATGAGATGAACTTATTATACATCCTATCCTTTAAGATATCACCCTACTCTCACGAGTAGAAACATGACTCAAAATAATTCATATACAAATGTAAAAAATCATGACATAATAGATGGCACACATAAATCATGACACAAAAGATGTCATAACTCAATCATGAATAGACCTTGACAACATGCCACACATCAATAGATTTAATTCCCCAAGTGGACAAAATAAAACCAATTTAAGTTGTATTTATAAGAACATAAACTACCAATAAAATATTATACATATATTCAATTGACCCAAGACCATTCATATAGTCAAATAGTCATGCAAAAACTTATGTATTCTATATATAGTTGTAAAAAAATTTGGCAATTAAGACAATAGTTCTCATTCAAGATATTATAATTTTATAGTATAGTATTCAGTAGGATTATAAATCCTAAAATTTTAATTAAAATCCATAAATACAACAAATTATGATGCAAAATGTATCATATGAATAAAAATAATAATTGATAATAATTAATTTTGGTATCATCAATATAGATAGACTATCACTAAATAATCAATATCTCATTATTTAATAACTAGGTACAACTAATTTTTCAATATAAGTTAAAATACACATCGACTCATCTTTCCTCAAATTCGTAGAGAAACCTAATTTGTAAAAAGAAAGATATAATAACTAAAACAAATTGGTTTCTCTCGCATCAATTAAACTAAATTTTATAAATAAAAAAAACATCTAACTTGTTTAAATAATAAAAGATAAAATATAACACATAAAAGTGTAAATCTTGGTGAAAATGTTTATATTTCCCACTGAAAAATGCTTGGAAAAAGGATTCATGGTTGCACAAGGTTCTTACAAAATTTCCTCCCATGAATTGCAATAAATTTTTAGTCACAAATTTATTGGGGGGGAAGGAATATTGTTTGGGATATCGTAATTAGTGATAATTTATGAAATCAACTAGCTAAAGTTAAAGAATTAACAAAAATAATATTGTCAATGGAAGACACACTATCATGAAAGAAGCCTTTCCATTGAGAAGCTCTACCAACCACATGGTATCATTAATGGATTCTATAAATTTAATCAAAAAAGCATTAGAGGTTACAAAATGGTGATCCAACTATTGTTCACTATACTTTTTCATTCCAAAAGTATATTAAATATTATAATGTCAAGAAATGAAGTATGATTAATTTAGTCAACTTTATTAATGAGAACTACAAATTTTAACAAGCTTTATCTAAGTGTGGCACTACCTACATTTATAAATGACTAAATTTTAAAAAATAGATGCAACATGTGTATCATGTGGCATTGTTTGTGAAAGTCTCAAAAATTCCTAATTGGTATCTACACCTCACATCAACAATTGAATCTATCTCTTTATTTTTTCACATGAAATAAAATAATGATATTCAAGAGTCAAATTCTGAAAATACATGGGAACTAAATTGTAAAGGTTGCAAAGAATAACTCTATCCTCTATTTTATCATCCTCTTTCTCCCCCTCTCTTTATCTATTTATATATATCTTTCTCCCTCTATCTCTACCTCTATATCTCTCTCACACTCACAAACACACACATTCTCTATTTCTCCCTCCCTATCTATATCTCTCTCACTCTCTTTCTCACACACAATACCCCCCCTCTCTTCCACTCTATTTATCTATACATCTACCTCCATCTCTATCTCTCTCTCTATCTCCATATCTCTCTATCTATATCTTTATCTTTCCTCCTCTCTCTATACCTCTATATTACTTGTCTCTGTCACCTTCTTTCTCTCACTCTTGCCTTCTTTATGTCTATCTCCCTATCTCTCCCTCCTCTTCTCTCTACCCCTCCCCCTCTCTCTCCTCCCTCTATCTCTTTCTACCCATATCTCTCTACCTCTATCTCCTATTGTCTCTCTATATCTCTCCCTATCCTTCTCTATCTTTGCACATCTCCCTATATCTATATCACTCCCTCTCTTCCTCTCTATTTATTGGCCTATATCTCCCTCTCTCCCCCTCTCCTTCTCTCTCACTCTCTCTCTTATTCACTTCATATCTTCCTCCATGTCTCTCTTACTCTATATCTCTATCTCTATTTATTTCTTTATCTCCCTTTCACTCCTCTCTCTATCTCTATCTATCTCTTTCTATCTATATCTCCTTATGTCTCTATCTCTTTCCCTATATCTCTCCCTCTCCTTATATAAATTGAGCTATCTATCCCTCTCTACCCCTCTTCTTGTCTCGCTTTCCCTCTCTACCTATATCTGTCCCTCTCCTCCTCTCCCTCCCTCCTCTCACCTCTCTCTCCTCATTCTAGATATCTCCATCTACGTCTTCCTATCTATCTCTCTCCTTACCCATCTCTCCCTCTCACTCATCCCCTCTATCTCTCCCTATTTCTATCCATATCTCTCCATATCTCTGCATATTTCAAACACAACATGAACCTATTTGTAATAAAACCTAAATATCTTCATGTTTCAGAGGTTTTGTTCCAATTGTGTTTGGATCCCTCTACGTGGATGCCTAGTTGATTTGAAGCCATCACTTCTTGATTGAGATATTTATTGCACAAACAAAATTATTTTCTAAATTATCTACCAATTGACCTCATGTATTGCACTAGTGTATGCAAAAAATTGACCAAAATTTACCCTAATTGATCATCGACAACTCTTCAGTGTAACCATTGCACACCAATGTGGGATTTCTAATTTATAATAATTTAAATTGTTATGGGTCCTTACAAAATCTAATGGAGAGATTTCTTTAGATGAAAAAACATGTATTTATTCACAAACAACAAATAATATAATAAATAAAATGTATTTGATGGGCTCTTTTACATGGTTATTATTTTTATATTTAGACAATACCTTTTATATTGATGGAAGGTAGTTCATGAGGGACATCTTATAGGATGGGACAACTCTTAGAATAGAGGTTTTAATGATGATGACTATTAGGATGCAAAAAATTATCTTTGATTTTTTGTTACAATATATTGCAATATCCATCCCTCTATCACTCTATCCCTCCATCCCTTCCTCTCTCTCTCCCTCTATCCCTCTATCTCTCTCTCAAGTCTCTACTTCCCTCTATCTATACCACCCCCTTGTCTCTTAGGTCTCTCCCTCCCTCCCTCTACCCTTCCCTCCCTCTCTCTTTATGTCTATCCATCCCTCCCTCCACCCCTTTATCCCTCTCTCTCTCTCCCTCCCTCCCACACCCTCTCTCTCTCTCAAGTCTCTCCCTCCCTACCTCTCTTTGTCTACACATCCTTCCCTCTATTCCTACCTCCCTCTCTCTCTATCCATCCTTCCCTCCCTCTATCCCTCCAACCCCCCTCTCTCTTATGTATCTCCCTTCCACTCTAGATAACTCCCTCTCTCTCAATTATCTCCCTCCCTCTATCCCTCCCAACCCCCTCTCTCTCCCTCCCTTGCTCTCTCCCTCTCTTTCCATCCCTCCATACCTCACTCCCTCTCTCTCTCAAGTATCTCCTTCCCTCTATCCCTCCCAACCCCTCTCTCTTATGTCTCTCCCTCCCTCTTTCTCTCCATCCATCCTTCCATCCCTCTACCTCCCCCCTCTCTCTATTTCTCCTTCCCTCTCTTTCTCTTTGAGGGGTGAGTGCAGGATCATGGAGGTCAAAAAAGTGGTGATATGACCAAAAAGTGGTTGATGAACTTTTTTATTTGAATTTGATGAAATGAAAAGGGTTTATTAAGAAAATTGTTAGCTTTCCAAAAATATAAGATATTCCTTATTTGGACTAAAATAGATAATTATTAATAATTTTCTACATACATTCTCACTAAATTCCTCATTAATAAGCTGATTGAAAAACATCTATAATTCTTAAACTATTTCACTTTTTTTGAATCCGAAAGATGTGTCACATTCTATGATTCCCATGATATAGGATAAAAAAATTGAATTTCATAAATTTTGAACAAGTTATGGTGGTCAGACAAACATGTTTTAATATTTTTTTTAAAAAATAATAAAAAATTCATAACTAATTATTTACTCACAAATTTTTTTTAAAAAAATGTAGCACATCCAGGCACGTGTCCTATACTTATATTGAAAGTTTCAAAAAAATATATTTATTTTTCTTGTACTTAGGTTGGTCAGACATACACTTGCTTTTTATTTTTTTCCTAGAAATTTAGTACTACTGCATTGAAATTTCAAATTTTCACCAAATAGAATTAATTTTTTCCAAAAAAGGAATAGTATCTTAGAAACTAAATTCAATTTGCTACAAATTATATTCTTACATATTTTTCAAATTATGTTAATAACTTATTCAAATTTTTATGTCAAGTTGCCTAACTCTGTTTTTCTAAATTTTTATTGCCACTTAAGGGCCTATCCCCATGATCTTGCATTGACCCTTAGGATGCTCTCTCCCTCTATCCCTCCAACCTCCTTCTCTCTCTTAGGTCTCTCCCTCCCAACCTAACTAGTTAACTCCCTCTCCCTCTCCCAAGTCTCTCCCAACCTAACTAGATAACTCCCTCTCTCTCTCTTTGGTCTCTTCCTACAAACCTAACTAGATAACTCCCTCTCTCTCTCAGGTCTCTCCCTACATCTATCCTTCCAACCCAATATTTATCCTATACCCCCAACCCTTAAAAAATAAACCCTTAACCCTTAAACTCTAATCCCTTAACCCTCAACCCTCAACCCTATCCTTTAACCCTCAACCCTAAACCCTATCCCTAAACCCTACAACTTGAACCCTCATTGCTATACCCTATAACCTCACCCTTATGTACCCTAAACTAAAAACCATTACATACATACATACATACATACAAGAATACATACATACAAGCATACATGCATACATACATACATACATACACACACACACATACATACATACATACATACATACATACATACATACATACATACATACATACATACATACATACATACATACAGACATACATACATACATACATAAATACATACACAAAAGCATACAAGCATACATACATACATACATACATACATACATACATATATACAGACATGCATAATTACATACAAGCATAAATTCATACTGATGCAGGAGCATCTGGGCTCACAAGCAAATCCTGCATCACCAAAAAAATATTTTCTTTTCTTGTTTAATTTTTGCATTTTTGGTGTAGGTTGGAGCTTTAAGAGAATATTTTGGATTTTGGAAGGATAAAATATTTATTTTATCAAGTCTTGGCTTCCATTCAAAATCAAAGGCAAAAAAAGGTGTTTAATGTGATTTTAAAATTATTATATAGGAAAATTTCAATTTTTCAAGGGTTGAAGGGGTCCATTGGCATATTATGAATTGAAAATTAATTATTTTTCTCAATTTGGATGCTTAGAGAAGTTTAATGTGGAAATTTTCATTTGGCATTCCATCTTTTCAATTTGCATCCCTAGAATGGAGGAAAAAGCTAGTGATATTTGGGAAAAAATAATAAATGACTCTCGTTTTCAATTTAAGGTGAATGAGCATGATTTAGTTCATGATTTTATTGATTTTTATGAATAATTTACAGCAGAAAGTCATGGAATATGGTGCAAAAAATTTGTGTGCCATGTTTGGAAGCATTTAATGATGAATTTTAAGCACAAACAAAAGAATTTCAAAACACAATTGGAGGGAAATGAAAGAGTAGATTTGGGTGCCTCTTTTGGTTCCCTAAACAGGTTTTAATCTCTATAAAATATAGCCTTTAATGGAGTCAAGAGACAACAATCAATAAGAAAAAGTTTGGGGAAATAACTTGTAGGTTGTTCCTGAGAGTTGCACAAGAAAGAGTGCAGAAAATCAGCTTGTGAAGAGAAGAGAAATAGGGAGAGAAGAGGGATTTTGTAGGTGTTCAAGGTAGCCATGAGGGTTGCATAATGAAGAGAAGAATCAGATTTTAGAAGATGGGTGAAGTCAAGAAATTTTGAAGACATGAGGATAAGCTACAGGAGTTGTAGGTGGAGTTGAGGTGCTAGAAGGTGAATAATTTGTAGCTCACATAGTTGAGCATAGTGTAGAGAAGGGGTATTCCCTACTCATGAGTTATATTCATTCAGAGAGCCTAATGGGGTGAACTTCCCTAAACTACCTTAAGAAGCAACGATGAGAATTCTAGAATCTGAAAGAGCAGGTCACAAAGATTCTTTGGACAAACTGAAAAGCTCTCGTCCAAAGGAAAACAACATGGAATACAAATGACAACATGATGCATTGGAATTCCAGAGGCACACTGGCATCTTCTACAGAACATAAAGCAAATTTATCACAAAAAATAGATAAATGACTACTAATCTGATTGCCGAGAACTTCTAAAGCATAGGAAAATAATGGAATGTGATAGAACTAAAGCAAAGTAAAGAATAAATGATAAAGTAAGAGAATAAAAGATAGAAGTAATGAAGCCTCCAACTAGTAGATATCTTCAATACCTATGACTGTAAGATTGAGAGAAAGTGTTGGGGATGTATAGGGGTTTTCCTTAATCGAAACCCCATTTTTAGTGTTCCACCTCCACGTGCAACCAAAAGATAGAGAGTGAGAAGTAAGAAAATGCGATGTGATAAAATAAAACCTCACTCGAGGAGGAGAATCCGTATCAAAAAATGTAGGTGAAAAGAAATCCCCGCTCAAGGAGGAGAACCTGTATCATGAAGTAGAGATGCAGTATATAGGGGATATGGAATCCCAAGATGCTCACATGCATGAGATAAGGGAGATGAAGTTGCAAGGCTTAAGGAAGGAAAAGAGAGAGAACAAGAGAGTTGCAAGATCCAAGAGTGTTGCAAGGATTGTTGTAAGAGCTTGAGAGATTTGCAAGGAGAGATGCCAAGAGAGCTTGAAAGTGTTGTAGAAGGCTGTTGTAACAAACAAGAGAGTTGTGCCAGCAAGAGCAAGATGGGAGAGTTCCAAGATGGAGAAGAAGAGGAGAAGTTAGGGGTGAATCTAAAAGTGAAAATAAATTGAAAAGACATCTTTTAAAGAGAGAAGAGAAGCCAAATGAAGTTGTTGGACTCAGGGAACATTGAGAGGGGGGAGGTGAATCGATGTTCAGCAAATTCAACAATTAAATCCAGATCTTAAACCATTTATACCACATAATTAGAAATAAAGATGCAAGCATATGAACAAGATAATTAGAGCACCATAACACCAATATTTTTATGTGGAAACCTTGTTAGGGGAAAAACCATGCTGGAGATTAATCCACAATTATACTTTGTTAAAATTATGAACAAAAGGGAATGCACTTGCATTCAGGCATGCTTCCTAGAGCTCATTGCTCAAAATAAGGAAGGATCACTGCCTTACAAGTGTTTTTGATTGCAAAAAAAGGTTGAACTGAGAAGATAGCATCTCCAAATGCCTGGATTCAGTTCCAATGAAGCATAGTACATGATCTTTAGCCCTTCTGACTGATTTTGTATTTCTGCTCTACTCTGTTCTACTCTTCTCTAATTTTATGCCCTTCTAAAACTGTGCATAGATCTATCAATCACCCTTCTAATACTTGCACACACACCTATTCTGCTCTTCACACATATTTGCACACTTTAACACTTTCTTCTCACACACTTACACACATTTTCCTTAATTCACTGCTCAACAATCTTCTTCTGCACTAGCAAAATTTTCTCAACTGATTTGCTGCCATTCACACATATGTGACTACTCTGCTCTTCAACAAACTAAAACACTCTATATTTCACTATTCAAAATGAATTACTGATCTCATATATATATCCGATAACAAAGATTTCATCGCTTCAAGTTGGCTTTAACAAAACATGAAATATCCTTCAATGGTTAGCTCAAATCACAAGTTAAATTTAATGCGCACCCACCAAAGTCGGCTAAGACATAGGTAGGACCCAAAATAAATTAACCAACACAAGAACCAATTAATTATGCACACCTTATACATCTACGACATGTGACATTCACTAGGTCCTCCACAATGAGAAAATAAACAAAAAAACATCCTTCCAAAGCATTAAACCAGATCTCTTAACTCGTAAAATGATCAATGAAACATCACAAAACTTAACAAAAAGATAGTGTAGATGCTTAACAAACTCTCTCAAGTATCCACAACTCAAAATGATGATCTGGTGAGGCGTACAAATCGACTAACTAACTGGATACCCTGTTCATCATACTTTCTACTGGTAGAATACTGATCTTTACATATCTTGCCGGTATAGATAAATTCTAATCTATGGACCAGAGGGATGAATTAGGTTGCCATCAATGACAACACTAGAAGCCACATACCATAAAACAAGCCATATGCCAACAATCTCCCCCTTTGGCATTGATGGCAACACGTAGTGAACAATGACTAAGAATCAAAATTCAAAATTTCAAAACTCAAAATCCCCCTTAGAATGATAAAGAATTTGTCACTGCTCTCCTCCCCCTTTGACATCAATGAAAAATATATTCTTCACTAAGCTCTCTCTCCCCCTTTCAAAAATTCAAAATTGAAGTGCAACTATTGCACAAATCAAAAAAATATTTTATACTTATCTTTCACCTCTGGAAGAAATTTCTTCCAAGCATCTACTAAAATCCCAATAATTATTATCAGACTGTTGTTTTTTGATGTCCTGTTGATGATCTAGATAAGGGATTCTGAAAATTTAATTGCTTCTTCCAACTTCTCTCCTTTCCTTAGGATCACAATTTGTTGCTCCAATCTGCATTCAGTTAGATCCTTCACTTTCTAGAAAGTTTCCATAAGAGTGTTTCTAGAAAATTGAACCTTTGCATGCTCAACTTGCAACTCATGAATCTTTTTCTTTACTACTCCATTCCGGTCCTGAAACATATTGTAATCCTGATCAATTTTTTTCAACTCACTCTCAATTTGCTCCAGCTTGTCTTTGTATTTTCCAACCACATGAGGCCACTGAATGCAATAGTTGTAGATCTTATTTTCTGAGTCAATGCATTTCCTTAACACATTCATTTTCTTTTTCAGTTTGGTAAGGGACATCCTAAACTGCTCCTTCAGATGTAGAATTACTTCTTCCTCTTTCCTATCTTGAGGTACAGAGGCCATAGCTTCTCTGATATGTTCGATCAACTCTTCTAGAATTACATTATGCAAACTTCCCAATTCAATGTTGTGCACAAAGTAACTCCCTAGAGTGTCCTCAATCAATTCTTATTCATATGAGGGTCCATCTAACCATATGTCAGAAATATTTTGCAGTCCATCTTCCTCCTGAATAATCTGTAGTATCTTTTTTTTGAATAAAGCACATTCTTCATCACTTTCTTCTGCTATTATTACATCTAGTTCAACTACTTTTGGTTCATCTCTAGGAGTGTATTCATCAGATTCTTCATTTGGTATATCCACAATTACCTATCCTTTTCCTTTTTCTTTATATTTTGGGGACTTTTGTGCTAGATGGGTGTCATCAACAAACTCTAGAGCCCTTTTTTGCTTCCTCTCCACTTTATCGGAAGAAGACCCAACTTCAAGCATCTTTACTGGAAGGGGAATGTTAACTTCTCCAAACTTACCTTGCAATTCCTTAAAGAAATTTTCATAAACTTGCTCACAATTTTCCAGAGCATTAGAATGTTCAAAATTTTTCTTGCAAACTGGTTCACTTTCCTTCCATACCACATTATTATTCTGAGGCAAGCAATTCAGAAAATACATCATGATACATATGATCAGGGTACCAAACCTAAAGGGGTAATCTATATCTTTCGTCAAATGCACATTTTCCATTAACTGATCCTTCAACAATCCACATAGATCAAAGTCTTCATCTCCCATTGTCATTTTGTGAGCGATATATACTGCGCCTGTCAAAGTTGCACCTTCCCTATTTTTGAAGAAAATTTTGTATGAAATCCCATGTGCAATGTACCTTGTTATTGGATCTTTGATCATCAAGATTACTAGAGCCCTTTGATCTCCTATCACTCCAGTTAGGGTTTCAACTTCCTTGTTCTAGATCGAATTCTTTTTCAGAATATCCCCAACATTGCATAATCCTATTAGATTTCTAATCACATCCTTTGAAATAAGATAGGGTTTTTCCAAATTAAAGATGTCATTATCCAATCTATTCAGGATAAACCTGACCACTTCTGTGTTGAAAAAATAAGGAAATTCATTCCAAATGTCGAAACTTTTATGTTTCGCACCTTCAAGCCACTTCAATTCACTAGTTGGTAACAAATTTCTCACAACCCTAATCTTTCCACTGCTATACTCATCCAAATTCATCATTCCTTTGATTTGCTTTATTTTTTATTTTTGTACGGAACAAGTTTTTCTACCGAGCACAAAATTTGAAATTATATAAGCAACTGAAATACCTGAAGAATTCACCATTGAATTTTCTTTCCTCCTTTGAAATTTCGCTACAAAGGCTCTCCTATTTTTCTTCAATGCAAGGTGAGGGTTCCAAATACCCTTTTATAACTTTGTGCACCTAACATTTTCACCACATTAAATACTTTTCCCTAGGAGTTCCGGGTACTCTATTTTCTCAGACAACAAAAGAAAAAAATAATTCAGCAGACCTTCTACTTCTCATTTTTCTGCATAAGCGATCACTGATGCATTAGCAAAATTTTATCATAGCTACTGACAATTTCCTACATTTTGGTGCTAGCTACCGACAAGGGGTCAAATGATTTTTCCTGAAAAAGACTCCCCCTAGGCTTATCATATTCACTCTTCTTTACCCATGTTTTCTTCATTTGATCTCTTATCTCTTCCATAGTCACTTTTTCTTTTCCTTTGTTATCTTTTTGTTAAATTCTTCCTCTGTATACCAAACCTCTTCTATCCATGTTTTTGTTCCTGCAGAATATTGCAATGTGACCAAATCTATTGCAATTGTAACACACCAGATTTCTTTGTCTAGACCATTCATTCCATTGATTTCCCTTTGATCTACACTGATTAGTGATAATCCCAAATTTTCCACAAGTGTAGCATTTAACGTTCCTTATATTGACAGACATACTTTTGCACTCAATTGACTTGTGACCAAAATTTTTGCAACTAAAACACTGACTGGGAAATGATGGACTGCTTGAATTTATTTTACCTCTACACTGAGAAGCCATATGACCAAATTTATTGCAAGAAAAGTAATAACCATTAAACTTTTGAGCATTGGGTTGTCTTACCGAATACCTTCCGCCTTTGTTCATCTGATTTCTTTGTCTAGAATCCTTATGTTCAGATCCAGAGCTTTCTTCCTTCTCATATCCAAGACCTCACTTATCATTTGCATCCTTTTGTCCTTTAGTCAGTTCATCAAGCTTAACAAAATTGATCTTGAACTTCTCCTTGTATTCGTTTGTAGTAGTGAGTTCATCTCTAAGAATAACTATCTTTCAAGCTCTTGTTCATTATTTCTGGATTGTTGCAGTTCAATCTCCATCTGAATGAATCCACTATTTTCTCTACTACATTCTTTATATTTTTCTTTTAAGGATTGGGCCAAATTCTCCTCATTATTCTTCCTTTCTTCAATCTCCTTAGTCAACTTCATTGCCATAGATTCCATTTCAAGCTTTAGAGTAGCATCGTCCCTAGCAATTTTTTCACATTCTTCAGTTATTTCTTTTAGGGTCTGATTCAAGTGAACATCTTCCAAAATTTTATTTTCTTTCCGCTTCAGTTGATCATAGAGTTCCTTCCTCTTTTCTCTTGACTCATTGATTTTATCCTTCAATGATTGAATGAATTTCTCAGCATCCACAAGATTTGCTTTTAATTCCATGGCTTTTGCTTTAGACTGATCAAGATCATCAAGTTCCACCATAAGTCATTGTTGAAGACCACCAGAGTCCATTGCAATTCAAGATCCACCTCAAGCTGCTAAAATTTTTGCAGAGGAACCTTGCTCTGATGCCAATTGTTGGACTCAGGGAACACTGAGAGGGGGGGTGAATCAATGTTAAAAAAATTCAACAATTAAATCTAGATCTTAAACCATTTATACCACATAATCATAAATAAATATGCAAGCATATGAACAAGATAATCAGAGCACCATAACAACAATATTTTTACGTGGAAACCCTATAAGGGGAAAAAATACAATGGAAATTAATCCACAATTATACTTTGCTAAAAGTATGAACGAAAGGGAATGCACTTGCATTCAGGCACACTGCCTAGAGCTCACTACTCAAAATAAGGAGGGATCATTGCCTTACAAGTGTTTTTGATTACAAAAAAAGGTTGAACTAAGAAGATAACATCTCCAAATGCTTGGATTCAGTTCCAATGAAGCTCAGTATGCGATCTTCAACCCTTCTAAATGATTATGTATTTCTGCTTTGCTATGTTATGCTCTTCTCTAATTTTTTTCCCTTCTAAAACTGTGCATAGATATATCAATCACCCTTCTAATAATCGCACACACACCTATTATGTTCTTCACACATATTTTCACACTTTCACACTTTCTTCTCACACACACACATTTTCCTTAATTCACTGCTCAACAATCTTCTTCTGCACTAGCAAAATTTGCTCAACTGATCTGCTACCATTCACACATATGTGACTACTCTGCTCTTCAACACACTAACATACTTTATATTTAGCTATTCAAAATGAATTACTGATCTCATATATATATCCGCTAACAAATATTCCATCGCTTCATGTCAGCTTTAACAAAACATGAAATATCCTTCAATGGTCAGCTCAAATCACAAGTTAAATTTAATGTGCACCTACCGAAGTCAGCTAAGACATAGGTAGGACCCAAAATAAATTAACCAAAACAAGAAAAAATTAATTAATTCCACCTTATACATCCACGACATGCGGTATTCACTAGGTCGGCCACAATGAGCAAATAAACAAAAAAACATCCTTCCAAAGCATTCAACCGAATCTCCTAACTCATATGTTGATTAATGCAACATCACAAAACTTAACAACAAGATATTGTAGATGCTTAATAAACTCTCTTGGAGATCCACAACTCAAAATGATGATCTAGTGAGGTGTACAAATTGAGTAACTCACTGGATACCGTGTTCTTCATACTTTTTGCGGGTAGAATTATGATCTTTTCATATTTTGCCGATATGGATAAATTCTGATTTGCAGACCAGAGGGATGGCTTAGGTTGCGATCAATAACAATAATAGAAGCCACATACCATCAAACAAGCCATATGCCAATAGAAGCTTCTGGGAGGTTACAAGGCATTGAGTCGTTGCCATCGATCAAGGGAGATGACAAGTGGTGATCATGCACGAAAATGGTCATTTGAACGTTGAAATGTCACAGGACATGTGTCCTGCGACATGGGGAAATTTTTTTGCGGAGTGCTAGTGTCTAGACACATCACGCTAGAAAATGATGAAAATAGAAGAAGCACAAAGTTCAATGCAAAGTGGACACACAAAGGTAGCTATTGAAAAGGGGTGCTGGAGCATCCTAAGAGGGAAAAAGGCTAATGCAGGGGCTAAAATGAGTCTACACAAGATGCTAAGGGAGTGGACACTAAATTAGGTACAAGAATGCATGTGAAATTGCAAGGGGTGCAATTTTACAACATTACATTTTTCCCCCACTTTAGCAGGCATATGAATCTACACTAATATGCACGATAAAGGAAATATACTAAACATAAATAACATCATAATGGCAAAAGGATACTCTAGAGGAATCAGGAAATTCTTTGAACCAAAAAAGCATGCCCCCAGGCTGAAGACCTACAAAAAAAATGCATTAGACAAGAAAAACCTACACCAGAGAACAATGTTAGCACACAAAAAACTAAAGGATTTGAGTTAGCAAAGTGAAAGAGACCTTGATGTAAAGGGTTGTCTCAATAGTATGCATCATCTCCAAATTAAAAAGAATGTACATAGAAGAACTCTAAGATGTCAAATGGAGAAAGAGAATATACTTAGGATGAAGAATATGCAAATCTTCGATCCGATATATACAATTGAGAAGAGAAGAGAATTTAAGAAAAAGATTGAGAAGCTAGAAAGGAATGAAATTCCAAGAGAGATGGCTCCATAGGTACTCTCCTTGGGGACTTTTGAACAAAAGGACTCCATAGCTCCATAGAACTATGAAGTTACACAAAGTACCCTGATGGCCCTCAGACCAACGATGGTCAAATCCTGTAGGATGAAAGCGTCTCACAGGCTTGCAAACCTGAAAGGAGGCATCCCCCAAGATATCTCACATGGAGGAAACCGGGATGAAACCACCTTATAGGACCACATACCTGCAAGGAGGCATCCCCAAAGATCTTTCACATGGAGGAAACTAGGATGAAAGTGCCTTGTAGGCCCACAAACCTGTAAGGAGGTGTCCTCCAAGATCTCCAACATGGAGGAAACCAAGATGAAAGTGTCTTACAAGGCCGCAAACCTGCAAGGAGGCATCCCCGAAGATCTTGTACATGGAGGAAACCTAGAAAAGGGGACTCTGCAAAGTTGGAAAGTGGGTTCACAGGTGCACCTGTGAAGCAACATGTTAAGTTGCAGATGAAACATGCTAGAGAACAAAGAAACCACACAGAAGAATAAGCGGACAAGCACACAAACCATTAATGAATTGGAGGGATTTCAAAAGGGTCCCTCAGGAAACCTTCAAAAGAAGAGGGGTCCACTCAAGGGATGCACTATTTGAAAAGTGAGGTCTAGTCAATCTGCCCCTAAGCTAGACACAATTTATTTAGCTCAAGAGAAAATATTTCAAAGGGGGTCCCTTAGGAACCCTTCAAAAGAAAAAAAGGGGTCCACTCAATGAATGCTTCATTTGAAAGACACATAGAAGAGAGGGGGTCCGTAAGAAGGACATGCATATCTATAACAAGTTATCACTACCCCCAACATATAGGGGAGGATAACCATGCAAGGTACTTAGAAAATATAGGATAGAGGTATATCTCGATATCACATGTCATGTGAAGAAAAGGAAAGTTCCCTAGCAAACAAATGAGTGATGGCACCTAAATTATGAAGTTGTTGTATTTTATCCTTCAAAACCTTACATTCGCTAGTGGAATGGCCAGACACTCGATGGTATGCATAGAAAGAATGTTATTCTTTATCATGTTTGTGAGATCTCATAGGAGGAGGAAGAGTAATCAAGCATGCCTTTAGAAGCTACAACAACATACACTCTTGCTCAGAAAAAGAGTGAGGAGCAAGAAGCAACCCTTTCTCTTGTGAAGAAGAGTTTGAATTCTCACAAGAATAAGATATAATGGTAGCAGACAATGGAGGATCTACATGGAGAGTATTATTCCAGCAAAGGGGATCATACTCCTCTATTAGGTCACCATCATCTTTCCTGATAGGATTACCAGCTTTAACCTCTTTAATAGAAATGTGATCATCTTCCTAAAAAGGATGAGGATTGACATTAAGGATGTTACAACTATTGCTCACATTACCCCATGATGCAGAAGAGTAACCATCTTTGATAGTGGGTTTTGATGAAGTTATTAGAAGGCTTAAGTGGTTTGATTCGACTTTATATTCTCTAGTGAAGGATTCTATAAAGTATAAAGAACCCAAATCATCACCAAGACATGCATTTTCTTGAGAAGAGGTAGAAGGAGTAGACTTAAGATTTCTTGCTTCAAAAGGATCCTCTTTAGGGACATCTATCTCAAGAATATCCTTTGAAGTAGGTATTGTTGGAGTAAACATCGACAAACTAGCAAATACTGAAGGGATAAGAGTAGGAAAATTGAAGCTTGACTGATAATTGCCACCTCACATAAGTGCATAGCCTCAAGGTCAGCCTTGACTATGACCACTCGATTATTACAAATGAACTTAATAGATTTATGCAAGGTAGACGAGAGTGCACCCATAGCATGAATCCATAGTCTACCAAGAAGAAGGTTATATGGTAACTTTTCTGACATAACATATACAAGCATAGGTACAGTAATAAGTCCCAACCTCAAAGGAAAGACTATCATGCCTAGGGCTTGTCGACTGACATTATCCAACCCATGAATGTCAATAGAAGAAGTATTAAGGGAAGATGAATCAATATTAATCTTAGGCAATAGATCAATGCTAAATACATTGAGTGTTGAACCAGTATCAATGTGAGTACATCTAATGCTGATATTATTAATTTTAACTATAATGTTTAGAGGGTCTGCTTGCTTATGTACTTCTAGAGGCGGAAGTTCCTGTGGATAGAACATAATATTCGACAAATCCACATGAATATGAGCTATCAATTCATCAACATCTTCCAACCTAGCAGGAGAAGGCAAGAGGATCTTTTACAAGGCTTCCTAATGCATACCTTGATAAACTAGAGTAGACTAAAGCAAGTCCCACTATGAGATCTTAACTAGAGTAACTTGAGGTTGCTAGACAAGATCATAATCACTAGGTTCTTTAGTTGTAGGTTTAGGAGCTTGAAGAAGGCTTGGTTGTTTATTCTTTATATTCTGATAAGTATGGTCTACTGCTCTATAAGAGGGAACCTTAGAAAGGTCAGGAGAGTCAAAATCAAATGGAACATAATTAATATAACAAACCCTTTTAGGTGAAGGACTAGTTGGAGTCACGTAAATGAACAATCTCTTAGGCCTTTGAGGTTGTGATAGAGACAGATTATATTTACAAACTCATCACAACTAGTAGAAAATTTATTTGAAGAAATATTCTCAACATCGATCCAAGGAGGATCAGATGTGGAAGGAGGTTCATCATTCACTAATGCATCATCTCTAGAAGAGAGTGCATTAGAACAAAGATGGGATTCATCATTCACAAATGCAACATCTCTAGAAGAGAGTGCATTGGAAGGAATATGAGATTCATCATTCACGAATGCATCATCTCTAGAAGAGAACGCATTGGAATGAATAGAAGGTAGAGTAATATTAAGAAAGGTATCAATGATTTCATCTTCTTGCAACAAAATATCCTCCACACAAGAGGAATTTCATGAGAAGGATCAAAGAAATCGAGTGACATGGGTATAGCCAAGTCATCGTCACATGCATGAAATGGAATATCATTAAAATTTTGAACAAAATTAGACAGTGAACTAATAAAATAAGATATTAAATTCATTTTGGGGTGACAGAACTAAGAAAAAATGAGAATCTCGATTTTCTAATTTTTTCGTTATTTTCTAAGTTCTAGTAATTTGCATTTTCGAAGCTCTTCGAAGCAGAATTTGAGGTTGGAACTAAAATTTGATAATTAAAGGCATGGTATTTTAGGGACTGAACTACTTCTCTCTAGGAGACCTTTCCAACGGTGCAAATAGTTTTGAATTTCAAGCACCGAGTCAAAAGTTATGACCCCATTGAGTAGGGGTAAATAAATTCCTAGTTTTTTGAAAAATACCCATCTTCATTTTGGGTTCACCAAAATGTAGAGAAGGGGGATTCAGTACTCACGAGTTCTCTTCATTTAGAGAGACTCACGGGGAAAACTTCCCTAAACTACCTCAAGGGACAACGACGAGAGTTCTATAATCTGAAAGAGTAGGTCAAAAAGATTCTTTGGAAAAACTAACACACTCTCAGCCAAAGGATGACAATGCAAAATATAGACATCATGGCACTCTGGCATCCTAGAGGTGTGTTGGCGTCTCGTACAGACCAGAAAACAAATTTATCACAGAAAATAGCTAAATGACTACTTCTACTCTGATTGCTAAGAACTTCTAAAGCATAGGAAAATAATAGAGTGTGATAGAACTAAAGCAAAGTAAAAAATAAATGATAAAGTAAGAGAATAAGAGATAGAAAAATTCTCATGAAAACCCAAGTAATGAAGCCTCCAACTAGTAGATATATTCAATACTTGCATCTGTAAGATTGAGAGAAAGTGGTGGGGATGTATAGGGGTTTGCCTCAGTCAAACCCTCATTTTGGTGTTCCCACCTCCACGTATAGCCAAAAGATAGAGAGAGTGATAAGTAAGAAAATGTGATGTGATAAAAGAAAACCCTGCTCGAGGAGAACCCATATCACAAAATGTAGGTGATAAAAGCAATCCCCGCTCGAGGAGGAGAGCCTGTATCATGAAGTAGAGATGTAGTAGATAGGGGATATGGAATCCCAGGATTCTCACAAGCATGAGATAAGGTAGATGAAGCTGCAAAGCTTAAGGAAGGCAAAGAGAGAGAGCAAGAGAGCTGCAAGATCCAAGAGTGTTGTAAGAGATTGAGAGATTTGAAAAGAGAGATGCCAAGAGAGATTTAAAGTGTTGTAGAAGGCTGTTGTAACAAATAAGAGAGTTGTGCCAGCAAGAGGAAGATGGGAGAGTGCCAAGATGGAGAAGAAGAGGAGAAGTTAGGGGTGAATCTAGAAGTGAAAATGAATTGAAAATACATCTTTTAAAGAGAGAAGAGAAGAAAAAAGAAGCTTCCCAAGAAGTTACAAGGCATATTGAGCCATTACCACCGGCCAAGGGAGATGACAAGGAGCATGCACAAAAATGGTCGATTGAAACATTGCAGGACGCTAGCACAATGCGCTGATGTCCGTGCGACGCGCTAGTGTTCAGACACATCACACTACAAAATGACAAAAACAGAAGAAGCACAAAGTTCAATGTAAAGTGGATGCACGAAGGTAGCTACTGAAAAGGGGTGTTGGAGCATCTTGAGAGGGAAAAAGGCTGATGCAGGGGCTAAAATGAGCCTACACAAGATGCTAAGGGAGTGGACACTAAAGCAGGTACAAGAATGCATATGAAATTGCAAGGGGTGCAATTTTATGACATTACACATAGATTGTGTTTGGATGATATTTCATTTGTAAATTTGATGTTTGTAAGGGATTTACTTGTTGTATATCAATGCATAGATGACTGAAATTCATGTGTAATCAAATTTCTTAAACTGAGCAATTTAATGTTATCATTTGCTAACAATTTGTGGAGTTTAATTTGCAAGTTCTTAGTTATGTTTTAGCAATTATTTTGAGGATTTTAGAGGGGGTTTTGAGAGTGTATGAATCCATTTTTACATTACATAAATACATACATACATAAATACAAGCATAGATTCATACATACATAGGTACATACATACATGCATACATACATACATACAGGCATACACACATACATACATATAGGCATGCATACATACATACATATACATTTAAGCACTCAAAAATACATACACACATTAAAATATATATACAAGCATACATATATCAAACATAAAATTAACAAACTTGCACAAAAATTATTTCAATTGATACATAATGCAAGTACATTATAACATACTTGTGTTATGTCAAAACATGTCAAAACAGTTAAATAACGCAAGCATGTTATAACGTGCTCGCGTTATTTCTTTCTTTGGGAATCCCCAAGCCTTAGGTTTGTATTTGCTTTAGGTTTCCAACCCAAAGGATTGGAGTGCCTTCCCAACCTCCAAAGATCTTTTTTTCATATATTCTATGAAATTTAACATAACCTCATTTGTGGCAAATGTTAGGCTTGCACGTGTTTCAAGGTTGAGTAAATTGAACACCTGGGTAATGTTAGGCTCTCTTAGCTATTTAACAATGCAATTTTTTTTACATTTTGAATATGTTAAGGGTTTCATCTTTAATATCTTTTGTTTCTATGTCCATTTTTTGTCAAAAACCAATGTTTGGTATTTTAAATTCATTTTTAACCATTCATTGAAATTTCAAATAAATTACATTTTTATAAACTAGACTCCATTCTACACATATTAAAAAAAAAAAGATTTTTGATTAGTTTTCAAAAATTATAGTAGTGCCACAACCAAAATTCTATTTTTTTAGGATGTGTCCACTTTGAAAATTAGTAAAAATTCATACATTCATTAAAAAATTATCAGAAAAATCGAGTATAAACTACATGATCTTAGATAATTTCACACCGAAGTGATTTTAAAAATACCAAAAAAATGTTAACCTTTTGAGGGAGCCACAACATACGCTATGTTATGTTTTTTGATAAAAACAACACTAATTTTTCTGGCTCCCTTTTTTGAACCCTTTAATCTCTACCATTTTCAAAAAAATAGTAGTTTAGAAAGTAGTCTTGAAGCACTATGATCCTTTTTTTTTGTTGCATCTAATTTTTTTGAGTGTAACTATCCTCAATTTCGCATCCAAAGTCAGTATTTCTTGATTTTAGAAAAAAAATGACCACTTAAGACCCTTTTTGGCCCCCCATCTTCCTACACTTACCCTAATCTAATACTATGTTGGAGTTTATAGTGAACCCCATAGCTCTCGAAAATTGTCTGCAACCAAAAAACCTATCACAAATGAGAGAAAAAAACTATGATTATGCTCATGCAACCTTGAGAAGAGAATTGATCCACAAAATAATCTAATATGCCTATGTATTGAATAATGAATGTGAATGCCTGGATAATGTATATAATGAAGGGTTAATGCTTATAAAATGAAAAAGAAACTTCTAGATGAGGATTTGATTAGATTGTGTGTGAACCCCAACCTTGGTACCTACAAAACAACAAGAGTAAACAAGTTAGACAAGTGATTGCAAGCCAAAACAAGGATTCCCCATGAAATCCATTTACAACTTCAAACTAGGAAAGAAAATAGCAAAGAACACAATGAAAATGATGAAACAAAGATAAAATCCTAATTAGATGTGCAAACTCGTGATCCCATGGGGGAATTGGTGCCAATTTGATGTGAAAATTGGCCCTTTCCCAATTCCTAAGATGCAAGCTTCGAATGTTGAAGAGATTGATCCACTTTGTTGATGAAGAATGAAGACTCCAAGCCAAAAATCTGCAAAACCTAGATATGACTCAATGATAATAGATAGAATTCAAGAGATATTTGAGCATGGTAACTTTTCTTGGATTGTGGGTGATGAAATGAGGATATGAACCTTTCATTTATAGGATTTCAAGATGGATGAAAGTCTAAATTTGAGCAATATGGGACTAACATTCATCCAATGATATGGTGCCACTTGTCAAGCTATGAATGGATGAAGGATGTGCAAGATTTGGGGTTTGTGCCAATAAATGCCAATATTTGAAATTCAAATTTGTTGAAATGACATGTAGGAGGGAAGGGAAAATGCAATAAATGCCACTTGGCTCAAGGAAAGGGACATGTAAGAGAAAGTTATTGCCTTGTTGGATGTACATGTTGACTTGGAATTTTTGAATTCAAATTGAGAGAATATTCCAAAAGATGTCATGTGAGGGAAAATAGGGATTTAATAAATGAATTAAATCTATTTTCATGTGCAACTTGCATTATCTAGAGGATGTGACATGAGATTAGATTAAATTAATCAAGGGTTAATTAATTTAACAGGAGATTTGATGATGTGACTTATTTGACTTAGATTTATGGATTTATTTAAATCAAATAAGAGAGGAATATGACAAGAGCCTAATTAAATAAGGATTTTGATTTATTTAATTAAAAGAGATGGTGTTAGATTAAATCAAATAGGGTTTTAATTTATTTAATTTAATGGATAGACTATAGAGATTTAATCAAATAAAATGATTATTTAATTAAATAGGGATAATTAGATCAGATGGATTGATTTAATTAACAAAAGAGATTGACTTAATTAGACAAGATGATTTATTTAATTAAGAGACAAATGTTGATGAATTTAATCAGATAGGGGGATTTGATTAAATGGTTAGACCGAGGGATGATTCAGGAAGAAACAATGTTAGTAAGTCAGGATCAGATGCACGATGTCAATCAGTATATTTTATGTGTATAGATTGTGACAAGTCTTTTAATCTCATGCATGAGACAACTTGACCTATATTTAACACAATATAATAATAAAAAACCACTCCTAAGTTTAGCGTAAGTGAATAAAGTAATAAGGGGCTTAATAATTAATTAATGATTAATTAATTATCAAGTGATGTCCTAATTACTCCAACATTTATTAGAGTGGTCATTGAGCCTTTTATCTTTTCTTCTAATTAGACAAAAGAAATATAAGTGTAGTAGTAGTCCTATTGCAATACCTTTCTTAATTATTTTTTATAAAATATTCCTAATGTTCAAGATGCTAGTTTAGGAAATTTTCCAAGATTCCAAAACATTAACATGCATCATGATGTAGGAGCATCCGAGTCCACGTGCGATCGACATCACCAAAAAAAATTTGATTTGGTTTTTTTGTGTTTTTTTTTCTTTTCCTTCACTTTAGACAACTTGGTTTTGGTTCAATGCATTCATTTTATTGACGAAAAGATAAATTAATGGCTTACTGGTAATGATCCTAAGGTATGGATAGATAATATGTTTTGAGTTCTTCGTATATGATTCTCTCCCAATTGAAGTGGTTTGGATATCACTTTATCTATTTTTTACTTCATAACCAGCCAAAAGCACTGTTTGACACTCATGGGTTAAAAAAATAATAATAAAAAGAGATAAATACTGAGAGGTTGTGGAAAACAAGTGAAGGGATGAAGAAGTTCAATAGGCCGATCATGTAAGGAAGATACAACAAAAGGAAGACCAAGGGCAATGCTATGAAACATAGCTTGGAGGGGAAAGTATATGTGGAGAAGATGACAATCAAGAAGAGGGGGAGGAGACATCACCATCCAAAGAGGAGGTTGAAGGAGGAGTGTGTGGTATCAGGTAATGAAAGAAAGCTTTTTTTGATGCTAGGCTAGGAGATTAAATGCATATCATAATATATTGAGAACCAGGGAATGCATATAGGTGACTAGCATAGAAAGATAATAAGATATCAAAGAGATTAAGAGGGGCATGCAACTAGTTGAAGAGGCATGAGGAGAAGACGTGAAGGAGTGCTAGAAAGGGAGGGTGCTATGTTGAGTCCAGAATTGGTAGTCATTAGATTTTATATTAATTTCCAAAAGAAACTACCTATGAAGGTATAAATGGGCAGCACTAGCAAAGTGGAGGAAGAAGCTTCGACTTGGAAAAGAAGACAATCATGAGGGAATTGTGGTATTTCAGATTTGAATAGTGAATGCAATGCATGGTGAGGAAGGTGGAAACCCCATGCACTTGAAAGAATATGAAAAGATCAAAAGGCAGATTTAGAGAAGATTGAGATGGACTTATTGTAAATAAAGGAGGTGGTATAGATTAAATGCAATGAAATCTATGTAAAGAGGTCAGTGGTAGATGAAAGGGCACTAGTTAGAACTAAGGTGGGGTCATGGGAACTATAGTTTGTAGTGAATTTGATAGGAGGATTGTTGATAATACATCATAATAATAAAGAAATTTGCATGGAGGGGTGAAGAAGGTTGTACACTAGAAAAGGTATGAACTGTGAGGATAATGAAGTGAGGAGGGTGCCATTTAAAGTAGAATTTGTGAAGATGTAAGTATAAGAAGAATCAAGCCAATGGGTGGATCAATGAACTACAAGTTGAATATGTTGAAAGGAATTCAAGGTTGCAGAGATGGATTTTCCAAATTTCATAATTGTTTCTTTCTTGAAATTGAAACAAAGATATTTGTATGATTGCGGATATGAGTTTATTGTTGAGTGCAATTATAAATCGATTTAAAATTGACGAGTTATTTTCAATTTTGGTTTGATCATTTTCTAAGTCATTTGTAATCTGGAATTTTGGATTTGAGTTGAGATTGATGTTTCTTATTCATCAAATGGTATGAGAACCAATGGTCTTGAGCATGCAAATACAACATTGATTGAGAGGAAGTTCACCTTAGGACTTGCAAGTGGAAAGGGAAGCAAGAAGAGGTTTTGGGGGCACAAGCAGATCACTGAATGTGAAGTAGCTAGTGAGAGAACCTACAGATTGAGAAAGTGTGAGTGAAGTTGAAAAGTATCATTGCAAGTGTGTGGATTCCTGAGCAGTTGAGGGCTAGAAAGCATAGAGTTGGAAGTGTGAGTGAGAAGCTCAAAAGTATCATTGTAGGTGTGTGGATTCATGAATGGTTGAGAGTAGAAAGTGTAGAGGAAAGTGTTGTGATAAATTACAAAATTGAAAGTGGAATCTTCATGAGATCGAGGTATGATTGCAACATGAAGGTTGCAAGGGAAGAGTTGTAGAGAAGACATGCCAAAGGAGGGCATGGAGAGAAGAGGATGAAGTACTTGGTAGAGGAGGTTGAGCTTTCAAGGATGGAGTTTGCTAGAGATTGTTCACAATCTTGAAAGGTGGTTCTATCACCTAACTCCACCTTTGTGAGCCAATTCTCACAAATTTATTACCCAATATGTTTGATATAGGAGCATCCGATTCCATGTGCGATTGACATCACTAAAAAAAATTCAGTTTGGTTTTATTGTGTTGTGTTATTTTTTCTTTTCCTTCACTTCAGACAATTCAGGTTTGGTTTGATGTATTCAATTTATCGATGAAAAGATAAATTAATGGTTTACTAGTAATGCTCTTGAGGTATGGATAGATAATATGTTTTGAGTTCTTCACATATGATTCTCTCCCAATCAAAGTGTTCTAGATATCACTTTATCTATGTTTCTTACTTCATAGCTGGTCAAAAACATCATTTGACACTCATGGGTTAAAAAATTATCTAATTAAAAGAGAGATAAACAATGAGAGGTTGTGGAAAATAAATGAATGGATGAAGAATTTCAACATGTTGATTATGTAAGGAAGATACAAATAAAGGAAGACTAAGAACAATGTTATGAAATGCAGCTTGGAAAGGAAGTATATGTGGAGAAGTTGACAATCAAGAAGAGGGGGAGGAGACAATGCCATCCAAAGGGGAGGCTGAAGTAGTGTGTGGCATAAGGTAATAAAAGAAAGTTTTTATTGATGTCAGGATGGGAGATTAAATGCATATCACAATATATTGAGAACCAGGGATTGTATATAGGTGACTAGCATAGAAATATAATAAGATATAAAAGAGATTAAGAGGGGTGTGCAACTACCTAAAAAGGCATGAGGAGAAGATGTGAAGGAGTGCCAGGAAGGGAGGGAACAAAGCTGAGTTGAGAATTGGCATCATTATATTTTATACTATTTTCCAAAAGAAACTGCCTATGAAGGTATAAATGGGTAGTGTTGGCAAAGAGGAAGAGGAAGCTATGACTTGGAAAAGAAGACAATAATGAGGGAATCATGGCATTTCAGATTTGAACAACGAATGTAATGCATGGTGAGGAAGGTAGAAACCCGACACACTTGAGAGAAAATTAAAAGAACAAAAGGCATATTTAGAGAAGATTGAGATGGATTGATTGTAGATAAAGGAGGCGGTATATATTATATGTAATGAAACATATGTAAAGAGGCTGATGGTAGATGAAAAGGTGCTAGAAAAAACTAAGGTGGGGTTGTGGGAACTAGAGGTTGGAGTGAATTTGATAGGAGGGTTGTTGATAATACAACATAATAATAAAGAAATTGGCATGGAGGGGTGAAGAAGGATGTACTTTAGAAAAATTATGAAATGTGTGTTGGAAGTCGGAAGATTGTCATTGATGATGCATTTTGGCAACATTAACATGAAGTGTATATATATTTCATGATCTAGTGTTGTTATTGATGTCAACATTGTTATGATCATCCTATCATAGTTTGGAAGAATTTTTTGAAGACATATGTATAGTGCAAGTTGGTCCAAAAAGTGTGGCTTATCAAGATATTGGCTAAGTATTTTCTCTGGCAATTTTATGGTTCAGTGTGTCAATTTTTGGGTCTACACTTCACTACAAGTGGAGATATCACTCTGCAATTCTTGATATAGCTTTGAGATTATTAGGTGTAGTTATATTAAAGATTTTGTGACATTCTATGAAGTTTCCCAAAATATATGAATGACTATGCTCAACCTTGTATATCGCGGTTATTTTTTGTATAGTGTATCAGTGTGGGAGAATCTGTATTTCTTCGTGGATAATTATTTTGTTCTACGATGTTTAGTATAAGCTATTAGTTATTGACTGAATGGGAATTCAAAGGAAGATCAAGTTTTGAGGTCACACATATGGCAAATTGCATGTACACATGAAGGTTTTGTGTTTAAAGGTATATATTTGGGGCGACCTAACACATTTGATGTTTTGTGGAGGACAAGCAAGTAATTTCATCTTATGTAGAATTTATATTTTGGTCCATGTCAACCAATCTTGATGTAAATTGAGTTTTAAATTAAGGAGTGAAGTGTGGATAATATGTTTTGAGGACAACATGCTTAATTTTGTGTGTTACTTCTAATTAGGATGACCTAATTGAAGTTACACTTGATATGGATATATATAGGAGATTAACTTCAAAGTTTTTGTGTGTGTGTGTGTGCATGAGAGTCAGAGATGAGAAGCATTGGATGATGAAGAGATAGCAGATTGTATGTAGGTGTTGAAAGATATATGACATATATGGTGGTTCACCTACATGTGTGATGCAAAATTGAGCAGATTGCGAACATAGCATAGTATTGATTTGAATCAGTGTGGAGATCATTTTGTACTTCATTGGAATTGTAATACAACATATGATATATGCTATTGTATTAGTTTAAATAGGATATATAGCCACTCCTTCTTTGTTCTTTCTTTTTCTTTTTGGGAAATGAGTTCACTTGGATAGTGAGTCCACCTAGTAGTGAGCCTTTTTGTAATATCTTATATCCAGATATAATATATTGTGAGCTAATCCTCACCTTGGTTTTTCCCTTTTTGGGTTTTCCACGTAAAATACTGGTGTTCATGTGTCATGTGATTTTTTGGATGTCTTCATTCTTTCATTCATCATTGCAGTTATATTTATTCTAATAATTGGATGGCTTATGTTTAATTGGTTTAAATGAATATTGATTCACCCCCTCCCCCTCTTAGTATTTCAGGTGTTCAACACTATGAGGATAATGAAGTGAGGAGGGCACCATTTAAAGTAGAATCTATGAAGAAGCTGTAAGAATAGGGAGAATTGAGCCAATGGGAAGATCAATGAACTACAAGTTGAATATGTTGTAGAGAAATATGGAGAAAGGACGCCGAGGTTACAGAGGAGATGGAGTTGCCAAAATTTTTAATTGTTTATTTCTTTAAATTGAAATAAAGATATTTGTTTGTTTGCAGATATGAGTTTATTGTTGAGTGCAATTATTAATTGATTTAAAATTGACACATGTTATTGTCAATTTTGGTTTAATTATTTTCTAAGTTGCTTGTAATCTAGAATTTGGGATTTGAGTTGAGATTGGTGTTTCTTCTTCATCACATCAGTTATCAATAAAATATATTTATGTTGAAATTGAAGTAACACTATGACATTTTCATAATAATTGACTCACTAAAGATATGTAATAGAATACATTAGCAATCCCATCTTGGAGTGCAATGGGTACATCAATGATGATTGTGCTAGTTGAGTTCATTATTTTTTACCTTAATAGTGGGGAAAAGAATGAGGTCAATTGAAAGGTTGTTGATGTTTCATGCACACACTATACCACTATAGATAGAGGATAACCTTAGAAATTTTTAGTAGTAAATTATCAATATTTTAGAAATTTGAATTGGAAACATCCAAGTTGAAATGACCATTACAACCAAATATAAAATTAGAAAATTTATATAAAGTTAAGAAGGTACTTATGGTTTCATAACATAGATAGTTATATATAAGGTTGAGTAGGATGACCTATCTTTGAATTAAGTAGCAAATTTTGTATTTTTCCCTTAACAAATGCTTAAAAAAAATCTTCGTAATTTTGATTCAAATTTCACATGTTGTTTTAAACATTAATTATTGGATTCCATAGAATATTATAAAGCATAAGAAACACCCCTTTATTGTAAATTGATTGAGGAAAAAGTGGCAACATACTTTTATTTCATAAGGAATGTGGGTTCATTGTGAGACATGCAATTTCTCTCTTGATTTGTAGGAAGTACATTTGAGTAGAGGTAGAAATTAAAAAAAAAATGATTTGGATGTATTTAACTAAATATCAAAATTTATAATGATAAATAAATGTTATAGATAATCTCTAATCTTGGAGGTAATACAAATGATGTAGACATATATGACCTAAAAGTTGAATTTAGATAGTATTATCCATAAAAAATGATTAAATCAATTACATACATTTATGTTAAATAATAGTTAGTTTGTATTAGCAATAACAATAATAATAAATCCATTTGTAAATATTGTGGAGCTCATTGTAGAAGAAAAATGATTTGAAGAACAAAATTTGTAATCAAAATTTTAAGAGATGACTGAAATTATGCATTAGTTGGTATCTTCACATGTGTTCCATAATTTGGTTTGATAATTGACAAAAAATTAGATGATATAATTACAAAGCCTTGAAAGAAAAATAAATATAACATCATTCTAGAATTACAAAATTTTAAATGGAGTAACTTGAGCAAATAAATAAACAAAAATTAAACTCATAAAATTGGTTGTTGTGATGGCTAAAATGGGAATATTGATAGAGAATTGAATATTATGATACCATGCAAGAGACCACACAAAAAATACTAGAACTAAAGGAACACAACTTGCTCTAATACCATGTAAGAGTTGACTATGGAGATAGTCATCCAAGATCTAGAGGCCAAATGGCAAGCACAAAGAGAAGATCAATATGAAAAGAATAAACTGTATTCCTATCAAGTATGGAAATAAAATGGATATAAAATGTGTGAGAGACCCTTGGCTATAGAGCCAAGGTGATGCATAAGATTAGACAAGATCATGACAAGTTTCATAATCCTATATCATGAGATAAGTAATATTAAATGAGTTAGGACACAATCATTAAATGTCAAAAGATAAGATAATATCTTATGATAACTAAACCTTCTAGAAAGATTCCCTAGGACCTAAGTAAACTTAACATGTAAATATGATCCACTTGTAAACTAGTTAGGTAAAACACCTATTTACATCAACATTTTAACTTTCAACCTCCATCTGAATTGAGAAATCTCATGTCCCAAGTTTAGGACTCACTATTGTGGGTTTACACAAAACTAATATTTAGTTGTGATGCAGTTAGGAAATCTAAGGATTCATGCATCACATAGTTTAGAAATTTTTGTGACCACTTTGCATGTTGTGTGTAACATTGGGATAAATAATTAATGTAGAAATTACACATTAAAAAATATTTAATATTAGGAAAATTTAGTACCAAAAAGTAAATGAGAGGGACATGGTTTTGTAAGTTCATGGTTTAGCTCGACACATAAGTTATGCAATATCACTTGTTGGTTTTGTGCAAACTTATTTCTATAAAAGAAAGCAGATGGATAGTTGTTGAGGTTGGTTGTCATAACCTTTTCCTTATTGGCTAAGGTTGATTGAACATATCTTGTATGTTCTATATATGAGGAGAGGAAGCATGGATTAGGATGTGTTATTACATGATTCTCATTTACTTTTTCAAATGGAGTGCAATATTGGAGCTTGATGTTTCAATAGCCTTGTATGGAGACTCAACAAAAGTATTGTAATCATTGTTAATGAAATAATACATTAATTGTGTGAGTGATTTTATATGCCACATCTTGTGTCATCTTGATGGTATTTTTGTCTATTTTTTGCACAATGGATTTTGAATACTTGTTTGCATATTTTTCTCTACGAAGGTATGTGGAAATGGTTATTATTATTAATTTTCTTTCATACCGTGACTATAAAAATGGTTTCTTAAGAAAAAAATTCTACCATTAATTAGATCTCATATTTATAAACCCACTCCTAGGAAGTCTAGAGTTGATCATCTATGCATCCTCACATGCATGCATTGTTAGAGTAAATATGCCATCGCTTGATTTAATTAATTAATAATTAATTAATTATTAGATATATTTTTATTTAATTACTTAAGCTAAACTTAGGAGTTGATTTTTTTATTATATTGATTTATATTTAGCACATGTTATATCATTGCATTAGATGATGACACTTGTCTCAATCTAATCAAACCCTAATCTAGGGTTTACTTTTTTTGCTTGTGTAAGAATTCACCCTCATTGTAATCATTCATTTAGGTTATTGCACCACTAAAATTTCTAAATTTTTTGAGCACATCATCTTTCTTAGATCTCATTTTTGTGATAGGATAATTTTTGGTAGGCAATTTTTGGAAATTGTGGGGTTCAATCATCAACTCCAACATGGTATCAAAGCTCCAAATTTGTAGCCTCCTATTAAGAATTTGAGGGATCCAACCTTGAAAAAAAAATTGGTGCATCTTGGAGTGAAACAAACCTTGCCATTACATTTGGAGTGGTAGAAAACCTAAGCATTGATTGTCATTTTACGAAAAATCCAAGAATTTTTTTTGAGGCATTTTTCTAATGGCACAAATTTTGAGGTTTCAAAATTCATAAGATTGTACAAAACACGTATGTTGTATAGGTATGACCTATACCTTTAGGTTGCATTTTGGCATGAGTAGAAAAAATAGGCGTGAACAAAAAAAAACTTGATGGCCCATAAAATTTGCAACGGTGATAATTTAAAAAACTCTAGTGAAATTAACTTTTTTGGCAGCCATTTAAGTTTGTCGGTGATAAAATATTCCTTGGATATTTTGCTAGGTTTTGGAACTCCTAGTAGTGCCCCTTGAATTCTACCACTCCTCTAGCTTCATTTCCCCACGATTGCTCCCCAACCACCACTGTCGCCTTCTTGGTTGTTGCACTGCCTCCACTTGGTTGTCCCACAACCAAGCATTATGTGCCCTTCCCACCACCTAGCACCCAACCTGATCACGTGGGTGAAAAGGGATAGGGATCCTTGTTCATCACCTAGGTACTAGCCCCTTGGTCCGCGATAGGATTAGGGGCTTTTTTGTCCCCAAGGGCCAAATTTTGAAACTTCCAGTAAATTGAGTATAAATTAAGCATTTGATCTCTATTTTTCCTAAAATTTATATTGTTGGAAAGGTGATTCCAAGACAAATCTAGTGGTGTACGTAAATTTTCTATATTTTTCTCCTAATTTTTTCTATATGCCTCTAAATTTAGATCAAGATGTTTTCACTCAAGAGGGCATAACATTTGACTCGATTATCATATTTTCGTAATTCAAATGGAATCAAAAATTTAATTTAGTCATATTCAGATATCTTAGGTATATTTTTCTAGAAAATTAGCCATTTTTTTATTTCAATCAGATCTCATATTTTCCCTTTTTGGTTATTTTCTTGGAAAATATGCAAACATTTCAAATTTTTTAGATAAAAGGGAAAATTTTCTACATTGAGGGGGTATATTTTATTGTATTAATTCATTACTATAATTTTTCATCATGGATCGAACACATATTGATTCACTCATTCCATTTAACTACTATATTTGGAAATCACAAATGGAGATACATTTGAAGAAATTGGAGTTATACAGAGTGACCATGGCTATAGAACTTGAACCTTAAGCTATTGCTGATAAAAGAATGTGGTTTAACAAGGGTGATAAGGCTTTTGAGACATTATGCATGTTTGTCTCCTGATCTTCACTTTAATTTTGAATATTGTACCACACTCAATTAGATCTAGACTCAATTAGAGTACTTTTTTGGGAAGTAGGATACCATGAGAGGATTTCAGTTGGAGAATGAGCTTATTAGATTGAATCCTTGAGATTTTGATACCATTCATGACTTCTTCACCAAAATCAAGTCTCTCATTTTGTAGTTGATATAGTGTGGTATTAAAAAAGAGGACACTTATTTGATTATTCCCATCCTTTCCAATCTTGGTCCTAATTATTCAGTTTGTGTTTCTACCTTTTATGCCATGAGAGATGAACTTGGTTCTAGATTCACTATGCCTTCACTTGATGATTTTGCTACATCACTCACTTAAGAGAAAGCAAATTTGGTACATATGGGCTCATTGAAGTCTTCCAAATCATAAGATCTTATTACATCACTAGGAACTAGAGATCTAAAGGCTTCAAATGACAAAGGTATGAAACAAAAAAAAAGGATTATGAGTCACATGAGCAAGACAAGGAATCACATTCATGGGATGTCAAGAAAATTATTCTTCCTCTTCTAAGGGAGTGCATCTAAGAAGGATTACCCAAAATTTACATATTGAACAAAGACAAGATATGAAGACCATCAATGTCATGCAAATGATATTGATGAGCTGAAGCATCTTTTATAGAAGAAAAATATTTAGTTGCCTTCACGTCCTCTTCTTCTACTTCAGAACCTTCATAATTAGGGTCATCCACCATGGCACATGGAGTAGACAAGATGAAAGGTCATGCTCTCTTTGTATCCACCAATCTATAGTCAAACATATGCCTTCTTGATTCATGAGCCTCACATCACATGGCTTCATCTTTGGGTGTGTTCTCTTCATATGATCCTTGCACATTAGGTACACATATTTTGATGGGGAAAAAAAATTATATCATTGTTACTGGGAAAGGATATATGTATTTTGATGATGGCATATTTAATGATGTACTTTATGTCCCTTCATTATCTTCCAATATCCTTTCCATCTATCATATTACACACAATAAGGTAGGTAAGGAAATAGATTTCACACCTTATTTGTTGTGTATCGAGGACTTGAATAGTAGAGATATTATTGAAGTTGGGATAGTATATCATGCCTCTTGATTATATTCCTTCTCTCATTTTTCTCCAGATGAGCTTTCATACCATTGAATGGTCATCACATGCATCTCGAGTAGATCAAATATCTAAGGAGAAATTTGGTCACTTGAAGGTCTATATGTACTTCCATCATCCACCTTGGTTCATGAGACTTGTGTTGAGATTCCTACTCCCACACATCCTACATCTTCAAAGATCACTTCATTTCAACATGATCTTTATAGTTTTCCATTTCAGCCTTGTGGGATGACTACTTGCTAAACATTACAGAGTTATTTGTTGAGTCTTGCATTGCAGATATTGGGGACACACTTGAGGATATTCACTTCCTCTTTGATGATATATATGAACAACCAATCATCACATTAGCATTGCCTTTGAAGTTCTACAGGTATCTTCACAGTTTTTTGGATTTGCTTCAGTTGATTTGGCTTCATTTGATTTAGACATGTGGACCCTTAAGCTTTTTTCATGCATCCATCATGAGACCTTTTCCCCTAAGATAATTTCTTCTACATGTATCATTAGATGTGTTTCTTCCTAAGGGGATGAATATTTTTTTCCATTTTTGGATCATCTTCAACATTCATCTTCGAGCATTCACTTTTAGTAGCAAAGCTACTTCTTGTTGGGAAGATTCATTGTCTCATCTTTTCTCTCCTCTAGGGGGGATCTTGATTGTACTTATGTGATGAAAGAAACACTTGGGGAGGCATGTTGACTCCTACATTATTTTGTCACATATATGATTTTATTTCTTTTAATCTCTCTTTTGGAGAGGATTTTTTCCCAAGAGGTTTTCTCCTTTTCTTCGCTTATGAGAGATTTCAGTTGCTTGTTCATGGGTATCTCATCAAGCCTTGAAGATGGGACCCATTATGATTTCATCATTGCATCCTTTATCAGTTGTTTAGTTTCTCCCTAAGTTAATATTAAGGGGGGGTGTTGGATTAAATAGGTCATCAGCTAGTAATTAATTAATTACTAGATACCTTTTTAGTTTAATTACTTAAGCTAAACTTAGGAGTTTCTTTTTTATATTAGATTGAGCTATATTTAACACACGTCTCATTGCATTATATGATGATCCTTGTCTCAATCTAATCAAACCCTAATCTAGCTCGTTTACTTTTTTTTCTTTTATAAGAATTCACCTTCATTGTAATCATTCATTTAGGTTATTGCATCATTACAATTGCTTAGGCCGTTGAGCACATCATCTTGCTTAGAACTATCTTTTGTGATAGGATAAATGCTTGTAGGTGATTTCTAGGAATTGTAGGTTCCAATCATCAACTCCAGCAAAATGACGTTGCAATAAACACATCACAAAAATAATTCTCAAAAGAAATCAAATATAATTTTAATCTAATTGTTTCTTATTCTTTTTTTATTCTCCTTACAATAGTATGACTTTCTATACCAACACTTTACTACTTTTTCCTTTGAGCTAGTCACCCACTCCACCACACATCTAACTATATAAGGAGAAAATACTCCATAGTAAGGGATTCAACACACTTTTCCAGAAGAAATATCTTCACCTAAAAATCTATTTAATGCAATATCTTCTTCCTAACTAACTTCTACAAGGCCTCATTATTTGAGTTCCTTGAACAAAAGGATCTATTGCTCTACTCTAGACTATATCTAAATGTCATGTGGATGAGATTTACTACCATCCACTAGATATCTAGCCTTGTTACCTTTTTTCCTTTATCTTAACTACATTGCAATATAATCAAAGAGTTTGCTTGTTAATTTTACCCTTTTTTTTTGTAAAGAGAACAAGATGATCTATTTACATCATTTTTTTACCTTTATGCCTACCAAAATTTCCTTCTACACGATTTTATCCACCTTCTGTTGGTATGTGGTGATTGATCATGCTATAATGTACACTCTTCATGTATCCTTTCTGGGGTTGGGGGTGGAAGCCCCCAAGATTTTTTTTTTTCCAATTTTTCGCTTCATCACCAACAAAAGAAAAAATTGACTTTGTAAAACCCTAATTCTGGAAGCTTCTAAAAAGCTTGTTGTAAGCGGTTTGGATGGGGGTTGCAGCAGGGAATTATTAGCGAGATTGTAATATGTTTTACACTAGATAATAAAATCATTGGATGGCTGTTGTTTTGTGGATGTAGCCTGGATTGGGTGAACCATGTTAAATTCTTCTATGTTGTCTTATTTCTATTATAATTTTGTGTGTGTTTTATTTCTATGTTTTATTGATCAAATCTACATTTAACTATTATATATCTACCTTCTAACCCTAACAAGTGGTATCAGAGTGGATTTTGTTCGATTACCATCTGCAGGAAGTGGGAGTCTCATGGTTAAGTGGGAGCGATGGTGGATGAGGGTAAATTGAAGGTAGATAAATTCAATGGGTAGAACTATCAGTTATGGAAGATGCAGATGGAGGATTACCTCTATCAGAAAGATTTACGGAGGCCGTTGGAAGGAATAGCCAAGAAACCGACAACAATGAGTGACGAGGATTGGAATCTTATGGATAGAAAGGCACTGGGAGCCATTTTTTATGCCTAGCAAAATCAATACATTCAATATTACAACAACAAAGACAACTCAGGAGTTGATGGAAATCCTGGTGAAGTTATATGAAAAGCCTTCCGCTTCGAATGAGGTATTTCTTATGAAGTGTTTATTTAATATGAAAATGGTAGAAGGTGGGTCAGTTGTTGATCATTTAAATGAGTTTAATACGGTTACTAGTCAATTAACTTCTGTAAATGTAAACTTTGATGAAGAAGTTAGGGCTCTTTTGATACTATGTTCTTTTCCTAAAAGTTGGAATAGCCTGGTAATGGTTGTTAGCAATTCTATTTTTGGTTCAAATACATTGAAATTTGATGATGTTGTTGGTGTTATTTTGAGTGAGGAAATTCATAGGAAAGCTCAAGTGGAACATCCACATCAGGAAGTGTTTTGAATGCAAAAAGCAGGAGAAAAACAAAGGAGAGAGGAAAAAATTCTGGAAGTCATGGGAAGTCATGAGGAAAATCAAAGGACAAAAGGTCTCAATATAGAGACAAGAGGGATTGTTGGTACTATGGTAGGACGAGTCATTTAAAGAAAGTTTGTTGGTCTCAGAAAAATAAAGGAGACAAAAAGGAAGTCAATAAAGAGGCAAATGTGGTAAATAATAAATCCGATGAGGATGCTTTGATTCTTTCCCTTGATAATGCTAATGATTCTTGGGTGTTAGATTCAGGGGCTTCATTTCATGCTACGCCCCATAAAATTTATTTTCTTAATTATGTCCAAGGGGATTTTGGGCTGGTTTATTTGGGAGATAATGAACCCTGTCAAATTGTTGGAAAGGGAAGAATCAAGATTAAGTTGCAAAATGGGAATCATTGGCTACTACATGAGGTAAGGAATGTTCCAAAGTTAAAAATAAATCTAATTTCAGTAGGGAAACTAGATGATGAAGGTTGTGTTGTTACATTTAGTGATAAAAATTGAAAGGTTACAAAAGGTTCCTTAGTGGTAGCAAAATGTGTGAAAGTAGGCACCTTATATCCTTGTATAGGTCATATTGTTCCTTCTACTTTAGCTACTACTGATAAAAATCAATGTTTAGGAATAGTTGTTGTAGTTCAGTAGGTAGAAAATCAGACAGTTGCTATGGATTTTGAATCAACACTATGGCATAATAGACTTGGGCATATGAGTGCAAAAGGTATGAAAGTACTTCATTCAAAGAATTTTTTACCAGGTTTGAAATGTGTTAATATGAATTTCTATAAAAGTTGTGTGTATGACAAACAAAAGAGAGTTTTCTCAAGGATGGGAAGCAAAAGAAAGATGATAAATTGGAGCTTGTGCATATGGATGTATGGGGACCAACTCAAATATCTTCTCTCGGTGGCTCTCAGCATTATGTCACTTTTATTGATGATACAACAAGGTATGAATTTATTTCCTTAGGAAGAAATATGATGTATTTAAAATTTTTAAGAAATGAAGAAGCTTGGTTGAGAATGAGACAAGTAAAAAGTTAAAATGTCTCAGATTTGATAATGGTGGTGAGTATTGCAACAAAGAGTTTTGGTGCAACCACAGTAGGAGGGTCCTCAAAGAGAACAATCCATACCATGCGACAAGAGTAACATAAAAAAAGTAGCATTGAATATGGAGGAAAATGTAGATGCAAATATTCTCATTAACAAAAATTTTAGTTACATTTGACTGACAACATGTAGGTTTACAGATTTGGCTCACATGCCTAATAAAACATGCTAGAAAATACAACATCCAAACATGCTCCTATATGCGAGCTGAATATTACAATCGAATCTATATTATTCTACTCAATCAACTACTGCCATCCAAATGATTGATTACAAGATTTTATATCATATCTGTGATTTTGGAATCATCCGTGTCGGCTAAAGATCATCACATTATCCAAGGAAAGAAAATGTAACGCGTGCATGAATAGGTCGGCCTCAAATTTGAATTACTCTTCAATAGGTGCATAAGATGAAGTGTGGACCTATATTTAAGGTCAAGGACACTCCATGGAACAATTAAAATCACACTGTTAAGATCCACAAGTCACGGGAACATTCCACAACAATCGAATTGGCCGAAAAGTTTGAAATTATTCTAGTGCTAGTTCAAGAAACTGCCATGAGATCTAGAAGTGATAACTTACCAGAAAAAGATCCAATCATGCTCAAATATTCAAAAAAGGAAAATTAACATTACAATGATGTACACAAAGATCCATAGGGTCTAGTGAGAAAAGATGATGAATCCACCAACATGAACTGAGCAAGAACATAACAAGAATAAAATTGAAAGAAAATATTTTTGGTTGATGCAAGATTTCCAAGAACCAATGATTCTCCTATATCAGACATCTAGGGTTATTGAAAAGTGAGTCCCTCACTTTGCTGGGGCCAAAGGAAAACCAAGATGGTCTACCTTAGCCTGAGAAATCCAAGAAGAATCCTCAACTGGTCTACCTTTCCACTTCACAATATATTCTTTGTACTGTCTTCCACGAGTCTTCCTCCCATCTCTGACATCCAAAATATCTTCAATCTCATCAGATTGATATTTGGGAAACTAATTTTCCAATATTTCTTTATTGTCTTCACTGAACTCTGCTTCATGGTACTAATATAGATTTGAAATGTTGAATATAGGTGATGTACCCATACCTTCCGGTAACTCCACTTCATATGCATTTCCTAAATCAAATTTCTTCAAGATTTTACAAGGTCCAAACTTTCTCATCTTCAGCTTATTGTACGTGCCAACTGGAAATCTATCCTTCCTCAAATATACCATCACTTCATCTCCAACTAACTTCAAATTCCTTATGTCTCCTCTTTTCATCTGCTTTCTCTTTATACTTTCGGTTCATGTCTTCCAATTGTTGTTTCACTTGAGTATGCAACTTATTCATGTGTTATGAAAATTATTTTGCTTCTGCACTCCTCTTATCTTCCATACTGATGTCTCTCAACTCTAATATACCTCTAGGATGAACTCCTGTAACAATCTCAAAAGGTGTCTTTCCTGTACTCTTGTTTACTAAATTAATGTAGGAAAACTATACTTGTGCAAGGACTAAATCCCAACTTCCAGTCTTCTCTCCAACCAAGCATCTCAGCAAATTCCCTAAACTCCTGTTTACTACCTCTTTTTTCCATCAGTCTGTGGGTGAAAAGTAGAACTAATTTTCAAATCTGTCTTCAAATTCTTCCAAAGGGTCTTCCAAAAGTAACCAACAAATTTTACATCTTGGTCTGAAACAATACTCCTAGGTAACGCATGCAATCTTACCACTTCTTTAAAAAACAAGTTTTCTATATGTACTGGATCTGTTGTCTTCTTACAAGGTATGAAATGTGCCATCTTAGAAAATTTATCTACCACCAAAAATACAAAATCATTACCTCTTTGTGTTTTCGGCAAACCAAGTATGAAATCTATGCTGATATCCTCCCAAGGTCTCTCTAGAATTGTCAAAGGTTTATACAATCCAACATTCTGACTACTCCCTTTTACAACTTGACAAACTCAGAAACTCTGCACAAATTTACTAGCATCCTTATAAATCTTCAGCCAAAATTAATTCTCACTTACCAATGCTACTGTCTTATCAACTCCAAAGTGTCCTAACAATCCTCCACAATGCTTTTATTTCACCAAGTTATCCCTCATTGAACTCTGTGGTATACACAACTGATTACCTTTGAAAAACATATCCTCCTGAGTGAAATAATCCAACCACTAACTCCTATCCCCTGAAATTGGTTCTTTACAACCTCTCCAAGGTTCTACAAAATATGGGTCTCCTTCATACAAGTTATTCAATTCATCAAAGCCTAATACCTTTGCTCTCATCTCTGTCAATAAATTCCTTCTCCTACTCAAAGCATCAACAACTCTATTTGACTTTCCACTCCTATGCTTTAAAAAAAATAGTATAACTCTGCAATAATTCTACCCATCTCACGTGTCTCTGATTCAACTTACCTTGACTAAAATATTTCAATGCTTGATGATCCATATACGACTCAAACTCTTTAGGCAACAAGTAATTTCTCTACTTCTTCAAGGCTTGAACTATAGCATAAAACTCCTGATCATACACTGAATATCTTCTTCTGGCATTATTCAATTTCTCACTGAAATAAGGTACAGGTCTCCCTTCTTGACTCAACACTACTCCAATTCCATTTCCACTAGAATCACAGTCTACTTGAAACACCTTATTGAAATATGGTAAATCCAACATAGGCTGCTCAGTCACCTTCTATTTTAACAACTTAAAACTTTGATCTGCTCCAGATGTCCACCTAAAATTCTTCTTATCTCCTCTCATTTTTTCTATCATAGGACTGCAAATAGAACTGAAATTCCTAATGAACTTCCGGTAGAAACTAGCCAATCCATTAAATGATCTTACCTCTCCAATGCTATCTGGTGTAGGCCACTCAACAATTGCTCTTACCTTTTCAGTATCCATCTTCAATCCATCCAAAAATATCAAAAATCCCAAATATACCAATTCTTCCTTCATGAAACTACACTTCTTAATATTTATCAACAACCGCTCTTCTCTCAACCTCTGTAAAACTTGTCTTATATGTAACAAATGTTCTTCTCTAGTCTTACTAAAAATCAAGATGTCATCCAAATACACAATCACAAACTTACCCAAGTATTTATTCAATACCTCATTCATCAACCTCATGAAAGTACTCGGTGCATTTGTCAATCCAAAAGGCATCACCGACCACTCATACAATCCTTCATTTGTCTTGAATGCTATTTTCCACACATCCCCTTCTCTGATTTTGATTTGATGATATCCACTCTTCAATTCTATCTTTGTAAATTACTTAGCTCCACTCAAGCAATCCATAATGTCAACCATCTAGGGCAAGGGGAATCTATACTTCACCATGATTTTGTTTAAGGCTCTAGAATCTGTACACATTCTCCATTCTCCATCCTTCTTAGGTGCTAACACAATAGGTATTGCACATGGACTTAAGCTTTCTTTGATCAAACCCTTCCTCAAAAATTCTTGCACTTGTCTATTCAACTCCTCATTCTCTGTCGGTGTCAACCGGTATGCTTCTTTATTAGGAAAAATTGCTCTAGGAATTAGATCCATACAATGACTAATACTCCTCACAGGTGGAAATCCATCGGGTACATTATCTGAAATGATAACCTCATAGTATGTCAACATCTCCTTTATCTCTTCTGGGTGTTCTTCTACATGCTTCAAGTCTTCAACCTTCGTAGGCACCAAGGCATAACAAAAATTCTCATGTCTCAACCCATCTAGGAACCTCCTTCCATCAACTAGAAAAACCCTAGCATTCGTACAAACCTCAACTTTAGGAACATCTTCCAATGGCAACAAATTTTGCTTCATCCCATTAGCAACAATGGTGTATATATTCTTCTTTCCATCATGAATAACCTATCTATCATACTTCCAAGGCCTTCCCAACAAAACATGACATATATCCATAGGCATGATATTGCACAAAACTTCATCATGGTAATTTCATATCTTTAATTTCACCAAATGTTGTTCACTTACCAATATCTTATGCTCATCTTGAATCCAAGCAATCTGATAGGGCTTTAGGTGTTTCAACCTTTCTAATTCCAGTTTAGTCACCATCTCTTCAGAAACCGGGTTCTCCAAACTTCCACTATCAATAATCGCTTTGTAACATTTTCCAGCTACCTTGTATCTGGTCTAAAATAAATTCTTTCTTTGCAATGGTTCTTTCTCCAACTCACTTTGACACAATACTCTTCTATTCACCAACACTTCTCCCTCTTCCATTTTTTTAGATGATCTAGTATGTCCTTCCTCAAAAAACATTTTTCCTTCTATTGTTCTCTGTCTTCCTACTTGTCTCTCCTTGATTGCATTCAAATGCTTTATGTCCTTCTCCACCACATTATAGCAAGTTACCTTGAATGTTCTTTTCTTCTGTCCTCTATCATCTCTTCTATAACCTTCATTCTGGTAACCATCATAACCTCCTCTTCAGTTAGAGTTTCCATCACCTCTTTGGTACAAATTGTCATTCTTACTAACCTCCTTATCCTTAATCTGATCTAGAAAAGATCCTCTTCCTCCTCCAGTAAAAGTTCTTCCTCTTTGAAATATTCTACCTCTTTCTCTTTGTCTTTGCTCATGTCTTTTATTCAACTTCTCTTATTCCTTTAGGGCACACTGATATGCCTCTTCCATAGTCTCCAACTTGATCAAACTGATTTCATCCTATATAGACGACCTCAAACCATTCACATATCTGGCTACTTGCTCAATCTCATCCTTCGAATGTATAGATATGATATTCAACTTATAGAACTCCTCAATATACTTTGTCACACTTGATTCTTTCTGCTTCAGATTTTGAATTTTTTTGAACAAACTAATCTGATAATCTGTAGGAATAAACTTTGTTTTCAACTTGTTCACCATCTGATCCCATGGCTTTATCTTTTCTTTTCCTCTTCTTTGGCTATCTATCTACAAATGTTCCCACCAAAGAGATGCATGTCCTCTCAACATTGTACAAGCAAATTTCACCTTCTTATCTTTAGTGGTACCTTCAAAATCAAAATATTTTTCCATCTCTGTTATCCAATCAAGCAATTCTTCTAAATCCAACTTACCTCTATATTATGGTGGATCAAAATGTGGTTTTGTATTTTCTCTAGTTAGGGCTCTTATGAACCTCTCTTCTCCCTGATCAAGGCCAGGTTTCTCTTCTCTTCCTCTTTCTTCCTGTACTGCTACCTCTTCATCACTCACATCATGAACTGGTCAACCTCTTCTCTAGGCCATTTTAACTACATCTAATCTGCCAACAATTCTTCTTAACATCTCCATCATAGCTGGGTCTGCATTTCCAAGTGCTCCATTTCTTGTACCATTTCTTCTTCCCACCAAATTTACACAGGTCCTATGTAGCTACAGGTCAGATCCTCAATCCACCACCCCACAAAAAATATTCAACAGGACTTCGCAAATTCCAATGACCTCACATGGATCAAACCTTGCTTTGATACCAATCTGGTGCAACCACGGTAGGAGGGTCTTCAAAGAGAACAATCTAGACCATGCAACAAGAGTAACACAATGAAAGCAACATTGAATATGGAGGAAAATGTAGATGAAAATATTCTAATTAACAAAAATTCTAGTGACATTCGACTGACAACATTCAGGTTTACAGATTCGGCTCATAGACTTGATCAAACATGCTCAAAAATACAACATCGTATCATGCTCCTATATGCGAGCTAAATATTACAATCAAATCTATATTATTCTACTCAATCAACTACTGCCATCCAAATATCATCGATTACAAAATTTTATATCATATCCGCGATTCTGGAATCATCCACATTATCCAAAGATCATTGCATTAGCCAAGGAAAGAGAATGTAACGTGCGCATGAATAGGTTAGCCTCAAATTTGAATTAATCTTCAACATGTGCATAAGATGAAGTGTGGACCTATAATGAAGGTTGGGGACACTCCATGAAACAATTAAAATCACATCATTAAGATCTGCAAGTCACAAGAATGTTCCACAATGATCAAACTAGCCGAAAAGTTTGAAATTAGTTTGGTGTTGGTTCAAGAAACTACCATGAGATCTAGAAGCAATAAATTTCCGAAAAAAGATCCAATCATGCTCAAATCTTGGAACAAATAAAATGATCATGTCGACGATGTACACAAAGATCCACAGGGTCTGGTGAGCAAAGATGACAAATCCACCAACATGAACTGAGCAAGAACAGAACAAGAATAAAACTAAAAGAAAATATTTTTGGTTGATGCAAGATTTCCAAGAACCAAGGATTCTCTTGCATCAATTTTAAATTTTTTTGTTCCTCTAATGGTATTCGTAGGCAGAAAATGGTTCCAAGGACTCCACAAGAAAATGGAGTGGTTGAGCACATGAACAAAACAATAATGGAGCATGCACAGACTATGAGATTGCATGTTGGGATGCCTTTAATATGTGGGCACAAGCTATAAACACTATTGTTTATTTAATCAATATAGGTCCCTCTAATCCTTTGGGTTGTGGTATTCTAGAGGAAGCATGGATAAGTAAGAAGGTGAGTTATTCTTTTCTCAAGACCTTCGGTTGTGAAGCATTTTCACATGTAGACTCTAAAAATAGAACCAAGCTTAATGAAAAATCAAATATATGTATATTTTTTGGATATGGCATTGATGAATTTGGTTATAGGCTTTGGAATTTTGAAAATAAAAATATTGTGAGAAGCAGGGATGTCATATTCAATGAGAATGTGTTGTACAAATATCAGTTGCAGCAACATGAGAAGAAAGAAAATGATTATGTAGTGTTGGATGATACACCAAACAACGGTGTTCCAGTGGTTCCTCATGCTCCACAACAACAACAACAAATACCACAAACTCCAGTGAATGTTAGATGATCTTCAAGGATAAGTAGACCTCTAGAAATATTTTCTCCCTCTTTGTATTCTATTTTATTAATTGATGATGGTGGACCGAAATGCTATGATGAAGCTATACATGTGGATACCAAGGTTCAGTGGGAGCATGGAATGGAAGAAGAAATGGACTCCTTACTGAAAAATTAGATTGAGAAACATGCAAGTTGCCTGTAGGTAAAAATGTTTTACCAAACAAATGGGTTTATAGGCTGAAAGAGGAGGATGGAGGTAAGAAAATATTTAAAGCCAAATTAGTTGTAAAGGGATTTGCATAGAAAAAGGGTATTGATTTTGATGAAATTTTTAGTCTAGTTGTTAAAATGACTTCTATTCATACTATTTTAAGTATTGTGGTTGTTGAAGATTTGCATTTAAAACAACTTGATGTTAGAACAACCTTTCTCCATGGTGACTTGGAAGAGGAAATATACATGGAATAGCTACAAGGATCTGAGGTCAAAGGTCATGAGAAATTGGTGTGTAGATTGAAGAAAAGTTTATATGGATTGAAGCAAGCACCTCAACAATGGTATATTAAATTTGATAGCTTTATGGTTGAGCATGGCTACAGTTGATGTAATTTAGACCATTGTGTTTATTTTAAGAGGTTAGATGATGATACCTACATTATTTTATGTTTATATGTTGATGATATGCTTGTAGCGGGGTCTAACATGGATCACATAAAGGAGTTAAAACAACAGTTAGCAAATTCATTTACTATGAAGGATTTGGGGGCAGCAAAGCAAATCCTTGGTATGAAGATTACAAGAGAGGAAAAACGTAAATTTTTTTTTATCTCAAGCTGATTATATTGAAAAAGTGTTGCAAAGATTTCATATGGAGAATGCAAAAGTTGACAGTACACCTTTTCCCAGTCATATGAAATTGACCTAGGATATGTGTCCAAATACACAAGAGGAGGAAGAAAAAATGTCCAAGGTACCATATGCTTTAGCTATAGATAGTTTGATGTACGCCATGGTATGCACAAGACCAGATATTATGCATGTTGAAGGAGTTGTTAGCAGGTATATGAGTCATCCTAGTGTTGAGCATTGGAATGCAGTAAAATGGAGTCTCAGGTATTTGAGAGGTACATCCAATAAATGTTTATGTTTTGGGAGCTCTAATACTACTTTAAAAGGAACTATGTTGACTCAGATTTGGTAGGGGATGTAGATACCAGGTGAAGTACCACATGTTATGTATTTATAGTTGGTGGGACAATAGTGAGTTGGATCTCTCAGTTGCAAAAGGTGGTTTCTTTATCTACCATAGAGGCAGAGTATGTTGTTGCAACAAAGGCGACAAAGGAGATGATATGGCTGCAACTTTTCATGGAAGAGTTGGGAAAACAACAGGATAAAAATTACTTGTTTACAGACAACCAGAGTGCTATACATCTTGCAAAGAATTCTGACTTGCACTCTAAAACCAAACACATATAGTTGAGATATCATTTCATTCGGTCAGTGTTGGAGGATGGACAAGTAAAGCTGGAAAAGATACATACAAATTCCAATCCAACGGATAAGTTTACAAAGGTAGTGACAAGGGAGAAGTTGAGCTCCTCTTTATCTTTAGTTGGTCTTCATGGTTAAAAGTATAACATAGCAGCAGGGTCCAAGGTGCTTATTTCTAGTGTGAGCTATAAGTGTAGCGGTGTCATCCAGGATCAGTCTCCAAGTGGGAGATTGTTTGGTGTGGAGACTGATTAGTCTCCAAGTGGTAAATTTTTGGAATGTGGTGAGTGATCATGCTATACTCTACACTCTTCATGTATCCTCACCAAGGTCGGGGGCGGCAGCCCTTGCGATTTTTTTTTTCCCATTTTTCGCTTTGTCACCAACAAAATAAAAAATTGACTTTGTAAAACCCTAATTCTAGAATCTTCTAAAAAACTTGTTATAAGCGGTTTGGATGGGGGTTGCAATAGGGAATTATTAGTGAGATTGTAATATTTTTTACACTGCATAATAAAATCATTGGATGGCTGCGATTTTGTGGATGTAGCTCGGATTGGGTGAACCACATTAAATTCTCTGTGTTGTCTTGTTTCTACTATAATTTTCTGTGTTTTATTTCTCTATTTTATTGATAAAATTTGCATTTAACTGTTAGATATCTTCCTTCTAACCCTAACACCTTCCAAGTACACCAATGTTTATTTTTTTATAAGAACGATCTACCAAGTCATGCTTACCAAGTAACCCAAATTCTTAGAGTTTCATAATAGAATGAAAATGTTGGCCATAGTCTAGTTGTGTGTTAAAATACCAATGGTTGAAAAATTAGACTACTAATATGCTTGCATATTCTTGTTATTTAGACAAGTCACACAAATATTTATGCCTATGGTTTATGTATGTGCTACTTATTACAAATCTTATTAATGTATACTATAAAATTATACACATGCACACATAACGTACTCAAAAGTAATATTATTCTAATAATTTCCTGCACAGGTAGCATAATTGGCTTCGGTAGTGGGTTTTCTCCCCATTGGTCTCAGGTTCGACTCCACTCCCACTTTTAAGAGGTGGGACTTCTTGCAGGTGAGAGATCTCACCAACAAGGGACTAGTCTCACCCCAACTTTCCCTAGGTACCCAAGATACAGGCTGGTGGGTTGGTGGGCTAGGTCGCGAGGACACCCCTGTCGTATCAAAAAAATAAAAAATAAAAAATATTCTAATAATATTGTATAAATACTTTTTCAAATATTTATCCTATTCTCTCTCTTTATATACACACATCACTTTCCCATATAACTAGTTAGAAATATATGAGCATCCATAATTAACCTTAAATTAGACTTGCTTTAAAGCCAAACATGAGAAAGGCTATTAAAAGTAGATGGCTTTGATATTTTGTCATGTCCCCAATTTGGAGGCAGAGTAATTTAATTTAATTAATTAATTAAGTTGTCCAAATATTGATATTTCATAAGGATGACTAATTGATTATTTTAATTAAATTAAAGTGGATTATTAAATTAATTATTTAATAAAGTTATCTTAATAAAATAATATCGCAAAGGTAACTTTATAATAATTAATTTAATAAAGTGACTATAATAAAATGATATATCAAAAAGTCACTTAAGTAATAAAATAATAAAACATTCTAGAAGCTTCTTGGAGATGGGTTAGAAAAATTATATAAGAAGCTCATTGCTAGTCATTCATGCACACTTGAATTTTATCACTTCTTACATACCTGTGTGGTAGAAATAGAGCTTGAATTCTTTCATTTCCTGAGGTTTTGAAGACTTTAAGGTACCAGGTTTGGTTGCGAAAGATCAACCCTAGCTGGAGTTGAGAGTGGAGGATATTTTAGTCTTTCACATTGGAGCAAAATTTTGTGGTCATTGGCCAAATTTTGATGCTAAAGAGAAATTGATTCAAGGAGATTATCTGCAGACTTTTGTTAGAGAAATTCAGTCTTCTTCATTGGGTGAAATAAGGATTTTGTTGGAGAATAATATTGAGATTTTGGAGGGTTTGATCTGCATATGTGTCTTCAGATTTTGGCTTGCATAGATTTATTCTTGCATCCTTTCTTCTTGGGTGACTAGAGCATCATTCTTGTAGATTTTTGGAGGTTAAAACAAGGTCTAAAGTTTTGTTTCAGACTGCTACAGTTGGGTCGACCAACCATGGAGGACTTCACATTTTCATTCATTGCATCTCGTTGACACATCATATTTTTGTGGGCATTTCAGGAAAATATTTCTCTTGGATTTCCAATCATTTCTACATCAGTTTGGAGGCTCATTATTTCTACATTTATTTTTGGTGATCACCACAAGTCTAGGGCAGGGATGACTTATTCTTGGAGGGAGATTTCATTGTTGGAGGATGCAATAAATTCTAGAAAAATTCATAAGGGCCTACCTACCAACAATCAATTTTAGTCATCCATTTCAGGTTCCATTGACTTTTGAGCATGCAATTAAATTTCTAAGTCTGAAGCAAATTCTAAAAAATTAGTTGCAACAGCTAGAAAGTCATTGTGTCATCAAATAACAATCATTGTAATGGGATTTTGAGTCTATGTAATTATCTTGTAAACTCTTTCATTCTATTATAATATCATTGTGGTGATATAAGGAGTTTGGATGCAATCTATTTGACAAAATTTCCTTTATATGTATTTTCATTTCATTGAACTAGTTTCATGCCAAGTTTTTGTGAAAATTTCTCTTGGCTGTAGATGTGCATTTTGCATTAGAAACTCATGTATATGCATTTGAAAATACAAAAAGAGTTGCATTTCATCTTTTTTACTTGATTAGTCATCTTTGCATTCATTCTCAACCATCTAAAAAATCATTGGCACCAATTCAAGACAAAACAAACAAACTGAAATCAATTACCGACAAGTTTGAGGTTGCAAGAAAAGTGTTTGTCAAAATTCCTAAGGTAGAAAATTAGAGTTTTCATATCAGATTTGGAAATGCACATTACAGTGGTATCAGAGCCAAGAATCTTGCCAGCCTGTTGGGTAGATTTCACTTTGTTTCAACTACTTGATTGTAGATCAGAATTTCAGTTGGTTGAGAAATGGTTTCTAAAGAAGATATTGAAGATTCTTACAAAGAATACCTTGCATTTCTGCAAGAGTTCAGAAATTACCTTCCCTTCATTAGCTTTATGAACATCATGGAAGAGGTTATACTTTCACCACAAGGATCATAACAATGTATTGAATCCCTTTCAAATTGGTTTGCATCACAACCCAAAAGGAAGGAGAAGCATGATGTTTCTACAAGTGGCATATCTAAAAGTCTTTATAATGAATTTTCAGTAGTGAATGATCAGCTACATGACGGTATGGATTCTCTTGATGCCCCATTAATTGAGCATAACATTACATCACCATATTTGCACAATAATGGCAAGAAATATGATTGTGAGTTGGGTAGCCATGAAAGTGAAACTTGGGTAATGCACATGAAGATAGCACAAACAATGGTGACAATTTTGAGTTTTTGATTACGAACAACAACCTATAACCTCCACATAATCATGAGGTGATGGAAAAAACACATGAAGATGACAATGTTATTAATTCTTCCAATATTAGCACTCAATTTTGGTGTGTTGAACTCGAGGAGGGAAAAAGTCAGATTTGCATAAAGAAAAATGTTGAGCACATGACACTTCATGATGACATCAAGATTGAAGAAGAGCAACTACATGAAGAAATACAGGTTGATGGGAAAGTTTATCACTCACTTAATGGATCAGCTACAAGTGTCTTGGCTATACATGAGAAAGTTAATTATATGAAATCACCCATTGATGGAAGCCCTACACTAGTTGACAGACATGAAGATATCAAGCATAAGAGGACTAACTTTGTATATTTTGGCATAGATGAGGTTAAGAGGTCCGAAAAGATGAATGAATAATAGATGCAAAAAGCCAAATATTCTAAATTAGTGGTTTCCAATCCAAGAAAACACCTTCAAGAAGTCAAAGAAAAGGTCAATCTCATCAACATAGCAAGACAAAAAAGGACAGATATCATTAGAAGACTCTTTATTCAAAGAGGGGGTGAATCTGAAAATGCACATTATTCTAATGATGGTGATGAGGTCGATAAGATTTTTCAACGGAAGGATTGGTGTATTCCAACTTTACCATGTGTTCTACCTCACACTTCATTGAGTGTTGATAATACTACTTTTAAGGCAAAAATAGTTGAGGTGGATAGATGGAGTTGGGATTGTCACCTTGGTGTTAGAGGACAAATTGATGACAAGTCCAAGTTTGAAAGGTCTCTCACTTTGAGTTCTCTAGTTGGGTGTTTCTAGTAGCAGGTGTTCGAGACTTGGACTCCAGGGGGTATCAGAGTGGCACAAAGGAAGTCCATTGGTGTGGAGATGGATGGAGTTCTAGATTATCCATGGGATCCAGGTAGGAGACTTGAGGTATATCAGCATAGTACTTGGAGTTGGCATGATGAGATTGATTTACAGAGTTGGAATCTAGGAATTCCTTTGCTAGTTGAACAGTTTCATTAGTTGATTGAGTTTGATAGCTTCGTGGGTTCTAGCTACATTAAGATTTTTTGGGTTTACAAATGTTGTAGGATCATTTGGGATCCGGGTGGTTGGTGGATAGGTGCAAGTGATTCTCCATTTCAGGCTTCAGGTACTGTAGCAGTTGGATGGTTTGGAAGATGCAGATTGCTTGAGGGAAAAAAATTTTTGGGAAGGGAGGACTATCATGTCCTCGATTTGGAGGTAGAGTAATTAAATTAAATTAATTAATTAATTTGTCCAAATATTGATATTTCATAAGGATGACTATTTTATTATTTTAATTAAATTAAAGTGGAGTATTAAATTAATTATTTAATAAAGTTATCTTAATAAAATAATATCTCAAAGGTAACTTTATTATAATTAATTTAATAAAGTGACTATAATAAAATGATATATAAAAAAGTCACTTAAGTAATAAAATAATAAAATATTCTAGAAGCTTCTTGGAGATGGGTTAGAAAAAGTATATAAGAAGCTCGTTGCTAGTCATTTAAGCACACTTGTATTTTATTACTTATTACATACTTGTGTGGTAGAAAGAGAGCTTGAATGCTTTCATTTTCGGAGGGTTTGAAGACTCTAAGGTACTAGGTTCATATGTGAAAGATCAACCCTAGCTGGAGTTGAGAGTGGAGGATATTTCAGTCTTTCACATTGGAGCAAAATTTTGTGGCCATTGGCCAAATTTTGATGTTAAGGAGAAATTGATTCAAGGAGATTATCTGCAGAATTTTTTTGGAGTATTTAAGTCTTCTTCATTGGGTGAAATAAGGATTTTGTTGGAGAATAATATTCAGAATTTTGAGGGTTCGATCTGCATATGTGTCTTCAGATTTTGGCTTGCATAGATTCATTCTTGCATCCTTTCTTCATGGGCTTTGAGCACTTCATCTTGGGTGATTGGAGCATCATTCTTCCAAAGTTTTGGAGGTAAAACAAGGTCTACAATTTTCTTTTAGATTGCTATAGTTGGGTTGACTAGCCATGGAGGACTTCACATTTTCATTCATTGCATCTCATTGACACATTAGCTTTTTGTGGGCATTTGAGGAAAAGATTTATCCTGGCTTGCCAATCATTTCTACATCAGTTTGGAGGCTCATTATTGCTGCATTTATTTTTGGTGATCACCACAAGTCTAGGGTAGGGGCGACTTCTTCTTGGAGGCTGCAATAAATTCTGGAAAAATCCACAAGGGGCTGCCAACATACCAACAATCAATTTCAGTCATCCATTTCAGGTTCCATTGACTTTTGAGCATGTAATTAAATTTCTAAGTCTGAAGACAAGTCTGAAAATTAGTTGTAGCAGCTAGGAAGTCATTGTGTCATCAAAGAACAATCATTGTAATGAGATTTTGAGTCCATGTAATTAGCTTGTAAACTCTTTCATTCTATTACAATATCATTGTGGTGATATAAGGAGTTTGGCTGCAATCTATTTGACAAAAATGTCCTTTATATGTATTTGAATTTCATTGAACTAGTTTCATGCCAATTTTTTTGTGAAAATGTCTCTTGGCTATAGATGTGCATTGTGCATTAGAACCTCATGTATATGCATTTGAAAAATACAAAAAGAGTTGCATTTCATCTTATTTACTTGATTAGTCATCTTTTCATTCATTCTCAACCATATAAAACATCATTGGCACCAATTCAAGACAAAACAAACAAACTGAAGTTACCAATTACCAACAAGTTTAAGGTTGCAATCAAAGTGTTTGTCAAAATTCCTAAGGCATAAAATCATATTTTTTATATCAGATTTGGCAAGGAACATTACATTTTTTTTTTCTGAGAAAATTTGAAAATTATATTGGGCCTTTACTTGGAAATATAAACTTTGATAAAATTTACAATTGTACTTCATTTCAATTTGGTAATTGTAAATATTGGATATATTAATTAAATGTAAGTTAATGCTTAATTTGAATTGTAGCATCCTCAAAGGATTATCGTAATGTCTAAGGAACTAATTTGTATATTTCTTATCATTGACTTGTGAAACCCCAAATTTAACTAAATAATTTGCAAATTAGTTTGGATAATAAGATTGGAGTTATTACACATGTATTTTTTCAAAACATTGACAATCATTTGTATTAACTTTTGTTACTCTATATTATCACTACATATTTTATATGGTTGTCTAACTCTACTAATCCAAGTTATTTTTCTTCTAATTGTTTATTTCTTTCCATCTTCTTATACATATTATTTTTTAAAGAAAACATGATAGAAAAACAATACACAACTTTTATTGTTTCCTTTAGTACACAAAAAAAAATTCAATACAAAAAATCTAACATTACAATATTTTACATTTTCCTTATGCAGCGAACGGGCGGGAGTAGGAGCGGTAGAGGCAGTTTGAAATTTGCAGAGGTGGGAGAGGAGGAATCCAAATCAGAGGATGATGATGGCGGGGGGAAGCGACTGTTTGGGACCACCAGCTATGATGGAAAGCTTGTGTGAAGGTTCGTGCTCTTTTCATCTGTTTCAGAGCCAAGAAGGGAAAGTGGCATATTTGGTGGGTGCAGTGTTGAGAGGGCCTTAGAAGAGGTTGGGGGTTTCTCTAAGGTGAGAGATGCAATGGTTGGAGGGGTTTTTGGTTTCCCTATGTCGGGTGTTAGCCTCTCCATTGGCGTTACTGCGTTTGATGTTGTTGTGGTTAACACTGAGTGTTGGAGGGCTAGTTTGTGGCCCTTTGTGTTTTCTATGCAGTGTGTTTTCCCCTTTCGCTTTACTATTCCCTGTAGGGAGTGTGCGGTTGCTTGATTGTCCTTGGGGTTTCTGGGTTGAAGAAGAGGGTTATTTCTGGTTGTGCTCGGTGTAGTAGGATGGCTTGGGGGATTTATTTGTTGGCCTTTTCTTCTTCTCACTTCCTCTATTGTTCGTTGTGTCTGTGTGTTCTTTGTTTGGGGGCTATCTTTTGGGGGTTTTACGGGCACGATTGTGGTTTCCAAATGGAAGATGGACTTTAATGTCTATTATCTTGGTTTGGAGCCTGTTTTGGGTGGTTGGCCCATAAGATGGAGTAATTGTACTGCTCAAATGAGGTTGTTCTCTTCCCAGTGCTTTGTTGGGTTTTGTATGGCCCTGCGTTGTTGTTATCATGGGTTTTTCTTATTGAGAGCGGGTGTCTTTCTTCATCCCTTGTTCAAGGTTTTTCCCTTGTGTTCCTTGTTGGTCTTTGATGGTGTTTGGGGGTTGGTGCTTTGGCTGGACCCTTATGTGGGTATGGATTTGGTGCTATATTAGCCTTGTTCTGTGCTGAAGATGTTGAGGGCTGGGTGGTTTTCAGAGATAATTTTGAAGACCTAGATGTTGTTGTTGATGTTTCTTGCTAATGTCCTCCTTTGCACTGCAGTCTATTCCTTCTCTCTAAATGCTAGGTCTTCTTTTGAGGTGAAGGCCTCTCCTTTGGAGGTGGAGTCCTCTCCCTCTTGGGTTGAGGTGTATTCTTCAGATGAAGGTCTCTTCTGACTTTTCCCATTGAGGGGGATCCCATTTCTATTGAGGTGGAATGTTGGTGTACTAGGGTGTTGTGGCTGTGGTGGGTTGAACAAGCTTGGTTTTGTCTCCTATAGAGGTGGAATGAGCAATTGGTTTTTATGGAACATGCTTGGAGCCTCGAGCTCTTGTGATGATCTCTCCTATAGAGGTGGAGAGGGTATGTTGTTGGGTAAGATTTTGTCTACTTTTGGGGCTCTGCTTCTACAAACCTATAACTTAGTTGTTTCTTCTAGTGGTATGGAGAAACTAATCTTCCTGTGTGATTGGTATGCTATCGCTTGGTTTTGCAAACTTTTCTCTTGGGTTTAAGGTCCCTGCCAAAACCTGGTTGTATTGGGTTGTTGGTCCTGTCAAAACCAATGGGTTCAAGATCCATGTAGTTTCTTGGTTCTATGTTGGACAATTGATTTCAGTTGCTAGTTTTCCTTTGTTTTGCTGCTAGTCTTTATTGTATTCTCTTTAGGTAGCTTTTCCACCCTTGTTTGGGTTTCGGGTCCCTTCAAAACCTGATGGTTTTAAGTCTATTCAAAACCTGTTTCTCCTCTAATAAAAAATATTACAATCTTTTACAATATATATGACTAGAAAATGAATTTTAATCTTATTATTTATATAATCAAAGGTCTATTGGCCTAACATTTTCTAAAGGATCTTATAATAGAAGAGGGTATGTGCAGGATCATGATGGGCCAAAAAGTGGTGATATGATGGGTATGTGTAGGGTATGTGGCTGATGACTTTTTTTAACCCAAAACTGATGAAACGAAAAGGGTTTTTAAAGGAGATTCTCAAATTTCCACTAATATAAATTATGCTTAACTTTGAATTTAATAAATAATTAGTATTCGTTGGTATGTGCAGGATCATCATGGAAAAAATAGGCCCTTAAGTGGCAAAAAATTTAGAAAAATCAGTGTTAGACAACTTGATGTAAAAATTTGAATAAGTTATCTATATTATTTCAAAAATATGTAAGAATAGAATTTGTAGAAAATTGAATGAAGTTTGTAAACTACTAGTATATATATATATATATATATATATATATATTTGGTGAAAATTTGAAATTTCAATGCAATAGTACTTAAATTTTAAGGAAAAAATAAGAAGTAGGTGTCTGTCTGACCACCCTAACCACAATAAAATGATAAAAAAAAGTTGTCAGCCACATACCCATCATATTGCCACTTTTTGGCCCATCATGATCCTGCACAAACCCTCATTTTCTATTTGAATTACGACTTAAGTCCTGATTGATAGGCTAATTGAAAAACATCTATAGCTTTCAAATGGTATCACATTTTTGAATCCGAAACATGCATCACATTCTATGCTTCACATACTATAGGATTAAAAAAAATAATAATTTCATGAAGTTTGACCAAGTTAAGGTGGTTAGACATACACATTTTTATATTTTTTAAAAGTTGTAATAAAAATTCATAATTAATTATTTACTTGGAAAAAATTACAAAAAATATGCATCATCGAGACATGAGTCCTATACTTATATCTAAAATATTATTATAAAATATTATCATTTTTTGTGGTTAGGGTGGTCAAAGCGGACACCTACTTCTTATTTTTCCCACGAAATTTAAGTACTCTTGGATTGAAATTTCAAATTTTCATAAATAGTTTTTTTTAAAAATAAACCTAGTAGTTTAGAAACTACATTCAATTTGATATAGATTTTATTCTTACATATTTTTCAAATAATATAGATAATTTATTCAAATTTTTACGTCAAGTTGCCTAACTCCGATTTTTCTGAATTTTTCACCACTTAAGGGCCTATTTTTTTCATGATGATCTTGCACATACCCAAGAAAATTTAGGCCCATCAACTTAATCATTTGTTCAAGGTTCTAAGCAAGGAGATAAAATTTCTTATATTTCTTTCATAGACTTGGAAATTATTTCCAGTTAACACATTACTTATCTTTTTGACATTATATTTAATTTTTGCTCCTTTTTCGATCATTATGATTTTAATTGCTTTATTGATGTCTTCCTTAGTAAAAGTGGTGCAACCACGGTAGGGAGGGTCCTCAAAGAGAACAGTCTGGACAGTGCAACAAGAGTAACACAATGAAAGCAACTCAGAATATGGAGGCAAATGCAGATGGAAATATTCTCATTAACAAAAATCTCAGTTACATTCGGCCGACAACATCTGGGATTACAAATTTGGCTCACAGGCCTAATCAAATATACAACATTCTAACATGCTCCTATATGCAAGCTAAACTATTACAATTTAGATCTATCTTAATCCACTTAGTCAACTACTAACTCTAATAGATTCTTCTAGTTCTTTCCTCTTCTTATGATCAATTACAAGCTTTATACTATATCCACAACTCACGAAACATCTGTGTCAGCCAAAGATCATCACATTCTCCAAAGGAAGAAGATGTAATGTGCGTATGAATAATTCGGCCTCAAATTTGAATTACTCTCCAACAGGTGTGTAAGATGAAGTGTGGACCTATAATGAAGGTTAGGGACACTCCCAGGAACAATTAAATCTGACCATTAAGATCTGCAAGTTATGGGGATGATCCAGAATGATCGAACTAGCCGAGAAGTTTGAAATTACTCATATGTCGGTTCAAGAAACTGCCAAGAATTCCAAAAGTGATAACTTGCCAGAAAATGATCCAATCACACTCAAATCTTGGGACAAGGAAAATGAACATGTAGTCAATGTAATGCAAGATCCACAATGTCTAGTGAGCAAAGATGATGAATCCACAAAACGTGAACTGAAAAAGAACAAAAGAAGAATAGAAAACTGAAAGAAAATATTTTTGGTTGATGGAAGATTGCCAAGAACCAAGGATGCTCCTGCATCAGACATCTGGGGTTATTAAAAAGTGAGTCCCTCACTTAGCAGGGGCCGAAGGAAAACCAATTCGGTCTACCTCAGCCTAAGAAATCTAAGAAGAGTCCTCCACTAGTCTATCTTTCCACTTCACAATATATTCTTTGTACTATCTTCCACGAGTCTTCCTCCCATCTCTGATGTCCAAAATCTCTTCAATCTCATTTGAATTTTTTTTAGGAAACTAATTCTCGAATTTTATTTCACTGCCTTCCCTAAACTCTACTTCATGATACTGATATAGATCTACAATGTTGAATATAAGTGTTATTCCCATACCTTCCGGTAACTCCACTTCATATGCATTTCTTGAATCAGATCTCTTCAAGATCTTACAAGGTCCAAACTTTCTCATCTTCAACTTATTATATGTACCAACTAGAAATATCTCCTTCCTCAAATATACCATCACTCCATCTCCAACTTCAAATTCCTTATGTCTCCTCTTTTCATCTGCCTTCTCCTTATACTTCTGGTTCATGTCTTCTAGTTTCTATTTTACTTGAATATGCAAATTCTTCACGTGTTCTGCAAATTCTTCTGCTTCTGCACTCCTCTTATCTTCCATACTAATGTCTCTCAATTTTGATATACCTCTAGGGTGAACTCCAGTAACAATCTCAAATGGTGTCTTTCTTGTACTCCTGTTCACTAAATTATTGTAAGCAAACTTTGCTTGTGCAAGGACTAAATCCAACTTCTTGTATTCTCTCCAACCAAACATCTCAAAAAATTCCCTAAACTCTTGTTTACTACCTTTTTCTGTCCATTAGTCTGTGGGTGAAAAGTAGAACTGAACTTCAAATTCTTCCAAAGTGTCCTCCAAAAGTAACCAACAAACTTTACATCTCTATCTAAAACAATACTTCTAGGTAATCCATGCAATCTGACCACCTCTTTGAAAAAAAAATCTGCTACATGTACTGTGTCTATTGTCTTCCTACAAGGTATGAAATGTGCCATCTTAGAAAATTTATTTACCACCACAAATACAGAATCATTACCTCTTTGTGTCTTTGGCAATCCAAGTATGAAATCCATGCTTATGTTCTCCCAAGGTCTCTCCGGAACTATCAAAGGCTTATACAATCCAACATTCTGACTACTCCCCTTTGCAACTTGACAAATTCTTCAACTCTACACAAATATCCTAACATCCTTATAAATCTACGGCCAAAAGTAATTCTCACTCACCAATGCGACTATCTTATCAACTCCAAAGTGTCCTGACATTCTGCCACTATGCTTCTTCTTCACCGGGTCATCCCTCATTGAACTTAGAGGTATACACAACCGATTTCCATTGAACAACATGTCCTCCTGGATGAAATAATCCAACCAGTGACTTCTATCCTTCAAAATAGGTTCTTTACAAGTTCTCCAAGGTTCTGCAAAATCCAGGTCTGCTTCATACAAGTTCTTCAATTCCTCAAAGCCTAATACCTCCACTCTCATCTCTATCAATAAATTCCTTCTCCTACTCAAAGCATCAACAACTCTATTTGACTTTCCACTCCTATGTCTCAAAACAAAAGTATAACTCTGGAAAAAATCTATCCATCTCATGTGTCTTTGATTCAACTTACCCTGATTGTTCAAATATTGCAATACTTGACGATATGTATACAACACAAACTCCTTAGGCAACAAATAATGTCTCCACTTCTTCAAGGCTTGAACTATGGCATAAAATTCTTGATCATACATCGAATATCTTCTCCTAGCATCATTCAACTGCTCACTAAAATAGGCTATAGGTCTTCCCTCTTGACTTAGTACTTCTCCAATTACATTTCCACTTGCATCACAGTCTACTTGAAATACCTTATTGAAATCTGATAAAGCCAAAATAGGCTGCTCAGTCACCTTCTACTTCAGTAACTCAAAACTTTGGTCTTCTCCAAACGTCCATATAAAAACCTTCCTATCTCCTCTCATTGCTTTTGTCATAGGATTGCAAATAGAACTAAAATTTCTAGTGAACTTTCTGTAGAAACTAGCAAATCCATGAAATGATCTCACATCCCAACACTATCTGGTGTAGGCCACTCAACAATTTCTTTTACCTTCTCAGGATCCATCTTTAATCCATCCACAGATATCACAGATCCTAGATATACCAATTCCTCCTTCATGAAACTACACTTCTTAATGTTTATCAACAACTGCTCTTCTTTCAACCTCTGTAAAACTTGTCTAATATGCAACAAATTTTTTTCTCTACTCCTACTGAAAATCAAGATGTCATCCAAATAAACAATCACAAACTTACCCAAGAACTTATTCAATACCTCATTCATCAACCTCATGAAAGTACTCGGTGCATTTGTCAATCCAAAAGGCATAACCAACCACTCATACAACCCTTCATTCATCTTGAAAGCTATTTTCCACTCATCTCCTTCTATGATCCTGATCTGATGATATCCACTCTTCAAATATATCTTTGTAAAGTACTTAGCTTCACTCAAAAAATCCATAATGTCATCCATCTGAGGCAAAGGAAATCTATACTTCACCATAATCTTTTTAATAGCTCTAGAATCTATACACATTCTTCATTCTCTATCCTTCTTAGGTGCAAGCACAATAGGTACTACACAGGGACTTAAAATTTATCTGATCAAACCCTTCAACAATTATTGCACTTGTCTATTCAACTCTTCATTCTCTGTCGGTTTCATCCGGTGTGCTACTTTTTTAGGCAAACTAGCTCCAGGAATTAGATCCATACAATGACTAATACTCCTTACAGGTGGTAATCCATTAGGTACATTATCTGAAATGATCTCTTCATACTCTATAAACAACTCCTTTATCTCTTCTAGGTGTTCTTCCACATGCTTCAAGTCTTCAACCTTCTTAGGGACCAAGGCAAAACATACAATATCATGTATCAATCCAACAAGGAATCTCCTTCCATTAACCAGACAAACCCTAACATTCGTACAAAATTCAATTGTAGGAACATCTTCCAATGGAACTAAAATTTGTTTCATCCCATTAGCAGTGATAGTGTATATATTATTCATTCCATCATGAATAGCTTGTCTATCATACTGCCAAAGTCTTCCCAACAAAACATGACATATATCCATAGGCATGGTATCACACAAAACTTCATCATGGTAATTTCCTATCTTCGATTTCACTAAACATTGTTCACTTACCGGTATCTTATGCTCATCCTGAATCCAAGCAATCTGATAGGGCTTCGGGTGCTTCAACCTTTCCAACTTCAGTTTATTCACCATCTCTTCAGAAACCAAGTTCTCAGAACTCCCACTATCAACAATCACTTTGCAACATTTACCATTCACCTTACATCTTGTCTAGAACAAATTCTTCCTTTGCAACAACTCTTTCTCCAATTCACTTTGACATAATACTCTCCTATTCACCAATACTTCTCCATCTTCAGGTTTATTAGATGATCTAGCATGATCTTCCTCAACAATGGTTGTTCTTCTATTGTTCTCTATCTTCCCACATGTCTCTCCTTGATTACATTCAAATGCTTTATGTCCTTCTCCACCACATTTATAACAGGTTCCTTTGAATATCCTTTTCTCCTGTCCTCTGTCATCTCTCCTATAACCTTCATTTCGGTAACCACCATAACCTCCTCTTCTGTAATATTTTCCATCACCTCTCTAGTATGAATTATCATTCTTACTAACCTCCTTGTCCTTATTTTGGTCTAGAAAAAATCCTCTTCCTCCTCTAGTAAAAGTTCTTCCTCTTTGAAATCTTCCACCTCTTCCTCTCTGTCTCTGCTCATGTCTCTTATTCAACTTCTCCTATGCTTTTAGGGCACACTAATATGCCTCTTCCACACTCACCAATTTGATCAAACTAATTTCATCCTGTATGGATGATCTCAAACCATTCACATATCTGGCTACTTGCTCAATCTCTTCCTCCGAATGTCCAAATTTGATATTCAACTTATAGAATTCCTCAGTATAATCTGTCACATTAGATTCTTTCTGCTTCAAATTTTATAACTTCTTGAACAAGCTAATTTGATAATTTGTAGGCATAAACTTTGTCTTCAACTTATTTACCATCCGATCCCATGACTTTATCTTTTATTTTCCTTTTCTTTGCCTATCTTTCTATAAATGTTCCCACCAAAGGGATGCATGTCCTCTCAACTTTGTACAATTAAACTTCACCTTCTTATCTTTAGAAGTACCTTCAAATTCAAAATACTTTTCCAACTTTGTTATCCAATCTAACAATACATCTGAATCCAACTTACCATTATAATTCGGTGGATTGAAATGTGGTTTTGTATTCACCTTCGTGACGGCTCTTATGAACCTCTCTTCTCCTTGATCTAGGCCAGGTTGCTCATATCTTCCCCTTTCTTCCTATAATTCTACTTCTTCATCACTCACATCATCAATTGGTCGACCTCTCCTTTGGGCCATTTTAACTACATCTAATCTGGCAACAATTCTTCTTAATGTATCCATCACAACTTGGTCTTCATTTCCACGTGCTCCATTTCCTCTAATATTTCTTCTTCCAACCATCTTTACAAAAGTTCTCTATATTTGCAGGTCGGATCCTCAGTCTGCCACCCTACAAAAAATCTTCAACAGGACTTCACAAATTTTGTCGACCTCACATGGATCGAATCTCGCTCTGATACCAATCTGGTGCAGCCACGGTAGGGAGGGTCCTCAAAGAGAATAGTCTGAACCGTGCAACAAGAGTAACACAACAAAAGCAACTCAGAATATGGAGGCAAATGTAGATGGAAATATTCTCATTAACAAAAATCTCAGTTACATCCAGTCGACAACATCCGGGCTTACAAATTCGGCTCATAGGCTTGATCAAATATACAACATTCTAACATGCTCCTATATGCGAGTTGAACTATTACAATTCAAATTGATCTTAATCCACTTAGTCAACTACTAACTCTACTAGCTTAGATTCTAGTTTTTTCTTCTTATGATCAATTACAAGCTTTATACTATATCCACAACTCAAGAAACATCTGCGTCGGCCAAAGATCATCACATTCTCCAAAGGAAGAAAATGTAACGTGCAAATGAATAAGTTGGCCTCAAATTTGAATTACTCTCTAACAGGTGCGTAATGTGAAGTGTGGACCTATAATGAATGTCGGGGACACTCCCAGGAACAATTAAAATCCCACTGTTAAGACCCGCAAGTTACGAGGATGATCCACAATGATCAAACTGGTTAAGAAGTTTGAAATTATTTCGGTGTTGGTTCAAGAAATTGCTAAGAATTTTGGAAGAGATAAGTTTCTGGAAAAAGATCCAATCACACTCAAATCTTGGGACAAGGAAAATAAACATGTAGTCAATGTACTCCAAGATCCACAACATCTAGTGAGCAAAGATGATGAATCCACCAAACATGAATTGAACAAGAACAAAACAAGAACAAAAAACTGAAAGAAAATATTTTTGGTTGATGCAAGATTTCCAAGAACCAAGGATGCTCCTGCATCAAAAAGAGTCATTCTCCTCATTTCTTCTCACTTCCACTCCCACATTAAGCTCTTGTGTCAGCCTTGCATTTAACCCTTGTTTAAATTGTACTGGAAGAGCTATGAGAGGCATCTGAAACCTCAACCCTTCTGTTATTGAATTCCACCCACAATGGGAGAGAAAAGAAAATGTAGAAGGATGGTTCAAAATGTGCAATTGCGAAGCCCATTTTGTTACTAGCAATCCCTTTTCCTACAAAATAATTTAGAAAAATAAGAAATAATTTCCAAACATAAAACATATTTCTTCATTAAAAAATAATATATTATATTTAAAATGAAAAATACATAAGATTATTGAAAATTCGAGATCTATATATAATATTTTATTTGATTTTTTCTAATATATAAAAAAATATTTCTTTTAAGAAAATAAAGAATTAAAAAATTAAAAACTAGATTTCATATTAATTAATTTTTACATGAAAAACTCAAAATTTCAAAGTTGAAACTTTCTACAAGTTAAATCTAAATACATGGTTATAAAACTTAGAACTCTTAACTTTTTCTTCCTCTTGACTATTTTAAAAATGAATAATTCAATCCAATCATAATCTAACATTTATCTATACTAGTAGTCGCATGCATAGGCATGCAACAATTAGCCAATAAGGATCCTCCGTGTATGGGTATTTAGTGGGGAAGGAGGAAGAAACTTGTTTTTCTAATGCAATGTAAAGTATAAATATTGAGAATTATTTTCAATTGTTTGGATGAGTCAAAAAAGGGAAAGCATGCTAATAATTGAATATGGAATAACATGAGCTTAGTATATAGTAGGAGGTGAATGAGGATAAGATTTGTCAAGTACATTGTAGTGAACAAAGATGTTTGAAAATCAATTTATATATTTATATGAATAATTAGGTGGATAGATCAATTAAAGCAAAGCTATGTCTGCAATATAAATTTGACTTACATTATTTGAAAATGTTGTAAAGTAGTTAAATTTGGTGTAAAAATTATTTCATACCTCTACATTTAATTGGAGCATTGTATAATATTTTAAACTCCATGTTATATTGTCTTCATTATTTGCAATGTTAATCTTAGGTATGAAATAATTTTATATGTATTTTAGTCTTATAGTTGTTACACTTAGATCATGTACATCTATATTTTATGTTTTTGTCTAGGTTAATCAATCGATCAATTAATTATTATTTAATTATTTGAAGATAAGGCAATGCATTGCAAGACTAACAACCATTTGGATAAAAGAGGAAATTGATCTTTGATATTTTTGTCTAGGTTAATGAATGAATTGATTGAGTATTATTATGAGTAATATGTACTCAATAATTTTGGGAATAAAACTATTTTTTGTGCTTGTGATTTATGGGTTAGAAGAAGAATGCAATGAGACAACACAAATGTTTTGCATTGTTAGAATAATTGAATTAGAAGGTACGCCTTGTTTTGAGGCAAGATTAGAAACATATAATTGTATAGTATGACATGAGAAACATATTTCTACTTCCCTATGACTTGCTCTAACATGAAAAACATGTTATTATAAAGTATGTCTATTGAAGCTAAATTCACACAACAATTTGTGTACACATAAATCTATGTAGCAATAAATATATGGCATTAAAAGTAAAACCACAAAAGCCATGCTCATTTTCCTCCCTACCATATTGGCATCATGAAGCCCCATGGGATCTAGCCAAACCCCCGTGCAAAAAAAGGATGAAATGACCATGGGAGATTTTGTGGAGTTTCATCATACATTACACAATAAAAAACTTGGGAAAACTCTAGTGTTTTTATATATAATATTTGATATTGTTGTGTTTTCTTTGATGTCGTAACTTTAGGGGAAAGAGGTATGCTGGTTTTTGAATCCTCTTGCATGCTTAAACCTAGTTCTTGCAAATGAAATAGAAGGGTATGTTAGTGCACAAGCAAGGAAAATAAAAAAGGAACGACAAAAAAATGAGTAAGTATATGGGTAAAATTAATATATACAATGTGAAGCTAAAAGTAACAAACAATTTTTACAATTAACTAGCCAAGTTTGTCTATTGAGAGTGGGAAAGTTTTTTTACTTACATATACTATTGATCGTGTTTAAGAAGGGAAAGTTGCATTGCATCGAGCAGTAGGAGCATCAAAGAATTTGAAATAGATAGTGCACAATACACGAATTTTCTTGAATGCCTATTATATTTGTGCAACAATATAAAGGAAATAATATACATTTACAATAAAAGACTATTTGTTGTAAATAGAAAGAGAAAATGGAACATTTTGAATGCATGCCATGTTGGTAAAGAATTTTCTACAAGTAATCTATTGGAGAAGTTGAAAAGAGAGTTGTGGAAACAATAACAAATGCAATGGTTAGAGTAGAGTATGTTTTTGGTAGACAACTGTATGTGAGAATTTGTGTGTCCATGTATATAAGCAGCAATAAATATGTGAAGGTGAAAGGAAAAGCACTAAACCCATGCTCGTTGTCCTCCCTACCATATTGGCATCATGAAGCCTCATGGGATCTATCTAAACCCTTGAGCAAGAAATGCATGTGAGGTCCACAAAAAATCTCATGGACTCTCATTATATGTCACAGAATAACAATGTTCGTGAAATGACTGTTTTCAAACAAGATATCTAACATTGTAGTATTTTTTTTGTTGTGAGAAGTTGACAAAAACATGTTTCCCGATAAAGAATTGGTATAATTGGATTTGAAGATGGCTGGAGTAACATGCATAGATGCAATATATAGAAGTGTTTATAATAACTAAAAAGGTGCATCTAACTTCAAAAACATATATACTGGTATAGTTTTTTTTTCAAGTGCTTGTATTTGCATTGCATGGCTAAAATGTATATGCAGAAAATTGTTTGTGAAACATGGGAACATCTAACAACCAATAACCAGAAAGGAAAAAAATGAAGTCATGCACAAAAAGAAAAGCAGGGAAACCATGAGATTGTAAAAGGTTTAGTTCAATGGAGCAACATACACCACTACCATGTGCTTCTGGGGATAAACAATGTGATGCATTCAACAATTTTTTTGTCCTCTCAGAAGCACATGACCCTGGTGTTTGGTTTCTGTCCATAATCATGTAAACTAATGCTCATTTTCCTCCCAACCATATTGGCATCATGAAGCCTCATGGGCTCTAGCCAAACCCCTGAGCCAAAAAAGTAGGCAAGGTCCATGAAAAATCTCATGAACTCTTATCATATACCATAGAATAGAAAACTTGGGAAAGGTATACATATACATATACATATACATACATCTATACATATATACATACATATACATATATACACATATACATACATGTACATATATTATTTTAGGTTGAATTCTCATTGGAGGGTTTGAACATAGATGTGCTCCAAAATGTGCAAGAAAATATATTGATTAAGTTGTATTGTTGAAAGAGCCATTGTGATCTTCATTCAAGAGAATACTATAGTAAAAAATGTCACTGACTATTGCTTGTTATATGTGCCCATGTTTTGCAAACATATTTTTGCATACACATCTTAGGCATGGAATGTAGATAAAATCGTTTTGCATGGGTATTTTGCATAGATGATTAATTTATTGTTCATGTCTTCTTCTTATATGTTTTTATCTTTAGCGTTACACCCATTATGCGTACTTTAAAGAGATTATCGTTGTCTTTTGGATGGACAAATTGTAGTTGAAATGACAAATTGTTGCAATTTTTTCACCCTTGGTTTATTGTTTTAGTTATCTCTATGCATCTTTATGCACCTTTTTAGTCATTATACAGTCTCTATAGTGTGTGGAATGAAGCTTTGTGGATGGTTCTCCAGTTGAAATAGATGAGAAAAAAAATATCATGTAACATATTAATACAAGATTTGAGCTACGTTCTTTGGCAATAAATATTGAAGACAAGTAGAGAAATTGTATAAGAGGTGTTAGAGTGAGTAATTTATTGTTCATGTCTTTCACTCTCTACTTATTATTCCTTTTTATATGTTTGTATCTTTGACGTTATACCCATTTTGAAGACTTCAAAGAGATTATGGCTCTATATGGATGGAGAAATTACACCTAAATCTTCTTTCTTTCGTCAAGAAATATGGTCAAGGTTAGTAATTTTTTTTCCCTTCGTTTATTGTTTGTAGCTATCTCTATGCACCTTTGGCATTATACCCATGAACATAGGAGTAATTGCATATATATTTATATATGCAAAGAGCTAGTATGAAAGCATGAAGATTTTGAAGATGAAAATAGTTTAGTGGTTGTTAAGTGTTATTCTAATAGCTCTTTTACAATTTCTCTATTCACCTATAATATTTAGTTGCAAGTAATGCACCTCAAATTTTTAATTGACTCTATGGCATTAATACCCGTTTTGTGCAGGGTATTGGAGCCCATTGGCTTTACCACTTCTATTTAATGTGGGTTGACTGCCAAAGAGTGTAGCTTCAATTTTCAATTCACAACTCAACTGTTACATAGACTAGTTATGTTGTATTAATATGTTTAATGTGGGTTTTCGATCATGTGCCATATACCTGTGATTATTAAGTGTTTTTCTAATAGTTCTTTTACAATTCTTGTATTTTTTCTATAATACTCAGTGCCAAATAATGTAGCTTGAATTTTGAATTGAGGAGCCGAATGTTACATAGAATACTTGTGTTCTATCAATATCCACTCACTCATAACAAACTATTAATTATTGTAGGTCACTTGTTCAATTGTCCACAGTGTTAAGGTCTATTTAATGTGGGTTTCAGACCATCTGTGCTTTTCCTATGATTATTAAGTCTCTTTGAACTCATATAACAGGTACTAGAATGACACTTATCTGGTGCTAAATATTATAGAGAAAAGCCACATTTGTTATAATTTTAAAATATTTAGCATATAAGAGGCAAACAATGACAATGAACAGTGTGTTATGGGCATGTACAAAGAAGAGTACCATGAAGAACAATTTTTCATGCAAAACTTCAAATAGATGAGCAGAAATAAATATCATGGAACATATTGTTAGAACACATATAACATGTTGCACGCAAACAAAATAATCACGACAATTAACAGTTTGCTATAAGCAGCTTGAAATAGATGAGCAAAAAAAGAGTATCATCAAACATATTGGTATAAGACAAGTAGCCTATGTAACAGTTGCAAGATGTATTAGAATACACTTTAGAATCACATGTAAATGGGCTATGAATAAGAACAATTAACCTTTTTCCCCATTTTTTTGGCATGTGTATGTTTTTCTACCTCTTTTAAACTTGTATTTTATGTTGGTTTTTTGACCACTTGTCATTTACCTGTGATTCTCAAGTGTTTTTGTAACAACTATTTTAGAGTGTGTCAAATGGCAGATCATGTAAAATAGATTTTATATGGAATTTTAACATATGGAGAGTACAAGCTATAGACGATAGATATCGAGAGTTTCTTATACAGAGCTTCTGTTGTACAAAATGCATATAGCAGTAAGGATGAACACAAATAACAACAAACAATAGGTAGAGGGTACATAGCACACACATGCCAAAAAGGAAATAAACCAATCAAAAGGTAGAGGTCAATCTTATGTTTTTTGAAGAATAGAACAAGTAAACTACAACAATAAAGACCTTGTTATAGGTAGCTTCAAAGAGATGAGAGGAAGAGAATATCATGAAACATATTAATACAAAACAAGGAATCTATGTAATAGTTTCCATTTACTTATTGGCTATGTGTTTGAATTTTCCACAAGGGTTTCCGTCATAGTAGCAGTGGTTATAATTTTCTGGTGTATTTAGATATATTTTTTTTGTTAGCTGAAAAGGAAACTATACGAACATGGAAAAATGGAATGTGCAAAATAGACAATGTTTATTGTAGTCAAGTGCATGTAAGAACCTATGCATGAATGTATATATGTAGCAACAAATATATGGAGGCTATCTAACCATGGGGGAAGAAAAGGGTTGAATGTATAGCTCAAGAAAATACAAATCTATAAAACAAACCTTGTTTACACTTATAGCTATGGTCATCTTTTACGTACCAATTTTCTGACACATGGGCTTCATATCCCATTCTCCATCTATAAGATTGAGGCCAACATGATATTTGTTGGAAAAAAGTGCCTCAACTTGCTAGCTTGAACCTCTGTTAAAGACTTGACATTTTCCCCTTTGTTTGGTCTTCATTGTCGGCCTATCGCCCAAAACTTGAACCTTGAAGCTTAAGTCGCAGGGTTCTGAAAGTTTGTAACTGGGCGAGATCATGCGGGTTGCGGGATCATTGTTTTCTCTAACCTTGTATCCTTGTTCTGGAGTTTGGAAGTTTCTTAACTTCCCAACTGGCTGATCTTCTTCGATGTCACAATGATCAGTATTTCTCTAACCATCGACGGAAGTTATGAAGTTTAGGTTTCCCTCAACTGGGCGACAGTGTTATCGGCTTGTCGCAGAGTTCAAAAAAATCCTAACTACTGGATAGAGGTTGTGAAGTTAAAGTTTTTTTTGACAAGGCGATCTTTTTTTTTGTCGTGACATCTTGGAGTTTCCTAACCAATGGTGGAGGTTATAAAGTTTATGGTTTCTCTGACTAGGTGATAAGTCGATGGATGGTGGGATTGGCCTATGTGGATGGTGACATCAGTTGTACGGTAGTGACATGGATGTTGCGTGGATGGTGGGGACCACAAGGAACAACCGACAATTTAGTGCAATAGTCAATAGCGGTGGAAGAGTGATGTGTCAACATGTGCCATTATTTCATTTGTGGATTTTACATCACTATTGTAAATCAACAATCATTAGATGAAATCTTTATTTCCTGTTACTAATATGTTTTCATTTACTGCATGATCTGACTCGGGGGTTGATAGAGTGCAAATATAGTAATATTCTCTATAACTAAAATTTAATGCTAGGTGGCTCAATGCGTGTTGTTGGTGATATGCACAACTTGAGATGGAGAAATTTTGTCAGAAAAGGAACAAATATTAAATGAAACCCTAATGGTTGTTGGTTGGTTAGTTAGAATTTATTATATGTTGTATGAGCATTGCAATAGTGAGTGTGTGAAATGAACAAAATTTTGCAATTGGAGGTCAACCAAGGGAATGCTATTGTTAGTTAACATCTAAGAGCGAAGTCTATAACTTTGTATGTAATTGATTTATTGTAATACAAAGTGACTTTGCTTGGTGTGTGGGTTTTTCTTTCGTAAGGGTTTTCCCACGTATATCTGGTGTTATCTCTATGTGTGTGATTTATTTTGTCTCTCCTTTTGTTTTGTGAATGTGCATCTCAAATGTATGTAAATTGTTAAATGAGGTTTTTGCACTTCTCTCTTGAGGATTTTGCATTAGGAAGGTGTTTTCCACACCTCTGCTTTCCTTAAAATATTGTTGCAAAGCAACATTTTGTTTGAACATATTAAAATATATGTGACTAGTTAGATGCATATAGAATGGAAAAAAGGCATTGGAAAATGACTTACAACAACAATAGAAGTCGAAACACTATAGGTTGCAGGCCGAAACAGTTGGAATCTCTCCAATCTGGTACCCAATGGAGGTTGATGACAACTTTGTTGAGTAGCTTGGTATGAAACCAACAACAGAGTGCAAAATTTCTGTATGCAAGCAAAACAATAGACATCCTTATATTAGAATAAAAAATATTATATTTACTCCCTTGCATGGCACCGAGCAACAATGTTGGGGTGTACCAACCATGGTGCCACCAAAAACCTTCCATTTTGATTCCACTGAACAAGGTGGCTAGTTCCACGACTGGGAAAACAATGCGACGAACAACCTCGGCCATCGTTGTAAGTAGGGACGAGCAATCCATCACAAATAGCATGGAGTTTTATCATAATTAAGGAAAACAAAAGAAATCTAGACAAGACTATGTATTTCTGAATGCAATATACAGGAAGAGTGAAAGAGTGAAATGATGGAAAATGAGAATTTTTTACATAAACATTTGCAACTGGTTGAATCAAATAAAGCTAATAGAAAAGCTAACAAGAAGAGATATGAATCTATGTAAGCAAATCATGAAGTACAAATGTCAAAATTCAAGGTATATAGGCAGAGAAAATAGATAACACACCATGGTTGAAGAATTTTAAACTTACTAGTCAAATAAAACAATATTTTTTCTTAGAATGTTCTGTAGAGTATGTGTATATATAGTTTAATATACTGAAATGTTCAAAACATGTTACTAACTTATAAAAATTATTAGCTCTACTTATTTCTGGTTAGAATCTCTATGCATCGTTGACACTTGAAGTTGTTTGTATCTGCATATGTATTAATTTGTAAGAGGTGCAACTGTATGTGTAGAGTATTGCATGTTAAAATCAGTTGAAAGTGAATTGCAGGTATGCTGATAAAGAATTGACATCATGTAATTTAAAAACATTTGGAAAAACATGGATAGGTGGAATATACAGAAGAGTGTATTCTTCTAAATTCCATTTATAAAAAGCGTGACTCAACAAACTATTGAAATGGGAAGTTAGCAAATTAATATTTATGGGTGCATATTTGCATATTGAATTTCATAAAAATTGTATTTTTGAAGGTAGAGAAGATAGTAAACATGAAATTTTTTATCTTCAATATGTAAAGCTAAAGAGGATGCAAAACATTGAATAAAGTCTTGTCCTCTGCTTATTCTTTCCTACTAGCTCTGTCCATGTTTGGAATTATACCCATGTTGCACAAATTATTGCATAGTATGGCTATGTAAAATTTAGCTTAGAAATCCTTGAAAAGAGGATCGTATACAGCTTGGACCAAATGCAAGAGTAATTGTTTTGAAGCCTTTTCTATAAGCCAGTGCACGAGTTGGGGGAAAAAGCATTTGACAAGGGTTGGATTTGTTCCAACCACACCTCTTCACTACGACATATAGCAGTGTATTTGTTGTTGCTAAGCCTGGAGTATCTTTCAAATGAGAATGTTGGATCAATGCAGAGTCTTTCAATTGATTTAACATGAGAGATAGCTATAAAATTCAACCCTTTCCTCTCTATGCTGCCTATGTTTATCGTTGCTCTGTCCAATGTTAAGCCTTGTGCTTTATGTATTGTGATTCCCCATGAAATGGTGAGTGGGATTTGTGTTTGACAACTCCAAGTTATAGCTGGGATAGGGATATCTCTTTGGTTTTCTGGGTCCCATGGTGGGCCAATGTAATTTTGGAAGTGAACAACAACATAGTCAGGCAGATTTGGTGGTTTACAATGTGCATTATACATAGTAGCTGTAACAAGACCAAGGGACCCATTGACGAGGCTAGCTTTAATGCATAAATTTTTTGTTAGCGTCATTTGTTCACCAACACAAAGTAGCAGTTCTGGGAGAAGTTGGTCATCATCTCCATGATCAAATGTCTGTTGTTGTGCTACTCGATCAATACTAATGGCTATGGGTAGGTTTAACTATTTGATCATTTTTTTATTGTGGAATACGACTAAGTCATTTGTGGCAAACAAATGTGTGGTAACATCAAACTGTTCTCTTTCTACAGTTGATAGCATTTTATTTGTTTGTTTCATAAGCTCTTCCTAGTCATCATGGAGAGCCTCATCTTTTCTTATATGGAGAATAATTTCCCAAAACTTTTGCTGTGAAGGGTTATCTCCTTTTTGGTGGAAAATAGTGCCCAATGTAACTGAGACTATGAAAGTATGTCATAAGGATATAGTCGATGACCATGAAGCATAAATAAGGGTATCCATGATAGGTGGAAATTGGGAAAGATCACCAACAAGGATGATGGAAACACCATCGAATGGCTCCCTTTGGTTATTAGGGAATGCTTGGCGCAATCGACTATCTATTTTCAGCAGCAACTTCGGGCTTAGAAAACTCATTTCATCTATCAAAATGTATTGAATATATTTAAATTGTTCTTGGAATATTGTCAATTCTTGACCTTGCAAAGGACTCATATCCTTTATGGGAATCTAGAGGGTTGTATGGATTGTGGAGGTGCATATGTTGTATGCAACAACACCTGTGGGGGCCAATGTGAGCAATGGGCTATTGGATCCAGTAGTTGAGATGTTTATTTGTTGTCTAATACAATTTATCAAAAAGAATTTTCCAGTGCTAGCTATCCCTTGAATGATCATGTGGGGAGGGTCTTTGGGGAAAGGTTGCATGCGATGGGACTAGATGATTTGCAGAGCCAATTGTTGTTTTGGTGAAAGTTGATGGGATGATGTATTTATAGGAAAAAATTGTATCGTAGCTTGCTCACGGTGTGCCCCGGCTGATGGGATGAACTGCAAAGCAATATTATAAATTTTTTCAGGAACATGGTTTGTATTCCATGAATGGTTCATATCAATGTCTCACATACCCACCAGTTGGAGCTGATTTATATTGAAGTTAGTAGTTGCACCAAGCCGAGAGAAAACTTCCCATTCATATTCATCGATAGAACGTCAATGGTTCAAATCATTAGTATCATTTCCATGTTCTTCTTCAATCGTGGATGCAACTAGAAGTCTATTAACATGCCAAGGATGATAACCAGTTGTTTTTTAAAAATTTCCAATTTTGTATGATCTCTTATTTGGAAAGACCTATATCTATTTGTATGTTTTGGAAAGGTTTGTATAACATAAGTTCAGTCCAACAAATTATCTCAAATATTTATGTATCTTCAACGAGAACAGTATTGAACAATAGGTACACAAGGACAATTGCAGGCTAGTGTCTCAATTTCCATTTAGCCTTTTTGCGCTACTCTGAATGTGTATGTAAGTGAACTGATTCAATTATAGATACACCAACTAGCTCTAGAGGCCTTTGCATATAGCAATGAATATAATTTTTTGGTAGGTCTTCATCAGCATCATCTTTATTTATATGGAACTATGCTTTTTTACTAACACTCAAATGAACATATTGCGGACTTGAAGTGAGAAGAGGCAATTTCTGTAACAAATGGCATGCCTCCTGTGTAGAGATGTCACGCTCCACAAGCATAGTCATCATGAATTTTTGATATGCAAGAAGTGCTCTATCCTCAACTATATTTGTATTTGCAAGTCTTTTCAACATATCAGGATAATTTTCTGATTTCTTCTCAGATTTAGTTGCATATTTAGAAATATAATTTAAAATGATTTTCCTCTAGAAACAACTAGCTAGTAGTCAACATTGGAACGCTAGATTGCAAGCATGGGTGGGCTATGAATATTTAGGTGATCATCATTTCTTTTTGGCTTGTAGGATTTGTTAGTCTTAGGATCAGATGTGAATGTAAAGGTAAATTATTGTTGCCAAGGTGCTTTATACCGACATTGTAATTGCTCTCCTTTTTTCCTTAAATAAGTATATTCAGAGAATTTTGTGTGCCTTTGAACTGTATTTAGAAGCCCTTCATAATCTATGATTGGATCACTGGAAAGAATCTAGCTTGCGGAAAGCAAGCAAAAATTTTCTTCAGAACAATGATACATTATGAGCAATCTCTGTGTAGGGCAACGTGGATTCCAAACTAAAACATATCTATCAAAAAAGTTCCTTGCCATGGTAACATCATGGTCATTGGACCAATCAAGAGTATCCATGCTAGGGGCTTCTGAAAGCCATAAAAATCCATGCATATGTGCAGAGCCATGATGTTTCCATTCATATCTATACCAATAATATTTTGCATGCAAAATATTTTCAATCACCTCTTCACAGAATATTGAGAATCTATGATGGTGATATAAAGACATGATTTTTGAATTTTGAACAACACTATCTATTAGTTTCTTTGTTGAGGGATCCATTTCCAATAGATCCACAAAAGAGAAAACATTTTTCAGGTTAGCCCATTTTGTGTGTACACAGCTTAAAGTGAAAACAAGGGAAGATATGCCAAGTTGTTCAATCATTGCAGAGATTTGGGCCTGACAAGAACTCTAAAAAGAACAGGTCCCGCACAATGATGCACCAAAATGCATTAGTTGCTTAGCTATCTAGTCATTAGTAGCGGCTTGAAGGAATTTACGCAATGCAGCCAATGACCTGAGGATTTTGTCTTCCACGTCTGCTCTAACAAAGACAAAAATAGTTTGCTGGCTACAATGTCTCATTATCAAATTGTAGAGGAAATACCTTAACCTGACATGTTTTCCAAATATGTGGTCAAAATATCTCATTAAGTGGAGGGAATATTCATGCAAGTGGATTCGAACATTCCTCGTTTGGAGAGGAAGTGCTGCTCTAGTGGGAAAAAATGTTGGAAAGGCCATTGTAAATAAACCTTTAGTGTTGTATTCATTAACAAGTGATGAGCTAATTTCAGGCCAACAAAAAATATTTTGGTCTTTTTTTTCAATTTGTAATACCTGTTTGATTGCTTGGAGCTCTCGTTTAGAACTTAGCAAGGAAGGGATAAATGATGAAAAGTTTGAAGAGCCATTTTCATCCTGAGCAACAATTGTTGAGCTAGTTGATGGCATTAGGTCTTCATTAGAAACTTTATCTATTGTATGCAAGAAATTGGACACATCAATAGCAACATCAGGTAACATATTAAGAGCATCAACATCAATCTCAACATCATTGTAATATTTGTCATATTGAATTTTGTATTTCAATGCATCCATGACATGATGTTTATCAACATAGCAATCATAATTACCACCTTCAATAGTAGTTCGATGTATTATGACAACCTCAAGGTCTTACAAGCAATGCAACAAAAGTTTTGCTATGCTCGAGATATCTTGAGGAAAGCTTATCATGTGACCATTGTATTTAAATTGACCTCCTCTAGCGTGGGACACTTGCAAGACCAAAGCCACCCTAGCAATAAGCATTTTTTCAACCTGTGTTAGATTTTCTAGCAACAATGGTTGTGGGCCTGGGTCCATGCTATTTGCAGAGCTAAAGCAGTGGGTGCCTTTTTCACAATAGCATATTACACATGTTGCTGCTGACCCCAACATATGAGTGCGCATCCCTATGTATGTTTCTCTACATATCTAACAAACATAAAGGTTTGACAGTGCATCTATGCGGTGCTGAAATCGTTTCACCGTAGAAAGATAGAAATCAATGAATATTTCTTCCAAGTATTGTTGTTGTCCTAGTGTAGCGGGGGGATTGCTCTAAGATTGTTTATAAGGAGTGGTATCTACGATTTCCAATGGGAACTATGAGGGAATATTGGCAGTAGGAAGAGCTGCAGTTATGCATGGTGCAGCTAGCCTTTGCTCCATGTATTTTTTATGACGCTTCGCACAAATTTCCTCTCTATGTTGGATATAGTACAAATGGTTTTGTTGCTATTTTTTACCCTTTCTAAATTCAACAAGTGATTGGGCTATGGAACTTGAATGTACTCACACAGCCTAGGAGTATACATACAAGCTCAACCATATTAGCATATATGAATATACATGTATAAACATAGATATATTTAAAGTAGTAATTACACATAAACATGTAACAAAATATATATGTGTGTCCATGTGTATATAAATGCATATGTATGGATGATCACAAAATGAATAACATAGTATAAACATTGTGATATATAAAAATATATACAGAAGGATTTTATAGTTTTTGTGTCAATCATTTTCACTATTTCCTTATTGTTATATATCCCCCGTTTAAAAGAATACAATGACAAAGGACATTATGGAATGCCCACGTAGAATTTCATGGAATTCCATCACACATCACACAATAACAAAGTAGGGGGTAATCTGCAATCTTCATATACATGATCTATCATATTCTACTATTTTGACAATACAACTTAATCAAAGTATACTTTCCCACACTACAACATTGAATATTGCATTTACTTCAACCACCATCACCCCACAACAGTGACAGGATGCATTAACACTTGCGGGAGAAAACACTTACCATTTAGCTTCTGCATATACATATGCATATACATACACAAACACATACATATATATATAGATATACATATACATATACATATACATATACATATACATATACATATACATATGCATATTTGCATACAAATACAAATACATATACATATACATATACACATACAACAATGACATGATGCATTAACCCTCGCGTGGGAAAACACTCACCATTAACCCTCCGCATATCAAGGCCACCAACTCCACCACCGCCAACCCACGTAATCACGAAGCTCCACGTCGCCATAAAAAAATTAGGTCAAGTCACCGCCAACTGGGACATGTACATAGAAATATACATATACATATACATATACATATACACATACATATACATACACATATACATATACATATAAATATACATATACATGATGAGGATATTTTTATATGCTAGAAAATATCAATTTGTATATCCCTGCACATCTATATGCTTTTTCAGGTCCACCCATGTATGCATAAACCTTAAAGCGAAGAAAACTGGAAACAATTACACCCAATTTGCAACAGGTATAACAAAAAGGAAATTTATACTTATGAAATCAAGATATGAAGGATGATGGTTCACGCCCTTAGAGCTGGAATCCACAATGGGAACCATGGTAGATCTCAACAAATCAACAATGGGGGGCTCTAGAGACCCATCCACAAAATCCGATTCCATAGACATTGTTTTGGGAACTTTTTTCAGAGAAAAAAATGTTACAATTTGAGTTGACTAATTGAAAACTCTATTTCACAATAAAAATAAAAGATTAATGTATTGCAACATCCCAATGACAATTGACCTAGATAACTTAGAAATATTGATCTATACCATTCCATTTCTAAAACTGAAGAAACAACACAAGATACAAGAACAAGAATAAAAATGCACTTTTAATACTATCAAAACACTAGGGGATACATCAACAAGAATAAAAATGACAAATGATTATCGATATACCCCTATATGTATCTATTTATGTTTGAGGTTGCTTATATATGTATCCATGCAGCTTTTTACTATTTTACTATATTTCTACATATAGCTATACATAAATATTTGTATATGTTGCTAGATGGTCCTTTCACCCTTTTGTAACAAAACAATAGGCTATACAGCAATAAGAATAGAAATGATTAAGTACATATATGCATTGAATCTCCCCTTTGTCTCCACATTTAAAAACACACACATATAACTGAATATATATATCCATATGTACACATGTATACACCTATTTATATACACATTGCTATATTTAAATAGATGTGTCTACCATACTTTTTCCTCACTATGTAACTCCTCCCCTTGAAATTTATGAACAAATCAAACATCAAGAATAAATTTTACATCAACTGTCTAGTTAAGAAGGGTATGAATTCAAACCTTTTGTTGCCTATAGGATATTTTCCACTCCAAAGTAAGGAATTACTATAGGGAACAAAAGGTTTGAATTCACAACCTTCTCAACCAGTCAATTGAGGGAAAATCTAGTCTGGATGTTTGCTATCTTCATAAATTTCAAGGGAGGAGTTATTAATCTAAAATTGCTCCTATGTCAATGGTTACAATGCAAAAGATGCACAGTATCAACTCCATGTGGGATCTGCATAGCGTGCAAAGCGAAGGGCAAGCAAAGGGAAAAAGTTATTGAAACCAACAACATGTTTTTAACTTCAAAGCTTATTAAAATATATATGCCACAAGGGGACTCCTGGCCACCTTCAAACACTAATGCGGAATGGGAAATGATTGCTTGCACTACTTGGACAATGGAAATCAAGATGGCAGCAACAAGCCAATCCAAGCTACACTATTTTTGGTGCTTTTTGAATGTATTCAATCTGAATAGGGGCATTCACTGCCAAGGTGGAATCAATTTTACAGATTTCTTATGAACATCTTACACATACTACACCATTAAATGCTTTGTTATTAACAACATCTCAATGCTATATCATTTAATGCTATGGCTGTATTGTAGGAATTTTCTCACAAGCTAAATAATACTTACATATGCTATTTTTATCTCTTTTCAAATCAAAGTCTACCTAAATACAAATAAAGATAGCATACACATATATTTAGATATACATGTGCATATATAAATTGTTGTTGCATTATCAAATGAGACACAATGGTTTTGGTATGTATATATCAATATATATTTCTGCTTATATGTGTTTTTTTAAATATCAAATGGGGAATTCAATACATATATATAGACATAATTTGACTTAGATTTCCTACTAGTAAATATTACAAACAGAGAAATTGTAAAAGAGCTATTAGATGACAAATCCTATTCACAAATGAGCTGATGAAAATCCTAGTGGAAACTTCAAACAAATAGTCTATCAGCTAAAAATATAAAGCTGAACATATAAAAGTGCTATTAGAATAACACTTAAAAGCCACAAAACTATTTTTTTCTCCATGCTTATACATATATCTTTTCAACTTTCCAAATCAATTATTTAAACCTAGTTCTTTATCACCATACCTATTTTCTCTAGGCCATGACAACAATTATATGATGCAAAAATCTTTGAAAAATGCATATAGCGCCACAGGCTTAATTGTAAATTTGAGCTACATTGCTTGCCATTAAATATTATAGAGAAATCATTTATGCAACATACCCATGTGAAACGACTTGTAGCAAATAATTGTCATTCGAACACCTCTTATACAATTTCTCTATTTATTTTCAATATTTATTAACAAAGAACATAGCTTGAATCTTGTATCAATATGTTTCATGATATTCTTTTTTTCCTGATCTACTTGAAGCTCCCTGAAACAAACTACCTAGGTCTGTTTATGTAAGGGGTGGAGCTTGGTAATTACGTGGGCTGGCAATGTCTTATATCAATATGTTTCATTATATTCTTTGTTCCTCATTTGTTTCAAATTCCCCACAACAAATTCTTCTTCCTCATATTCTTTTTTCCAGTTACCCACAACAAATTGTTCATTATCTTAGTTTGTCTGTTCTATTCTCCAAATTTTAAACTTCTATTTAATGTGGGTTCTAGAACATCTGTCATTTTCCTGTGATTCTTAAGTGTTTTCCTAATAGCTCTTTTCCAATTTCACTTGTTCTCTTATACCAATATGTTTCATGATATTCCTTTATTCTCAAATTAAAAATATACAGTTTAACAGATAAAAGAGCTATTAGAATAACACTTAAAAGCCACCAAACTATTTTTCCCTCCACACTTATACACATATCTTTTCAGCTTGGTAAAACAATTATTTAAACCCAGTTCTTTATCACGATACCTATTTTCTTTAGGCTATGACAACAATTATATGATGCAACAATCTGTGGAAAATGCATATAGCACCATAGGCTTAATTGTAAGTTCAAGCTACATTGCTTGGCATTAAATACTGTACACAAATCATTTATGCAAAATACCCATGTAAAACAACTCAAGTAGCAAATAATTGTTATTCTAACACCTCATATACAATTTCTCTATTTGTCTTCAATATTTATTAACAAAGAACATAGCTCGAATCTTGTATCAATATGTTTCATGATATTCTTTTTTTCTTGATCTGCTTGAAGCTCCCTGGAATAAACTGCCCAGGTCTGTTTATGTAAGGGTTCAAGCTTGCTAATTATGTGGGATGGCAGTGTGCTATATCAATATGTTTCATTATATTCTTTCTTCCTCATCTTTTTCAACTTCCTCACAACAAACTGTTCTTCATGATATTCTTTTTCTCAGTTCCCCATAGTTGTTTTACAATTTCCCTATTTTGTCTATAATATTTAGTGGGGAATAATGTAGCTCGAATTTTGAATTGGCAAGGCAGTTGTGATTCTTAAGTGTTTTCCTAATAGCTCTTTTCCAATTTAACTTTTTGTCTTGTATAATTAATATGTTTTATGATATTCTTTTTTTCTCAACTATTTGAACCTCCTCATAACAAATTGTTCTTCATGATATTTTTTTTTCTAGTTCCCCATACCAAATTGTTCATTATCATAGTTTGTCTGTTCTATTCTCCATATTTTAAAATTCTATTTAATGTGGGTTTTCTAGTATCTGTCATTTTCTTGTGATTGTTATCTGTTTTCCTAATAGGTCTTTTGCAATTTCCCTTCACCCAAAAAGTTTAGATATGGACATCTATGTATGTGAAATTACTTACAAAAAATATTCAAAGTAAAGAACCCAGTTCAAGTCAAATGCATGTGTAGTTTTGAGTTTGCAGCATATTCCTACTTATCTTAAATTCTATCACTATCTAGACAAGGTGTAACAAAAAATTTATGTAATAGTTGGCCTCTCAATTCAAAATTCAAGCTACATAATTTCCCACTAAATATTATAGAGAAAATAGGAAAATTGTAAAACAACTATTAGAAAAACACTTAAGAATCATACTTAAATCACAGATGATCAAAAACCCGCACCAAACATATTCATACAAGAGAAATTGCACATTAACATAGGAGCAATTGTTTTTTCTCCCTTTGTTTATTGTTTTAGTTATCTTTGTGAATCTTCCATTTATTTTTTGTGGTTATTTGTGTGTATCTTTGGCGTTGCAGCCATTACCATAAGAGCAATTGTAGTTCAATGAGTAGTAGTAACTTGTACAAAATGCCTATAACTTCACACACCCAATCAAAAATTTGAGCTACATTACCTGGCACTAAATATTCTAGACAATAGAGAAATTTTAAAAAAGCTATTACATGACAAATCCTATTCACAGCTCGACTGACAAAAAATATCATCGAAAACTTCAAACAAATAAATTGAATAGATAAAAGATATATTACAAAGAATAACACTTAACACCCACCAAACTAATTTTATTTCCAACATGTTTTTGCTTTCATACTAACCCTCTGCATATATATACATATGCAATCACTCCTATCTTAATCTGCAATTGGCCCCATCTTAATGGGTGTAATGACAAAGATGCACAAAGATAACTAAAAAATAAACGGAGGGCGATAAAATCACTAACCCTAACCATATTTTTTAACCAAAGAAACAAGATTTAACTACAATTGCTCCTATGATAACGGGTATAAGGCCATATATTTATGCGATCACTCCTATGTTAATTTGCAATTGGTCCTATGTTAATGGTTGTAATGAAAAAGACGCACAAAGATAACCAAAACAACAAACGCAGGGTGATAAAATTACTAACCCTAACCATATTTTCTAACCAAAGAAAGGCCAAAGATGCACAGAGATAACAACAAACAATAAACAAGGGATAAAAAAATTACTAACCCTAACCATATTTTTAGATGAAAGAAAGAATATTTAAGTGTACAAAACCATAACGCCAAACACACATGTAAAATGACTTACAGATTCTAGACAACAACAGTTTTAACATAAACAATAAATAAATCATTTATGAGAAATATCCATGTAAAATGACTTACAGATTGCACATAACAACAGTTTTAAAACCCTCCAATCTCCTATAAAATGGAGCCAAAATCGTCAATTTTTACAATAGTCTCCTATCAAACAAACCACAGAACCGAAGCCAATGATTTTTAGAATAGTCTGCTATCAAACCAACACCACAATGGCTCTTTCGAAAATGCAACTTAATCAATATATTTTCTCCCACATTTCAAACTTTAATTTCCCACACTACAACACCCATGTAAAATGACTTACGGATTCCAGAGAACAACAATTTTAACATAAATAATCAATAAATCATTTATGTAAAACACCCATGTAAAATGATTTACAAGATTGCAGAGAACAACAGTTTTAAAACCCTCCAATCTGCTATGAAACCCGACCATAGAAATAGTCTACTATGAAACCAACACTTAATGGTTTTTGACAATACAACTTAAACAAAGTATACTTTCCCACACTGAACACTCAATATTGCATTTACTTCGTTCGCTCGCATTTACTCCGTCTGCCCCCATCGTACAACAACAAAATGAATAAACATTCTCATGAGAAAACACTTATGGTTTAGCTTTTGTGTATCGAGGACACCAACTCCACCACCACCAACCCACGTAATTCCCAAGCTCCACATTGCCAAAAAAAACTTGGTCTAGTCGCCACCAACCAATACATCTCCGGCACCAACAAATCCAATTCATGGCCAGGCTGAAAAAATTACCGGTGGAAACTTCAAACAAAATAGCCTATCAGCTAATAAAGAGTTGCAATAAATAGGTAGCCATTTTTTTTTCTAACTTTATTTAAATTTTTAAAATGCTCATATTGGCATATGCATTTAAAAAAAGGTTGTATATAAATTTTATTAAAAGTATAGACATATATCTAAAAATAAAATGATTTAAAAAGATAGCCCTTTTAACATACCCTTATCTAATCATGGAGGTCTTGGGGCAAGCTATTTCTGGCAGGAAGAAGCTAGAGGAATGATGTGTTGCTCTCCTGCAAACCCATTGCCATGGTGGTGACCTCCTCAATGGAGAGAGTGCACTTGCCACCAAAGGAAACCAACACCACCAAAGCAATAGGTTTCCTGTTGAGCCACTACAAGCAAATATCATCAGCAGGGGGTGGCGTGAGTTTAGGCATAAGAAATCTGATAGGGGGCACAAGTTTCCTAGTGAAGCTCTATAAATACTCCACATACGCCCCTTCCAACTCCATGCACGTGTTGGAAACAATTACCCAACTCTCCCACGTATAGATGTTGTCATGGTCCATAATGCTAATGCCATCGGGCTGCCTATGGTAGAGTAGCAATAGTTTTCATGCTTCAAATAACCCTCGCCCAATAATTGACGAAGGGAATTCTGGTGGTGGAATGGTTAGGTCCTAGGCAGTTGGGTTTTCCAATCCGGTTGTGAGCTGCCCTGCCAAGAAGCTTACGCTGGCCATTCCTAGTATGAGGAATATTATGGTAGGGATGGGAATGGGTAGCTTGGAAACCACATAGGGAGCCCAGTATTGAAAGAAGTCGTGGATCACAAAATCTGGTGATAGTTGGCGCAACAGTGCTTTAAAGGGCTTCTCCATAAGATCCATGGCTTGGATGAGTAAAGGTATAAAAAAATCTCCTTCTTCCTTTCCAACATCTGTTGTGGACTCTACGCCTGCTAGTATCCCTTCCATGGAGGGCATCGACTGCTCCACCAGATCTATTCCCTAAGTGTCTAAAATTTGTGGCTTAATTTGCTTAATATTCAGTGGAGTTGACACAAAGAAAATTTTATGACCATGACTTGCCATACTCTTGGAAAGGTCCACGAAGGGTGTTATGTGACCATAGGAAAGCCATGGGAACATCACCACACAGAGCTCTCTCTACTTTTCCTCCACCATTGTTGATGCATCGATGAAATGTAAGCACACTGCTACCTTCTATGTCCAATGCTTTGTATTGATAGCCTCCACTACATAACTAACTACTCCTTACCTAACAATCCTCACCGCATGCCTCTATCCACTGGCAATAAGTCACAAATAAATATTTCTCAATTTTAATGTTCAAGAGCTCTCTATTTAGAATATGAAAGTGCTTAAGTTGTGAGGAAATTATATTTATGTTGATATTTGAAATAAGTCGCAATGTGTCCACATAGATGATAAATAAAAACATATACAAAGACATGGCAATCATGGTTGTTGGGCGCAAATCATATATATATATATAATTTATTTATAATAATTTAAATTGTTAGCTGATAGACTATTTTGTTTGAAGTTTCCATTGGGATTTTCGTCAACCCAACCGCGAATTGGATTTGTTAGCGAGGGGGGTCTGTCGAGCGGCAGGGAGGCCACCATTTTTTTTTGTGGTGACGTGGTCGTTGGTAGTTACGTGGGTTGGTGGTGGTCGAGAATGGTGTGTTGGATATGGGGAATGTGAATGGAAAATGTTTGTTCGCATGAGGCCCAATGTTCCCTGTCCTTGCACGATGGCGGGACGAAGTAAATACAATATTGAATGTTAGCGTGTGGGAGAGTATACTTTGATGAAGTTGTATTGTCAGAAGAGCCATTGTCGTGTTGGTTTGATAGCAGGCTATTGTTAAATTCATCGCATCTGGACTCCATTTTTAATAGGTTTGAGGGTTTTAAAAATGTTGAGCTACGGATTCAGTAAGTAGGTTTGCATGGGTTTTTGTAAAACTAAATTTATTTTGCATGTCTTTCGTTCTCTACTTATTGTTCGATTTGATAGCAGGTTTGAGGGTTTGAACACTGATGTGTTGTGTAATGTGCGACGAAGTATATTGATTAAGTTGCATTGTCAAAAGAACCATTGTGGTGTTGGGTCGACAATGGACTATTGTAAGATCTGTTGTCTATGGTTCTGTAGTTTGTTTCATAGGGGACAACTGTAAAAATCATCGGGTTTTGCTGCTTTTTGTGCCAGATCGGAGGGTTTTAAAGTTGTCGTTCTCCACAATTTGTAAGTCATTTTAGATGGGTGTTTTGTATAGATTGTTTTTGTTGTCTGGATTTTGTAAGCCGTTTTGCATGGATGTCTGGCATTATCATTTTCTATGGGTGGAGAAATTGCAGTTGAATCTTTTTTTGTTTCTTCACGAAATATGGTTAGGGTTTGTAATTTTTCCTATGCTCATTTATTGTTTGTAGTTATCTTTGTGGATTTTTGGGCTTATACCCATTACCATATGAGCAATAGTAGTTAAATCTAGGTTCTTCCATTAGAATGGTTAGGGTTGGTAATTTTATTGCCCAATTGCAAATTAAGATAGGAGTGATAGTATATATATGGATATATAGAGGGTTTGTTATTTGTTTGAAGTTTCCAATGGGATTTTCGTCAGCTAAGCCTTGAATAGTATTTGTTGTGTAATAGGTGTGTTACAATTTCTCTGTTTCTCTATAATATTGAATTCCAATGAATGTAGCTTAGATTTTGTGCGTAACGTGTGAGGAAGTATATTGATTAAGTTGCATTATCAAAAGAGCCATTGTGCTATTGGTTTCATAGTGGATTATTGTAAAAATGAAATCATTGGCCTCTACTCCGTTTTATGGCAGATTGGAGGGTTTTAAAATTGTGGCACTGTGCAATGTGTAGGTTGTTTTACTTGGGTGTTTTATATAAATGGTTTATTTATTATTTATGTTAAAAATATTTTTCTACATAATCTGTAAGTCATTTTCCATGGATGTCTGTCGTTATGGTTTTGTATGGATGGAGAAATTGCAAATATATAGATATGTAGAGTGTTTGTTATTTGTTTGAAGTTTCAATGGAATTTCCATCAGTCGAGTCATGAATAGGATTTGTTTGTGTTTAACCTCAAAGAAAAAAACATATAACAAGAAGATATTAACAATAAATTAATCATCTATGCAAAACACCCCTGTAGAAAAGAGTATAACCCGCCAAACTTGATTGAAAATTCGAGCTGCATCACTTGACACTAAATATTATAGAGAAATAGAGAAGTTCTAAAAGAGGTATTAGAATAACACTAATGTAGGTTGGAGTCTCAATTAAGTGTGTGTATGCGTATATATATATATATGTGTGTGTGTGTGTGTGTGTGTGTGTACATATATATGTATATACACACACATGTGTATATACATATCTTTTGTCATGAGTTTTGCAGCACACCGATGTTAAAACCCTCGAACCTGCTATTAAAAGGAACAATAAGCAAAGCCAACAAATCTAATTCGCGAATGGGTTATATATATATATATGCATGTGTATAGATATGTATATATGGATAAATATATGTATGTATGTTTTACTAATAGCTCTGTTACAATTCCCCCATTTCTGTATAATACGGAATGGCAGATAATGCAACTCTTTTTATACAGAGACATATAGCAAGAAGACATTAACAATAAATTAATTATTTATGCAAAAAACCCATGTATAAAAGAGTATAACCCCACAAGCTTCATTCTAAAAGAGGTATTAGAATAACACTAATGTAGGTTGGAGTCTCGATTAAGTGTGTGTGTGTGTGTGTGTGTACATATATATATGTATATACACACACACATGTATACACATGTGTATATACATATATTTTGTCATGGGTTTTGTTGCACACCGATGTTAAAACCCTCGAACTTGCTATCAAAAGGAACAATAAGCAGAGCCAGCAAATCCAATTCACAAATGGGTTAATGTATTGTATATATGTATGTATATATATATAAATGCATGTGTATAGATATGTATATATGGATAAATATATGTATGTATGTTTTACTAATAGCTCTGTTACAATTCCCCCATTTCTGTATAATACGGAATGGCAGATAATGCAACTCTTTTTATACAGAGACATATAGCAAGAAGACATTAAAAATAAATTAATTATTTATGGAAAAAACCCATGTATAAAAGAGTATAACCCCACAAGCTTCATTCTAAAAGAGGTATTAGAATAACACTAATGTAGGTTGGAGTCTCAATTAAGTGTGTGTGTGTGTGTGTACATATATATATGTATATACACACACACACATGTATACACATGTGTATATACATATATTTTGTCATGGGTTTTGCTGCACACCGATGTTAAAACCCTCGAACTTGCTATCAAAAGGAACAATAAGCAGAGCCAGCAAATCCAATTCACGAATGGGTTAATGTATTGTATGTATGTATGTATATATATATAAATGCATGTGTATAGATATGTATATATGGATAAATATATGTATGTATGTTTTACTAATAGCTCTGTTACAATTCCCCCATTTCTGTATAATACAGAATGGTAGATAATGCAACTCTTTTTATACAAAGACATATAGCAAGAAGACATTAACAATAAATTAATTATTTATACAAAAAACCCATGTATAAAAGAGTATAACCCCACAAGCTTCATTGAAAATGAAAACTACAACATGTGTATGGCAGGAAAGATGTAGAGAGTATGTATATGTGTCTACATATGTATATATATGTATGTATGTATGTATGCATGCATGCATACATACATACATACATACATACATACATACATACATACATACATACATATGTATATATGTATGTATGTATGTATGTATGCATGCATACATACATGCATACATACATACATACATACATACATACATACATACATACATATATATGTATGTATGTATGTATGTATGTATGTATGTATGTATGTATGTATGTATGTATGTATATGTGTGTGTGTGTATGCTAATGGTTTCATGCAGCCCTAAACCCTGCACATAGATAGCTATATATATGTATGTATGTATGTATGCATGTATATATTTTGCAACACATTAGTGTTAAAACCCTCAAACCTACTATAAAAAGGAACAATAAGCAGAGCCAGAAAATCCAATTCGTGGATGGGTTGATGTATTGTATGTATGTATATATACATGTATGTATGTATGTATATGCATGTGTATAGATATGTATATATGTTTTACTCATAGCTCTGTTACAATTCCCCCATTTCTGTATAATACGGAATGACAGATAATGCAACTCTTTTTATATAGAGACATATAGCAAGAAGACATTAACAATAAATTAATTATATATGCAAAACACCCATGTATAAAAGAGTATAACCCCACAAGTCTCATTGAAAATGAAAACCACAACATGTGTATGGCAGGAAAGGTGCAGAGAGTATATATATGTGTCTACATATGTATATATATGTATGTATGTGTGTGTGTGTGTGTATATATATGTATGTATGTATGTATGTATGTATGTATGTATGTATGTGTGTTTTTTTTTTTTGTGTGTGTGTGTGTTTATATATATATATATATGTGTATATGTATATGTATGTATGTATGTATGCATATCCTAAACCCTACACACAGATAGCTACAATTCCTCCTATGGTAATGGCTGCAATGTCAAATATATACATAGATGATGAAAAGGCTCTTTCAATATTTAGTGTTGTGTATGCACAACTAGGTGAGGTATTCTTATTCTTCTATGGGATAACTATTTTTTTATTCTTTGCATGAGAAGAGTTTATAAGATATGTAAAACCAACTACTTTGAACATAATCTCAACAATTTTGTATATATATATGTATGTATGTATGCATATATATATATATATATATATGTCAATGGTTTCATATAGCCCTAACACACAGACAGCTACAATTCCTCCTATGGTAATGGTTGCAACGCTAAAGATATAAACAAATGATGAAAAGGTTATTTCAATATTCAGTGTTGTGTATGCACAACCAAGTGAGGTATTCTTATTCTTCTATGGGATAACAATTTTTTTATTCTTTGCATGGGAAGAGCTTATAAGATCTATAAAACCAACTTCTTTGAACATAATCTCAACGATTCTCTTTAGTTTCACATAGATTATATGTGTGGTTCTATTTGTAGAAATTAGTAGAATTATGTTCTCCAAAATGCACAAGCTTCATTGAAAATTTGAGCTACATCACCACAATTAGACAAATTGTAAAAGACCTAGAATAATATTGGACAACCACCAAAGTAATTTTACCTTCAATATGTTAATGCTTTCATACAATGCTAAACCCTACACACAGATAACTACAATTTCTCCCATGGTAATGGCTAGAACACCAAAGATACACACATACAATCAAAACAATAGACCAATAGCGTACAAATAACCAACCCTGGCCATATTTTTTGATGGAAGAAGGAAGCTTTAAGTGCAATTTCTACATCCATACAGAATGATAATCTCTTATAAATCTGGAAAATGGGTATACATATAGACAACCAAAACAATAGGCCAACATTTAAGTACAATTGCTCTTAAGGTAATAGGTATGTATATGTTATACATATATGTACACATATACATACATATATACATGAATATGTTGTAAACTTGAGTTGCATTGTTTGGGATTAAATATTATAGAGAAATAGGCAAATTGTAAAAAAACTATAAGGAAAACACTGGAGAATAGCATACATTTGATTCGTGAGTATCATCCTAATAGCTCTAATATTTGTTACATAGGCTGCTTGTCTTGTACCAATATGTTGCATCATACTATTTTCCCTGTTGTCCAGCTTTCACAAAATGTGCATATTTTCTAATAGGCGCTTGCTTAAGATGTGACAGGGTTTATCCCTGTGCATTTTTTGTCTTCTACTTGTTACCATAAGAGGAATTGTAGTTGAACCTTGTTTGTTTGCTCAGTAAATATGCTTAGGGTTAGTATTTTTTATTGCCCTACATTTATTGTTTTGGTTATTTGTTTGCATTTATGTTGTTGGATGCATTAACATAGGACCATTTGTAGATTATGAACATGATGGATATAAAATTAGTTTGGCAATTGGTAAGTGTTATTGTTTCTAATATCTCTTTTATCTGTTTGAACTTTCGAGCAGGTTCCTCATTGGCTTGGCTAGCAAGAGGATTTGTTATGCAGTAGCTCTTTTTCAAATTCTCTATTTGACTGCAAAAATTATTGCCAACTGATGTAGCTTGAATTGCTAATTAAGCATGTGCCATTGTGGGGAGGCTGAGCAGATTACTAGTACTCATTGGGTTTATGAGTTCTATTTAATATTGGTTTCATACCAAACAATGTAGCTTCAAATTTGAATTGACAAACCAAGTTTTACATAGCCTACTTTCCTTCTACGAGAATGTTTGGTGTGGGTTCCAACTCATCTGTAATCTAGCTATGATTTTTAGATTTTCTTTTAATAGTTGTTTTGCAATTTTCCCATTTTGTCTATAATATTTAGTGGGAAATAATGTTGCTTGAATTTTCAATTGAGAAACCAGTAAAGGATTTGTCTGATACCTATTATACAATTATCTATTTGTCGTTGATATTTTCCTATAAAGGATGTAGGTTGAATCTTGTATCAATATGTTTCAAAAAAAAAATTCTGCCTATAAGTTCAAAAAAATCGGCAAGGTTTTTTATACATAAAAAAGATGTAGGGTCCCCAAAATGCAAGTAAGCATCCAAATTGGATTTTCCCTCAGCTGACTGGTTGAGAAGGCTTCAAATTCAACCCTTTTTCTGCCTATACTAATGCCAAACTTCAGAGTAGACAATATGGTATAAGCAACCAAAAAGGTTTGAATTTGCAGCCTTCCCAATTGGTTAATTGAGGGGAAAAACAATTTGGATGTTTCTTGTCTTCATAAATTCAAAGCTCAAGAGTTAGATGGTGATAATAAAATATACTATACACAAGTATTTAGATATAGTCATGTGTATATAGACACATATGGATGCATATATATGCTTATATGTGTGTGTTTGTAAATGTGTTCATAAAGGGGAACTTCAATGCATATATGTACTTAATTATTTCTACACATATATACATGCATATATTCTACATTCAAGCTCCATTATTTTCCATAAATATTATAGAAAGATAGGAAAATTGTAAAAGAACTATTAGGAAAAGACTGAAGCACAACATATGTTTGATTCTTCAGTAATGGTTGTTGTTTCTTTTGTTATTAAGGTAGGAAAATATATTGATTAATTTGCATTGCCAAAAGAGCCATAGCGGTGTTGCTTTAAAATTATAGTATTGTAAGAATCGTCTTCCTTGGCTCTCTTGTCAAACAAAATAGAGGTTTACCAAACTATTGTGCTATGGAATCTGTAAGTCATTATGCATTGGTATTTTGCATGAATATTTTTCCCATAATATTGAATACCAAGCAACGTAGGCCAAATCTGTAATTAAGGCTGTGATGTTATACACATTTTTGGATAGATTATTGCACCATATGATTCTTTCCATAACATAGTAAAATTTACAATCTGCATAAATACATATATATATAGAAAAAATAAAAGCCTGCATGCACACACATATAAGCATCCTGAAAGATAGAGAGATACATATGAGGGTATATGCATTTGCATTTATTATTTTTATTCTTCGTGATGTATCCCCTAGTGTTTGCATACCATTAAAAGTGTATTTATATTCTTCTTGTTGTATCTCGTCTTCTTTAAACAATATTAAAAGTGGAATGGTTATAAATTGATATTTGTAAGTTGTGTACCAATTAGCATTTGGATGCTACAGTACATTGATCTTTTTTTTTTAATTGTGAAATAGAGTTTTCAATTAGTGAACTCAAATTGCAACATTGTGTCACTGCAAATAAGCTTGTAGAACTATGTCTACGAAAGCGGGCTTTGTGGATGGGTTTGTAGAGGCCCCCAATATTATTTTCTTGCCAGCCCCTGTTGGTCTCTCCGCGGAGTTTAGCTCTGAGGGCATGGCCGCACGACCTTAGATCCTGATTCCGTAAGTATGGTTTTGCTTTATCTTGTACTTGTTGCAAATTTGGCGTTATTGTTTCCAATTCTCTTCGCTTCTAGGTGTACATCTACATGGGCCATCTTGACAAATCATATAGATGTGGAAGTAGATATGCATTCCTATTTTCCAACATATAAAAGGATTGCTTTGATGTATATGTATATCTGTATGTATATGTATGTATATATATGTATATGTATATGTGTATGTATATGTATATGTATATGTATGTATATGTGTATATATGTCTATGTATATATACATGTATATGTATGTATATATGTATATATGTATACATATATGTATATGTATGTGTATGTTTGTATATGTATATGTATGTATATGTATGCATGTATGCATATGTATATGTATATGTGTACGTATATGCATGTGTATATGCATATGTGTATGTCTATGGACATGCAAAAACAAATACTACAATATGATAGATTAGATATGAGGACAACAAATTTTGCGCTTTTGCTATGAAATAAATGGCACAATGCCTCTTTTGACAGTGCAACCTACTGAAAGTATAGTTTTTGACACTGCAACAATCAATATTTTATATGTATATATGTATATGTATGTATATGTGTATATATGTCTATGTGTATAAATATGTATATGTATGTATATATGTATATATGTATATGTATATGTATATGTATGTATATGGTTATATATGTACATGTATGTATATGGTTATATATGTACATGTATGTATGTGTATGCATGTATGCATATGTATATGTATATGTGTATGTATATGCATGTGTATGTATATGCATATGTATATGCATATGTGTATGCATATGTATGTCTATGTATATGCAAAAATAAATACTACAATATCATAGATTAGATATGTAGACAACAGATTTTTCCCAATTACTATGAAATTAATGCCAGAATGATTGCTTTAACAATGCATCTTAATCAAAGTATAGTTTGTGAGACTGCAACATTCAATATTGCATTTACTCCGCCCACTCGCATTTACTTTGCTTTGCTTTCCCCCATTGCATAGCAACGGTAGGACGCATTAAGCCTCACACGAGCACAAACTTACTCCCCAACCCTCTTTGTCCCAAGGTTCCCAAGTCCTCTATGTATATTCAACTAGAATTTAATATTTCCTAATGTTCAACCTATGCTATTCCTTTTTTGGTCATTCACATATATTGATTCATATACAGATGGATATACATATATATTTTGTTATATTTTTATGTATAATTGAAACTTTCAATGAATGTATGGGTATATATGTATATTCATATATCCTAATGTACTTGAGCTTGTATGTATACTCGTAGGTTGTACGGGCAGAGTCAAGTTGCACAACCCAATCAATTGTTGAATTTAAAAAGGGTAAAAAAAGGCAACAAAACTATTTCTACTATAGGGAGTATAGAGAGGAAATATCCATGAAGTTTCGCAAAAAATACTTACAGTAAAGGATAGCTACAACAACCACATCTGCACATGAAAAATGGTAACACTGCTCCCTTGCAGCATGAAATTCCAATGGAAAATGCCAACCCTTATATACAATCTTAGAGGAGCTCCCCTATTGTACGAACACAAGAACAATACCTCAAAGAAATAGCGTCAAGCTACTCCCAACCACCAACTATTTAATTAGTTGATGTGATTTGGTGTGTCGTTGCGCAGGACCCACTCTTTCTGGAGCTCTTTCTGGGCCCAGCTAACCGCTATGATCGAACAACTTGGTACACCCACCCTTTTTTTCTCTTTGAGCTATGCAGACACAAAATGGGTTGACCTACAAAATGTTTTCTCTACTGCATCTCATTTAGTGATTGAGCTTTCAAAAAATAGACTAATAGATAGTGTTGTTCAGAATCCACATCTAGCATCTTTATATTTTCATCATAGATTCTCAATTTTCCATGAGGAGGTGATCAAAAATATTTTGCATGCAAAAGATTATTGGTATAGATATGAATGGTAGCATGGTTTTCTATGGATTTCAGAAGCTCCTGACATGGATACTCTTGATTGGTCCAATGACCATCATCTTACCATAGCAAGGAACTTTTTTGATAGATATGTTTCAGCTTGGAATCCACATTGCCCTGCACAAATATTTGCTTAGAATGTATCATTGCTCAGAAGAAAACCTGTGCTTGCATACCACAAGCGAGATCCTGACCAATGATCCAATTATAGATTATGAAGATTTGCTAAACATAGTTCAAAGGCACACAAAATGCTTTGAATATACTTGTTTAAGAAGAAAAGAAGAGCAATTGCAATGTCTGTATAAAGCACCATGGCAGCAGCAGCTTACCTCTACATTGACATCTAATGCTGACTCTAACAAATCCTACAAACTAGCAAGAAATGATGATCGCTTAAATATTCACAACCCAACTATGCTTGCAATTTGGTGTGCCAATGTTGATTTCCAGCCAGTTGTTTCTAGGAAAATTATTTTGAATTATATTTCTAAATATGCAACTAAATCTAAGAAAAAATCAAAAAATTATCTAGATATGTTGAAAAGAGTTACAAATACAAATATAGTTGAGGATAGAGCACTGCTTGCATACCAAAAATTCATGATGAATATTCTTGTGGAACGTGACATCTCTACACAGAAGACATGTCATATGTTACAGAAATTGCCTCTTCTTACTTCAAGTCGACGATACGTTTGGTTGAATGCTTGCAAAAAAAAATGGTTTTGTATAAAAAAAGATGATACTGATGAAGAGTTTCCAACAAACTATATTCATTGCTATATGCAAAGGCCTCTAGAATTAGCTTCTTTATCCCTTATTGACTCGGTTCGCCTATATACACACTCGCAGCAATGCAAAAAGGATAAATGGAAACCAAGGCTGCAGCCTGCAATTGTCCTTGTTTACTCGTTATTCAAGACTACTCATGTTGAAGATACATATATATTTGAGACATTTTGTTAGACTAAACTTATATTATACAAACTTTTCCGGAACATACAAACAGATATAGGTCTTCGAAGAGAACAAATAGTAGAAAATTGGAAACTTTTAAAAACGGTTGGTTATCATCCTTGGCATGTTAATAGAGTTCTAGTTACATCCACAATTGAAGAACAGGATGATAGTGATACTGATAATTTGAACCATCATCCTTCCATGGATGAATATGAATGGGAAGTTTTCTCTCGGCTTGGTGCTACTACTAACTTTAGTATAAATCAGCTTTAGCTATTGGGTAGGTGGGATTTTGATATGAACCATCCATGGAATGCAAACCATGTTCCTGAAGAACTCCATAATATTGCTTTGCAGTTCATCTCATCAACGAAGGCACAACGTGAGCAAGCTATGGTTCAATTCTTGCCTATAGATATGTCAACCCATCAACTTTCACTGAAGCAGCAATTGGCCCTTCAAATAATCCAAACCCATAGTATGCAGCCTTCACCTAAAGCCCCTCTCCACATGATTTTTCAAGGGACAGCTGGCACTGGAAAATCCTTCCTCATAAATTTTATTTAAAAACAAATGAACACCTCTTTTGCTAGACCCAATAGTTGCTTGCTCACATTGGCTCCTACAGGTGTCGTTGTGTACAACATATGTTCCTCTACAATCCATACAACACTTTGGATTCCCATAAATGATATGAGTCCTTTGTAAGGGCATCAATTGACATTATTCCAAGAAAAATTTAAGTATATTGAGTACATATTGATTGATGAAATGAGTTTTTTAGGCCCAAAATTGCTATTGAAAATAGATAGCCGATTACACCAAGCATTCCCAGATAAGCAGACAAAGCCATTTGGCGGTGTTTCTATGATCCTTGTTGGTGATCTTGCTCAGTTGCCACCTGTCATGGATACACCTATTTATGCTTCATCCTCATTGGTTGTAGCTTTGTGGCACACTTTCACGGTATCAATAACTCTAGACACTATCTTTCACCAAAAAGGAGATAGCCAAATGTTGAGGCTCTCCACAATGATTGGGAAGAGCTTATGAAACAAACAAATAAAATGCTCTCAGCCATAGAAAGAAAACAATTTGATGTTGCTACACATTTTTTTGTGACAAATGACTTGGTCGCATTCCACAACAACAAAATGATCAAACAATTAAATCTACCAATAGCCATTAGCATTGCTCGGATGGATCAACAACAGGCATCTGATCATGGAGATGATGACCAACTTCTCCCATAATTGATACTTTGTGTTGGTGAGAAGGTGATGCTAACAACGAATTTGTGGATTCAAGTTGGTCTCATCAATGGATCCCTTGGTGTTGTTATGGCTATTGTGTGCAATCCAGATTCTAAACTGTCAAACCCACCTGACTATGTTGTTGTTCGCTTCCAAAATTACATTGGCCCACCATGGGACCCAAAACATTCAAGAGGCATCCCCATCCTAGCTATAAGTTGGGGGAGTTGAACACAAATTCCACTCACTATGGCATGGGGAATCACAATACATAAAGCATAGGGCTTAACATTGGATAGAGAAACAATAAACATAGGTACCAAAGAGAGGCAAGGGTTGAAATTTATAACTATTTCACATGTAAAATCAATTGAAAGACTTCATATTGATCTGCCTTTATCATTTGAGAGATACTCTAGGCTTGGCACCAACAAGTACACGAATCGTCACCATAGTGAAGAAACATGCCTCGAGCAATTGTAGGCCTTGCCAAGTGTTTTTGGTTCCAGCCGATAGGCCAAAAAATAAAAAAGGCTCCAGAATAATTATTCTTGCATCTACCTCAGCTTGTGTGCCATCGCCTCTTCAAAAAATTTCTAAGTTGTATCTTTAAAAACCATACCAAGTAATAATTTGCGTAAAATGGGTATAGTGCCAAAGATGCACAAAGATACCATGCACAAATAACTAGACGCTACAACTTGTACAGGCTAATTCCATGTTTTGATGATTCTATTCCATTAAACTGTCGACTTCTTCGTCTAAGATTTTGCTGTGCGATGCTTTTACTATATGGCATTCGAACCAATACAATATTTTGTATATTCCATTTTCCCATCTTTGTTTAATTGTTTTAAAATTCCATGAAGTCAACTATTTATTGGAATACCTACAATTCTCTTACAACTAATTTTAACATACAATGGTGTAAACATACAATTACAGTTGTTACACATTAATAGATATGCAAATACAAACAACTCTGGTTGTCTAATATGCACAAAGATTGGAACCAACAATAAGTAGAAAACAAAATTTCTATAAGTAAATAACATCTTTGCAACATTCCAATATATTAACCTTTATATGCACATGTTGTAGATGCATTCTCAAAAAGAATTGTCTTCCATTTGATTAATAAGTTTGAAATCCTCCAACGATGTTGTGTTTTCTATTCTAATAGCCTCTATACGTTGACTTCTCACATACCTCCTCTATGATTTCCTTCCAAAAATTTAAATGTCTTCCTGTTATCTTTTGTATTAGCTTTATTTGATTCAAATTGCTACAAATGTTTTCCTACAAAATTATTTTCTCGTTGTTTCCCTGTTTCGCTATTCCTATATATTACATTCATAAATATATAGTGTTGTGTACATTGATTTTATTTTCTATGATACATGATAAAATTCCATTTTTATTTGTCCTGGCTTGCTCGAGCATGTCCACAATGACCATGGAGTTTATTGCCTTCGTGGTTTCCTCATCGTGCCCCGCTCAACAAACACAAAATGGTAGGTGTTTGCTCATATGCTAATTGATAATATTCATTGTTCTAATATAATGATATCAACTGTTTTGGTTGCCTTGTGAATTGAAAAAATCTGGTGTTTTTTTCATAGAAGACTTGTCAAAGAAACTGATATGCACCTCCCTTCTGTGTCGGTTTGGAGAGCTTCACAGCTTCCCCTGGCCGCAGCCTGCGACACCTTTGCTACTGTTCTTGTGGCGGGCCATTCTTTGTAGTTCTATGATATTGCGCTCAATACAAAGATAGATCAACAAGAAAATATGTAGCCCATGTATTCAACAATTGGTGCTAGAAAGATACCCACAGCTCTAATTGTAAACAAGGTTTGTTTTACATATTTATATTTTCATGTTTTATACAATCAATTTTCCCCTCCCTCCATGACTACATACCTGTAGACATCCAAATTTGGACATTTAATTTATCCAAATTTATCACTTTTCATCTAAAACATCCTCTTATCTGAGTTAATTAAGTAATATTACTATTATTTAATTAATATCCTTAATTCTGCCAAATCCCTAAGGTATTTAATTAATAATTAAATACCTTACCCTCCTTAATCCCCTTTTCATCAAATGAATTAAATAAATATTATATTTATTTAATTCCTCACATGTCATTTTCATCTAATCCTAATCCATCTCATAATCTTCATTAGGGATGTGCACATGCCTAATCCTTGATTAGGATGTGTCACATCCTCCAACTTTTGCAAATTGGCTTCTAATCCTCATTTATCTTCTAATTACTGATTAATTAATCTTAATCAGTACTTTGGTCAACTCTTCCCATCCCCCAAGGAATTTTTAATTCCTTTTTATTCACCCTAGGCTCCTCTCTTCCCCATGTGAATTTTTAATTCCTTTTTATTCACCCTAGGCCATATCTTCTAGAACCTTTGACTTGTCACATCAAGTCACATGTGACAAACTCCCACCTTGTGGGAACATTGTCTTATCCACCATATTCTTCCAATCATTGTGAATTTTTAATTCACTTTTATTCACCCAAGATTCTTCCCATCTCCCAATGTACTTGGAAGGTACTTGTCCTTCCTCCACCTCATGTACCTCTTTGACACCTCACCTCCATCTCATATCCCCTTGGCCACTTCACCCTCCACATGTCAAGATGTGAGGGCTTGTGGGTTCTCAACCCACCATAGCCCTTCATCTTGACCTTGTTGGATCAATCTCGACCATTAAATTCTCTAGATAATTCAAAATCCTCTATAAATACCCCCTCCTCAAGGGCATCTAGAACACTTAGTCATTTTGCAACTACATGCTGTCATTTTATGCACTCATCTAGCTTTCAATTACATTCACTTGCATTCATATCCAAGCACATAGTAAAATCTTCCATTTTAGCCACATCAAGAGCCATCAAGGAGCACACATATCATTCCAAGCAAGGGCCAATCAAAGAGACATCAATAGCAAGGAAAGTAAAACCATTTGTGTCTTGTGTTATATATTATCTTTATTGTTTTGTCACTCTCTTTTGGCTAATCTTGAGGTGTCCTTGGTCTTTTATCATTCGTATTTTGAGTTATTTTATGCTCTAGAATAGGATAAATTCCAAGGTATACATTTCTGGCACGCCCGGTGGGACCCACAAACAGGTTTCCATACTTTACATTTGCTGTTGTTGAAGTTTTTGCAGGAACACGTCACAGAAGGGCGACTACGCCCCTATTTTTACTGCAGAAAGGTGACTACGCCCCTGTTTTTACTGTAGAAGGGCGTGTGCGCCCACGTTGACTGAAACTTCACTTTTTTAATAACACTTTTCTGCAGAAGTGCGTGTGCGCCCACCTGGGCTGAAATTTCACTTTTTTACTAACACTTTTCTGCAGAAGGGCGTGTGCGCCCACTTGGGCTGAAACTTCACTTTTTTACTAACACTTTTCTGCAGAAGGGCGTGTGTGCCCACTTGGGCTGAAACATCACTTTTTTGCTAACATTTTACTGCAGAAGGGCGTGTGCGCCCTCTTGGGCTGAAAATCACTTTTTTGCTAACACTTTTCTGCAGAAGGGCATGTGCGCCCTCTTGGGCTAAAAATCACTTTTTTGCTAACATTTTACTGCAGAAGGGCATGTGCGCCCTCTTGGGCTGAAAATCACTTTTTTGCTAACATTTTACTGCAGAAAGGCGTGGTGCCCTCTTGGGCTGAAAATCACTTTTGTTAACATTTTATCAGAAGGAGTGTGCTCACTTGCCTGACAACTTGTCTTTTTTGCTCACCTTTCTCGCAGAAGGAGTGCCCACCTATCACTGAAACTTGTATTTTTGCTAACACTTTTCATACAGGTGCCCACCTTACCAAACTTTGTTCCTTTTGCTAACACTTTTTTGCATGGGCATGTGCCCCCACCTTGGCCGAAACCTTTTTTGCCACTCGCATATGCGTGTCACCTAGGTCAAACTTGTCTTTTTGCTCTTATTTTCTACAAAGATTTACCACTTTTGTTGGAATTCTTTTTTTGTACTAACACTTTTTGCTATGCAATTGTGCCCTCTGTTCACCGCATTGCGCCCGTAATCCATGCTCTCCTTCATCGCGGCGTAATTGCGCCTCCTCGGCTAATTTTAAAAGTGCAACTGCACCCTCTCATTTTTCAGAAGGGCTTACTACTTTGATTAAATTTTGTGTACTAACATTTTCTACGTATGCAATTGCCTGATGTAATTGTTCTATTCACCGCAGGCGTCGCTACAACACTCTCTCATTTCAGTATGCATTTCACGCCTTTGGTTAAATTTTGTACTAACACTTTTCTCGGTATGCAATTGCCCTGCTCATCGTAGAAGTGTATTTCCTCGCTCACTACGTATGCAATATGCCTCCTGCCCGGTATGCAATTGTGCCCTCCTATTCACTACGTAAGTGCAATTGCGCCCTCTCATTTTCTGCAGAAGGGCGACTACGCCCCTTGGTTAAATTTTTTGTATTAACACTTTTCTGCAGAAGTGCAATTGCGCCCTCCTATTCACTGTAAAAGTGCAATTGTGCCCTCCTGTTCACTGTAGAAGTGCAATTGTGCCCTCTTGGTCACTGCAGAAGTGCAATTGCGCCCTCCTATTCACTGTAAAAGTGTAATTGTGCCCTCTTGTTCACTGCAGAAGTGTAATTGTACCCTCCTGTTCACTGCAGAAGTGTAATTGTGCCCTCCTATTCACTGCAGAAGTGCAATTGTGCCCTCTTGTCACCGCAAAGCAACACATTTTGGAAGGTAAAACTGTCATTTTAACTTCATTTTTTGTTGTTTTCAGGTATTACCCCCTAACACTGTTTCTTGCAAGGATATTGGTGTTTTTGCTAACTTTTTACAGCATATTCTCATGAAATTGATGAAGAAAGCGGGATCAAACAACTAACAGTTGCTTGCAGGGCTATCCGTTTGCTTAGATTTTTAAAACTATCCTTGTTGTTTGCATTAATCTAAGAACATAGTTTAATTAGTGGGAGTAATATTCATTACTTGCTGTTGTGCTTGTTTTTTTGTGTTACTCAAAGGGAGCATTAGCTTGTTTTCGCTTTCCCCTTGCACTTCGTGTGAGCCTGGGGAGTAGTTGGAAACGGTTAGTACTTTCTTTATAGTGGGACCTGCTTGGGGATTTCATCACCCCAAGGGATGATTCCAACCACGCGTACCGGCGGGGTATACAAAGGAGGGAGAGTGAAAGTTGTACCCCAATCCAGTCACGTCGTAATTGGTGGAGCGTCGAAGCTAGGGTGATACCTAGATAGATGTGAAGAGTTTGTCTGAGCCCTTCAGTATCTCACTGGGGTTCCCGACTCACGCTTGTGATGGGCTGGTGTTCACGGTTGTGCCTCACGTACCGAGAGTATATCGAGGACTCCCTAGATACCTTGTGCATCCTAGATTAAGACCACTTTGGCCATACCCTTAACACTAATCATAGGGTTGTATTTGCTTGAGAGTGTTTTCTTGTGAGAAACCAGTGAACTTTTGACGATTTGGCCTTATCATTGTCATTTTAAAGTCCTTGTCATAGTCATTTGCATCAAACTAAGCCTCTGTTTTACCGCAGAAAGGCGATTATGCCCTTGTTTTACCGCAGAAAGGCGATTACGCCCCTATTTTACCGCAGAAAGGCGATTACGCCCCTATTTTACCGTGAGCGATTACGCAACTGTTTTTATTGTAGTAAGGCGATTACGCCCCTGGTTTGCTGCAGAGGGGCGAATTTTCCCTCCTAAACAGCCGAAATCACCCCATTTGCATCCATTTAGCCTCTAAACCCCCATTTAACCATTCCCAACCATTACCTCATCATCCCAAGCCTTCGTTTTGTCACTCTAAACCTCTAAAAACCTCCATTTGACCATTTTAAACCTCCATCTCATCATTCCAAACTTTCGTTAACCATTCTAAATCCCCATTCATTCTCCACAATTATCTTCAATCCACCCGTTCATTTTAATTTCTCCCTAATCCATTCAAAAGTCCATACCCTCACCTAACAAATACCATAATTTTACCATTTACATCACCAAGCACCACTCATAATCAGCGCAGAAAGGCAGAAGTGCCCTCTGTTTTGCTGCAGAAAGGCGGAAGCGCCCCTGTTTTGCTGCAAAAGGTGGAAGCACCCCTATTTTTGCTGTAAAAAGGCGGAAGCGCCCCTGTTTTGCTGCAGAAAGGCGGAAGCGCCCCTGTTTTGCTACAGAAAGGTAGAAGCACCCCTGATTTACTGCAGAAAGCTGACTACGCCCCTTTAACTTCCCGAGGCCATCATTTACAAACCGTGCATCGAATCGACTTCATCCAAAAACCAAAGTTGCTTAGTTTTTCAAGCTCTATCTAGTGGTACCTTCCATTTCCTCCTATCAAGAATTTGACCATCCTGGGGCGGCCACGCCCCGCATCGTGGGGTGGATATGCCCCTAACTTCCCAGGGATGTCATTTACAAACTGTGCATCGGATCGACTTCATCCAAAAACAAAAGTTGCTTAGTTTTTCAAGATCTATCTAGTGGTACCTTCCATTTCCTCCTATCAAGAATTTTACCATCTTGGGGCGGCCACGCCCCGCATCGCGGGGTGGATACGCCCCTAACTTCCCGGGGCTGTCATTTACAAACCGTGCATCGGATCAACTTCATTCAAAAACCAAAATTGTTTATTTTTTTGAGCTATATCTAGTGGTACATTTTGTTTCTCCCTATCTAATCAAACCAATCCATTCCTCTAATCGAATTCATCCAATCATTCAATCAATCCAAGCACACCAATCCTATTAGGTTCATCCAATCACAACTATACAATCAACATCATCCAATCATCTAATCCTATCCAATCAAACCAATCTAGTCCTTTAATCAAATTCATCCAATCATCTACCTAATCCAACCATTCGTCTACTCAATCCAATCAATCATTTCCCCCATCCAAATCCCTTGAACTTCATCTCAGGTTATTATCCAAATTGACCTAAGTGTCATCGATTGATCCAATCCAATCACATCACCTTCGACCTAATCAATCTGCTTCCATCTCGAAGCAGATTCGGTGTCGATCTTCCAAATCAATCCCATCACATCAGCCAATCATCCTAATCTGAGCTTCAATCCAATCCAAGTCTAAGCTTAATCTAAATCCCGATTTGAGCTTTAGTCCACTTCCATCCCAAATCGTTGACCCATCCTCTTTATCCTTTCACCATCATGAATCCTTATCCTCCATCAATAGTGGTCAAGGGAAACCCTAATGACATTGACAACGATAACGAAAGTCTTGTCGATCAAGAGGAATATGACATAGATTCCCTTGACACTATCATTGCTAGTAAGCTTTGTCCACCCACTTTCCAAAATCCAATCAACACCCTCGAAGTTATCTTGCTATGTCTTCATCTATGTCTAACCATGCTCCTTATGCTACCTATGATAAGGGATACCCATCATATCCATCATATCCTCCATCTACATTGTCCTCTTATCCAACACTCGCATCCTCTTATCCTAGTCTACCATCTCAATACTCCTATCCTAACTTCCATCCATCCTCCTATCTTAAACTCTTCATCCCAAGATATACCCACTTACATCTCTAATCTTCCATGCCGCTCTACTCACTCTAATCCTACATTCGTATCTTCCTATCTTAATCCTACATCCACCCCTTTTTACCTTAATCCTACATCCACATATCCTCATCCTAATCCACCATCCCAATACCCTTATTATAATTCATCCTCCACATCCTCTTGTTCCACTACACCACCTATATCCTCTTGTCCCAATCCACAATCCATGTCCCCCTATCTTAATTCACCACTCCAATATCCTTACCTTAACCCTCCATCCAATCCTAGTCCTCCATCTACTCCTAGTCCTCCATCCAATCCCATTCATACATCTACTCCTAGTCCCTCCATCCAATCCTAATCCCCCATCTATCATAGTCCCACATCTATCCCATTCCTCCATCTAACCCTAGTCCACCAATCCATAATCCCTCATCCATTTCTACTCAATTCTAGCTATTAACCATATGCAAGTCTCTATTTTAGAAGTTCTCCAAGGACTTATAACAAAGGAAACATCCCCACTCCACTACTGCAGTCATGGAACCATGCCATCCCAACTCCATCATCCATGGTCTAGTGACGGTGACCCTTCTCCACTCAACACCCACCCATTTTGTCCATCACATCCCATGAACCACTGTTCCCCATGTCCTACCATCACATCCCTCCTAATCCACCAGGCCCCCATCTCCCACCACACATCCTTCAAACCACCCCCATCTCCCACCACACCTCCTCCTAATCCCCAAGCCCCCATCTCCTACCATCACATCCTTAAACTACTGAATCCATTGAACATCCACCCTCCTACCTCCAAGAGTCATCAACCCATCGATGATTTCTTAAATCCATTCTCCTGAAGGATCGTGATCGAATCTCCATCCTTCCATCTCCCCAACTTGAAGAGTCTCTCCAACACTCTCACATCCTTCCATCCACACAAGATGCATCATGCCAAAAGTCTAATCCAAAGCATGCCAACATATCCCCTTCTCTAGATCAAGATCTTACCATCTCATCTAGTCCACCTCAAGATCACAGTCCCCCATCCGTTCCATCCCATGATCCCCTTGTCATTCAATCTTCCACCACTCCATCTCCATCTCCATTACATGATCCCACTACCACAAATCCAAATCCTATCATATCCCCTAATCCCTCTCCTGATATCACCCATCCACATGCTGCTATCCCTTCATCTCCCTCTCATGGTCCCCCATCATCGCCTAAAACTGCTATACCTACAACACTTGCATATCCCCTTGGTACTCTCACATTCTTCCATGGTGGCCTCCTCGTAGAAGAAAAGCATAGTGTATTTACCGCCCATCATCCTCCACCTAATAATGGATTCGCATCATGTTTTATGAATAACACAAATCCTATCATGGATCGCATGCTCAAGAAAATGAACTATCAAGGAAAAGGTCTAGGCCTTCATGAGCAAGGTATTTTAGAGCCCATCCAAGTCAAAGAACAAGTCTGCATGCAAGGTCTTGGACCTACTTCCCAAGCCTCACAATCTAAAGATGTTGGTACAACTCCCTCTAGATAAAGTGTCCTCAACGAGCCTTTTTCCAAACGAAATGTCGGCTCTTCTCCCATTGCCCCACTAGATCATATGTTGCCATCCTCCTCCTCTATCAGACGCTTCTCAAAACCACCGGCCCATATCCCTCCTCTTCTATCCTCGGGCTTCCATCCATTTTGGGGTCCTTACATCCTCCATCCACTATATCCCATCCTTTTCATCCACTCCATCCATCTTGGGTCCATATATCCCAAGATCACCTCCTATCTCATCCTTTCATCCATTCATCACCTATCCATCTCTCATCCATCATAAACATCATCCCTCTCAAGATGTCCCCTAATCAGATCAGCAGCACACACCAAGTATTAACCGGCCTACACATAATCCCCATACTCCTACCTTCGTCGCTCCACATCATCCATCTCCTCACACCCATCCCATTGCTACTAAAAGCACTTTGGTTGTTAAAGAAAATATGCATAAATTCAAACATCCACATGAATCTAAGGCTCCTCATGTCCCCTCCAAAAGACATGGTGAAGAGAAGAAAAATTTAAATCTAAATCAAATCCATAGGCCACAAAGGCCCACCAAAGCAAAGATCAAAACCATGTGGATCCCAAAGAAAAAAGATGCAATGCCATCACATGAAAAATCTATAAGAACATCCAAAGTTGCTAATCCAAAAGCTAGTCATACACCCCTTTCTCCTAAATCTGTTTTGGGTCCTTATGTTCCAAATTTCACCACCCCATCTCCTCCATTATCCACACATTCTACATCCCTTATTCCTCTTATCTTTTCACATCCACCACCACATGTGCCAATGTTGGTCCTAAACACATATCCCCATCACATATCCCCCCCATCATTCCATCCATACCCTTTGCAGCATCCCATCCATTATCCCATCCCTCTAATTCATCCTCTTGCATAATCCACTTATCCTAATAAGGTTGTACCAACATCCAATAGTCGGTTCGAACATGGGCTCTTACTACCTCATATAGAACTTGATGCTTGAGTCCTTCATCCATATCCTTATCATGTATAGAACTTGATGCTTGAGTCCTTCATCCATATCCTTATCATGTATTTAACTTGATGCTTGAGTCCTTCATCCATATCCATATCCTTATCCATTTTCATCCCCCTACTATCCAAAGACCCGAAAAATCGAAAAAACATCAAACAAAATAAATAGTAAAGAGAAATAATTCATCCAATGGTGAAAACTTGGCAAAAAAGCGCCTTGGATAAGTACCATGATGAAAACCTGGCAAACAGGCGTCATGCGTAAATCCCCATCTACACTTGGGGGCAACTTCCTGATATGCATTCCCACTATGCTTTCTGCTATGCTTCCTGCTATGCACCCATCTTCCTGCACCCGTCCTCTTCATAAAACCCCTCCATCCCACCTATCTTCCGCATCCTACCATCATATCTCATTTATCTCCCATCCCTCCATCCTTCTTGTGATCTTGATCAAAATAGGGGCACCTATCTATGCATGCTTTGGACACCTATTGGTATACATTCCCTTCATCCATGTTCTATCATATTCCTTAGCCACCCATCCTATCCTCATCTAGTTATCTCCTTTATCTTCCTATCCACTTGTCTTTTATCCCTCATGCCTCCCTCATATATGATATATCTAGAATGGGGGCATTCAGTTTCCTTTGTGATATAACTTTGGAGACATCACACTCCATCCTGTAGCATCCCTTTCATCTCCCAATCCTTATATTCCTATCCAACCAAACAATCCCTCCCATCCTTCATCCATTCTTTCATCTTTATCTTCATCCCATCTCACAATCCCTTGTCATCGGTATTTGGCTATAGGCCTCCTTCCATGCAACCCAATGCCCTTTATCTCATCGCCCTCACTTTTGCTTCTCTTACACATCTTTTCAATCTCTTATCTTTTCTCTGTGTCCATCGCCTTGTCCCTCTTTTCGCTTTTCGTCAAGTAGTTGGCTCGGGCCTTGGGGCGTGGTCCGCCTCTTCCCTCCCCAGTGGTGGCAAGCCTGGCTTCCTCCTGGCGCAGGTCCGGGCCCCGGGGAGTGAAAAGCCACATGCCTCCGCCCCGGCGTGGAGAGCCCCGGCTCTGGTGTTCCGCTTCTCCTGGGCGCAGGTGACCCTTTCTCGGCTGCCTCTCGGCCTCCCCACTCCAAGGCAGGCGCTTCTCCCTCCCATGCTCACTGCTGCACGCCTGCTTCTGCTGCCTCAGAGACTCTCCCATGCCCTGCCCTGGGCGCATACACCCCACTATGGCGCCCCCTATCCCTGCCAAAAATTCACATTTTTACTGTCTTTTTCGGAAAACCAATCCCGACCCATTTTCTAATTTTCCCCTGCCAACCAAACCCATGTGTTGAAATTTTCAAAGTTGATTTTTAATTTTTACACCGAAACTTCCGGAGGCCATAACTTTTGACTCGGATGTCTGTTTGAGCTGAAATTTGACGGGTGGCTGCGTTATGAGATAATGAGTGGATTACCAACGATTTCTTTAAAAGCCGTTGGAACCCATTTTGGCACATTTTCGGGGCCTCAAACTTTTATCTTGACCCTCAAAATCCCAATTTAGTGTTTTTTTCTAGCATTTTGAAAAATTATTTTTGCTCATAACTCGAAATGCATATCTTGAATATGGAATGTTAGTTGGCAATTCATCCTATCTCACCAATGGGTATTTCTTGGAAAAAAATGGGACTCTCCAACATACGACCATGAAGTTTCCTAAAATGGCAAAATTTGACAATTTTTAAAAATTGCCAAATCGGGAAAAATTTGATTGTCAACACCTTATGCCCTTTAAACCCTGGACTTCGGTGTAGAATCCATCCAATCACATCCCCAAATCATTCTCATCTTCACTCCAACCCGGCTATGAGCTTTCATCTAATCCCAATATGAGCTTAATTGAAACCCTAATCTGGGGTTTAATCCATCTGTAGTCAAGATCTTTGGTTATCGAATAAAGTCTTAAGATCCCTCCCTCCATCTTCTTCCACTCTGTCCTATTCATCCATTCTAATAAATCCATTCACCCTCCTATCATCTCAAAACTTCATCAAACCTCCTATCATCTCAAACATTCATCACACCTCCTTCTATCATTTCAAACTCTCATTCAATAATCTTGATCAATCGTTTACTCATTCTGAGTAGTCTTCCATCTTTTCCCACCCTTCACCTTCTCGTTCCATGAACCAGTCATTTATCCCTTTGGTCACCTTTTCCTCACCTAAATCCTTATCCCTCTATCCAATCCACCCGAACAATCCTTTTCCTCCCCCCATCCTCTACCCTCATCCCATCTCATAATCCCTTATCATTGGTATCTAGCTATCAGCCTTTCCCCATGCAATCCAATGTCATCTATCTTATCATCATCACTTCTGCCTCTTTTGCACATCTTTTCCATCTCCTATCCTTTCTCATCCTTCATCATCTCATCATTCATTTATCCATCCTATCATCCTCCCAATTCCTCATTTGATGACTTGGATAACTATCCCATCCCTGAGCTTCGTGATCGCCATCATCCTCTAATCCAATCCAACTGGTCTATCTTGTCCCATCGTGTCGGTCCAATCATTTTATCCCCTTATCTAGGGTTATCTCATCATCTTTCATCCATCACTTGTCTTTGACCTTCTGTCGAACTACGTTGCCCCTGTGCTTTCACGTAGGCAAGGTCGATCATTTGATCCGCCCCTGGGGTTCCATCATCGATCTTCATTGTCCACTTTGTCCCTTTATCGCCTATCATCAATCTTTCTACTTTGTCCATCTGATCCTTTATCATCTATCATCAATCTTCATATCTTGTTCCTATTTGTCTATCCCGTTTGTACCATCCATCAAGGTCTCCATCTTGGTCTTTCGTCAGCCTTTTATCGAACTACGAGGGCTCTACGCTTCCACGTCAGCACGGCTAATCTTTGATCGGCCCCTGAGCCCCTAGGTTGCTAGTATGTGTTGGTCTCCTATCTTGTGTCATGTCTCTCGTGTCGCGTCGTCAAGCTATGCCCTTAGCTAGTTGGTTCTTAACAAATGAAACCCACTTGTATCAACAAATCCAATCAGTTTTGAATATCCTACGTCATATCAATTTTTTAGCTTAGTATCCATCATCGGTCTCAACAAGATGCATCCTTCCTAACAGACCTCATCAATCCCATCCATCCCCTTGATCCTATGGCAAAGGACATTTGAAATTGATTGCGATCTTTTGATGCTTTTGGCTGTTGTTTATCATTTGAGCTCCCTATCATCACTTGTCAAGGCCGCCATGATCCATCATATTATGGCATGTTTTGATTGGTCCACATAGGGGCATATCTTGATCTTTTGTTTGATTGTGTCTTCTTGGTTGTCCCATGTAGTACCCACCAAGATCCCCGAGGTCTTGTGTTATGCTGGGGCATCCTTTTGTGCTTGTGGTTATCTCAATACCTGGCCCAACCAAGGTCTTTGTGACTTTGGGGTGTTGGGATAGCCTTCTTGTCTGTTGTGTTTATTTTATGCATTAGACACTATTACACCTTGGTTCCACATACCCTGGCACTTAGTGTCTTATGCTATAGCAAAAATCAGTGCTCCAAAGATGGCAAATTGCATTAGGATTGCATTTCATTCTCCATTCCATCATTTTTCATATATCCCCCATCCTCTTATATATCACAATCCCCCCATCCATTCATCCTTCATCCTTATCTCACATCTCTATCCAACCACCATCCATTCCATTTCGCCCGAATCATCTAATCATATCCTTGGTCTTGTTCACAGTCTTGCTACCAGCCTTGACCCATCATCATCATCATCCATTAGTATCCTTCCCTATCCCTTCGGTGTTGTTTGGGATGTATCCTTCCCTCGTCAACAACACTTTCATCATCATCATCGGGAGGCATTCTTCCCTATCCTTTAGTCGTGTTTTGGGATGTATCCTTCCCTCATCAATACCACTCAGTGGGATGTATCCTTCCCTATCCTCGTGTTGTCTCGAGATCCTTCATTCCCTCATTGACAACACTCCATCTATCATCAACCTATTTTGGCTTGTACCTTGACTGGGGCAACATCACCTTTTGTCCTAAAATCCATTTGTGCTTCATCCATCTCCATATCACTTACTCTCTTACCCATCACCTTGCATCATCTTCCTCATCTCCCTTGGCATCACATCATCTATTTCGAGAGCACACACGTGTTCTTTTCAACCCGCATGTCCTCTCGAGGGGGAATCCTCAATCCCTACTCTTCATCTTGACCCCCATCATCTTTCTTCCTAGTCATTCTGTTGATGACTGGGGCTTCTTTTCCAATCTAACCATCTCCTTTTGAGCTCTATATTTTAATATTCTTTGAGATGATGCTACTTCGTAACACCATCTCAAAGAGGGGCAAAATGTAGACATCCAAATTTGGACATTTAATTTATCCAAATTTATCACTTTTCATCTAAAACATCCTCTTATCTGAGTTAATTAAGTAATATTACTATTATTTAATTAATATCCTTAATTCTACCAAATCCCTAAGGTATTTAATTAATAATTAAATACCTTACCCTCCTTAATCCTCTTTTCATCAAATGAATTAAATAAATATTACATTTATTTAATTCCTCACATGTCATTTTCATCTAATCCTAATCCATCTCCTAATCTCTTCATTAGGGATGTGCACATGCCTAATCCTTGATTAGGATGTGTCACATCCTCCAACTTTTGCAAATTGGCTTCTAATCCTCATTTATCTTCTAATTACTGATTAATTAATCTTAATCAGTACTTTGGTCAACTCTTCCCATCCCCCAAGAAATTTTTAATTCCTTTTTATTCACCCTAGGCTCCTCTCTTCCCCATGTGAATTTTTAATTCCTTTTTATTCACCCTAGGCCATATCTTCTAGAACCTTTGACTTGTCACATCAAGTCACATGTGAAAAACTCCCACCTTGTGGGAACATTGTCTTATCCACCATATTCTTCCAATCATTGTGAATTTTTAATTCACTTTTATTCACCCAAGATTCTTCCCATCTCCCAATGTACTTGGAAGGTACTTGTCCTTCCTCCACCTCATGTACCTCTTTGACACCTCACCTCCATCTCATATCCCCTTGGCCACTTCACCCTCCACATGTCAAGATGTGAGGGCTTGTGGGTTCTCAACCCACCATAGCCCTTCATCTTGACCTTGTTGGATCAATCTCGACCATTGAATTCTCTAGAGAATTCAAAATCCTCTATAAATACCCCCTCCTCAAGGGCATTTAGAACACTTAGTCATTTTGCAACTACATGCTATCATTTTGTGCACTCATCTAGCCTTCAATTACATTCACTTGCATTCATATACAAGCACATAGTAAAATCTTTCATTTTAGCCACATCAAGAGCCATCAAGGAGCACACATATCATTCCAAGCAAGGGCCAATCAAAGAGACATCAACAGCAAGGAAGGTAAAACCATTTGTGTCTTGTGTTATCAATTTTCCTTATTGTTTTGTCACTCTCTTTTGGATAATTTTGAGGTGTCCTTGGTCTTTTATCATTCATATTTTGAGTTATTTTATGCTCTAGAATAGGATAAATTCCAAGGTATACAATACCCTCTATATATTTGTCACTTTATATAAAAAATCATGCATAGATTTATACATGTACTTGACTACAATAGTTATTCTCTTTCTGTTATATCTTAAAGCCCACATTAAACATATTAATACAAGATAAGCAATTTGCATAAGAATTGAGCTATGAATTAAAAATTCAACTTATACTCTTTTCTATTCAACCTAAACAAATAAAGAAATTCTAAAAGAGCTATTAGAATAATACTTCACAGCCAGAAAACTACTCTTAATCTGCAATTTCTCCTATGTTAATGGCTATAACACGAAAAGTGCACAGAGATACCTGCAAACAACAAACGAACAACAAGGTACATACTATCACTATCCATATTTCTTGGCAACAACAACAACATTTAACTGTAATTTCTCAATGAAGGTTGAAGCTTTTTATTTGCATGGAATGGTGACACATATGTAGACACATATATACACTTTGTGCATCTTTGGTGCTATACACATTTTGTGTAATTAGCCCCTTCGAATCCCTCTAATTGATTTCACTTCAAATCCTTACCAAGAGGACACTATAGATTCTAAATCACTACGTAATTTATTCTCCCCTTTGCCTATATAGATTATCACATTCATTGAGCTGCCATGGTTTTCATTTTTCTTTGATGCCCACCTTCTTTGTAGTGTTCTAACAAATAAAGGAATTGTACAACAACAGTTGCATTATCTTCCATTAAGTATTATAGAAAAATGGGGAAATTATAACAGAACTATTAGTAAAACATACATACATATATTTATCCATACATACACATATATATGTAGGTGCAAGTAGACATGCATTGATCTTTTCAAATACTTCAAAATATATTTTCCTTAACCTTTCTATCCATGTGATGTGATGATATGCATTTTCCTTCATTGCACTTTTTTGTTTTATTCTAATACCACTTTTACAATTTATCTATTACTCTATAGTATTTAGTACGACACAACACATGTGGAATTTTTAATGAGGTTTGTGGGGTTATACTCTTTTTTACATGGGTGTTTTGCATGGATGATTAATTTATTGTTAATGTCTTCTTGTTATATATTTTTCAACAGGGATTCCATCAACCCAACCATGAATAGGATTTACTGTCTAATAGCTCTTTTATAATTCGTACTTTTAGACAAATAGACAGGACTTGTCTAGGGCTTTTACTGATAGCCTGGAGCTTACCTCTTAAACAAAGCATTTTCCTAAATCTTCCTCATTGATCAATAGACAGAGATAACCAGAACCATAAACCAATGGCAAAAAAATTACTAACCCTCAACATATTTTCTAGGAAAAGAAAGGACATTTAATTGCAATTCCTCCATCCATACAGAACAATAATCTCTCTCAAATCTCCACAATGGGTATAATGGCAAAGATACAAACATTTTACAAGAACACATAGACAATAAATTAACCATATATGCAAACTACTCATCTAGCACGACATACAGTATACATATATGTATATAAATAGATACATTGCATCTATATATATAGATATATATATATATATATGCATGTATACATATATATACATGTATACATATACTAGATTACATGTATATCTACATGGATATATATGTGTATATGTATACTAGGAACTTTGCATTAATGATTAATTTATTGTTCATGCCTTTCAGTCTCTTCTTATTGTTCCTTTTGATAGTAGGTTGGAGGGTTTTAACACTCATGTGCTACAAAATCTATGAGGAAGTATATTGATTAAATTGCATTGTTGAAAGACTCATTGAATCTGTTGAACTTTATATCTTTATCTGATACACTGTTTGTTTGAAGTTTCTATTTGCTAAGAATAGACCTCTGAAAATGCAACTAAATAAACTTGTTTTCTTGCATATTTTGGACCACATATTCATAATACCAAAATTCCTATTCTCACAATGCAACTGAATTAAAAATATTTTCTTGCATATTTTGGTGTATACTTTCCCGCGTTGCTACATTCTCTGTTATATGCATCTTTCGAGCATTCTAATTCATTTAAGTGGAAATCCTTAGAAATAGGTTGTTGTATGTTGTTAATCACTACGTAAGTTATTCTTCTCTTTGCATATATAAATTTGCACATTGATTGAATTGCTTCTTTGTACCATCCTAAGAAATAGAGTAATTGTATATGCTAAGTGTTTGCTCACCCAAGCCCTAATGCATTTTGTTGTTGTTGTACTATGGCGGTGGACAAAGTAAATGTGGTTGGTCGAAGTAAATGCAATATTGAATGTAGCGGTGTGGGAAAGTGTATTTTGATTAAGTTGCATTACATGTATATATATCTATACATGCATATACATATATATATATACATATACATATATATATATGTATATGTATATATATATATGTATATATATGTATATATATATGTATATATATGTATATATATATGTATATATATGTATATATATATGTATATATATGTATACATGTTCCATCCAATATATGTATACATGGATATATATGTATGTAAATGCAATATTGAATACTGGCGTCTGGGAGAGTATACTTTCATGAAGTTGTATTCTCGGAAGATTCATTGTGGTGTTGCTTTGATAACACACTATTGTTAAATTTGTCACATTCAGCTCCATCTTTTGGAAGGTTGGAGGCTATTCAAACTGTTGGGTTGTGCATTCAGTAAGCCATTTTACTTGGGTATTTTTCATAAATGATTAATTTATTGTTTACATCTTTTTTTCTCTGCTTATTGTTCATTTTCATAGCAGGTTTCAGGGTTTGGACACTGATGTGTTGTGTAAGTTCCAAATCATTCAATTCTCTAACAACTCAATCCAATCCTCCTTTTGGTTCTCAAGAATAACCAACAATACATGAAACTGCAAAAATTCTCCATAATCAATAAATAGATCCCATGACCGCCTTGCAAATATTATTCGTCATTTCTACTTTCTAATTGTGTTTATTGATTTTTGCTATATATTTACTAATATTTGATCCTCCCTCACTCATCTTCTTTCCTCGTCCATTGACATACCTTTCTCTTCTATTTGTAGGTGTTAGCCTAAAGCATAGATGACAATTCCAAAAGATGGAAGTCCACAAAATTTCCAGTGGGCATTTCATATTTCTTTTACTCGGGGGTTTGGCTAGGGTCCCTAGGGCTCCATGATGCCAATATGGAAGGGTGGATAACAAGCATGGGTTTTTTGTTTTTCCTTTTCATTCCATATATCTTTTCTCACATAGATACATGTATAGAAAGCATGGTTTGTAACAACATGTTTCTTACGTACTACCAAGTGGTCTCATCTTTAGCTTATGTGTTATTTGTTTGAAGTTTCTATTGAGAAGCCAACATTTAATCATGCAGTATGTGTAACATATGTATAGTGCCAAAATGGCTCTTTTCATAATGTAACTAAATCAATATACTATCTTGGGTATTTTGTACTAAAATTTCCCCTCCTGCAACATTATCTATTTTGACTCTCTAATTGCACTATGCAATCATTCATTTAAAAGTGGATTTTTCTATTCCAATTATGTTGGAATCGGTGATACTTGTGCTTCATGAAAATGTTTACTGTGGATTACGGCTCATCTGTAATTTAGCTATAATTTTTAACTATTCTTTTAGAAGTTGTTTTACAATTTCTATTTTGTCTGTAATATTTAGTGGAAAATAATCTAGGTTGAATCTTCAATTGGGAAACCAATTCTTAGATACAAATAGGTGTCACCCCTTGTCTAGATAGCAATAGAATTACAAGTGGAGATTCCTATAGCTAATTTCCATCTCTCATCAAGAAACACATGCATACTAAAACTTTAATTTCCAAAACTATAGAAATATACTAATTATAAAAAGTACTTAATATTGAATGTCTTCCTTTCATGTAAAAAATTTCTACTTTTTTTGTCCAATTTTAAAAAATACACACATGCATGATAACCCTTACAAAAAACTTCCATTAACTTCAAAATTAAATGATTAATTGATTCAATAGGCTACACAAAAAGTGATAATATGCATGTGCGTCTATTGCCATTAAATATAAAATTCAAATATTCTTGCTAGAAGAAACAATTATTTTAAATTTAATATTTAATTTAATTTTTAAGTTCCCACTTTTAAACAAATTTTCAAATTGATTTCCAAATTTTCTAATAGTATTAAATAAAATTTATACAAAATTTTCTTCGTGATTACTTGATTCATACAATCTAACTCATTCGTTTCATTCACAGTCACCTTTCCATGCAAATAAAAAGCTTCAACACTCCTCACCACAAACGTTCCCCGCCGTGGTAGGCCCCTATCAGTTGATTGTTGCATGCCTATGCATACGACTACTAATTAATGTATAGCAAGTATATAATATGATACAAAGCATACATTTGGTAAATTATGTGACTTTGTGTCATGTAAGGTGGATTTCATGGTTCAATCATGAAATTGGGATGGATTTAGATGCAAAGATACCCAATGGATAAAGAGAGAGAGAGAGAGGGGGTGTAGATAGGGGGGAAAAGATTCGGCAGTGAGTGGGGAGGGGATGGGGGGAAAAGATAAATAGAGAGTGAGGTAGAGAGATAAAGATGGAGGGGGAGAGAGGGTGGAAAGAGATGAGGGGAATTGGAAGAGAGAGATGGAGAAAAGATAGGTAGAGGGGTGTGTAGATTGATATTGTCCCAAATTAGAGATAGAGGTAGAGAGAGATAAAGAGGAAGGGAGAGGGATATATATGTCTCTTGTGTCTATATATAGAGAGAGATTAATAAAAAAGAGAGATAAAGGAGAGAGAGAGAGAGAGAGAGAGAAGAAAGGAGAAAGATGGAGAGGGAGGGACAAAGAGAGATAAAGGAGAGAGATAGATAGGGAGAGAGACAAAGAGAAAAGATAGGAAGGAGAGAGATGGAGAGGGAGGGACAAAGAGAGGTGGTGAAATAGAGAAAGAAAGGGAGATAAAGAAGAACAAATAAATGGGGATAGAGAGAGGTGAACAAGAGAGGGAAAGTAGAGAATGAGAGAAAGAGATAAAGTGATAGAGGAAGAGAGAAGAATAGAGATGGAGATTGATGGAGATAGATGAGAGACATTCATAGAGAGGGGGAGGGAGGGACAGACAAATAGATAGAGAGATAGGGAGTCGAAGAGAGATAGAGTGATAAAGAGATGCATAGAGAGGTAGAGAGAGATAAAGAGAGAGAAGGGGAGAGATAGAGATATATAGAGGGAGATTGATAGTGAGAGGAATAGAGAAAGAAATGTAGATCAAAGATATAGGAGAGTACCCAAATGGAGATAAAGAGGGAGAAGTAGAAAGATAGAGAGATAGAGTGAGAAATGTAGATCAAAGATACAGGAGAGTACCCCAATGGAGATAAAGAGGGAGAAGTAGAAAGATAGAGAGATAGAGTGATAGAAATTCAAATGTATAGAGAGATGTAGATTAATGGATTACGAGAGATATGTAGAGATAAGAGATAAATGGAAAGAGAGAGAAAAGAGAGGCTAAATTTCAATGAGCCATTTTATGCCAATAATCCCTAGAGATAATAGAAATAAATAGAAAGAGAGATAGAGTACAGACTTTAAATCATTTTTTTTTATTTTCATAGGGAGGAAGTCATTTGGACAAGGACTGCATAATTTACATTTAAGACCTCTTTGATGTACCCATTGCACACTAAACTGTAATTACCAATTTACTTATGTAGTCTTTCTTTATTTCAATAAAAATCATTAATCATGTGACTTAATTATAACCCTAACCATAATCTTACTACTAACACTAACCCAACCCAAATCCCAATATATGTAAGCATGATGAAAATAGGTGCCTTGAGAAGGATATCTCTCAGCATATTATATATATATTAATATTTAATATATGTATGCTAGTTATGATATGTGTAACATTATTCCAGATTGGCTATGTAGGAATAGCCACAAAGGTGGTAGTGCATTGATAAATGTATAATTTAGAAATGTTAGTTTTAAACCTTAAAAATATTCATCCCATCATAGCTTTGGTTGCATGAATATTACTTCTATAATTTTTTTAAAAAACACTCATATCTTGGATTGGTAGCTAATTGAATTGTTTATGGTTTGGCATTAAAAACCAAAACTGATTCAATTACTCTTGCTTATCATGAAAATTAAAGAAAGGATATGCTACGCCAATCTTCATAAAAAGTAGTTATGGATGTTAATGCAAAAAAACCTTGATTTTGATTCTCATAGAATTACCATTTCTATTCTTCTTCATTGTGGGGAATAGAATAGAGTTGTGGAATTTTTTCTAATAAAGTGTAGGAAGGAGTATTATTATCTCAACTACCAAGAGCTTCAACTAGAATAGCTTGCACTTAAGGATAGTCAGACTTGTTATACTTGGAAAATGGTTTGTGTTGTATTTAGACATTTGGAGATGAGTTGTGGAGGAGCTTATTGCCTTCGACCATTTCCATAGATGCAAATTAGTGTTGGAGAAGGAACTAGAGTCCTTATGATTGTGTTTCTTGGTTTGGCTAAGTGTTAGTATATTAAAAACTAGATAACTCAATTAAACTAGCTAAAGAGGCAAGTAACCATTTCTTGTTTTTTAATCTTTCCAGTTTGAAATAGGTTTCTCTTGTGTTTGTTTGAAAATAATGTTTCCATAAACCAATATAGAGTTAATCATTGACATCAATCTTTCTTTATACAAAGAAAATAGTAGAGATAGGAGTCTGAATTTTTCCATGTAAATTGTGTGAGTCTATTTCTATTTTTGATGGAAATTGTCTCTCTTCTTTCTAGTTGGAATTCTATCAATTTGATGCAGATAAATTATAAATATAGTTTCAATAAAGAAACCTGGATATGGGCATGAGTTTAACCATATTTTAAATGTTTGATATTACTTTTGAGCCACAGAATTAGTTTGCCTAGAGAATAAAAAAAAAATGTTGAGAAGACCAAAATATGGTCATTACTTGACCCTAATTAAAAATGATTAACCAGTGCTCTAAGTAAACTTTTCATTTGTAATATTTTAAGGCATTATTGTCAAAAGGTTTATATAATTTAAAATAGTTATCTTTGTGAACCAAGCTATGGTTTTTAATAGGGAAATTCTAAACCCTAATGAGAAGATATATTCTTTTATCGTAAGATACCCATCACAATTGGGTTTTTGTATATGTTATCATTATTCTATATTATGACTAAGAAGGTCAAGATGACATCATTTTGTCAACAAGAATTTATAAAAGTCTAAATTATGAGAGTAGTTATTCTCATGGGTTATGGTAAAGATTTGAACAAGTGGCAGTAGCCAAGACCTAGGTTCTTATATGAACGTAATTTGAGTGTTCGAAGTTAGAAATAACTAAACAAACCATATGAATTTTTGACTTAGGGTGTCAATATATATATTATGATAAATAATTTTAAAATAATTTTTCCATTGGTCAAACGATAAGTTTTGGTTAACCTTAGGTCAATTAAGGTTTCCAAGTCAAGTTAGAGGTGGTTGAACTTACGAATCCACTCATATATAGTGGTTGAATTTAAATCAAAACGTTGGCCAAGGTAAGTGCGATAGTCTCTACTTTCACTATGTTCATTCAATGTGCTCCAAAATTTCCTAACCAATCAGTAGAATCATTTATAGTTAGAGGGAATATATAGGTATACGACTATATTGGTTAAGTAGGACACAACACCAAAAACTTAGATGGAAATACTAGGGGTCCTTGACTATACTCTTCATTGAAGGGTAGGGCCACTTCCAGTTGGAAGGTGTGTGGGGAAACATCGATCTGTGGTTGGAGGTAAAGAACTTGGGTGATGCTCTCCCTCTTTCAAATGACATGTCGAGGCTTGTGAGACAAAAAAGTAATTTAGATATGAAATTTCTAACCTTCTGCTCAATAGTTAAATTATTAATTCTTTACTTATAATCATTTATGTGAAAATTGAAAATGTAAAAGTTGTATATTCTTTTTAGTTTGAAAAGTAAAATGATTTCTTTATGAAATTTTTATGTATTAAAATATGCAAATGCAAACTCTAATGTTGAAAGAGAAATTTTTTTACTTCCTATTTCTAGGAAAAAGATTTATTTATAGTTATATAGTTAAAAACTTAAGTAATTTCCAAGTTGGATGGATTGAGATGTTATAGCAACTCTTGGTTACATCTTACTGATTAAAAAAATAAAAAATAAAATAATAAGCTTTCTCTACCCACTCATGTTGGACTAATCACCAACATCTCCCTTTGGATTCATCACATGGACTAACCACCTCCCATGGATCCGTTTATCTTTGCCATTTGTATCAATCGTTAACAGGTCGATCTTTTGGTACAACATAAAACATGTTTCAACAAATTATATCAGATTTGTGGTCGTGGGTTCGAATTCCCTCAAGTGACGTTGAGGAGGATATTTGTTGGACTAATCGCCAACATCTCCCTTTAGATTTGTGACATGGACTAACCGCCTCTCATGGATCTGTTTATCTTTAGTGTTTGCATTGAGCGTTAACAAGTCGGTATTTTGGCACAATAGAAAACATGTTCCAACAACTATTTCATGGTAAAAATGTGCAAAAAATGTGGAAGCATGGCCTCATTGACAGAGAGGTAAGTTAATGTTAAAAATGGTTTGTTGAAAGGGGCTTAAAAACCTTTTAAGAAAATACAAACTAGGATTTGACCTACTATGATAAAATTTTGGGGAAAGGGCTTTGCTCATCCATCCTAGCCTAATTAAAAATGGAATTTTTATCAAACATTAGAAGATCAACCCAAATTGGTTTGACCCCCCTGCGTTTGGCTATTGAAGAACAAGTCTCAGAACTATCAAGAATCACAAGTTCTTCCCCTTTGATCTACCTGACTCATTCATCAGGAAAAATTCTAAAGATGGAATCTATTCTATTAATACTAGCTACAAACTTCTATCAAGTTCTTGGAACTCTTTGTTTGATTGGATTGGCCTCTAGCATGGAAATAATTTACCTAAAATAAACTTCTTTTGGTGGACTGTTTGTCACAAATGGATCCTCACTCTAGATAATCTGAAAAAGAAAGGCATTCAACTTCGGAACCATTGTTTTTTTGTGAGAAAATGATGTTGAATCCATTCCTCACTTGCTCTTCTATTTCTCCTTCTCTTGGCAGGTTAGGTAGAGAATTCAGTACCTTTTGAAAGTTTGTTGGGTTTGGAAAAAGGGTGTGCATGATATTTTAGACTAATGGTCCCTTCCGATGTCTCACGCTTTGCTTGTTGAGTTGTGGTGGAAATCATTGTTTCTCATTGGTTGGGTGCTCTGGATGGAGTGCAATAACAAAGTGTTCAGGAATAAAATTTCCCCATGGAAGGTGTTGGCTAAAAAAAATTATCAGTTAGGTTGTGGAGTTGATCTTTACAACCCCTTGCAAGCCCAAAAGAAACCCTAATGATCTAGAGATTTTGATTGCCTCTGCTTGGAATCTTTCTCAGACCCTCAATTCCTTTAGCTCACTTATTCCCCCAAACAAAAGTAGCACGCCCTAGTTCCCCCCCCCCAAGCCTGGCTAGCTAAAGCTCAATTTTGACGGCTCATCCAAACCCAATCTAGGTTGGGTGGGTGGGGTGAGATCTTTCATGACAAAAAGGGAAGGTTTGTGATGGATTATGTGGTTAATTTTTGGGTTCAATCCTCTAGTTTTACTAAGGTGGCACCGACCTTCTATGGAATTAAAATTTCCACACAAGCTGGGTTTTCTAACTTAGTCATTGAAGGGGACATGGGGAATACGTTTCTTATGTCGACTGGGCTTGCTTCTCCCTGCTAGACTCTTCAGGACCCTATGTCCTCAACTTGCAATCTAATGATTGCCCTTGGGAATTATAGAGTCTATCACGTGTTTAGGAGTGGTAATAAATTCAATGATGCCTTAGCAAATCTAGGAGTCATTACTCCTAATTTGGAAAAATGGGATAATATCCACCATATCCCAAGCTAGGTGCTTGAATTAATTCAAAATAATGTCAATGGACTATCCAATTGAGATCGAGTTGTATTTGTTATAAGCTCATTTTGAGAGTTTCCACGCTTGTCATTTATGGCAACTTATGTTTCCTAATCACGCTTTGATGGGTCATTATTATTTGGGGCTCTGGTTTCTAAAGAGCCATCTCCATTATTGGTTTCTCTTTGTTCTAGTTTTTGTGGGTGTCATGATGGGTGGGGATTTAATCTAAGAGGAACCTACTACTTGTGATGGTTGGAAGCAAGATAAATAAGTCTAGGTGATTCTTGAAAGGGGAAATTTGGCCTCGTATGTGGAGAGGGTGCAAGGTGTTAACCCCAAAATCTCCATGGAATTCTCCAATTCATGGGTGGATGGGATTGTTATTGTTGGAGGTGTTTCTTTTATGGTGTCACCTGAACTTATTGCATAGGTTACAGGGCTTTTCTTAGAGGGGATTTGCATCCCACACAAGTCCAAGATACATTACTAGGAGGACATGAAACAGTTCCTAAAAGAGGGTGAGAAGGTGAACAGGTTGCAGAACGGTTTCAATCATGCAGACCTCCCTAGTGTTTGGAGCATCATCACTGAAATTCTCATGAGGTGAGTAAATCTGGAAGGGAGTTTTCACCACTTCCATGGCCACCTTTTCCCCATGCTCAACCATCTTAGGTATAATACTAAGATGAATTTCCTCTTCTAGATAATATCTTCGCTTGAGCAATCTGTCAGAAATTTCCAAGAAAAAAGTAAGAAATTACCCATCCACTAGGGTCTAATCCTATGTTTAGGTAAGTTTCATGAGGCTTTTCTTCCCTCCTCGGCTACTGTGTAGAAGAACACTTTGACTATTTTGGACCCCACTAATCCCCCGGGGGAGACCCCAACCCTTCTGTCACTATCAACGAAACTCCTCCTACCATTTTTTGTAGCATCCAGGCCTAGGGTAAAGCCCCTGCTAATGATAATATAGGCTAGCGGGCTATTGACACGTGGCTTTTCTTTTGGATGGTGAAGTGTGGTGGGGCCACAAGAGCTGATGATGAGGATGTACACTTGGAGGAAACGAAGCATGGTGAATGCTGAGTCAACTAAAAAGCAAGTATTCAAACTTTTTTGACTCCATCTGAACTACACAATAGTCCACATCAAGATTACATCAATGATAGACATTCAAAGTTTCTAAAATGTACACCATTGAGCCATTCTGGTTCGCCTAAGCGAATAGCAATGGCAGAGTTCACGGTTTTCTACCAAATTGATGGCTTTGTTCTCTATAAAAGCTTGTTTTAATGCTTCTTGTCAATTTTCAAAGCATTCTTATTGCATCCAGAGCTTGTTATAGAGATGTTTGATCATTTGGAATCATAAAATTAGGGTTTCTTGTGTTGTATAACCAATAAGTGAAATTTACCTTTCTTGAATGTAAATTTTCCCTAATTTCTTTTCAAATTTGTGATGGTTGTTGCTTGATTTTTCTAATTAGGCTTCTTTTAAGGTTTGACATTCCCTAAATTGCTATAAATTGTGCTCTTACTCTTTTCTTTGTGTCAATTATTTCCTTGATTAGTAAGAACCCTAGTTTGAAAAATGTTGTTTTGTTAGGGAATGGGGGTTCACTTGGTCAAACCCAGTTTTGGTAATTAAACCTTAATGAGAAATGAAACATGAATGGAAGAAATGATGAATGAACAAATGCAATGTTGCATGTCACCAAACCCTTGAAATGAATGTTTCAAACTTGCATGAAATAGCTAGCATGAATGTGGATCTTGACTCTTGATTGAATTCTTGAAACTTTTTCTTGAATGCTTGCTTGAATCATGAAACCTACATCACAAATGTTAGCTCACAAACACACATGATGCAAGAACAATTTGAGATGATGATTGAATATTGAATGTTGCTCCAAATTCTTGATGATTTCCTCTTGAATGCTCTTGATCTCATAAACTTTCCTTAGGAATGCTCTCTTGAAATTCTTAGATGACTTGAAAACTTGCTAGGAGAAATTATGTGAAATAACCTTGTATTTATACTTTTTTATGCTTAATTTTCTGAAATTACAACACTAAAAGCCGACATTAGGAAATTAAAGCTAAGAAAAATAAAATATCGCTAATAAATTGATTTAAAATAGGTCCTAGGCTCAAGGGAGACTCATACGCTAGGTTGGGCATATAAGTCCTAAGCCATAAAACTTGGGACACACATCTTGAAAAGTGTGACACTTAATATGGCTTTTGAATTTCGAGGACAAGACCTAGGGAGGACCCATATGCCCTATTGGGCGTATGAGTCCCAGATCCCCAAATTTGGAACACATAACCAAAATATTAAATTATGAAGTGTCATTTATTAAATGTCAAGGTACTCAGAAAAATGCAATTTAGTAGGCTTTTGGATACAAAATAGGACAAAGTAAGGCATGAATAAGAAAAATTTCAAGAGGGAGGACCTAAACAAGTGTGATAATGTAAAGGGATACATTTTTCTACTCTACATTTAGCCCCTAGTTTAGTGAGAGGATGGCCTTGCATCAAACTCACACTAAAGTAGAAAAATAAGCATTAAGAGGGGTTCAAGTGTACCAATGCTAGAAAGATAGGATGGCAATGATCAAGAGGGTTGTGCAAGCCCCTAGGATCAAGATCCTATGGCAAACCAACATAAGAACAAAAGAACACACATGTGAATGGTGTATGAAACAACAACAAGATACAAACATGCACTGCCAAAGACATAAAAAAAGAAAGAAAAGAGAAAAAGGAGTGGATCAAGCCTCAACATTCTATAGAACATTATGTGGACCAGGTCTAAGTTGTTTTTCCAAAAGAAAAAAAAATGTGCTCACTCTGAGGCAATGGAACTTTAGGCTGTCCACTAGGTGAGTATCAAAAAGGGAGGCTTAGTGAGAAAGCCATGCCGGTATTTACCTGCTCTCACTACATAATGAGAAAGGCATGCCCTTATTTACACTTCTCATCATACTAACCATACCAAAGTTATACCTCCTAATAACTTTGATAAGGCACCACATAACATGAACATCATGATTCATGAGCAAGAAAAACTTTGTATGCTAGACACTCATGAACAAGAAAGATGGTTCCACGTGCAAGCAAAGTGTGTTATGCAAGGTGGCCATATAATGATTATTTGTAAATATGAAATATTGTAATGGTACATTCAAAGGGGTTTCTCTTAGTTCACTTAAGGTCTCAACTTTGGGAACATTATGCCTAGTGTCTCCAAGAGAGGACCAATTGAAGAATAGAAGATTCACAACTTAGGGAATGCACTCTGCTTGGCATTACCACTAAGAGGAATATAATATGCGAAGAGAGATCATGCTCTTGAAGAACATCACTCCCAATGTCACTATGAAGAGAAAGATGCATCGCATGGAGTAAGAAAACCACACAATGAAATATGAGTTGCAAAGGAATAATGCCAATATATGCCCCCACTTTAAAGGAATTGCTAAACACCATGTTGTGAGAAATTACTTTAATGTAGCAAATGATAAATGCTAAAAAGACATGAGAGCTTATTTATAAATCCCTATGTCACGCATATATTTCTAATAAGCTACATCATGAAAAGGTGTTTCCCCCACAATGAAATCCCAAAATAAAGCATAGCGGATCCATGGATTTGAGGTTAGCATATGTATTTGCTACAATGTTTTTATAGAGCAAAGAGGCATCATCATCCCCCAAATAACTCATGGAATAGGAAGAATGACACAAAGAAATTGAAAACAAAGAAAAAAAATTGGGTCAACATGGAAGAGACCTAAATTTTGCAATTCCTTGCATCATCCCCAAAAGGAAAATAGAAAACAAATGAAAAAGATAAATTACGAAATACAAAAGAATGTAGATACATATAGAGGAATGTCACAAAGATGAAGATACATCAAACAAAAACACAAAGAAATTGAAAACAAAGAAAAAAAATTGGGTCAACATGGAAGAGACCTAAATTTTGCAATTCCTTCCATCATCCCCAAAAGGGAAATAGAAAACAAATGAAAAAGATAAATTACGACATATAGAAGAATGTAGATACATATAGAGGAATGTCACAAAGATGAAGATACATCAAACAAAACAGTATGAGGGATCATATTATGCACATCCAATCACACAAAGAACATGCAAAGAAAGAAAGCAACTAGACTAGTAAGCCACATGCGAGTCAACCTATAGCAAGTCGTCCACATCCCAATCTTGTTCATCATATGCAGTTCAAGGCAGGCAACTAGCCAAAGGGACAATATCAAGTGCAGTACTAGGAGCATCACCAAGTTCAACACATGGTGAGCCACTCTATTTAGGAGGATCATCACAATTGTTGTCATCTAATCTCATGGAAGAAGAAAATAAGAAATTCAATTAATTATGCACTTTTTCATCAATTTTAGCATTCTCATTGTCACCATCAAAGTTAATCAAAGTGAGAGGTTGAATGATAATTTCCAAAGAAGGTTCTAGTCCTTGTTGTGCTTGATATATAGGATCTTTTTTTTGTGGCAAAGAGGGAGACTCATCATGTATTGCTTCAGTTGAGTTTGAATGTTTATTTTGTTTGTTGTTCTCTTTGTTTAACCTTCAAGCAATAGCATGATTTATACACCTATTCTCTTTGGCATTTTTGTTTCTTTTGGTACGATTTTCAAGATGCATTTTTGTAGGAGTAGGTTTATCAACCATAGGTTTCTTTTCTTCCCTAAGGGGAGGAACTGAAGGAACCTTGGAAGGCTATTCAACCACTTTCTCTTTAGCTTTGTAAACTTGTTTGATCTTAGGAGGCACGAGGGGACTTGTTTGGTTATCTCTTGGTCTTTTTTAGGAAATAGGAAAAGTATTTGTTATGGTTTAGTCTTGGTTAATTGGAAGGTATTTTGGTTCTATCATGGTTTCATCAAGAATGAGAGGTTTAATCATGGGTTGAGACATGTTGCTAAGGGATAATTCTACTATGTGCTTTTCCTTAAACTTTTGGTAAGATTTGAAAAATAAGTCTTCATAAGGTTTAATAGGTTCTACGAGTTCAAGCCAAAAGAAATCCAATGAAAAGTTCCCACAGGAAGATACATGATTAAAGCAACTATGATGTGCAGTATAGATTACATTTCCAAAAGGAAACTTTAAACATTTATGTACAAACGATGGGATGGCTTCCATGGAGTGTACCCATGGATAACCAAGCTTTACATAGAATTGATTCGATGTCGGGATGATCGAGAATGAGACATCTAATTCTTTTAGTCCAAATTTTAAAGGAAAAGCAATTGAACCCATCATAGGGAAAGAAAAACCATTGTGTTTCTATCCATTATTTTGAATTTTTATATGTATCTTGCTAGAGTTCATGCACAAGTAAGAATTCTTTAGTGATCACATTCTCTACATAGACGAGATCAATTTATATCCCATTAGTGGGCTTGTCATTGATTCGGTTGGCTATGTAAAGAGTACCATTAGGTGCATTTTTTATTATATCATTTTGTGAGAAAGCAATTTCAAGAGTCATTTTGGTTTGGCCTTTACAAGGTTGAATTTTGATCAATCCAACCATATTGTCCATAGGAATTTGTCCATTCTTATCCATGTTATCATCATCCATGTCAACATTCATCACATCATTTTTAGTTTCACTAGCTTTGAAAAATGAAATATTATGATTTGGCATGGGGTTGGTAAAGATTTTCAAGTTTTGGTTGGGAGGGGCAACAAACTTATTACCTCAATCATTGACACCACCAATTTGAAGATGATTGGAATCAATGAGGTCACACACCATGTGTTTAAATGCTTACAATGTCTTGTATCATGTCCATTTTGATGGTGAAAATGAAAATAGGAGTTTGGTCTAAAGTTTGAAGGTAATAGCTTGGTAGGATCAAGAGCTTTAACAAGAGGTAGGGAAATTAATTTATTTTCTAGAATTTACAACATGGTGTTATGAAGGGTATCGGGTGAGGGAGTAAATTATCTATTCGGATCCCCAAATGTAAAAGGATTTGTCTTGTTTATAGCAGCCACTTGGGTATCAACATGTTGGTTTGGTTGATGGGGATTTAGTTGGAGAAATCCTTTATTTGGTTTCTTGAAAGGTTGGTAGTTGTTGTGAGTTTTGGATTCGAAATTTTTAGGATGGCTAGAGGTGGGTTTTGTTTCATGACTACTAACCGAGTTTTGATAATCATGGAGGGCAGTACAAAAATGTATGAAGGAAGGAAATTTCATCATGCCAAGCTTATCTTGAATCTTAGTTTGTAAGTTCTCACTAAACATTTGTTGAAGATCAAGATTGAGAATATTTATGTTGAGTTGGGAATAATCAATTGGTATCATTAAATGAAGTTAATGACCTTTTCATCATCCTTTTTCTTACATCTCATCAAACAAGCTATTGCCATCTTAGGAGTCATATGAACTTGGAAATGGTTGATAAAGGAATCAAAAATTTCATTGAAAGAATGAATTGAGTTATTCAACAATGAGCAAAACCATTCCAAGGTGGTATCTTTCAAGGACCTAGGGAAAATCTTAGCTAGGGTCTTATCTTCAAGGATGAAATCACTACAAAAGGTGGTGTAAGTGGAAACATGGTTAGAAGGATCTATTTTTCCTCCATATTTCTCAAATATAGGAATCTCTATACCTTTTGGTATTGGTGTTCCTAATATAGATCCAAGGATAAAGGATTGCTTTTGACATAGTATGAAGGTTGGCCATTTTGATTTTGGTTTATGGTGGAAACTTGTCGCTTAAGGGATGAAACATTTTGTAGAAGTTGGTTTAGAATGATGTCATTGATTGTATTTTTGGATGGAGGTGAATATGGTGGAGGTGTATATGTATTCAAGGGGAAAGTGAATGGAAAACTTATGGGAGGTGCAGTTGTAGGAGATATGACACTAGATATCATAGAGGTATAAGGATTACTAGTGGAAATACCCAAGGTAGGAATGACATTGCTTGTAGGTTGCATCGTTGTGGTAACTTGAGGGTTAGTATAGGTAGGAATAGAGGCAATGGTTGTAGGGGAGGAATTTGAGTTCCTCCTTGAATTTGAGCATTATTTGAAGTTTGAGCACAACTAGTCATTGAGGTAAGGTGTTTTCCAAAAATGTGAGCTAAGTTACACACAATATTTATTCCCTTTTCACCTTCAATCATTTGATGTATGCTATCTATGGTAGGGATAGCGGTATTGGAAAAAATTTCAATACTCACAAGGTCTTGTAGGCTTTTCAATTCTTTATGGATTTGGGTTATGTTTTCTTGAGGGACACGAGCAACCATTTTTTCATCACTTGTCACATTTCTTATAGGTAAAGTAGGCATAGGAATAGAGTTGTCAAAGGTATACTCCATACCTAGTGAACTAGTGTCAACACTATGAGTGAAAGAGCTAGATAACTGAAGATCCACGACAAGTGTACTATCATGGGATGACATGAGTCTTGAACTATGTCACACTATATTATTAGTAATAGGACACCAAGTTGTAAAGCTCATACAAGGGACAATCAAGGAAGGATAATCAATGCAAGATAAATGCAATGAAAACAAGATAAATGATATGATTTAATTCTAATTCTTTTGTTTAAGAATGCACTTGAAATGAAACCAATTATGAAAACATTTCCAATGACAATAATTCTGCAAACTAAAACAATAACCTAAAGGCAACAAGAAGAAGCATAAATAACAAGATTTTAATGCTCTAAAATTTAGAATCAAACCTAATTTGGGACTAATATGCCCAAGTGGGCATATAAGTCCAAATTAGGATTTCTGGAAGGTTTAGATAGTGAAGAATAGAGAGCAAATAGTACCCGAAAATATACCAAAAAGACCTATATAAGGTTTAGGACACCCAAATGGGTGTATGAGTCCCAGTTAGGGTTTTTAAGACTAAATCAACAAATTATGAACTGATTTCTATGTCTCTAGATTGTGTATTCAATTGACTATTTTCAATTACAGATTTATGTGCAATGCAAATTTGAAATAGAGAATAAAGTGATCTTATATGAGATGCAATTTGAATCTTAATCTAATCCTAAATGATTGAAGAATGATCCCAAATGTAATTATGATGCAATATGTAGACACATAAAAATGACCTAGGCCTGCAAGCTCTATTTTACCACTTTCATCCTAGCATAATTATGGCATCTTAATTATGTCCTTGGTCCACAGTCGACTAGTAATTAAATGATTCATAATTATTTAATTAATTCATGTCCTTTTATTCTTCATGATTATTAAATAAATAAATTTTATTTATTTATTAAATACGTCATTAATTCTCTAAGTCTTCCCCTAATTAAATAAATTTCATAATTTATTTAATTACCTTTATTCAATTATTCTTCCTGATTATTAAATAAATGAATTTCATTTATTTATTTAATATGTCACGAATTCTCATAATTAAATGAATTTATTAATTTATTTAATTATTAAACATATCCTCTAAATTAAATAATTATCTTTAATTATTTAATTGTCAAAATTAACATTTCCCTCATTTTAAATAAATGAAATTATTTAAAATGATGTTACATTCTTGACTGTCAGTTCATTTTAGTAAATAATCTAAAAATCGGTTATTTATTATCACACAAATTCCATATTTTGAATTTATTTAATTCAAAATGGTAATAATCTTCCAAAAATCAAGCAATCGAGCAGATTCTTGATTTTCCAAATCCACTTTTCAATTCAACTCTTATCTTTTTGATTTTTTGAATCTCACAAATCAGGCAATCTTTATCTTCTTGATTTCAAAAATCTTTATTTTTCTAACTAATTATCTCATTTATTCTCGACCGTCGATTTGATCTTCTCAAATGACATCTCAGTCACACATTTAATAATTTTTCCCTAACCCTGATTAGGATTTCTCACATTAAATCTCGTCCTCTAATTTTAGGCTTCTGTCAAAATTCAATCTTGTTCGTTCGTCCAAAATTGCATTTTCTATAAAATGCCAATTTTTCTCACAATTTTGATTACACTTAGACACTTACAGATACTCACATACACATATGCTTGTAGTTTATTTGTGATTTTGGCATACTTGTCTTAGCATTATAGTCATTTCGTCATAGGAATAGACACTTTATTTCATTTTAGACACTCCAAATCCTTCAAAGCTTGTGTAGGACTTAGTCTTTGTTTTCAAATTGCTCACACATTCGATCTGAGGGAAACCATCAGCAAGTTAGAAGGTGCTATGAAGGTAAATTATGGAAGATTCGATGAACGACATGTATAATCGTTCTTTTTTTTAGTTTCCTTTGTTCTTGATAGCTTCTTTAGGTTTTATGCTTTATTGATTTGATAACCTAACAATCCAAAATAACCCTTAGATAAATTGGTGAACCCGACTATTCTTTTTCTGTTTTGTAGAGTTTTTTTGTGTTTTTTGTCCTTTTTACAGGTACAAGTATGAAATGATGCATTTGATTTTTCCCACGTTGCATCATATGCGTTACGACTCATTCGAATTATAAAATGACACAATTGCTCTAAGGTGATGCACTCGTAGTATGAAAAGCCACATTTGACAATAACGAGCCGCATCTGCCTATCAGAACATGACACATTTGCTCTGCTACGACGCATTTTCCTGGTGATTTCTTTATTCCTTGTGCATTTTATTTTTCTGATTTCTGTTATTTTTCTTTTGCATTATGTTTTCTATTTTCTATTCTTTCCTATTTTGGCATTCTATTTTTCTATTCTTGCATAGGTTTTTTGTGTTACTAATATTGGTTTGCAGCGTGTGGCGTTTGAATTTTCATGGGTCAAAGGCATTTGCTGAAACTAATGACATGTGATTTTGCAGGCACGATTGTCAAAAACTAATCTTTCAAACCATTTGTTTGCGATTTTTAGTTTAGGAACATTTATTTTTGGTGCACTTAAAATAAACATGTCTTTTGTTTCTGATTGTGTTTGAAAGTATAGGCGAGTATGCTCTCACCTTGTGCAAACTAGGTGATCAAAAATCCAAACCCACTTAATCCTTGTGTAACCCTGATGCAATAACCGTAGTATCCTCTCCACTTGCGCAGTAATGCGATCCTGGGTGTAAGAGAAACGATTATTGCCTCTAGAAATTGGGCCTTCCTAGGGATTTCATCACCCCAATGCAACTCAAACCGGCAATGGAGCTAAATCCAAGCTACCCCCGACTGGTATATAAATGTGAATCTTAAGGGAAAACCTAAGATTATGAGTGTGGATGTGTCATACAGACAAAGTTGTACTCCCACAAACCCTGTTGAGTTTAACCTCTTCAGGCTGGAGTGCCACCTAATCAGTGATTAATCTCTTGCCCCATGTATGGCCACTCGAACGGGGTTCCCAAATTAAAAACTCTTGTGTAGTAAGCCCAAAACCTTCTATTTGATAGTACAACACCAGTCAGTGTGAAGCCTTCCACGTCTTCATAGTCTTTAGTAGAGGTGATCAATCTACCATGGGAGTTTCATGGGGGTTGGAAGCTTGGTTGGCCTGAGAAGAGAGTGCACTGTAAGGGGGAGCCCGTGCAGCCAAGCTTCTGGATTCACATGCTACTGATATGTGGCTAGGGAAACCCATGTGGAGTCTAGCCAATACTGTCATGGCCTAACCTAGGACCGTACTTGTTCTCGTGTGTGTTTGTTTACTTTTGAAAATATCGTGCTTGCCAAATGTTTTTTGGTTACTCAAGAAAAACAAACAACACTCCAACATCTCAAAACAAACAATCAAACTTTCAACAATTTAGGTTTTTAACCACAACATCAGAAATTTGACTTTTTTACATCCTGAGATGCATCTGTCAAATCACATTCGCTCTGTCGCACCGCATTTGACAAACTTTGCAACGCATTTACTCTGAAAAACTACATTTGCTGCTCCAAACACCACATTTAACTATCTTAAACTGAATTTGCATTTTCTAAAGCCGCATTCGACATACTGAACCGCATTTGACTTCTTTAAAGCTGCATTTGCAAAACTGAACCGCATTTTCCATTCCTAGAGCCACATTCGATCGCTGCGACGCATTTGCTGCCTGTAACAACGCATTTGCCTGTCAACAAAGTAAACCATGTTTCAAACTAGAATCTAAGTTCAAACATCTTGGCCTACTGTTAAACATGCTTTTCAAAAGTCTTTGTTAGAAACCAGAATTGAAATTGCTCAAAACGTCCATCATTTGCATTCATTAGCTTACACTTTAACCATAGGTTTAAAATTTCCATATTTTAGTGGCATTCCCTAGGCATCATAATCGTCATTTTTCCCTTAGGCTTCATCTTGGAAAACTTTGGATTAGGCCAAAACTCCTCACTTTGCAAAAACCATTATTTTCAAAATTAAGGTATCTTGGGACATAGTCGTTATTCCTCTTTTTGGTCATTGTCATTTTTGTGAGAATCGCCAACTCAACAGTCTAGTTAGGCAAGCTCACTCGTCATTTTGACCTTGTCATTTAGTCCCTTTACTAAATCCTTTGGATAACCTAAATTGAGACATACGTCAAGCTTAGAGTGGTTAAACAAACCTTTCTCCAAGCATGGTCCAAACTTAGTCATCATTTTGAACTTAGACTTTGCATTTTCCACCTCTAGTCCTCATTTTGAACCTAGAATTTGCATTAATCGCCTTAGTCCTTCATCAGCATTACCATCTTAGTCCTCATTCGGCACTTTGGCTTTGACAACCTTGTCATTTTTCATCAATCGTTTCCTTAGTCATCACCTTGCATTGTCATCCCTCAAAATACAAAAATACAAAAAAACATAGGCTAGTATCATCCTTGCATTTCGTCATCATTTTCATTACCTCATTTGAGAAATTCCCTTTTATGGTGGAAACTAGACTCCAAAGAAAGAAAAGAAAAATGGAAAACTTTGGACAAGATTCTAATTCCAATGTCACCAATCACACTTATGACCCAAATTGGACTTTTGATGACCCATTTAGCAACACGAATACTCAACCTCTCACGACCATACCATCCTCATCAAACAGCCCCTTTGAACCATTCTTACATAAGGATGAATATGGACAAATACTTGAGGAAAACCTAGAGGTAGCAGCACAAGATCCAGAGGCGGCCTACTTTGTAGAACAAATGGTCTTATATGATAGAGACAGATATTTGGCCATACTTTTAAGTCAAGGTGCTAAATTACCTCATGGATTTGACATTGATACCTTGAGATCGACATCTCCTGCCAATAATGTCAACAATACACATAACATGTCAAATAATGGTCAACCTCCAAGCACCACAAGCAATACCTTTTTTGATGCTACCTCGCAAAATGTCACAATGACCATGAGTGCTACCTCCAACATTCCAAACAACTCCAATTCAATAAAAACTACATCCATTGGAGGATCACAATCTGTCACAGTGCCCGCAATATCCACAACATTGTCACAATTGACTGGAACCACCTTTGGGTCCTCGGCAGTGTGGGCAAGTTATTCCAATCCTCTCTTTACCACTATGATAAATTCCATGGGGGCATCATCAAGCCATAAAAATCCTCCATTGACAACTACATCTAGTACCATGAGTACATCTTAATCATATCCTCTCATTGGTATCTCACAAAATCCTTTGGGTGGAGGAAAATGATGTATCTTTATTCAAGGGCAACAACAAAATGTTAACACATCAACACAGTCAAATGCCATCACCTCCCAAGGACAAAATACGACCATTCCCCTTGTACAAACCCAACAATTTGGACAAGGCAGTCAACACACACAACCTATGGCATCATTCGCACATCAAAATACTTATGGTCGCCATATTCCCAAAATATCGACCCAAATAGTTGGGTCGGGGGACACATCCCAACATACTCATCCCATATTCATACCCACCAACATGTTCCCAATCCAAACTTTCAATACCAACAACATGCAAATAAAAACACATCACACATGTCACAACAATCCATCCCTCAACAATACACCAACATCCACGCACAACAAATGGGGACCTATGGCATACCAGTCAATCCTATGTATGGGACCACAAATGACCCTATAATCGATGCCTTACAAACAAAGCTGATGGGTCTAGAGAAGACCATAGAAAACATTCAAATATCTGGTGAAAAATTAGAAGTGTCATATGATCTATCTGTATATCCCTTCGACATGAACTTATGCATGCCACCATTTCCTCCGGGATATGTGTCGCCTAATTTTACCAAATACAGAGGAAAGACAAACCCCACCGAACATGTCCGCGAATTTGCAACCAACTGTATGGACGTTTCCTATGAACAAACATACTTGATGAGACATTTCTCTAAAAGTCTTGCAAGTCCTACCCTTGAATAGTTCTCCACTCAAAAGGATATCCAAACATGGGATGAGCTTAAACACAAATTCATAAAAAATTATGTGTACAACATTGGCATGGACACCTCTATTACTAGCTTATGCAATCTCACGCAAGAGGATGCTAGTGAAACATTCATCCCATTCTTTCAAAAATGGAGAAGTCTAGCTAGTCATTGCCACATCGACATACCTGAAAAGGAAAAGGTGGACATGTTCGTTCAAACACTTCTAGAACCCTTAAAATATGCATTACAAGTACATTGTTGCAAAACCTTCATAGACCTAGTCGAAAAAGGTGTCCAGATTGAGAAATCCCTTATTGCAAAGGGAGAGCTAAGATACAGTCCTAAAAACACAAATGCAAAGCCTCCCACTAACAAAAATATGTATTGGGTCAAAAATAAACATGTTACCAACAACGGTGTTGTGGACGCCAAGGTTACAAACACTATGGGTCATGTACTGGCTCTAAAAGGGGTTCAACCACAAAACAAATCAGCGACGATATTGACACCCCCTACCAATGTCCCCCCAAACAACCAAAGCAGCCAAAATAATCAAGGACAATACCATCAGATGAGACAATTCCCCAAGGGTCGCACATACACTCCCTTGGGTGAGCCCATTGAGGGAGTCCTCAAGAAATGCCTTCAAAATGGTGTCATCACACTTCAAGAACCAAAACCATATGACCCAAGATAATTCAAACCAGCATGGTGGGATGATAATGCATTTTGTGATTATCATCAGGCAAAAGGACATAAAACTTCTTCTTGTCAACAACTAAAAAATCTTGTACAAGACCTTACCGAGAACCGTATAATTGAGGTAGGTGGACCACAATTTTCCTCTAATTCAGATCATACCATTCATAAGAACCCACTACAAGACCATGGTTCTAATAAGGCTTCCACGTTAGGTCTTAAGACAAACAATAATCAAGCCAATTTCACCTGAGCCAAGTATGACTATTCCGGTGGAACTACTATAAACAATATCTGAACTGATAATGAATGTGTCAATACCATCAAAGTCAAGAGAGCACCCCAATGCAATGTTACTACTCGAAGTGGAAAGGTCACCATAGCTTGTCCGCCTCCTGTTAGGCAACCTAAGCTTACCATACCTGGTCCATCTCCTAGGCAATCACAACCCACCTCGACCACAAAGCAATGGCAACCCAAGAGTCAGTTTAACCTTATCGACCAGCTTGGTAAAACTCCCGTGCAAATTTCTATACTTGAGTTGCTTCGTATCTCTCCCCCGCATAAGGCTCTACTGGATAAAACCTTGCGAGAGTCGTCAGTCCCTAAGGATATTGATGTCAACCAATTTGAGACCATGGTGGCATACCTCACTACACCTCACCATGTCACCTTTTCTGATCAAGACTATTCTTCACCCAAGACTAACCATAACGATATATTACACATTGAAAATTTTGTCCATAAGCACAAGGTCAGAAGAGTTTTAGTAGATGGCGGAGCAGGATTGAACATATGCTCCTTGAAACTGGTTAAGACTCTAGGATTTTTTGATGCATGTGTAGACCCTACAAAGAGTATAGTCATAAAAGCATATGATGACGAAGAACGCTCTTCACGAGGCGTTATTTCTATTCCTATCAGAGTAGGACTAGTCATTGTGGATACAACTTGCCAGGTCCTGGACCTAGAATTACCTTACAACATCTTGCTCAGCCACCCATGGATTCATGCCTTAAAATCCATTCCATCCACATATCACCGATGCTTAAAATTCTCATTTGACGGCACATAAATCACCATATATGGAGACCCCGACCCTTTTCAATATTTTACCAACCTAAGGGGTATATCTTCAAACTGAGTGCCCATCAACTGAGAAGATCCTGGCTCCTCTTCTTCTAAATACATTGACCCATCCACACTCACATCATCTTCCATGTCCACTCCATCCACATCTTCCACTACACCACCATCTTCCACAATTCCTAAGGATGAACCCAATGTCAGAAAATAGGACCTAGGCTATGGAGAATCCAAACTACATACGACATATAGCATCACAACAATACCCAAGTCTCTAAAGGTCTATGGTCGACCATGTTTTAGAATGGAACCCAAAGAAATTTTCAAAGTTCCACCAAAAACGGTTTTCATAAAATGGGGAGGCATGAGTAATGAGGACCTGGTCGATATTACAGGATGGCTTTATAAAGATATGGCCGAACTACCCCCATTACCAGTTAAGAAATATGGCAAGGGATATGACATGATGAAGGCTAAAGGCTATGATGGAACTAGTGGCCTAGGAAGAAATAAAACTAGACAAAGAGAGCCCATAGAATTTTTCAAAATACCAAAGTATCTTGGATTAGGGTATGGGTTTCCCAAATATGATGACCAATGTACCACTGGGATTTTGAGTGAGCACGTGCATGCTTCAGAAAGTGTCGAGACCACTAAGGAAACCTTCACTAAAACTGACTCCCAAGAGTGGGAATTTGGCTCTCAAAGATCCTTAAGTGACTGTTGCCTCGATGATTTGTTTGTCGAAACGGGGGAGCTTACCTCTGAAAAAAAATTTTGGCAAACATTTAAAATCGATCGGGCACCAAATAGTCACAGTTCCATTTCCCTTCCCCATGACATACAAGACCCACCACCTGAATCTAAGAACCTGTAGTCAAATCCATCTGAATTTTCAGATAACGCGGACAACCGCGACTCTGAATCGTTCACCCCTTACTTTGACAATGAATATGAAACAAGTGAAGGGGAATGTTGGATAGAGTCTGATGTGGAATTGGATAATGATAATTTCATCTACAATATCTTTGAATCTGTTTGCATGCTTTCTACATCCCTCCCTCAATTCACCAATGCTAACATGGCATTTCCTTAGTCTATCCACAATTAATCGATTGGGACCAACAAGGCCCGCCAGTCCTGGACACCTTTCAGAATGATGAGGCTATTGTACAATTCATGGGATTACGTGAGGGCATACCGAAGGAAGGATTTTCCATTGACCTAGATTGTGCAGCCTACTTCGACGAGACTGCTTCGTCCTCTAGTTGCAAAATTAAAAATAAAAATAAAATAAAAAATGAAACGTCTTTAGGTGAAAACCGAAAGGCACCTTCTGACGACAAAAAAAGTAAAAACAAAGGACGTATTTGTAGGTGAAAACCTCTCCAAGGTTCCCAAGGATGGAGGACTGGGCTTTCTTCCCTTAACACAAGAGAAATCAACTATGCTCATAGAGGACACCATAGAAGACAACATATCAATAGCAGAAGATCCCAAAATGGTCCTCTTTGTTGCATCCTTGACTGAAGAAGAGATACCAGAATTTCACAAATTCTTTGCAGAACCTAAAGTCAACTTTGCATGGTCCTATGCTGACATGCCGGGATTAGACCCAGAACTGGTTGTGCACCATCTGCCACTATTTCCTAATGCCAAACCAGTTAAACAGAAGTTACGCAAAATGCATCCTCAGGTCGCTCTATTGGTCAAGGCTGAGTTGAAGAAACTTCTAGACGCTAGATTCATAAGGTCTATTGATTATACTGAATGGATATCTAACCTTGTGCCAGTAATGAAGCCAAATAGAATGATCTGAGTCTGCACAAATTTTAGAGACTTAAACAAGGTATGCCCAAAAGATGACTTTCCTTTGCCGAATACTGATATCATAGTTGACCTCACAACAGGATACGAGATGTTGTCCCTCATGGACGGTTTCTCCAGCTACAATTAGATTCGTATTGCCCCCGAAGACCAGCATAAAACAACATTCACTTGCCCTTGGGGTACATACTGTTGGAATGTCATGCCATTTGGTCTTAAAAATGCAGGCACCACATATTAGAGGGCTATGACCACAATCTTTCATGACATGACACATAAAATAATGGAAGATTACATAGACGACCTATTGGCTAAATCAGTAACAAGAAAAGATCATCTGAAGGTGTTAGACACAATTTTCAAGAGACTAGAAGAATACAAAGTCTAACTAAATACTAAGAAATGTGTCTTTGGTGTAACATCGGGTAAACTCTTAGGATACATAGTTTCTCGAAGAGGCATTGAAGTTGATCCAGAAAAAGTCAAATCCATCATGGACATGCCTCCTCCTAGAGGAATAAGCGAACTCGGGACATTACAGGGCAGGGTACAATCTATCTGGTGTTTTATAGCACAATTGGCTGACAAGTGTCAACCATTCCAATATCTTTTGCGCAAAGGCATCCCCTTTGTATGGATAGATAAATGCCAAGAATCCTTTCAGCAAATAAAAGATTACTTACTGTCACCGCCAGTCCTCATACAGCCCATTCACAAAAAACAACTTATCCTATACATCTCTGCCACTAATTCAACACTGGGGGCATTGCTAGCACAAAACGACCAAGAAGAAAAAGAAAGAGCCATATATTATATCAGTCGGACACTAGTCGGGTATGAACTGAATTACACATCAATTGAACGTGCTTGTCTAGCAATTGTCTTTGTAGCTCAGAAGCTAAGACATTATATGTTGAGCCATCAGACACAATTGGTAGCCAAGATTGACCCCCTCAAATATCTATTGAGTCGTGCGGCATTGACAGGACGTCTGGTAAAATGGGTCATGATTCTAAGTGAATACAACATTCAGTATGTCAAAAGAAAAGTGATCAAAGGACAAGTGATTGCAGACCAATTGGTAGATGCACCTATACAAAGTGATCATCCCTTAGTGGCAGATTTCCCAAATGAATCAATACTCCATATAGAACCAAAGTCTCCCTCGAGGCTATACTTTGACGGATTGCATACTAATCATGGTTGGGGGCAGGGATATTGTTTATCATCCCTCAAGGAGATTTCATTCCTAAGTCTTTCTGCATAGCTTTCCCATGCACAAATAATGTGGCAGAATACGAGGCATTGGTTACAGGACTTAGAATGGCAATAAAATGGAAAATCAGAACACTGCATGTCTATGGGGATTCTCAGCTAGTCATCAACCAGGTTAATGATGACTACGACACAAGATGAGAAACTCATGCCCTACAAATGAATGGTTACCAGTTTTTAGACGTATTTTCATATGGTGACTTTTGAACAAGTTCTGAGAGCACAGAACAAAGCGGAAGATGCAATGGCTACAATAGGCTCTCTCCTCGACATTCCAAGCAATATGCCTTAGCTGGAATTCCTAATAGAACAATTGTTGGTCCCCGCCTATGACATTCTAGAGTCAGAGATGGTCTACAAACTTGTTGGCCCCAACTCTCCCTGGTACCAAGATATTTATGACTACCTTACGTCCCAAACCCTTCCACCTAATTTTTCCAATAACCAGAGGAAGTCTTTTATCCGAAAAGCTGCAAGATATGCCATCGTCAGTGACACCCTTTACCGTCGTAGATTTGACGACACCCTCCTTAAATGTCTCGACACTAATGAAGCGCGTACAACCTTACGCGAAGTACATGAGGGTATATGCAGGTCTCATTCGTGTGGTCCTACTCTATCCAAGAAGATAACAAGACTTGGGTACTACTGACCGACCATTGAAAAAAATGCACTAGAATATGTCAGGACTTGTCGCTAATGCCATATTCACAGTGATTTGATCCACGCTCCAGTGTAGGAACTTCAGCCAATCACTTTTCCTTGGCCCTTCACTCAATGGGGACTTGACCTCGTGGGTAAGATCCATCATACCTCATCTATGGCCACAAATTCATCATCACCGCCACTGAGTATTTTACGAAGTGGATCAAAGCCATCCCACTAATGTACATAACTGGTAAACAAATATCCAAATTCATTCTTAACTACATCATTTTATGGTATGGCCTTCTGCAATCCATCATCACTGACAACGGACATCCATTTAAAAACCAAGATGTTCGTGAGTTATGTGAGTGATTTCACATCCAACATCATTTTTCCTCTCAGTATTACCTGCAAGGAAATGGTCAAGCTGAGGTGTCAAATAAAACCATTGTTAAAATCCTTAAAAATACTGTCAATGACACTGGTCGTGACTGGTATATTCAACTCAACCCCGCTTTGTGGGCTTACCGCACCAACATTCGTACACCCACAGGATCCACTCCATTTGCTCTAGTCTTTGGAGCTGAGGCCATCTTTCCCATCAAGGTTGAAATTCCTTCCTTACGAGTCTCCCTGAAGGGTTTAACTGATGATGAGGAGTATAGACAGTCGCGCCTACATGAGTTAAAGATGTTAGAGGAAAGAAGGAAAAATTCCCTGAACCATCTACAAGCATATCAAAACCATCTTTGTCGTAGTTACAATAAGAAAGTCATGGTCAGGAAGTTTGATGTTGGCGACTTAGTCCTCATGCAGAACCCTAAGAACTAGGCTGACAGAGAAAAGCCAGGAAAGTTTGAACCAAACCAGTTGGGTCCTTATGTCATCGTATCTTCTTTTGGTTCTGGAGCATATAAGTTGGCTATGTCGGATGGTGAACAATTGACAGAGCCTATCAATAGTCTACATCTTCAGAAGTTCTATGCATAAGCATCAGAAAGTTGAGCCGAAAACTTTAAAAATACAAAAAAAAAAAAAAAGAGTAAAACGTCCTAAAGAAACCACAACAAACATCAAACGGTCTCGAAAAACACAAAACCAGAGTAATTTCTTGTCAAGTCTGTCAAATCAACTAGTCTTTGTTATTTGTCCTAACTACGTTGTCTCTGCGCATTTGCTACATAGGAAAGACTCATTTTTTAGTCCCTGAGACATTAGGTCAGTCCTTTTCGGTTTCTCAAAATAAAATCATGATGCAATCTTTGGTCAACAAGACAAAGTCATTGTTCGTGTCAAACTACGAGGTCTCTAAGTGTATGACGTAGGTAAAGCCATATGTCGATGAGCCCCCAAGGCCACACTAGGTCAGTCCATTAGGGTTCATGTCATTACACTAGCACACATGTCAAAAGTCTTCAAGTCAGGACAAATCATTTTCCAAATGGGAAAACTTCTAAAACAAGGTATGGCAATCATTTATTTGAACATGACAATCACATCAGCATGTCAAAGGAAATCGACATATGGTCAACACACTCAAACTCAGTCAAAACAAGTTAAATGATCATAACCTGTCAAACTGTCAACTCTTGGTTATCTTTCAGATGTGTCCTTCTGAAGAATAGCCTCTATCATTCATTCCTTAGGATGTGTCCTTCCTAGGCATCGTCACTGTCATTCGAAATTTTGAGGGATCCTCTTGACACCTAAGGATCACTCCTCTCGACATCAGTATTCTTAAGATGTGTCCTTCTAAAGAAAAAACTTTGTCATTTATGCCTAAGGATGTGTCCTCCTAGGCATCGTTACCGTCTCTGTCACTAGCATTTCAAGGGATCCCTTTTGACATTTAGGGATCAATCCTCTTGACATCAACATTATTCAGGATGTGACCTTCCTGAATTTGGCAACCTTCGACATTCATCATCTTGGCATCATCAAAACCTTGACACCCTGGCATCTTAACATCATCAAACCTGACATCTTGACATTAAAACAATGGGTATCTGAACACACTTGGAAAACACTTGGCACTTTTCTTTTGTCTTTTTATCATGTTACTAGTTTTTCAGCGAGATCCAAACAATAAGATTTAGAAAAGCAATGGTGTATCATGACGTTTGTCTTCACTTTTGACACGCATGATTGCTAGTTTCTCAGCGAGGTCCTGATTTCGGGATTTAGAAAAACAATGACGTATCATGATAATGGCTCTATTTTGTATTTTGGAAATCATGCTGCTAGTTTCTCAAGGATGTCCTGGAAACAGGATTTAGAGAAGCAACGACGTTTCATGAATTGTCCTTATATTTTCTGCTTGTGGTTGGTTATGACAAAAAGAATGGGGCAATCACGCTCTTAGTATGAGTCATGATCATCCTTCTCTATGATTGTTAGTCTCATGTGATGGTATGACCTTGCACACCTTGATCTATGTCATATCATGGTGTTTGTTGGCCATTACAACAGTTTTCCCAATGATGATTAAGAGCAATAAATATTAAATTCCTATGGTAAAGTTTTGAAGGATTTGGTCTAGGAACTAACATGCATCTCCTTCAGTTTGGTCATCTTCTCTCATTCATCTCACGATGATATCCTGTGACCTACAAAAACATAAGTGCATACATAATCATATAAACATTGCATTAGGTCCATACATACATCATCCATAGCATTAAATCATATACATTTCATGGCATATTGCATTAACATAATCATAAACATGGCATCCATTCAAATAAGTACATTATGCATATCATTATCATCATCATCATCACAAAAGCGACATAACATGTAAATAAGCATTGCATCATCATGGAATCATATCATAAGTAAGTATCATAGGACATACACGACAAGAGATATAAATAGTACCATCTTCCATCATAAATCAACATCATACATAAAGTGTCACATCATATATATCATAATGCATAAATCAAATAACATCGCATAACACATATGTAGGCCGCATCAAAACTACATCATCATATAGCATCATCTCAAGAAATATATAATGTCACAGGATAGAGTCAAGAGATATCCCAAAAATAGAGCTTGCAAGCTCAATGGTCTATCCATAATGTGTCATAACATAGAAGCAAATGTAGCAAACATGTCTCTAAGAGAGGATCTCATCATCCTCTAGTGGAAAAGAGTGTGGTGACTGAGGATCTGTGCCCAACACTGAGGTAATGGGTGGACCTATAGCAACCTCTGTCTATGCAATGAATGGAACTGACACTGATGGCATCATATCCATGGTAATGGGAACCTGTGATGACACTGCGGCCTGACTCTGTGACGCTGAAGGATCTATCACTGGTGGTTGCCTCTATACTGACCTCTGCTCTAAACTGGTAGACCCATGACTACGGCTTGAATGATGACTCAAGGTATACCTATGTGAGTGGTGGGACTTGTGCCCTGATGTGTGCCCTGACGAGGTAGACCCTCCTACACTAGTGTGACTCCTGTTGCTGCTCCCACTCCCTGATTGGTGACCACTGCCTGTCCTCGTCTATGAGCGTGACAATGTAGGATCTCATCGCTCAAGAGGCACTGCTTGCTCAAAGAAGGTCATGTACTACCCATACTAAGTGCTAACCCTGGAAATTTCATGGGACATATCCCCTGAAGGTCCTAAACATAAAGCTACAAACTCCACATACCACTGTGTTGACTCCTGCTAGCAGATCACTGCCTGATCCTGCTCTACTCGAGCCACCTCTAGCTCTACCTATAGTGCCCTGACCTATGCCACACTCTCATCTAGCCTCCTCTGTAGATCTTCCACCCTCTAATTTTTTTGTGGCGTCCTAGGGCAATGTCGAGGTAAGGGGTATCTCCTCCTCTCCCTCCACCATCCTCCATCTCAGGAGTCTCACGGCCTCATCCATGGCATCATCGTCATCATCATCCTCCTCTATGACCTCCTCGCCACCCACTCCCTCGTCCCGAGGCACATCAACCTCCTCGCCACCAACTCCCTCATCCCAAGGCACATCCACATCCACATCTACCTCAAGCTCCTGCTCCTGCCTCGGCTCCCCCTCCTGTCTCTCCTGCTCTTGCCTCGGCTCCTCCTCCTCTCTCCCCCCCTCCTTGGCCACCTCTAGAATAGCATCCAATGTTGCTCTGCCCACACTCGGTCGCACTCTCCTACCATGTCTCTGGCCATCTCTCATCTGTCTCCGGTTGTCTCCTCCACCATCCCCATCATCTCCATCATCTCCACCCCAATCTTCATCCCTACCCCCATCTTGCCCTCTACCCCAACCTCCATCCCTACTGCCATCCCTCCCCCTACCTCTACCTCTGTCACCATTTATACCCCATCACCTAACTCTCAACACACGTGGTATAACTGACCTCCTATCAACAAGTGCTAGCCCATCTAGATCTGTCAGTGGCACTGGTTGATGTGCCTACCACCATAAGTTGTAGTCAATGGTGGTCCCAGGATCTGCAATCCCACCTCTCCATCCCCACTATTGGGCTGCTAGCCCATCAATTTGCTGCTCGAAAAAAGCTACAGGAATCATTGTCCCCCAACCTAACTCCCTAGAAGATCGGGCATACTCGATTGTGCCTGCAGGTACACCCTACTGCTCTCCAAACTGTCTAAGGACACTCTGCGGCAGGTACATTTGTATAATAAGTTGGCTTTGCACTGTCCTGCCAATCAAATAGCGATACTATTTGCAAAAGCTAATGTGGTCATCCTCATCATCCCACCGCCGGTAGTCTTTGTATGGCCTCCAGATGAATGAAACCATGGTATCAATCTGATGGCGCACCCAACCTGTATCTCCCATCCTAGTATGTTGTAGGGAACTAGCATAATAGTAAGCATAAGGCATCCCCTCGGCTAGCTGCGGTCTCTAGATAGGAGGTTGGAATATGGCCACATGCTCCCAGGCCCATATCATCAGAAGTGTAGTCCCATAGGAAATGCTCTCTACCCTCCTATAAACCACCTCGTGAAGCTAATGGTAGAGTGTGCCCAACTAACAAGGCCCCCAGGCATACACTATCATGTCCTGCCTCATCCCCACTATCACGTCTCCCCAACCAATGGGAAACCCATGCCTCCGTCGGTCAGGAATCAATATCCCACCAATCAATGTCGCTAGAAATGCATCGTATTGAGCATAATGCTTCACCATAAACTCCCAGCGGATCTCATGGCCCCATATTTGTATGTTTTTTCAAACGTGGCTTACGCGCATGCATATGTGTCACAGCGCATTCATTGTTTTCCCTAAAACCCTAATTTTGGCACGCAAAACAAGAAAATGACAAAGTGGGTTAGGGGTACATACCATTGGCTCTGAGCCCTTTGGCCGCCTGTAGGTTCGTACGATCTCACCACGATGCTCAATCACTAGAATCACCATCCTCGCAGAAGTCCTCTTCGCTCTAAGCTCTCGAATTTGCTAAAGTAATTATTGAAAATGAATTGACTTTTACCCCTTTGTCAACCTATTTATAAAGTCAAAATGACATTTGCCAACTAGGTTATTACTAGAGGCCCTTTTGACCAACTTTGACCACCCCTTTGTCCACTTTAAACATGTCAAAATCCGAAACCATCTGCGCCATCATGTTTTTGGTCATTAAATTGACTTATCGGGACACTTTCCAAATTTTTCTGTCGTAGACCCAAAATTTGAAAAATTTCTCGAGGGGGCATCGATACTCCATACCTTTGTTGGGGCATGACTTTAACTTATTTTCTTTGTCACAATGCGACATGCTACATTATGACAAAGAGGGGCAAAATGTAGACACATAAAAAAGACCTAGGCCTGCAAGCTCTATTTTACCACTTTCATCCTAGCATAATTATGACATCCTAATTATGTCCTTGGTCCACATTCGACTAGTATTTAAATAATTCATAATTATTTAATTAATTCATGTCATTTTATTCTTCATGATTATTAAATAAATAAATTTTATTTATTTATTAAATACATCATTAATTCTCTAAGCCTTCCCCTAATTAAATAAATTTAGTAATTTATTTAATTACCTTTATTCAATTATTCTTCCTGATTATTAAATAAATGAATTTCATTTATTTATTTAATTATTAATCATATCCTCTAAATTAAATAATTATCTTTAATTATTTAATTGTCAAAAGTAACACTTTCCTCATTTTAAACAAATGAAATTATTTAAAATGATCTTACATTCTTGACTGTCAATTCATTTTAGTAAATAATCTGAAAATTGATTATTTATTATCACACAAAAACCATATTTTGAATTTATTTAATTCAAAATGGTAATAACCTTCCAAAAATCAAACAATCGAGCAGATTCTTGATTTTCCAAATCCGCTTTTAAGTTCAACTCTTATCTTTTTTATTTTTCGAATCTCACAAATCAGGCAGTCTTTATTTTCTTGATTTCGAAAATCTTTATTTTTCTGACTAATTATCTCAATTATTCTCTACCGCCGATTTGATCTTCTCAGATGACATCTCGATCACTCATTTAATAATTTTTCCCTAACCCTGATTAGGATTTGTCACATTAAATCTCGTCCTCTGATTTTAGGCTTCTATCAAAATTCAATCTCATCCGTCCGTCCAAAATTGCATTTCTATAAAATGGCAATTTTTCTCACAATTTCGATTACACTTAGACACTTATAGATACTCACATATGCATATGCTTGCAGTTTATTTGTGATTTTGGCATACTTTTCTTAGCATTATAGTCATTTCGTCATAGGCATAGACACTTTATTTCATTTTAGACACTCCAAATCCTTCAATGCTTGTGTAAGGCTTAGTCTTTGTTTTCAAATTGCTCACATGTTCCATCTGAGGGCAACCATCAACAAGTTAGAAGGTGTTGTGAAGGTAAATCATGGAAGATTTGATGAACGATAGGTATAATCGTTCTTGTTTTTAGTTTCCTTTGTTCTTGATAGCTTCTTTGGGTTTTACACTTTATTGATTTGATAACCTAACAATCCAAAAATAACCCTTAGATACACAATACTAATGTAATTTTTTTTATTTTCAAGGAAATTAGATGATGTAAACATGTAGAAGTGAAACCTATATGCACTTTTTCGGTAATGTAAATTTTAGAAGCCCTGAATGCAATTGAACTAATGCAACCTAGATCTAGGGCTATAATGGTCTCTAAATTATAAATTCAAGGGTCCAAAGGTCATATTCACCAAAATGAAATGAAGAAAAAAAAGTGTAGTGTAGGGGGATAACGTTCACCAAAATGAAGGTGTGATAAGCCTCTATACTTCTCCTTCTATTTCATTAGGAAACTAGATCTCTCAACCAAGTGACTATCAACCCTTAGGTGAATTGACTCAATTGAGAAATCTAGTGGGTTCCTTGTGTAATTGGATGGGGGTTCACCATTGAATAACGCTTCAATAGGGGAAATGAAGATACTTATGCAAATTCACTATTGTAACCTCGAAACTTAAGAATGTGAAATCAGAGTGAAACAAAAAATGAAATAAAAAAGTACCTAGTGAATTGTAGATGCAAAAACAAGGTTTGTAAACTCTAAAAACTGCTTCTTAGGGTTTCACCAAGACTAATGCACCAATCTGGGTGTATGAGTCCTGCTATAGGGTTTTTAAGATCTTTCTAAATCTTTCAAACATAGATCTAACACTATTGAATGTTGTCAAAAGGCCTTACCATGGACTAGTACACTAGGCTGGACGTATGAGACAACTTGCAAGTATTAGAATGATGTTTCTATAGCCTCTAGTGATCTTCTATATCTTCCTTCTTGTCAAATCATCAAGCCTTGAAAGTTTGAATTCTGGTCTATAAGTGTGTTTCCGTGAAGATGACAACTTTGACAACTTTTTCCAATCTTACTCTTCAATAGATATTCAACCTAAATCTGTAAATCACACATGAAAGATAGGGAAAATTGTTGTTTTGTTATGGAATAGGGGTTTGCCTTGATCAAACCCCATTTTGGGAATTAAACCTTAATGAGAAACGAAACATGAATGAAAGGAATAATGAATGAACAAATGCAATGCTGCAACTCACCAAACCCTTGAAATCAAGGTTGCAAACTTGCATGAAATGGATAGCATGAATGTAGATCTTGACTCTTGATTGAATTCTTGAAACTTTGTCTTGAATTCTTGCTTGAATCATGAAACCTACATCACAAATGTTAGCTCACAAACACACATGATGCTTGAATCTTGAATGTTGCTCAAAGTGTCTAATGATATGCTCTTGATATCATAAACTTTCCTTAGAAATTATCTCTTGAAATTTTTATGGCTTGAAAACTTGCTAGGAGAAATTATGTGAAATAACCTTTTATTTATACTTCTTTATGCTTAATTTCCTAAAATTACAACACTACAAGCTGACATTAGGAAATTAAAGCTAAGGAAAATAAAATATCACAAAGAAATTGATTTAAAATAGGTCCTAGGCTCAAGGGGGACTCATATGCCAGGTTGGTTGTATGAGTTCCAGGCCCTAAAACCTAGGACACACATCTAGAAAAGTGTGACACTTAATATGGCTTTTGAATTTCTTGGCCAAGACCTAGGGAGGACCCATACACCCCATTGGGTGTATGAGTCCTAGATCCTTAAATCTAGAACACATAACCAAAATGTTAAATTATGAAGTTTCATTTATTAAATGTCGGGATAGTCCTTAGAAAAGTGTAATTTATTAGGCTTGTCGATGCAAAAAAAGACCAATTAAGGCATGAATAAGCCAAATTTGAAGAGGGAGGACCTAAACAAGTGTGAAAATGTAAAGGGATACATTTTTCTACACTACAATGCATAGTTCTTGTAATCAATGACTTAAAATTATCCACCTTTAGATCAATAGTATTAGGGAAACAATACATTGTCAAAATGCTCTTCCCATGCTCAACTAATGCCTCAAAGTGTCCACTCTTTTATTGTTCACAAGAACTTTGTATTTGTTATAGGAATAATTTTCTAATTAAAAAAATTGTGTAGTGCATGGGACTTCAATTGGTCCTCTCTGCATAATGTCATGAAATTGACATTAGTAGATGACAAAATAAATTTTATGATTTGTAATTGGAGCATGGAAAATTTGTAGTCTTGAAAAAAAGAACATATAGAAACATGACTTGCAACTTTCTCTATATATATTTTCCTAGCTATTACAAATGCATGTGGCTTTGACTATCTTCTTATTTGAATCTAATTCATATCTTCACCTTGGTTTAATGAATTAGAGGAACAAATCAATTAGTATCTTCTTCCTTCTATTATTTTCTACTATTATGGGTTCATTCTTAGTGGATGGATTTTTTTAACCTCTCTATGTTATATTTGTCTATTTGTATTTTTTTCACTTTAGATGGTGCCACATTGAATTCTTATCACTCTTACTTTTTAAAGATGACAGTGTGTCTCTTCTTGTATGTGTGACACCCACAATTCTCTTCCACACCTATATTGGTTTTTTTGATAGTTTTGTTGTAATCACAACACTTGTATGGGTGTGCATGTGCGTTTCAACACTATTGGTGATGTATTTTTAAATAAAAACTTTGTTAGTTATGATTTTACTTGCTAATGTCTAATGTAAAAATTGGGCATTAGGAATTACACAATAACCATATGAAAAAATTAAGAAAGCAATGACTCACACCTCCTCAATCCATTTTGAGTACTTTGGTTGGGTCCAAAAAACCCATTTTGTTTGGTGCTTCTATACCAATGCTTGCATCTTGTACAAAGTTTGCAACTCCCAGAACTCTTGTTGAGCTATCCTACTTGCAACATGCCATAATTATTTACAAAAAAAATTATGTTTTTTTCTCAAAACTAAGGATGTTTGGAATTGAAATATGTTTCTATTGAAACCATCTCATACATGGAACATCTAAAATATTGCTTTCTTTGAAGATTTCAATAATCAACAAAAATATTTAAATGTCAAATATTGTTAAAAGCCTAAAATAGACATCTTGTTTCACCTATGGGTAGAAAGAACAACTACCATATTTTCCTACTACATCTACACTAGATGTGATTTTTCAATTAATAAAAATGTATATATTGTTTATAATTGTAAAGTCCAAAGGAGCACATAAATATAAGATTATTCTATATTACCTATAGGCCTATCTAAGAGGTTGTCCAACCTATTCAGGAGTTTTCTTCACAAAACTATCCCCATCCATACACTCCCTCATCCCTAACATCCTTAGCTAGAGAATGACAAGAAGTTTCTTCACCTAGCAATGGTTGGGAGGGTAGAAATAACAAACAAGATTATCTTCTAAGCGTGGCGATTACAAAATCGTTTTTATCAAAAGCCACTTTTATAGGTTCCTTAGCAAATTGGGTGATGATCCTTACTAAATTTTATGTAAAGTATGTTGATAAAAAATCTATCAAAGTATAGGTCATTGAAAATCAACTAGAAAAATCTCTAATCTATGCAAAAAACCCATTGGTGTTAGAGTTTCCTGATGAATTAACTTGTTCTCCCTTAGCTCAACAGGTTAGTTGAAATTATATTTTGATGGTTCCTACACGCAACATGGATCTGGAGTACAAATTTTATTTATCTCCCCATAAGGTGACTACATCCCAAAGTCATGCAGGCTAGTTTTTCCATGCATGAACAACCTAGCTAAGTACACGGCCCTCATCACAAGGTTAAGAATTGTAATCCAATGGTACATCAAAGAACTCATAGTCTATGGAGATTCCAAACTAATATGGAAGCAAACCAATGATGATTACCAAACTAAAGATGATAAACTAATTCTCTATAAGAAGATGGTTGATAGCTTCAAGGATTATTTCATTAATATCAAATTTCAAAAAATACCTAGTATCAACAATAAAGTAGTAAATGCCATGGCTACCATTGGATCTTTGTTATATATGCCACACAATATCCTAAAATGTGAGTTTCTCTTTGAGCAACTTCTCATGCCAACTTTTGATGTAACTGAGTCAAAATTTGTGTGTGAAATTGTTGGTCCTCATTCCTCGTGGTATCATGATAATTTCACTTACCTCCATATGACATCCTCCCATTGGACCTAAATAAGTAGGGTCCAAAACATACTTCTAACATTAACTTAACATGATCCAATTACAAAAAAATCATGTATGCCCCTAATTGCATTAGCAAGCACACTATGCTCAAATAATAGGGAGAAAAAGATGTGAGTAATTTATTTTGTCCTTTTCTTGTAACTACTAGGAACTAGACATGCAACTACTTATCAGATGAACTACTACAAAAAAAAAAACAAATGAAATGAGATCGATTTAGAAAATTGTTGTGAAGCCATGGGGTTACTTGCAAGTAATAATTGCACTAAGAGAAATAACTTACTCATACATAGTTCTTGTAATCAATGATTAAAAATTATCCACCTTTAGATCAATGACATTAGGGAAAAAATATGTGGTCAAAATTGTTGAAAATGAAGGTAATTATTGTAGCTTAATACTTTGTAAACCTATGAGATTGTAGATCTAATTAAATTTTCTTTGTTACAAATTCTTTGTACGTGATTATTTGTTTAGATTCATTATTACCAATTGTAGAAGTAGAGAAAATATTGTAGAAGAATAAGACCAGAAGATAGATGTGACACAACATATACCGTGGAGAAACCCTTTCGGGAAAAAACTCCACCACCAAAATCAATAGTGCTTGTATTATTTAACCTTAGAATAAGATTACAATAACACTATATCAATCCTTGATTGAGATGCTTCTTTTTCCTTCAACAATTCTTCTTCACAACCTACAATAAAATCTCATGTGTCTGAGCATGAATCCACACATCATGTGCCATGCTTCAAAAATGTACTCTCTTAGAACTCTCTTCAACTTACTGCAATAAATAGACAATTGTGAACATTGTAAACTCCAAAGAGTTGAAAATTACAAGAGGATAAAGATCCTCACAAATATCTATGCCATTCTTGTGCAAGTAGAGTTCTTCCCTGAAAAACAATGTCAAACCAAGTTCTTCATCAATTTGGGCATCCCAAACTGAAGTTTTAACTGATTGTTGGTTTTGAAGATATCTTGTAAGCTTCTCCTCAAAGTTGGCACCCAATAATAGGCCCACTTAACTTATCCTTGTCAATATCTTCTCATGCAAAGGTGTTAACTCCAAGATGCCAACTTAGGTTCCCAAGGTGGGTCCAAGTCAATCTTTGTTAACTTAAACATATCTCTCCACTATTCATACAAACATCATGCATGCTTGATCATCCCCTGTTAACTGAATGTGTCAACCTGTTATATGTCATGCAATTGAATTCATTAGTCATGCAACTCAAGTCAACTGAAGGACCAACTACATGAAACTCAAACTAACTACATGCAACTGAAGATAACTGAACCATAAGTGAACTAAACTAAATTGAACTGATAGTGCCACTCCACATACATTGTAAATATCAATCCCTACTTTGTAGGAACAAGACATGCATTACATAAGAGTTATCAATTCACCAAATAGTTAATTGAAACAAGGTGTGTCCCACCTCCCATGTGGGCACCCCGTGTGCTCCTATTTTGTAGGATCTCTTCTTGGATGCCCTCACATGTTCCTATCATTTAGGAATAATTACAAATGTCAATTTTTCATGTTCATTTCATTCAAATTTAATCTCTTTCTAATCCTAGTGTTGGGGAACACTTTCCAAAGACTTAGGAGATACATGAAATATGTTTAGGATTGCAATTAAATGGAATCATATTCCCAACATTCTCCCACTTGACATTATACATTTCAATTATTCTAAACAAGGAATCATTATTATAAATCAAGTACAGGACTCAAGGACAATGGCCTTCATGTACCAGGAACCAATACATTTCCCAAGTCTTTGTAACCATTTCTTCTATCACTTAAACCTACACCAATCTATTCATGAACCCAAGCATCAAATTCAAATAATAATAAAAGACTCTGAGTGACTACCACACTCATACCAAATTGGAATAGAAACCATAGCAAATTTCTAGCTCATCCAAAACTACCATTTCATGCTATCAACATAGCAACCCAAATCTGCAAACAAGTCCCTATATATCCACCATCCTGCAAAATAATACTCCAAGGTAACAACACGCATAGACATGCGATAAAAAACCTCTAAAGTAACTCACTGTAGTAAAGTGTAACCAGTCCAAGAAAGGTTCCCCTCTCATATAGAACACATATACCTTTTGGAACTCCCACTGCATAGGTAATGTCAAATCTGAAAATAAGATCACAACATTAACAAGTCCTCCTATAGCACTTCACATAGAGGATGTGGCTAACTCCTCTATCATAGTGTCAAAGAAGCATACAATGATATGCAAAATACCTCTCTCATAACACAAGAACCTTCAAGCAAAAGACTATTCCCACAAAGAGAGAACTTGCAAATCAAACCATGTTCTTATACCACACTAACATGTTCCAAACTGTGTAAAGTAAGATCTCCTTCAACACTCCCAAACTAAAAGGATATCAACATCTAACCATTCAACTATAATGAAACCTGACAAAACTTAGATGTAAACCTCTCATAGAAAGTAGATCAAACTTAGCCAAACATTCCCACAACAAAAGGGAATATGCCCAAAGCCACTAACTATCTCTTGTACCTCTCCTACCCAAATCCTCGTAACTAACTCAAGTTCAATATTGCAAAGAGAACAATGGAAATACATAAAATCATGCATCTACCTCTCAACAATGCATAAGAGAAGTCAAGATACATATTAATAATGCATCTAAAAATCAGGCGGGAAACACCTCTTAGATCATTTTACTTGCCAATTAGACCAAGAGTGGGATACAAGATTGTCTTTTGCATACAATAGAAAACCTTCTCATCAAGTCTATGATGGACTCATATCCATTTCCAAGTGTAGGCTTCTCAGTCTTTACTATTGAAAAACTTTTATAACAAGTAACCATTCCAACACATATCTCTTAACATAAGAAATATCCAACCTAACCCAAGTCTCTCTAGTATCCATGAGCACCCACCAATTAATCCATGCCAACTTCAAATGCAACCTGCATAATCATGAAGCTCCAAGAAAATGATTAATACTCAAAACCAAAAAGAACTACATCCTCTCCAAAGGAAGAACAATAACACCTTTACCAAAGACTCTAAGGGTCCTCCATGAAACAAGATGTTAAAACATCTTCAAAATACATGAAGATAACCATATCCTACCCAAGCTCCCACTAAACTGTGATACCAAGCTCTACATGTGATGCAAAGTGGCAAGGGAAGCGCCCAACTTGACACACTTGTTCAACTATACCCTTCAATAAGACAATCTGATCATACAACTTGACTCACAAAACTAGAAATCACCATAGGACTTGGGGATGATTTGGGCACTCTTAATATGACAAAACATGAACAAACAACTAGACTTTTCTCATAGAAACTCTCATTCCTCCATCGCTGCCATACTATCCATGCATTCCTTCTAGCACTCACCAATAGGACAGTCATGATAAAACTTTGTTAAATGAAAATAACAGAGAAAGAAATAATTTTTTAGACTTCTTACATAGACCATTACAAATCTCCAAAAGAATAGGACCAAACACCAAGAGCAGGTGTATCAAATAACTAATTTGCAAGCCACCAAAAGGCTTCATTTGGCTTGTGCAAAGAAGGAATCAACTTGTCAAGGCACACCCCAACACCCCTAATGCCTTTAAAATACTTCAACAGGTTCCCCAAGACCTTTTCCATGCTTTCCATCCATTATATTTACTCAAATACTCAAAAATCAACAAATAATGTATACAACTTATCACATTTTGGATTGTACAAGGCAAAAACTAGACCTAGGGCATCACATAACTTTTGTAAACCTCCATTTTTCACTCTGAAAAAAATTGCAGCATGTAAAGGAGTCCTAAATCTACCAATCCACCAAGTTTCAGATTTTTCCCATGGTGGAAATGGGAATTACATCCATTTTGGTGACCAAACCCTTGTTTTGGAAGGTTTCAGAACTACTTTCACTAAAATTGATGTAACTTACTCAAAAATTGATGAAATTAACTCAAATCACTGCCAAAAGAAAGAAGACTCTTACCTCTTTCAATCCATATTCATTATAATTCTGTACAGTGAAGTACCAGACCATACCACACACAAGAATAGGCAAAAATGTTGTAAAATCAGAAAAAATAGAGTTTTCTTTGTATTGGTGCTTCAAAACTTCAACAACCTTCATGCCTCGACCCCATGGAGGCTTTATAAACATGTTCCCATCCTCCCCAATTCCTTTTAACTAATTTTTGAGTAAAGGATTTGTTGTTAAGGTGTTTGCAACATTAAAATGAGATTACATCATATTATCAGCATGACAACTTTGCATTTTGTGAAGCAACTTTTAATCCTAAACTCTTATGACTCCTAAAACAACTATAATGGCTTCAAAAAATCCTTATTACAACATTTAAACCTCAACCTTGCATATCCAAGCACAAATTTATGATTTTTCCTTCTCAAGGCTTACATGACAACATTTTTGCAAGATTGCAATTTTCTACATTTTGACTCCAAAACTCAAAAACTCACCCTACAACATGCTTGATGGTCTTGTTAGACCGTATTCATGAAAAAATACCTCAAAAATATTCATACTAACAAACTAACCATCATTCACCATCAAATAATCAAAAATGGAGGATGAGGTGTAGGTGCTTCTGCACCAACATGGCAACAAGATAAACATCAAACCATCACTGTCAAAAAAATCCCACTGCAACATGTAACCAAGCTATCCATGACATTGTGATAACCATCTCTTGAATGAAGATCATCCATACATGCAAAACCATGGGCTCAAAACCATGAGCTCCAAAACCATGGACCAATTCAACTAGCACAAAACATGTGTTAAAGACCACTAAAGGTTAATCCACTAACTCTATCCCAAGAGCTAGTTTAACCCAACTTCCCTCCCCTTACCACCTGGGAGAACTCCTCTCTTACCAGGCCTTTCCTTTTAGGGATTGAGCAAGCCATACCAAGTCTTATAGCCATCAACCCAAATACATTGCAACATACTTCTTTTACAAATCTGCAATAACACAATAGTAAAATCTCCCACTACAACCAAAAAACCTTCAAACTTTTAAGAGAAAGGTGCCCCAAACTCTACCCAACCATTAGCTTTGATACCAAATGTTGAAAATGAAGGTAATTATTGTAGCTTAATACTTTGTAAACCTATGAGATTGTAGATCTAATTAAGTGTTCTTAGTTACAAATTCTTTGTATGTGATTATCTATTTAGATTCATTATTACCAATTGTAGAAGTAGACAGAAGATTGTAGAAGAATAAGACCAGAAGATAGAAGTGACACAACGTATATTGTGGAGAAACCCTTTCAGGAAAAAACTCCACCACCAGAATCCATAGTGCTAGTTTTATTTAACCTTAGAATAAGGTTGCAATAACACTATATCAATCCTTGATTGAGATGCTTCTTTTTCCTTCAACAATTCTTCTTCACAACTTACAATAAACTCTCATGTGTCCAAGCATGAATCCACAAATCCTGTTCCATGCTTCACAAAATTACTCTCTTATAAATCTCTTCAACTTGCTGCAATAAATAGACAATTGTTAACATTGTAAAATCCAAAGAGTTGACAATTACAAGAGGATAAAGCCCCTCAAAAATATCTATGACATTCTTGTGCAAGTAGAGTTCTTCCCTAAAAAAAAATGTCAAACCAAGTCCTTCATCAATTTGGGCGTCCCAAACTGAAGTCTTAACTGATTGTTGGTTTCCAAGATATCTTGTAAGCTTCTCCTCAAATTTGGCACCCAAGAATGGACCCATTTAACTCAACCTTGTAAATATATTCTCATGAAAAGGTTTTAACTCAAAGATTCCAACTCGGGCACCCAAGGTGGGTCCAAGTTAATCTCTGTTAACTGAAATGTATCTCTCCACCATTCATGCAAACATCATGCATGCTTGATCATCCCCTGTTAATTGAATGTATCAAACTATTATATGTCATGCAACTGAAGTCATTAGTCATGCAACTCAAGTCAACTGAATTCAACTACATGCAACTCAAACTAACTACATGCAACTAAAGATAACTGAACCATAACCGAACTGAACTAAACTGAAATTGAATTGATAGTTCCACTCCACATACATTGTAAATATCAATCCCTACTTTGTAGGAACAAGACATGCATTACATAAGAGTTAGGAATTCACCAAACAGTTAACTGAAACAAGGTGTGTCCCACCTCTCATGTTGGTGCCCCATGTGCTCCTATTTTGTAGGAGCTCTTCTTGGATGCTCTCACATGTTCCTATCATTTAGGAATAATTGCAAATGTCAATTTACATGTTCATTTCATTTGAATTTAATCTCTTTCTAATCCTAGTGTTGGGGAACACTTTCCAAGGACTTAGGAGATACATGAAAAATGTTTAGGATTGCAATTAAATGGAATCCTATTCCCAAAAAAAATTCTCTTCCCTTGCTCAACTAATGCCTCGAAGCATCCACTCTTTCATTTTTCACAAGCACTTTACATTTTTTATAGGCATAATTTTCTAATTAGCCAAAATGTGTAGTGCATAGGACTTCAATTGGTCCTCTCTACATATTGGCATGAAATTGACATGAGTAGTAGATGACAAATGGAATTTTATAATTTATAATTGGAGCATGGAAAATTTGTAGTCTTGAAAAAAAGAACATATAGAAACATGACTTGCAACTTTCTCTATATCTATTTGTGTATCTATTACAAACGCATGTGACTATGACTATGTTCTTAATTCAATCTAATTCATATCTTCACCTTGGATTAATGAATTAGAGGAACAAATTGGTTAGTGTCTTATTCCTTCTATTATTTTCTATTGTTATGTGTGCCTTCTCAATGGATGGATTTGTTTACACCTCTCTATGTTATATTTGTCTATTTGAATTGTTTTAACTTCAAAAGGTGTCACATTGAATTCTTATCACTCTTACTTTGTAAATATGATAGTGTGTCTCTTATTGTATGTGTGACACCCACAATTCTCTTCCACACCTATATTGGTGCTTTTGATAGTTTTGTTGTAAACACAACATTTGTGTGGGTGTGCATGTTTGCAACACTATTGGTGATGTACTTTTAAATACAATTTTTTTAGTTATGTTTTTACTTGATAATGTCCAATATAAAAATTGGGCATTAGGCATTACACAATGTACTGTAGAAAAATGTATCCCTTTACAGTTTCAATCTTGTTTGTGCCCTTGTGAACTAAATGAACTTAAGTGTGCCTTATTTAGGGTGTTGTAAAGTTTTTTCTTACACTTTCACACTAATCTAGGGTTTCATAAATTAATTTGGCTTCTTTATGCTTTAATTGGCCTTATTTTGCATCCACAAGCCTTAATTAATGCATATTTCTAAGGATAATTTTGATGCACATGTAATGGCCAACCATAATTCAGTGATTTTGGATTGTATGGCCTAGATTTAGTGATCTAGGACTCATACGCCACCTTGGGAATATGGGTCCCACCTAGGTTTCAAGGCCTAGATCTGGATTACACATGAAATTAAACCTTTCTTGAAAAATGTGTCCCAAGCTTAGCCTAATGGGACTCATATGCCACAAATGGAATATGAGTCCCACATAGCTTAGACCTAATTTAGATTCAAATTCTTGGTGGGATTTTATTCTCCTGGATTTGTTGTCATCTTGTAGTGTTGTAATTTCATGAAATTTGGCATAAACAAGTATAAATATAAGGTTATTTCACATATTTTCTCCTAGAAATTTTCATGAGCAGGTGTGACCTAATCATTCAAGTATTCTAGCATTCAAGAGTGCTTATCAAGCATTTTGGAGTATTATTCAAGTATCAAACATCATGTCAAAGTCATTATGCATCATGTTTGTTTTTGAGCTAACATTTGTGATGTAGGGTTTTATGATTCAAGCAAGCATTTAAATCAAGGCTCAAATCATTCAAGCAAGAGTCAAGATCCAAATTCATGCTATCCATTTAATACATGTTTGCAACATCTTATTCAAGACTTTTGTGAGTTGCAACATCACATATTTGTTCATTCACCATTCCTCTTTTCTATTTCATTTCATTTCAAGGTTTGATTACCAAAATGAGGTTTGACCAAGGAAAACCCCTATCTACTAACAAAACAACATTTTTCCCTCTCTTTGATGTAAATTTTTAGATCTAGGCGGTTTAGGTTGAAGATCCATTGAAGAGAAAGTTTGGAGAAAGTTTCCAAGTTGTCAAAGTTGTCATCTTACTTGCAGTCATGGAAAGTCACTTACAGAGCAGAATTCAATGTTTCAAAACCAGAGATTTGGTAGGAAGGAGATATAGTAAAGTACTAAGGGCTAGCATAATTTTGGAGCAACCCTGATATTAGGACTAAATCACCACTCGTGGTGTATGAGTCCTAGTATACCTATTTTTATACTTTTTATGTAGATCCTAATTCAGTAGTTCCAAATTCCAGTTTTTTCCTGAAACCTAAACTGATACTAAATCACCCCTACTAGCATATGAGTCCAAGTGTGCTTCAAAATTAGTATTTCCATCATTTCATACCTTCATTCAAGTCTCTTTAGTTTCTAGGTGCACCTCTCCCCTTCCTCGGTCTTTTATTATGCATTTCAATTTCATAATTTAGGTTATATAGTTAGGTTTTGCATATCTTTTACACTTCTTGTCTTTCCAAGCCCTAGCTTGGTGGTGAACTCCTCTTTAGTCTTTTATCAAACCCTAGTACAGCATTTAGTAGACCTATTTCCCTTATTCCATCCTTGGATTGAGATCTCTAGGGTTTCTTTGAGTGAAACTAAGTGAAATAGGAGGTCCTAAACCCTAGTTCCATCTCCTAAAAGATAGAACAACCTATTTCCTAGGTTTCACACAATAACCATATGAAAAGCTTAGGAATTCAATGACTCACACCTCCTCAATCCATTTTGAGTACTTTGGTTGAGTCCAAAAAATCCCATTTTTGTGTGCCTCTTATACTAGTGCTTGCATCTTGTACAAAGGTTGCAAGTCCTAGAACACTTGTTGAACTGTCCTTCTTGCAACATGCCATAATTATTTACAAATTTTTTTATGTTTTTTCTCAAAACTAAGGATGTTTGGAATTAAATTATGTTTCTATTGAAATCGTCTCATACATAGAACATCTAAAATGTTGCTTGCTTTGAAGATTTCAATAATCAACAAAAATATTTAAATGTAAAATATTATTAAAAACTTAAAATAGACATCTCGATTCACCTGTGGGTAGAAAGAACAACTATCATGTTTTCTTGCTACATAGATTACACCATGTGATTTTTCAATTAATAAAAATGTGTATGTTGTTTCTACTAGAAAAGTTCATAGAAGCACATAAATATAAGTTGTGTCTATATTACCTATAAGCCTATCTAGGAGGTTGTCCAACCTGTTGAGGATTTCCCTTCACAATAGTTTCCGCATCCATACGCTCCCTCATTCTTGACATCCTTAGCTCGGGAGTGACAATAATTTTCTTCACTTAACAATGACTAAGAGAGTAGAAATAACAAACAAGATTCTCTTATAAATGTGGGGATTGCAAAATCTTCTGCATGATGGAAAGGGCTATCCATTTTCTTGGTTGACTATTTGATAGTACTCTATATTTCTTGATGATATGAATGATTAGTGGGATAGAACTATCGAATAATATAAAGTATTAATGGAAAATTTTGGCTAAATTTATATGATACAATATAGAAAAACATTCCCCTATCCAACGTGAAAAATAAAAAAATTATCAAACCTAATTGTTACACTCACCCTCAAAGGAAGAGAAGTGGCATTACTTTTGACTGTGTATGATTAGAATTATGAATTTGTATACTGGTTTCTCATCTCTTGGGAAAATGGAGATGGTTTAAACTCACTAGATGTGAGACAGGGAAACATTCCTATAGAATGCCATCTTTCTATTCTTAATTTAGTTTGTAAAACATGATTTTTTCTAATTGTAAAACATAAAAAAGAATGGTCTATAAAGGGGCATAGAATTGTTGAATTATATATCTTATTTTATTCAAGTTAACATTACTTAGATAATAGAATGCTTTTGTATCTATGGAGGTACAATCAGGTGCATTTAAAAAAATGTACAATATTTATGGAGGTACAATAGGTGCAATTGAAACAAAATGTACAGGGAACAAAGATACATCTATAACTACAGACTTATAAATATATTCAAGTTTTACATCCTTTGGCATGGAGTTCATGGTTCATAAATAATTAGAGTATGTATCTACTAAGTGAACTTCAAAATATTTGACTAAGAAATGATGTAGATAAGTTCATGGAAAGCTATGCAAGGCCACCTTATGATGAACTTATTGTACAACTATGGGTTTATTATTTCCATTGTTTAAAACTTTAAATTGATAATGTTACATAACTTGAAAAATGTAAAAAAACCATTTTATGACCTTACAAGAGACAAAAAAAGGACTGAATACAAAATATTTTCAATGAGAAACATACTCTAAAAACAAAATATCTAAAAGAGTGGTCAATATCTCTAAACACAGAGTCTTGCCAAAGCTTTACTCAATTTAAGAGTATTATTGTCATTCATGATATTTCAAAATTCAATACTCAATACGATGTGTAAAATTCAAATTCATAATACGTACTAAAACAATAAGAAAACATATCCATAAATATTGGGATATAAATAATCTTTCTTAATATAAAAGAAGAATCATGACACTTGGATTAAGTTCATCTACAATAATTTTAGAGCTCATTCAAAAATTTCTCCAACCATCGTGTCTTCCTCAAAATAGTTTTCGTCCCTCCAATTGGTGAAAGCCCAATTTTGTAAGCTCTGCATATCAACAATAGGTTTTCCCTACATGCATGTGCATTGGCTCAAACCTGCCATGGGTTCTTCATATGTTCCATGTAACTTTTTGGAGTTTGTATTGAATGTCCAAAAAAAAAATTAAAGGTGAAAAAGAAAAGGCTTATCATGTATTTTCTTTGAGTAAAATTAATTTTCAATCTTGAGATTAAAAATGTGATCAATTTCCTCTCTTTCTCCTCTGTGGATTCCATTAGAGGGAAAGATACCTTATTTTAGCATGAGGAGGAGGATAGTTTGGTAATTGTGGCTTCACAAGTAATCTCATTCTTTACACACGGTTGTTGAAACTCCATATGTGGCTACTGTTGATTGCTTCTCGCATTAATGGAACCCTAACCCTGCAATTAGGGTTTATGAACATTGAATTATGTAACTCCATGAGAATTGAAATTGTGAGAAACTATTATAATGCTAAATAAATAACAACCAGAATATGTCAACTTCCATGCTAACTTAAAAAATAGTTATACAACCTTTATGTGCAGGTATTATTGCTAGCACCCTTTTAAAATAAGACAATGTTGGAATGAGATATACATGCAATCACTAGAGAGGAAGATGCATGTGTAGGGACACCATAACTCAAATCAATTATTAATGGCAAAGCTTACACCTAGGGAGCCAGATATGTAGCTATAGAGGAGGGGGGCCAACTACTCAGGACCCTAGGTCACAGGAGGGTCTAGAACAATAGTATGCCCTAATCTACCTCAAGCTAATGGGATGTTTCGAGAGAGTTTACAGTTTACAGTTTGAAAGGAGGAACAACAAGATTGCTATAATCCTTTTACAAGCCCAAATATTTCAGGAAGTCAAGTGAGCGAGTTTCCAAAGTCTAGACTATGACTTAGATAGCTCACTACCAGAGGAATATAGCACGAGACACATACGACGACGTGACATACTAGTGTCTTAGTGGGGGCACTAGCGTCTATATAGACAAAAAGCATAAACTACAATAAAAAACTAAGGAAAGCCTACTAACAACCTAACGAATTTAATTTAGTGGAGTAACAAAAATAGAAAGAAACAAAACAACAGACTATCAGAAGGAGAACTAGGATTAAATCTAATTATGAAATGACAAAGAAGGGTGAGGAAAGCACACCTTCCTACCCATGAGTTGATATCTTCAAAGTTTTCACCTCAAGAAGAACCTCCCACACAAGATGAAAAAATGTTGGGGTTGCGTTAGAGGACTGCCTCATTCAATCCCTTGCTTTGGTGTTTCCACCTCCACAGACACCCAGATAGCAACAATTGAAGAAATATGATAAAGAAATATATTGAAAGAGCAATATCGAACAAAACGTTGAACAACAATATCCTACGATATTTAAATGATAATGTAAAGTAAAAGAAAGATGGAGTGATATCACCTTCAACCATGTGCACTCAAGGAAAATGAGAGAAGCAGCAAGTGTGCAAGCCTTCAAAGACCAAAGTTTCCATAACAATGAGGAGAGTAAATCAACAAAACACTAACTTGCAGCTTCAATGGATGCAGTGGAGCTTAAAAATGTCGAGAAGCGTGAAGAGACTTTCCCAAAGTGTGAAGGTGATCAAGAAGAATGTCCAAAAATTAGTTGAATGGATAAGATAGCCATTTGAAGGTAATAATGGAGGAAAAAGAGTTTTTCAAAGTCTATTCGAAGGGCAGGGGACATTACACTTCACGTCCAATGGAGGAGTGTAATGCCTCTGTAAATTTCAAATGCGGGAATCCTGTCAGGACGGCAGCATGTCGTGTAGACGTACATGCACCGCACTAACATCCCTGACAAAATATCCCACACGGACATGTAAAATAGTTGTCAAGTGGATGGGGAAAGGTGGCTAAAACATGAATTGCATTATCGAACTTAATTTTCTAAGGTAGGAGATAGTGTAAATGAGGAATTTGCAAGGGGGTGCAAATTTACGCTTATTGTAGGTAAAGATTTCAATGATAAACTAATTGTAGGATATGATTAAATTATCTTTTTATTCAAAAAAACTCTTATAAAAAATATTAAAACAAATTATATTTATATAATATTTAAAATATATAAATCAAATAAAATAAAAAATATTTTAATATGAATTAAACAAACTATGTCTTCTTAAAAATTGTGAAATATGCTTAAGTTATTTTTTTGTTCAAAATTAAAAAAAAATAATATGAAGTCAAGATTCATACAATTATATTTTTAATGTGAATGATTAAATCATCAAAATGATTCTTTGAAAAAAATAATAAAAAAAAATTATACAAAATATTCTTCTCTAAAAAAATAATATTCTACTTTTACAGACCTTAGAAAAACATGGTGTCTTGTGAAAGGAAGTTCATGGAAATAAAAAAAGTCTTAAAAAATGTTGAGTGCTTCAAAAACACCAAAAAAATTGTAAAAAATAGGTCATGCCTCACACATTTTACTCTTATTGTGAGTTTTTGCCCTTTCTCTATTCTGGAATAGAAAATCTTGTTCAATGAGAATGGAAAAAAATTGTGTTTTTTGCTATTATCTATAAAAAATGATTTGTTTCAACCATTAAAATATTACAAATATTGAAATAGAATTACTTAGAAAAAAATTAATATTTTTTATTGCTCAAAAGAAAAATTTAATAACTAGTTAAACACTACCCCCTCTATTATAGTTCTAAGGAGGAACTAATAAAGAAAATAAAAATAAATTTATAAAATAATTAAGAATAATAATTTTATCATTTCAATAGATTTTTGCTAATTTTATCATTCCACTAGATTTTTGCTAATTTTATCATTATCTTTTTTGAAGTTGATGGGGAATCCCAAAACCAATTTAATTTTCCATTATATTCAAATTAATAAATTTGTTTTTTTCTATAAATTGTTGTCCAAGGCCACACTCTTTGCAGGAACAATTACACTATAACAGCTACAATGGCAGTAGCTTCTTCTTCTTCTTATCCCGTAGTTTATATTTGTTTGCTCTCTTTTATTTTGCTCTTCAATTGCATCAAGGCGGGCGATATTGAAGGTTGATATATGCTTAGAGTTTTTATGTTTTCTTTAGCTTGATTTGTTACAGTTATGTGTACCTTATTGTTTGGGTGACTGCAGGTGTGGTGCATGAGGCTACACCTGAGCAGGAATCAAGTGGGCATCAGATTCATCAAAGCATTTCATCAGTTGATGGTATTGGTCCTACAGGTAATATTGATACTGTTTTTTATTTGCATTTACTCGCTTTAAAACAAATTTGTGGTTGTCTATGTTTTTGTTTGGATTTATTGCAACTAAAATGATGTGCAATACGTGGGATTTGTGTAGAAATTTCTTGTCCGTGTTCTTCTATGACCCTGTGTGTTGTGAACGTTGCTTAAAGAGTCTCCTGAATCACTGAAATGTTGTGAAGAAAAGTGATGTTAGAGATTGAGAAATGCTTTCTCTTCCACTACAGTTCTAATATGGTTCTATCCATAGTTTATGTACCTCCTTAAAATAAACATAATTAAAGTGAATTTTTTTTTCAGATTTATGTTTTCTTTCATGGAAATTTTGGGATTATATAGATATGGGCATCCTTATTTTTTAAAAGGAATTATAATAATTTGGGTAAACTTACAATTAGAAGTTTGGATTTTCACTCACCAATTATAGTTGCCTGAAAGTTTCTTGTTACAGAGTTTCCAATTTGGTGCAGGTCATGGAGGATGTGGGCAAGGGCATGAAACGTGGATTCACAACTACCAATTGCATTTGCATGGCCTGTTCAATGAAGCCATTTTGTGCAGATTTTGGTATTATCGTGTTCCATGTGACCACATCTCTCGAGGGATTTCGTTACTATTTTCAACTTCAGCCTCATCTCTACGTATTCCTTTGCTTAGAAATGCCCTTTTTCCTTCATATTTTATCTATTATTTCCCTTGTGCTATTCTTTGCATTCCCCTTTTCACGTAGGTCGAGAGGGTGATGACAACGATTGAGAAATTTATCTCTTTACTTACCAACTACATTTGTCTAAAATTCCTATCACTGTTTCACCTTGCCTAATCATGCATCTAATGAAATTCCAATATCCTCTATGCTTTTATGGATGTACACACATTTGTAATCTCCCTTGTGCCATTTCTCCTTCCCTCTATTCACGTCCCTCTATCCTCTCTTCTTTCCCCTTTATCTCTCTATCTCACATCTACTCTTGCTTGAGCTTCATATATTTTCCTCTTTCCACTCCCCTTCGTCCTCCTTATATACTCTTTGCCCACCGAAGCAATCTTGAATGAGAAATTAGAGAGGTCGTGGGGTTTAAGTTTGCCCTGCAATTTTTCCATGTGAATTTCCATTTCCACAATAAGAAATGGGTCACCATGCTCATTTAATCACACCCACTCTCATTTCATTTCATCTGCACTATGCTTCTACATAGCCATGCCTTACCTTCCTAATTTTGTTGTCTCCTGTTGTCCTTTCCAATTTAATTCTTTGTAAAATATGCCCATATTGTAGCACACATCTCTTTAGTTGGGAATTGACTATTTTATTTTCTTTTATTCTTTTTAAAATTATTTCTTTACTCTCCAATATCTACTGTGGAGGCAACTCACAAGGATGTCATATCATTCCCCCCTGAGATAAGTCATCCCGACTTATTAGAAGGTGTTTCATTTATTAATTTCTTCAAAAAAATAGATTATTAGTCAAATTAATTGTTTTTGGACCCCTTATCCTTGCCTCTCAAGTGGTCGCCTTTTCCCTAATTTGATGAAATTCAAAATAACTTTTATAAGACTATAGAGGGTATGTATTAAAATATAGCCTCAATTGAGCATTTTTACTTAATTCAACCCTCCATTTTGAATTTGTAAGTTGATATATCTTAAGAGAGATCAACATTATACCATCAAGTACACATATTTATTAGTTAGCCCATGCAATGTACCAAAATACTATGCATCAATTACCACTCTTGGTAGTCAAATAAACCACTTATTTAAAATTACATTTAAATATGCCATGACAATTACTACATGACAAGGTGTGAAATCCCATCCAAATAGTTCTCGAAAGCTTAAAATTTGATTGAAGAAGTTCAAGGCAACTACCTTCATACCAGGAGGCCAACTTAGTTATGTTGAGTTAGTAGTGTGAAGTAGTATACTTTTTCAAGAGTCAAGTAATCCTCATAGGCCTAGTGTTTGAACATGGTTTCTCTCATACCAATGCAAAATCTGCCCCTTAGGCACTACTTTTTTTTAATTCACAACTACCAACTTAACCGACCAAGAATCTTCATCTAAATTTGAAGTGCTATTACAGCACTTCTTCAATCACCAAGATGACAATAAATCAAAATCACCACTTATATGCTTACTCTAGAAAGTGTTAAGCTCATATAGCTAGGTTCATTCCTAGACCTATACCTAAACCTTGAGGGTTCATGATGACCATGCCATTGTATCATCTTGCATGAGATATTTGATCTCACATTTAAACATAGACTATTCATTAAACATGAGTTACCACTTAGTCAATTATAATATAATAATAACTTTGTCATCAAGTGTTAAGTCCATACAAAAAAGTTCCAAGCATTAGTGTACAAACATTCACAATATTCACAAGGGCATATCATACCATAATCCCAAAGATCATACATAATGATTAGCAATAGAATACCTCCATAGACACAACCTGACTAACTCATACACATCACAAGTACAAGGAACAGATCGTACATATAGATCACAAGTACAATAGTGACTGACTCATACACATATTATAATTACATTAGTGACTAGCTCCAACATGCATCACAAATACACAATAACTAGCTCCAACATACATCACATATACACAGTGACGAGCTCTAGCATACATCACAAATACGCAATGACAAGTTCCTGCATACATCATAAATAAATAGCGACGAGCTCCAACATATAGATCACTTATACATAGTGACTAAATAACACATCACAATGGTTGTCGAACACATTTCAATAATGCATCCCAGATAGAAAAGAATATTGGTCCATTATGCACTACACCGCAAGTCATATCCTTTCCCTCAAGTCTTCTACACCATTAGACAAATGGGAAGAGGATTCGGTGCATCTCATACTACACCGCGGGTCCATCCTCACCCTAGCAAGGCTAAGGATATAATTTAGCAATTCGGAAGGGGATTTGGTGCATCCCATATTGTATCATAGGTCTCTCCACCATCCCAATGCTTTCGACAAGTAGTGAACCTACCATAGCACAGTGGATTCTGACTTTAACCGCCTATAGGCCACTGATGACAAGACTATCCACCCAAGAAGAAGTAGCTCCTAATATATACCACCTTGCAACCTTAGTGATATTATTAGTTATCTTCTTCACATCTTGGTTAATACTTGGCATCGATCACGTTTGTACCCTCAGTGACAACTAGTGAACCCCCTCAATACAATGGTTAGCCATGGATTATGATTACTCACATGGATGGATCCCTACCCATGTAATTGTTATCAAATCATAACCAAGGTAGCTCATAGAAACCATCACCTTCAAGAACCAGGTGAATGTCGGTTAGTTTGTATTTGTAGCCTAGACATCGATCATTGGAAAAATCCAATGATTGCTTGTCACTGCTCAAATATCCCAAAGGTTCACACTTGGGTGGGTCAAACATAACATGAATCACAATCACAATCAACAAATACCCGAGCCTATACATAGAGACCTCTAGATATGGTGTTGAATTACACAAACACATAAGAGATACATGGAACCAACATGAGATGGCCTTTACCCAACATATATATATATATAGCAAACAAATCTCTTACCTCATTCTATTTACTATATCTAGAAGCATATTATGTATTAAATACGAGTTATTGGGTTTTCTTTACTTGATCATACCCATATGGTACCTATTTCAGCCTTAAACTGAAGTTTACAAGGGAGAAAAGGTCAAACCAATTAGGAACAACACCATACCTTGGATTTAACCCCCCAAACCCTCCCCATTTGGACTTGAGGTCACATAATCATTCTTCACCCAATGACTACCTACATACCCGCTTCCAAATAGATCAAAGTCACATGTAGTTCTCCTTACAATGACTTTCTAGGATACCTACAAATCAATTCCCATATCTAAGGTTTCATTAATTACTATACCTTACTCTGAAAAGGTTTCTTTAAAATGATTTCCAAGAATTAATAGTGTTTAATGGCAAGCAAGGAATTCCAATACCATTCCTAATTCAACAAACCTATATCATGACACTTCCATCCAAGGACATTAAGGTCTCTAATTAGACCTCGCCACCAATGTTAATTTCTAACTCAAAGTGAGCATCCCAAAACCCTTACAATTGCCTATCAAGGATATTAGGCCATATTTGGCTTACTAATGGTAATACCACATTGTTTATAGTTCATAGGGTTCTAATTGGGCTCAGAACGTGATAACATGTATATAATGTGATTTAGTAATCTTAGATATCACATATGTATTGGTACTTGATATCTTGAACCACTATATTATACTAACAAGAAACCCCTTAAACAAATTAAAGTGTCAATGTATAGTTTAATATGTTTTTTTATTGTCTATATGAGTTGGCATGTTTCAGTCAAGAGAACATATTATCAAAAATTGATGAATTTGGAAAAATAAATTAATTGTTTATAGCACAATATATCTTTAATTTTCCAATTTAAAATGTCACTAACACTTGACTTCCTTCTAATTTGATGATACTTTCGATGTGAAATACCGATTATGGGTCAAATCACACTTGATCCATGAAGAATCAAAGCATAATGGAGCCACCAATACTCAAATCTCAACAAGATCAATCAATCAAAATTGAAAGTAAACATTTTATCAAGAAACCTAACATGCTAAACTTATGAAAACTTTAAAGAAAACATCTACCATAATCTATTGAAACTTTATCTTCTTCAGGAATTAGTGTCACGTTCATTTGGACCGACGACCCTTTCCCAATCACATGATAGTGAGCTTGTTTTAGTTGATTCTATTGAAGAAAATTGATGAAACCAAGGTGTTTTATGTATAAAAAACCTAAATTATGCACAAAATGAACATGATGAAAGCTAAGTTACCATGATTTTATGCTATAAATTATCTAATTATGCAATTTCTAAGCTAATTTAAGCTAAAAATGAGCTAAACGATAAAAACCTTAATTTATTTACAAACTAGGATGGATGCATGGAAGCCATTAATGGAAGCTTGAAGTTATTATGCAACTAAAACAAACTAAAAATAAGCTAAATGTGTGCAAATTGAGAGTATGGATGTGAGTAAATTTAACAACATAAGTTTGCAATGAAAGATGGATCCATTTGTCTCCAAATAGTGATCTATTTATAGGAGAGCAAATGAAGAATGGGTAGTTGAGATCAAAAAGCTTAATCAACGGTTCAAGATGAAGAGGATGAAAGGCATCGATCATGGATTCTCATCAACGGATGAGAATGCAGATGAATATTAATCAAAGGCTCACAATTGCCTCAAACAAACACACTTTTGACCTGTTCACACAGGGTCAAAGGTAACTTGTTTAGGTGTTTAAAAGGTTAACTTTCTTTTGAAGCTAAGTGAGTTGATTGGAGGAGAGTGAATTTATTCCTTAGAATATTCCTTTAGGGTGAGGAAAAAGGTTAATTTACAAATTAAAACAAAGTTTTAATTTGCAAAAAGGATAAAGAATATTCCATGGGAATATTCCCTTTGATTAGAGGAATAATTAGTTTAATTGCTAATTAAACAAGGTTTAATTTATGCAATTAGGGAATTAGAGGAATTAGATGATATTTATTAAATTAGATGATTTAATAAATAGGGGAGGGGTGAAATGATATTTAATTAAATAAGATAGGGTTATTTAATTAAATAAGATGACATAGGAGATTAAATTAAATATCTTGATTTATTTAATTTAATGAGATGAAGTGTTAGTGCGGAAAGAGATGAATTAACCCAATTAAATTTATTAGGCCAATTAGTTGAAAATGAAGCAATTAATTAATTAGCTAGGCTAATTAAATCAATTAATTGAAAAGAGGATAGATAAAGAGGAAATGATGTTAATAAATCTGATATGAGTGTATGACATCGATTAGGACATTTTTCAGTGTCTACATTTTGCCCCTCTTTGAAGCGAGGTACCTGCTACTTTGGTTCAAAGAACAACGCTTTTCAGATCAAAACTACTACCCAAATCATAAAATAAAAAAAATTATGATTTTTTAGATGCCCCAACGGAAGGATAAAACTGACTCCCTACCCCCTCTAAAAATCGGGTAGAAATTTTGAATTTTGGGTTGATTTCTCAATAAAGGTTCAAAAGCTGCCCCAAGGGTCCAGAAAGGTTTCGTGATGTAAGAATAATTCCAAAAATACAAAAAATAATGCAAAATTAGGTCTAGATTGGTAAAATTGGTGAAAATGATAATAAACCCCATTAAAAAGGTTAAATTAGGGCAAAAAACCCTAATTTTCTAGCTTAAATAGGTCAAGAGGGGTCATTTTCAATCCATTTGTGCATTCACACTTAAGAAATTCTTGAAATTGAGCTCTGACCCTTTGACCTAATGGCGCGTCATGAGCTTCCTTGACACATTTTTGATCGAGTTTTTGAGTTCTAGTGGCTTCCAAGCACAAGACCATCGGTATGTGATTCGAAACCTGATTTGAAATTTGAAATTTTGATGAATTTATTAGGCATTAGAATTTAGAATTTGGGGGTGTCACTATATAGCAATGCCCAAACTTCAATCAACGATGCCCAAATGATATATAGTGACGCATATGTACAAAGCAACATTTTTTCAAATTTGATTTTAGGGTTTCAAATTTTAAATGGCGATGCATTTGTATCCAGCGACACACTTGCCGATTTGAAAGTTAGGGTTAGGTCGTGCCAAATTCTAAATCATGACGCCATCTTGTATGGAAATGCATTTTTTAATTTGAAATTTGAAATGCATCAGTCATCACTATTTGGGTTTTGAATATAGTGACGCATTTGTAAACAACAAATCTGCATTTGTGATTTTCAAGACAGAAATTCAAAATAACTTCAATTTTTTTATGATTTCCTGATATCATGGGCTTCATGAGTCTAGGAGGTCTTCCCACCACTGATGTTGAGAGAACACAGGCCCATAGTACTGGAGAGATTGGGTGATCTTTTAGTCTTGTGCCTAGAGCACCTAGGAGAGATCGGATTGTGGTATATCACATATGCACCCGTGATTAGGACCCATTTAGCCATGATGACAACATTGTGTGAGAGATGGCATAGCGAGATTTCATCTTTCCACCTTCTTATAGGAGAGGCAACACCGACCTTAGAGGATGTGTGGCGGATATTACAATTTCCTATCCACAATGATCGTGCATGATCAACGATCTTGATCGGATTAGATGCATGCTTCGAGGTGATGGAGATGGACCAGATTGCATTGGTCACATCACAGATTTATCTAGAGACATACAGGGGTCGCATACCAACGTTCAGATTGATTGTTGCGACCATTATTTCAGGTTTGGTGGCTCCAAATAGACGCAGCCAATTTTTTAGTCCAGGGTGGGGCTTGGCTTGGTAGAGGATGCTTTACTGGAGGACTCTTTTTGCATGGAGGCTCGTGATACTGGCCTCCTTGTACCATGATTTGCATGATTTAATTTATTATGATGGGAAATCCCTTGGTGCATGTGTGTCTCTTCTTACTATCTAGGCATGGGAGCACATTGAAGTGCTTCAATCGATTGTACAGATGGTGGACGTGAGCCAGATGATCCCGTCATATAGAGATATCGAGGTGCCATTACACTCAGGCACACAAGATAGATTGGACTCTCGTACTGGCGACGGGTGTTTGATGATATGACCATGTTTTGGTGGTAGTCATGGCTTCAGATGCCAGCCTGATTCGATGATGTACAACAACTTTTCTTTGCCTGGTAGACCCATTACATGCAGGGTCTGGAGCATACTATGAACGAGAGGTACCTTCCTAATAGAGTGGCCAGATAGTTTGGCGATGTCCAAGATAGGCCTGACGATGTTTATAGGGCTATTTTTGCTAGAGCTTCCAGTCGGGTTCCGACATGGGGACCGATGATTTCGGCAGTAGAGGCTGTTGAGAGTTTTTGTCAGTTGGTTGCCCAGCCTTGGGCATACAATCAGGGTAAACCCATTGCTCAGACTACTCTCGCTTATGATGCATTATTAAAGTTTTACAAAGTATTAAGCTAAGAAAACACATCAATTTTCAACATGAACCACAATCAAATTTTGAATAGCCTTTTGATGAGAGGTGCTATTCAACCCCCTTGCATTCCATGAAAGAATAATCATGAGGAAGATTGAGAGAAGTGGGCCTCAATGGTCTTAACAGACCCAGATTCCACCAACAAATCCCTAGTAGATGTAATCTTGTCCACATCCTTCTTACGACCAACTTTAGAAGAATTTTCAAAATGCCCCTTCTTGAGAGGGTGTTGCAACACCCCCAAAGCAGGAGACGATCCCCGACCTTTACCTAAAGAGATCACCTCCTTAGCTAAATATGCTAATACAATATCATCATGCACACTTGCAAAGGCACCAAGAGGCCTAGAAATCCCCTACTCCAAAGCCAGAGAATTATTCTGAACAACAATTGCCTGCTCCAGCCCTGTATCCAGCCCAATATCCATACCAATGGCCCCAGAAGAAATATCAACAGGAATCCCCTCCTCCAAAGCCTAATTATCCAAGACCTCAAAACAATTGAAACCCTGATCACTCTGTCTATCCTTATAGGCCCGCTTCTGACCCCTCCCTTTAGCCCTTGGCTTAACAGGAATAAAGCCATCCTTATCAGGCCCACCCTCAACCACAAGCACCTTTCTTTTATCTCCCTTCTCCACTAAAGGCCCAAAAGAAGGAGAAGAAGAAACCCCAGCTACTTTGGGTGCCCAAGGACATTGGCGCTGAAGGTGCCCATACTCATGACAAAAGCAACAACGAAAAGCAAGGGACTCATAATCTAACTATTGAATCCACAAGGTAGAGCCAATCAAATTCTTAAATGTTTCAAAAACACCAAAAAAATTGTAAAAAATAGGCCACGCCTCACTCATTTTACTATTAAAATGATTTGTTTCAACCATTAAAATATTACAAACATTGAAATAGAATTATTAAGAAAAAATTAATTTTTTTATTGCTCAAAAGAAAAATTTAATAACTAGTTAAACACTACCCCCTCTATTATAGTTCTATGGAGGAACTAATAAAGAAAATAGAAATAAATTTATAAAAGAATTAAAAATAATAATTTTATCATTTCGATAGGTTTTTTCTAATTTTACCATTTCAATAGATTTTTGCTAATTTTATCATTATCTTTCCTGAAGTTGATGGGAAAAAATCACTGATTTTTCCCAAAACCAATTTAATTTTCCATTATATTCAAAGTCATAATTTTTTTTTTTTTATAAATTGTTGTCCAAGGCCACACTCTTTGCAAGAACAATTACACTATAACACCCACAATGGCAACTGCTTCTTCTTCTTATATGTGTTTTGTCTTTTATTTTGCTCTTCAATTGCATCAAGGCAGGGGATATTGAAGGTTGATATGTGCTTATAGTTTTTATGTTTTCTTTAGCTTGATTCGTTACAGTTATGTGTTGCTTATTGTTTGGGTGACTGCAGGTGTAGTGCATGACGCTGCACTTGAGCAGGAATCAAGTGTGCATCAGATTCATCAAAGCATTTCACCAGGTGATATTATTGGTCCTACAGGTAATCGCTCATTGATACTATTTTTATTTACATTTACTCGCTTTAAAAACAAATTTGTGGTCCTCTACGTTTCTATTTGGATTTATTGCAACTAAAATGATGTTTTGCAATGCGTGGGATTTGTGTAGAAATTTCTTGTCCGTGTTGCTTTGATGACCCTGTGTGTTGCAAACGTTGCTTAAAGAGTCTCCTGAATCACCGAAATGCTGTGAAGAAAAGTGATGTTAGAGATTGAGAAATGCTTCCTCTTCCACTGTAGTTTTAATGTGATTCTATACATAGTTTATGTACCTCCTTAAAATAAGCATAATTAAAGTGAAATTTTGTTTCAAATTTGTGTTTTCTTTCATGAAAATTTGGGATTATATAGATATGGGCGTCTTTATTTTTTTAAAGGAATTATAATAATTTGGGTAAACTTACAATTAGAAATTAGATCTGAATTCATCTTCTGGAATGTGAATTTTGATAATTCACTTTTTATTGCATACCATCATCCTTGTCAATTATGATCAATCAATTGAAGTTCAACCATCAAACATTATGATCCAATATTGAAGTTCATGAAAGTGGTTGAAACTAGATTATGACATAATTATCAATTGTCATTATATAAATATGGGTATCTTTTTTTTTCATGAGGAATTATAATAATTTGAGTAAACTTATAATTAGAAGTTAGATCTGAATTCATCTTCTGGGGTGTGAATTTTGATAGTTCACTTTTTATTACATACCATCATCCTCATTAATTATGATCAGTCAATTGAATTTCAACCATCAAAGATTATGATCTAATATTGAAAGTATTGCTTCACCGATTTTACCTTCCGCAAGGCGAAAGAATAGAGAAAATTAGATCTAGTGCAAATTGAAGGCTATTTCCTTTCCAATTGTACATGGCTGTTTAAGTTCTGGTTTCTTTGAGGACTCATTTGAATGCTTCAGGAAAATGTGGGTTCCACAAATAGTTTTCTTTATTGACAATAAGAAAAATAAAAACCATGATTTCAACACTGTCAATGCACCTATTTTGGTCAATTGTGAGTCTTGTTAAGTTAGGAACATTTTTGCATTTGTTAAGGTTCTATATTTGATATGCGGGCTACAAATTTTTCAGACATGTATGTTAAGTATAGTTTTGCTTATTTAAGTTGTGAGTTTGGTTTTCTTGCTTAATGTGTTAATATTAAAATTTACTAGTCTCATCGATTCCTGGAATTTAAAAACTGTGAAATACAAATATGGAAAATAGGTTTATATGTTAAATTTTTCACAAATTCTTCTTTGCTGAGTTTACATTCCTGACATTTTCATTCTTCCTTCCTTGCAAATTTTCTATTGATACATGAGTTTATATTCTCATATGAAGTAAGTATTAAATCCAATTTCTGGTATTTGTTATGCACGATATTGGACTCATGATTACGTCCACCTTAAGACTTCAAGCACATTTAAGACTTCATTCCTTTTTTTAAAATATTATAATATCAAGCTAGCGTAATTACGTCCTCTTCTAAACCCAGGGAAGAACAAATACATTCTAGTGACCAAATATTGAATGATACAATGCTCATACTTTACAGCTAAATCATATACTCCAAGAGAGCGACTGGAAAAGAAAGAAGACTTACCTTGCTAGATGACCATAACAGATAACTCAATCAATAGCTCCCATTTCGATCCAAACAAAGAGAATTCCAATAAAGCTTGTGGAGTTTGGTTTTTCACTCACCAATTGTAGTTGCTTGAAAGTTTCTTGTTACAGAGTTTCCAATCTGGTGCAGATCATGGAGCATGTGGGCAAGGGCATGAAACGTGGATTCACAACTACCAATTGCATTTGCATGAAGTTTCCAAGGCCTGTTCAATGAAGCCATTTTGTGAAAATTTTGGTATTACCGTGTTCCATGTGACCACATCTCTCGAGGGATTTCGTTACTATTTTCAGCTTCAGCCTCATCTCTGCGTATTCCTTTGCTTAGAAATGCCCTTTTTCCTTCATATTTTATCTATTCTTTCCCTTGTGCTATTCTTTGCATTCCCCTTTTCACGTAGGTCGGGAGGGTGATGACAACGATTGAGGAATTTATCTCTTTACTTACCAACTGCATTTGTCTAAAATTTCTATTACTGTTTCACCTTGTCTGATCATGCATCTGACGAAATTCCAATATCCTCTATGCTTTTATGGATGTCCACACATTTGTAATCTCCCTTGCGCCATTTCTCCTTCCCTCTATCCGCTCTTCTTGCCCCTTTATCTCTCTATCCTGCATCTACTCTTGCTTGAGCTTCATATATTTCCCTCTTTTCACTCCCCTTCGTCCTTCTTATATACTCTTTGCCCAACGACCCAATCTTGAATGAGAAATAAGAAGAGGTCGTGGGGTTTTAAGTCTGCCCTGCAATTTTTCCATGTGAATTTCCATTTCCACAATAAGAAATGGATCACCACGCTCATTTAATCACACCTATTCTCGTTTCATTTTATCTGCACTATACTTCTACATAGCCATGCCTTACCCTCTTAATTTTGTTGTCTCATGTTGTCCTTTCCAATTTAATGCCTATATTGTAGCACATGTCTCATTAGTAGGGAATTGAATATTTTATCTTCTTCAATGATGAGGATGTCATATCCTTCCTCCTTGAGATAAGTCATCCCGATTTATTAGAAGGTTTCATTTATTAATTTTTTCAAAAATTTAGATTATTAGTCTTGAAGTTAATTGCTTTTGGACCTCTTATCTTTGTCTCTCAAGTGGTCACCTTTTTCCTAATTTGATGAAATTTGAAATAACTTTTATAAGACTTTACAAGGTGGGTATTAAAATATAGCCTTAATTAATCATTTTTACTTAATTCAACCCTCCATTTTGAATTTATAAGTTGATATATCTTAAGAGAGATCAACATTATACCATCAAGTACACATATTTACATGTTAGCCCTTGCAAAGTACCAAAATACTATGCATCAATTACCACTCTTGGTAGTCAAATAAACCACTTATTTAAAATTACATTTAAATATGCCATGACAATTACAACATGACAAGATCTCAAATCCCATCCAAATAGTTTTTGAAAGCTTAAAATTTGATTGAAGAAGTTCAAGGCAACTACCTTCATACCAAGAGGCCAACTTAGTTATGGTGAGTTAGTAGTGTGAGGTAGTATACTTTTTCAAGAGTCAAGTGAGCCTCATAGGCCTAGTGTTTGAACATGGTTGCTCTCATATCAATGCAAAATCTGCCCCTCAGGCATTAATTTTTTTTTAATTCACAACTTCCAACTTAACCGACCAAGAATCTTCATCTAAATTTGAAGTGCTTTTACAAGACTTCTTCAATCACCAAGACGGCAATAAATCAAAATCACCACTTATATTCTTACTCTAGAAAGCATTAAGCTCATATAGCTAGGCTCATTCCTAGACCCAGACCTAAACCTTGAGGGTTCATGATAACCCTGCCATTGTATCATCTTGCATGAGATATTTGATCTCACATTTAAACATGGACTATTCATTAAACATAAGTTACCACTTAGTCAATTATAATATAATAATAACTTTGTCATCAAGTGTTGAGTCCATACAAAAAAGTTCCAAGCATTAATGTACAAACATTCACAATATTCACAAGGGCATATCATACCATAATCCCAAATATCATACATGATGATTATCACTAGCATACCTCCATATACACAAGTCGACTAGCTCATACACATCACATGTACAACAAGGAAAAAATCATACATATAGATGACAAGTACAATGGTGATTAGCTCATATGTACATCACAAGTACAACTATGACTTTCATTTGCACATCACAAGTACAACAATGACTGGCTCATACACATATCATAATTACAATAGTGATTGGCTCCAACATAGATCACAAATGCACAGTAACTAGCTCCAACATACATCACATATACACAGTGACGAACTCTAGCATACATCACAAATACACAGTGACAAGCTCCAACATACATCGTAAATACATAGTGACAAGCTCTAACATATAGATCACTTATACATAGTGACTAAATGATACATCACAATGGCTGACGAACACATTTCAATAATGCATCTAAGATAGAAAAAGAAATCAGTCCATTATGCACTACACCGTAGGTCCTATCCTTTCCCTCAAGCCTTCTACACCATTGGACAAATGGGAAGAGGATTTGGTACATCCCATACTACATCGTGGGTCCATCCTCACCCCAACAAGGCTAAGGATATAATTTAACAATTGGGAAGGGGATTTAGTACATCCCATATTCAACCATAGGTCTTTCCACCATCCCAACGCTTTCGACAAGTAGTGAACCTACCATAGCACAATGGATTTTGACTTCAATCGCCTATAGACCACCGATGACAAGACTGTCCACCCAGAAAGAAGTAGCTCCTAATATATACCACCTTGTAACCTTAGTGATATTATTAGTTATCTTCTCCACATCTTGGTTAATACTTAGCATCGATCACTTTTGTGCCCTTAGTGACAACTAGTGAACCCCCTCAATATAATGGTTAGTCGTGGATTATGATTACTCACATGGATGGATCCCTACCCATGTAATCATTATCATATCATAACCAAAGTAGCTCATAGAAACCTTCACCTTCATGAACCAGGTGAATGTTGATTAGTCTGTATTAGTAGCCTAAACATTGATCATTGGAACAGTCCAATAATTGCTTTTCACTGCTCAAATACCCCAAAGGTTTACACTTTGGTGGGTCAAACGTAACATGAATCACAATCAAAGTCAACAAATACATGAGTCTATACATAAAGACCTCTAGATATGGTGTTGAATTACACGAACACATAAGAGATACATGGAACCAACATGAGATGGCCTTTACCCAACATATATATAAATACTGACTATATAGCAGACAAATAATCTCTTACCTCATTTCGTTTACTAAATAGAAGCATATTATGTATTAAATACAAGTTATTAGGTTTTCTTTACTTGATCATACCCATTTGGTACCTATTTCAGCCTCAAACTGAAGTTTACAGAGGAGAAAAGGTCAAACCAATTAGGAACAACACCACACCTTGGATTTAACCCCCCAAACCCTCCGCATTTGGACTTGAGGTCATGGAATCATCCTTCACCCAAGGACTATCTACATACTCGCTTCCAAATAGATCAAAGTCACATGTATTTCTCCTTATAATGACTTTCTAGGATACCTACAGATCCATTCCCATATCTAAGGTTTCATTAATTACTATATCTTACTCTGAAAAGGTTTCTTTAAAATGATTCCCAGCAATTAATAGTGTGTAATGACAAGCAAGGAATTCCAATACCATTCCTAATTCAACAAACCTATACCATGACACTTCCATCCAAGGACATCAAGGTCTCTAATTAGACCTCACCACCAATGTTAATTTCTAACTCAAAGTGAGCATCCCAAAACCCTTACAATTTCCTGTCAAGGATATTAGGCCATATTTGTCTTACTAATGGTAATACCACATTGTTTATAACATAGGGTTCTAATTGGGCTCAGAACATGATAACATGTATATAATGTGATTTAGTAATCTCAAATATCACATATGTATTGGCACTTGATAGCTTGAACCACTATATTATACTAACAAGAAACCCCTTAAACAAATTAAAGTGTCATTGTATAGTTTAATATGTTTTTTTTATTGTCTATATGAGTTGGCACATTTCAATCAAGGGAACATATTATCAAATATTGATGAATTTAAAAAAAAAAAATGTTTATAGCACAATATGTCTTTAATTTTCCAATTTAAATAATCACTAACACTTGTCTTCCTTCTAGGTGGATGATACAGGTGATGAAATGAAATTGAATGGAACAAGGTGAGATGGTTTTTGAAGGAGGCTTGAGGAGACATGAATGATCTACACTAAATATAGGTGATTATAGCTCTCATAGCTTGAATTACAAGTGTATTGGACAATTTAATTTCCAAATTTGTTTTGCATTTACAAGTATTGATTTATTTATGGATGAGATGTTTAGAATAGGGAATGCAAATCATTTGCAATTTAATACGTGTAAAAAAGGGTTGGACTATAGGGAAAATAGGAATTTCAACTAGTTTTCTCCGCTGGGAATATTGGTGATGGATGCCAAATATTTTTATCATTAAAATCTAGAAGTTTGATTAAAGTGGTATACACCTTCAATGCTAAGGGTAACAAAAAATATTGACATGTCATTATTGTTAATGTGTTCAATTTTTGTTCTAAGGGAAAATGATAAAAAAATGCCATTCTACTTTGTTATCTGAATGTACCTATGTTTAGTTATCAAACATCCGGGCATACTTGGGTTTGCAAATGTTCAAGTTAAGGAACATTATTATTTTATTATTTTTAGTCAGTATAATATACCATACAAAATTCCATGGCAAGCGATAATAATTTAGAAATGGGTATTAGGCTTCCCAAATTTTGTATTTTGAATTGTTGTTTTGTAAACATAATGTATTTTTTAATGTACACACATCTATACAAATATGTGAATATTCTTGGTTTCCCATTTTGGAGCTTGAGAAACACACTATATTGTCAACTATGCAAATTCTTATACTACACTCTCCCTTTATTGTGAATTGTGTACAATGAAGTATACTATGTAGGTTTTGGTTGGGAGGGGCAATAGACTTATTACCTCAATCATTGACACCACCAATTTCAATATGATTGGAATCAATGAGATCTTGCACCATGTGTTTAACACTTAAAATGTTTTGTATCATGTCCATTTTGACAATGAAAATGACAATAGGAGTTTGGTCTAAAGTTTAAAAGTAATGATTTGGTAGGATCAGGAGCTTTAATGGGAGGTAGGGAAATTAAGTTCTTTTCTAGAAGTTGCAACATGGTGTGATGAAGGGTATCTAGTAAGGGAGTAATTTTTCTATTCAGATCCCCAAAATGTAAAAGGATTTGTCTTCTTTATAGCAGCCACTTGGGTATCAACATGTTGGGTTGGTTGATGGGGATTTAGTTGGAGAAAGCCATTATTTGGTTTATTGAAAGGTTGTTAGTTGTTGTGAGTTGTGAATTCAAAATTTTCAGGATGGTTAGAGGTGGGTTTTGTTTCATGACTACTAACCAAGTTTTGATAATCACAACGGGCAGTACACAAATGTCTGAAGGAAGGAAATTTCATCACGCCAAGCTTATCTTGAATCTTAGTTTGTAAGTTCTCACTGAACATTCATTGAAGATAGGGATCGGGAATATTTATGTTGAGTTGGGAATAAATCAATTGGTATTGTAAAATGAAGTCAATGACCTTTTCATCATCATTTTGCTTACATTTCATCAAATAAGCTAATGTCATCTTAGGAGTCATATGGACTTGGAAATGGTTGATAAAGGCATTAATAAGTTCATCGAATCAACGAATTGAGTTATTCAGCAATGATAAAAACCATTCCAAGGTGGAATCTTTCAAGGACCTAGGTAAAATCTTAGCCAAGATCTTATCTTCAACGACGAAATCACTGCATAAGGCAATGTAAGCAGAAACATGGTTAGAAGGATCTCCTTTTCCTCCATATTTCTCAAATCTAGTGTTAGGGTTCAGGCAGATTGGAACAATAAACATTAACAATTATATGTAGATTAAATTATAACCTAGAAATAACAATGAAGAATAACACAAAAGAGATCAACGTAGAATTTAACGTGGTTCACCCATTATGGGCTACATCCATAGAAACTCAGCCATCCAATGATTTTACTATCTAGTGGAAACCAAATTACAATCTCGTGAACACCATACCGCAACATACATCCCAGCCACTTATAACAAGCCTTTTGGTACCTTCTCTAGGATTAGGGTTTTACAAGGTATTTTTTCATTTGACATGTTAACAGGAAAACCTTGATGAGTCAATGGAAAAAAAACCTTGACATGTCAATGGGAAAAAACCTTGATGTGTTAACGAAAAGAAATTTTTGGGGCGATGCCCCAAATCCCATTTCTTCTTATGAGTGTATAGTACTTGCATGATCAATTGCCACATACCAACAATCTCCCACTTGGAGACTAATCTTGGAAAACACTGCTACACTTACAACTCCCACTAGATTACAGGTCGGGCTGGTTTCTTATATCCACCATTATCATTTGTGAAGTCCAATAAAAAATGGTGAGGAAATCAGTTTCTCCCATGTAACTACCTTTGTCAACATATCTGTAGGATTTCGCTTGTTTGAATTTTCTCCAACTTCAACTATCCATCCTCTACAACTAACTGGATAAAGTGGTATCTGAGTTGTATGTTCTTAGTTTTT
>VDFB02270651.1:420186466-420484302 GCA_007258455.2 Sequoia sempervirens
CCAACTAACTTCAAATTCCTTATGTCTCCTCTTTTCATCTGCTTTCTCCTTATACTTTCGGTTCATGTCTTCCAATTGTTGTTTCACTTGAGTATGCAACTTATTCATGTGTTATGAAAATTATTTTGCTTCTGCACTCCTCTTATCTTCCATACTGATGTCTCTCAACTCTGATATACCTCTAGGATGAACTCCTGTAACAATCTCAAAAGGTGTCTTTTCTATACTCTTGTTTACTAAATTATTGTAGGAAAACTCTACTTGTGCAAGGACTAAATCCCAACTTCCAGTCTTCTCTCCAACCAAGCATCTCAGCAAATTCCCTAAACTCCTGTTTACTACCTCTTTTTTTCCATCAGTCTGTGGGTGAAAAGTAGAACTAATTTTCAAATCTGTCTTCAAATTCTTCCAAAGGGTCTTCCAAAAGTAACCAACAAATTTTACATCTTGGTCTGAAACAATACTCCTAGGTAACGCATGCAATCTTACCACTTCTTTAAAAAACAAGTTTTCTATATGTACTGGATCTGTTGTCTTCTTACAAGGTATGAAATGTGCCATCTTAGAAAATTTATCTACCACCAAAAATACAAAATCATTACCTCTTTGTGTTTTCGGCAAACCAAGTATGAAATCTATGCTGATATCCTCCCAAGGTCTCTCTAGAATTGTCAAAGGTTTATACAATCCAACATTCTGACTACTCCCTTTTACAACTTGACAAACTCAGAAACTCTGCACAAATTTACTAGCATCCTTATAAATCTTCAGCCAAAATTAATTCTCACTTACCAATGCTACTGTCTTATCAACTCCAAAGTGTCCTAACAATCCTCCACAATGCTTTTATTTCACCAAGTTATCCCTCATTGAACTCTGTGGTATACACAACTGATTACCTTTGAAAAACATATCCTCCTGAGTGAAATAATCCAACCACTAACTCCTATCCCCTGAAATTGGTTCTTTACAACCTCTCCAAGGTTCTACAAAATATGGGTCTCCTTCATACAAGTTATTCAATTCATCAAAGCCTAATACCTTTGCTCTCATCTCTGTCAATAAATTCCTTCTCCTACTCAAAGCATCAACAACTCTATTTGACTTTCCACTCCTATGCTTTAAAAAAAATAGTATAACTCTGCAATAATTCTACCCATCTCACGTGTCTCTGATTCAACTTACCTTGACTAAAATATTTCAATGCTTGATGATCCATATACGACTCAAACTCTTTAGGCAACAAGTAATTTCTCTACTTCTTCAAGGCTTGAACTATAGCATAAAACTCCTGATCATACACTGAATATCTTCTTCTGGCATTATTCAATTTCTCACTGAAATAAGGTACAGGTCTCCCTTCTTGACTCAACACTACTCCAATTCCATTTCCACTAGAATCACAGTCTACTTGAAACACCTTATTGAAATATGGTAAATCCAACATAGGCTGCTCAGTCACCTTCTATTTTAACAACTTAAAACTTTGATCTGCTCCAGATGTCCACCTAAAATTCTTCTTATCTCCTCTCATTTTTTCTATCATAGGACTGCAAATAGAACTGAAATTCCTAATGAACTTCCGGTAGAAACTAGCCAATCCATTAAATGATCTTACCTCTCCAATGCTATCTGGTGTAGGCCACTCAACAATTGCTCTTACCTTTTCAGTATCCATCTTCAATCCATCCAAAAATATCAAAAATCCCAAATATACCAATTCTTCCTTCATGAAACTACACTTCTTAATATTTATCAACAACCGCTCTTCTCTCAACCTCTGTAAAACTTGTCTTATATGTAACAAATGTTCTTCTCTAGTCTTACTAAAAATCAAGATGTCATCCAAATACACAATCACAAACTTACCCAAGTATTTATTCAATACCTCATTCATCAACCTCATGAAAGTACTCGGTGCATTTGTCAATCCAAAAGGCATCACCGACCACTCATACAATCCTTCATTTGTCTTGAATGCTATTTTCCACACATCCCCTTCTCTGATTTTGATTTGATGATATCCACTCTTCAATTCTATCTTTGTAAATTACTTAGCTCCACTCAAGCAATCCATAATGTCAACCATCTAGGGCAAGGGGAATCTATACTTCACCATGATTTTGTTTAAGGCTCTAGAATCTGTACACATTCTCCATTCTCCATCCTTCTTAGGTGCTAACACAATAGGTATTGCACATGGACTTAAGCTTTCTTTGATCAAACCCTTCCTCAAAAATTCTTGCACTTGTCTATTCAACTCCTCATTCTCTGTCGGTGTCAACCGGTATGCTTCTTTATTAGGAAAAATTGCTCTAGGAATTAGATCCATACAATGACTAATACTCCTCACAGGTGGAAATCCATCGGGTACATTATCTGAAATGATAACCTCATAGTATGTCAACATCTCCTTTATCTCTTCTGGGTGTTCTTCTACATGCTTCAAGTCTTCAACCTTCGTAGGCACCAAGGCATAACAAAAATTCTCATGTCTCAACCCATCTAGGAACCTCCTTCCATCAACTAGAAAAACCCTAGCATTCGTACAAACCTCAACTTTAGGAACATCTTCCAATGGCAACAAATTTTGCTTCATCCCATTAGCAACAATGGTGTATATATTCTTCTTTCCATCATGAATAACCTATCTATCATACTTCCAAGGCCTTCCCAACAAAACATGACATATATCCATAGGCATGATATTGCACAAAACTTCATCATGGTAATTTCATATCTTTAATTTCACCAAATGTTGTTCACTTACCAATATCTTATGCTCATCTTGAATCCAAGCAATCTGATAGGGCTTTAGGTGTTTCAACCTTTCTAATTCCAGTTTAGTCACCATCTCTTCAGAAACCGGGTTCTCCAAACTTCCACTATCAATAATCGCTTTGTAACATTTTCCAGCTACCTTGTATCTGGTCTAAAATAAATTCTTTCTTTGCAATGGTTCTTTCTCCAACTCACTTTGACACAATACTCTTCTATTCACCAACACTTCTCCCTCTTCCATTTTTTTAGATGATCTAGTATGTCCTTCCTCAAAAAACATTTTTCCTTCTATTGTTCTCTGTCTTCCTACTTGTCTCTCCTTGATTGCATTCAAATGCTTTATGTCCTTCTCCACCACATTATAGCAAGTTACCTTGAATGTTCTTTTCTTCTGTCCTCTATCATCTCTTCTATAACCTTCATTCTGGTAACCATCATAACCTCCTCTTCAGTTAGAGTTTCCATCACCTCTTTGGTACAAATTGTCATTCTTACTAACCTCCTTATCCTTAATCTGATCTAGAAAAGATCCTCTTCCTCCTCCAGTAAAAGTTCTTCCTCTTTGAAATATTCTACCTCTTTCTCTTTGTCTTTGCTCATGTCTTTTATTCAACTTCTCTTATTCCTTTAGGGCACACTGATATGCCTCTTCCATAGTCTCCAACTTGATCAAACTGATTTCATCCTATATAGACGACCTCAAACCATTCACATATCTGGCTACTTGCTCAATCTCATCCTTCGAATGTATAGATATGATATTCAACTTATAGAACTCCTCAATATACTTTGTCACACTTGATTCTTTCTGCTTCAGATTTTGAATTTTTTTGAACAAACTAATCTGATAATCTGTAGGAATAAACTTTGTTTTCAACTTGTTCACCATCTGATCCCATGGCTTTATCTTTTCTTTTCCTCTTCTTTGGCTATCTATCTACAAATGTTCCCACCAAAGAGATGCATGTCCTCTCAACATTGTACAAGCAAATTTCACCTTCTTATCTTTAGTGGTACCTTCAAAATCAAAATATTTTTCCATCTCTGTTATCCAATCAAGCAATTCTTCTAAATCCAACTTACCTCTATATTATGGTGGATCAAAATGTGGTTTTGTATTTTCTCTAGTTAGGGCTCTTATGAACCTCTCTTCTCCCTGATCAAGGCCAGGTTTCTCTTCTCTTCCTCTTTCTTCCTGTACTGCTACCTCTTCATCACTCACATCATGAACTGGTCAACCTCTTCTCTAGGCCATTTTAACTACATCTAATCTGCCAACAATTCTTCTTAACATCTCCATCATAGCTGGGTCTGCATTTCCAAGTGCTCCATTTCTTGTACCATTTCTTCTTCCCACCAAATTTACACAGGTCCTATGTAGCTACAGGTCAGATCCTCAATCCACCACCCCACAAAAAATATTCAACAGGACTTCGCAAATTCCAATGACCTCACATGGATCAAACCTTGCTTTGATACCAATCTGGTGCAACCACGGTAGGAGGGTCTTCAAAGAGAACAATCTAGACCATGCAACAAGAGTAACACAATGAAAGCAACATTGAATATGGAGGAAAATGTAGATGAAAATATTCTAATTAACAAAAATTCTAGTGACATTCGACTGACAACATTCAGGTTTACAGATTCGGCTCATAGACTTGATCAAACATGCTCAAAAATACAACATCGTATCATGCTCCTATATGCGAGCTAAATATTACAATCAAATCTATATTATTCTACTCAATCAACTACTGCCATCCAAATATCATCGATTACAAAATTTTATATCATATCCGCGATTCTGGAATCATCCACATTATCCAAAGATCATTGCATTAGCCAAGGAAAGAGAATGTAACGTGCGCATGAATAGGTTAGCCTCAAATTTGAATTAATCTTCAACATGTGCATAAGATGAAGTGTGGACCTATAATGAAGGTTGGGGACACTCCATGAAACAATTAAAATCACATCATTAAGATCTGCAAGTCACAAGAATGTTCCACAATGATCAAACTAGCCGAAAAGTTTGAAATTAGTTTGGTGTTGGTTCAAGAAACTACCATGAGATCTAGAAGCAATAAATTTCCGAAAAAAGATCCAATCATGCTCAAATCTTGGAACAAATAAAATGATCATGTCGACGATGTACACAAAGATCCACAGGGTCTGGTGAGCAAAGATGACAAATCCACCAACATGAACTGAGCAAGAACAGAACAAGAATAAAACTAAAAGAAAATATTTTTGGTTGATGCAAGATTTCCAAGAACCAAGGATTCTCTTGCATCAATTTTAAATTTTTTTGTTCCTCTAATGGTATTCGTAGGCAGAAAATGGTTCCAAGGACTCCACAAGAAAATGGAGTGGTTGAGCACATGAACAAAACAATAATGGAGCATGCACAGACTATGAGATTGCATGTTGGGATGCCTTTAATATGTGGGCACAAGCTATAAACACTATTGTTTATTTAATCAATATAGGTCCCTCTAATCCTTTGGGTTGTGGTATTCTAGAGGAAGCATGGATAAGTAAGAAGGTGAGTTATTCTTTTCTCAAGACCTTCGGTTGTGAAGCATTTTCACATGTAGACTCTAAAAATAGAACCAAGCTTAATGAAAAATCAAATATATGTATATTTTTTGGATATGGCATTGATGAATTTGGTTATAGGCTTTGGAATTTTGAAAATAAAAATATTGTGAGAAGCAGGGATGTCATATTCAATGAGAATGTGTTGTACAAATATCAGTTGCAGCAACATGAGAAGAAAGAAAATGATTATGTAGTGTTGGATGATACACCAAACAACGGTGTTCCAGTGGTTCCTCATGCTCCACAACAACAACAACAAATACCACAAACTCCAGTGAATGTTAGATGATCTTCAAGGATAAGTAGACCTCTAGAAATATTTTCTCCCTCTTTGTATTCTATTTTATTAATTGATGATGGTGGACCGAAATGCTATGATGAAGCTATACATGTGGATACCAAGGTTCAGTGGGAGCATGGAATGGAAGAAGAAATGGACTCCTTACTGAAAAATTAGATTGAGAAACATGCAAGTTGCCTGTAGGTAAAAATGTTTTACCAAACAAATGGGTTTATAGGCTGAAAGAGGAGGATGGAGGTAAGAAAATATTTAAAGCCAAATTAGTTGTAAAGGGATTTGCATAGAAAAAGGGTATTGATTTTGATGAAATTTTTAGTCTAGTTGTTAAAATGACTTCTATTCATACTATTTTAAGTATTGTGGTTGTTGAAGATTTGCATTTAAAACAACTTGATGTTAGAACAACCTTTCTCCATGGTGACTTGGAAGAGGAAATATACATGGAATAGCTACAAGGATCTGAGGTCAAAGGTCATGAGAAATTGGTGTGTAGATTGAAGAAAAGTTTATATGGATTGAAGCAAGCACCTCAACAATGGTATATTAAATTTGATAGCTTTATGGTTGAGCATGGCTACAGTTGATGTAATTTAGACCATTGTGTTTATTTTAAGAGGTTAGATGATGATACCTACATTATTTTATGTTTATATGTTGATGATATGCTTGTAGCGGGGTCTAACATGGATCACATAAAGGAGTTAAAACAACAGTTAGCAAATTCATTTACTATGAAGGATTTGGGGGCAGCAAAGCAAATCCTTGGTATGAAGATTACAAGAGAGGAAAAACGTAAATTTTTTTTTATCTCAAGCTGATTATATTGAAAAAGTGTTGCAAAGATTTCATATGGAGAATGCAAAAGTTGACAGTACACCTTTTCCCAGTCATATGAAATTGACCTAGGATATGTGTCCAAATACACAAGAGGAGGAAGAAAAAATGTCCAAGGTACCATATGCTTTAGCTATAGATAGTTTGATGTACGCCATGGTATGCACAAGACCAGATATTATGCATGTTGAAGGAGTTGTTAGCAGGTATATGAGTCATCCTGGTTTTGAGCATTGGAATGCAGTAAAATGGATTCTCAGGTATTTGAGAGGTACATCCAATGTTTATGTTTTGGGAGCTCTAATACTACTTTAAAAGGAACTATGTTGACTCAGATTTGGTAGGGGATGTAGATACCAGGTGAAGTACCACATGTTATGTATTTATAGTTGGTGGGACAATAGTGAGTTAGATCTCTCAGTTGCAAAAGGTGGTTTCTTCATCCACCACAGAGGCAGAGTATGTTGTTGCAACAAAGGCGACAAAGGAGATGATATGGCTGCAAATTTTCATGGAAGAGTTGGGAAAACAACAGGATAAAAATTACTTGTTTACAGACAACCAGAGTGCTATACATCTTGCAAAGAATTTTGACTTGCACTCTAAAACCAAACACATATAGTTGAGATATCATTTCATTCGGTCAGTGTTGGAGGATGGACAAGTAAAGCTGGAAAAGATACATACAAATTCCAATCCAATGGATAAGTTTACAAAGGCAATGACAAGGGAGAAGTTGAGCTCCTCTTCAACTTTAGTTGGTCTTCATGGTTAAAAGTATAACAGAGCAGCAGGGTCCAAGGTGCTTATTTCTAGTGTGAGCTATAAGTGTAGCGGTGTCATCCAGGATCAGTCTCCAAGTGGGAGATTGTTTAGTGTGGAGACTGATTAGTCTCCAAGTGGTAAATTGTTGGTATGTGGCGAGTGATCATGCTATACTCTACACTCTTCATGTATCCTCACCAAGGTCGGGGGCGGCAGCCCTTGCGATTTTTTTTTTCCCATTTTTCGCTTTGTCACCAACAAAATAAAAAATTGACTTTGTAAAACCCTAATTCTAGAATCTTCTAAAAAACTTGTTATAAGCGGTTTGGATGGGGGTTGCAATAGGGAATTATTAGTGAGATTGTAATATTTTTTACACTGCATAATAAAATCATTGGATGGCTGCGATTTTGTGGATGTAGCTCGGATTGGGTGAACCACATTAAATTCTCTGTGTTGTCTTGTTTCTACTATAATTTTCTGTGTTTTATTTCTCTATTTTATTGATAAAATTTGCATTTAACTGTTAGATATCTTCCTTCTAACCCTAACACCTTCCAAGTACACCAATGTTTATTTTTTTATAAGAACGATCTACCAAGTCATGCTTACCAAGTAACCCAAATTCTTAGAGTTTCATAATAGAATGAAAATGTTGGCCATAGTCTAGTTGTGTGTTAAAATACCAATGGTTGAAAAATTAGACTACTAATATGCTTGCATATTCTTGTTATTTAGACAAGTCACACAAATATTTATGCCTATGGTTTATGTATGTGCTACTTATTACAAATCTTATTAATGTATACTATAAAATTATACACATGCACACATAACGTACTCAAAAGTAATATTATTCTAATAATTTCCTGCACAGGTAGCATAATTGGCTTCGGTAGTGGGTTTTCTCCCCATTGGTCTCAGGTTCGACTCCACTCCCACTTTTAAGAGGTGGGACTTCTTGCAGGTGAGAGATCTCACCAACAAGGGACTAGTCTCACCCCAACTTTCCCTAGGTACCCAAGATACAGGCTGGTGGGTTGGTGGGCTAGGTCGCGAGGACACCCCTGTCGTATCAAAAAAATAAAAAATAAAAAATATTCTAATAATATTGTATAAATACTTTTTCAAATATTTATCCTATTCTCTCTCTTTATATACACACATCACTTTCCCATATAACTAGTTAGAAATATATGAGCATCCATAATTAACCTTAAATTAGACTTGCTTTAAAGCCAAACATGAGAAAGGCTATTAAAAGTAGATGGCTTTGATATTTTGTCATGTCCCCAATTTGGAGGCAGAGTAATTTAATTTAATTAATTAATTAAGTTGTCCAAATATTGATATTTCATAAGGATGACTAATTGATTATTTTAATTAAATTAAAGTGGATTATTAAATTAATTATTTAATAAAGTTATCTTAATAAAATAATATCGCAAAGGTAACTTTATTATAATTAATTTAATAAAGTGACTATAATAAAATGATATATCAAAAAGTCACTTAAGTAATAAAATAATAAAACATTCTAGAAGCTTCTTGGAGATGGGTTAGAAAAATTATATAAGAAGCTCATTGCTAGTCATTCATGCACACTTGAATTTTATCACTTCTTACATACCTGTGTGGTAGAAATAGAGATTGAATTATTTCATTTCCTGAGGTTTTGAAGACTTTAAGGTACTAGGTTTGGTTGTGAAAGATCAACCCTAGCTGGAGTTGAGAGTGGAGGATATTTTAGTCTTTCACATTGGAGCAAAATTTTGTGGCCATTGGCCAAATTTTGATGCTAAAGAGAAATCGATTCAAGGAGATTATCTGCAGACTTTTGTTAGAGAAATTCAATCTTCTTCATTGGGTGAAATAAGGATTTTGTTGGAGAATAATATTCAGATTTTGGAGGGTTTGATCTGCATATGTGTCTTCAGATTTTGGCTTGCATATATTTATTCTTGCATCCTTTCTTCTTGGGCTTTGAGGACTTCATCTTGGGTGACTAGAGCATCATTCTTGCAGATTTTTGGAGGTTAAAACAAGGTCTAAAGTTTTGTTTCAGACTGCTACAGTTGGGTCGACCAACCATGGAGGACTTCACATTTTCATTCATTGCATCTCGTTGACACATCAGATTTTTGTGGGAATTTCAGGAAAATATTTCTCTTGGATTTCTAATCATTTCTACATCAGTTTGGAGGCTCATTATTTCTGCATTTATTTTTGGTGATCACCACAAGTCTAGGGAAGGGATGACTTATTCTTGGAGGGCGATTTCATTGTTGGAGGATGCAATAAATTCTAGAAAAATTCATAAGGGGCTACCAACATACCAACAATCAATTTTAGTCATCCATTTCAGGTTCCATTGACTTTTGAGCATGCAATTAAATTTCTAAGTCTAAAGCAAATTCTAAAAAATTAGTTGCAACAGCTAGAAAGTCATTGTGTCATCAAAGAACAATCATTGTAATGGGATTTTGAGTCTATGTAATTATCTTGTAAACTCTTTCATTCTATTATAATATCATTGTGATGATATAAGGAGTTTGGATGCAATCTATTTGACAAAATGTCCTTTATATGTATTTTCATTTCATTGAACTAGTTTCATGCCAAGCTTTTGTGAAAATGTCTCTTGGCTGTAGATGTGCATTTTGCATTAGAAACTCATGTATATGCATTTGAAAATACAAAAAGAGTTGCATTTCATCTTTTTTATTTTATTATTCATTCTCAACCATCTAAAAAATCATTGGCACCAATTCAAGACAAAACAAACAAACTAAAATCAATTACCGACAAGTTTGAGGTTGCAAGAAAAGTGTTTGTCAAAATTCCTAAGGTAGAAAATTAGAGTTTTCATATCAGATTTGGCAATGCACATTACAGTGGTATCAGAGCCAAGAATCTTGCCAGCCTGTTGGGTAGATTTCACTTTGTTTCAACTACTTGATTGCAGATCAGAATTTCAGTTGGTTGAGAAATGGTTTCTAAAGAAGATATTGAAGATTCTTACAAATAATACCTTGCATTTCTGCAAGAGTTCAGAAATTACCTTCCCTTCATTAGCTTTATGAACATCATGGAAGAGGTTATACTTTCACCACAAGGATCATAACAATGTATTGAATCCCTTTCAAAATGGTTTGCATCACAACCCAAAAGGAAGGAGAAGTTTCTACAAGTGGCATATCTAAAAGTCTTTATAATGAATTTTCAGTAGTGAATGATCAGCCACATGATGGTATGGATTCTCTTGATGCCCCATTAATTGAGCATAGCATTACATCACCATATTTGCACAATAATGGCAAGAAATCTGATTGTGAGTTGGGTAGCCATGAAAGTGAAACTTGGGTAATGCACATGAAGATAGCACAAACAATGGTGACAATTTTGAGTTTTTTATTACGAACAACAACCTATAACCTCCACATAATCATGAGGTGATGGAAAAACCACATGAAGATGACAATCTTATTAATTCTTCCAATATTAGCACTCAATTTTGGTGTGTTGAACTTGAGGAGAGCAAAAGTTAGATTTGCATAAAGAAAAATGTTGAGCACATGACACTTCATGATGACATCAAGATTGAAGAAGAGCAACTACATGAAGAAATATAGGTTGATGGGAAAGTTTATCACTCACTTAATGGATCAGCTACAAGTGTCTTGGCTATACATGAGAAAGTTAATTATATGAAATCACCCATTGATGGAAGCCCTACACTAGTTGACAGACATGAAGATATCAAGCATAAGAGGACTAACTTTGTATATTTTGGCATAGATGAGGTTAAGAGGTCCGAAAAGATGAATGAAGAATAGATGCAAAAAGCCAAAGATTCTAAATTAGTGGCTTCCAATGCAAGAAAACACCTTCAAGAAGTCAAAGAAAAGGTCAATCTCATCAACATAGCAAGACAAAAAAGGATAGATATCATTAGAAGACTCTTTATTCAAAGAGGGGGTGAATCTGAAAATGCACATTATTCTAATGATGGTGATGAGGTCGATAAGATTTTTCAATGGAAGGATTGGTGTATTCCAACTATACCATGTGTTCTACCTCACACTTCATTGAGTGTTGATAATACTACTTTTAAGGAAAAAATAGTTGAGGTGGATAGATGGAGTTGGGATTGTCACCTTGGTGTTAGAGGACAGATTGATGACGAGTCCAAGTTTGAAAGGTCTCTCACTTTGAGTTCTCCAGTTGGGTGTTTCCAGTAGCAGGTGTTTGAGACTTGGACTCCAGGGGGTATCAAAGTGGCACAAAGGAAGTCCATTGGTGTGGAGATGGATGGAGTTCTAGATTATCCATGGGATCCAGGTAGGAGACTTGAGGTATATCAGTATAGTACTTGGAGTTGGCATGATGAGATTGATTTACAAAGTTGGAATCTAGGAATTCCATTGCTAGTTGAATAGTTTCATTAGTTGATTGAGTTTGATAGCTTCGTGGGTTCTAGCTACATTAAGAGTTTTTGGGTTTACAAATGTTGCAGGATCATTTGGGATCCGGGTGGTTGGTGGATAGGTGCAGGTGATTCTCCATTTCAGGCTTCAGGTACTGTAGCAGTTGGATGGTTTGGAAGATGCAGATTGCTTGAGGGAAAAAAAAAATTGGGAAGGGAGGACTATCATGTCCTCGATTTGGAGGTAGAGTAATTAAATTAAATTAATTAATTAATGTCCAAATATTGATATTTCATAAGGATGACTATTTTATTATTTTAATTAAATTAAAGTGGAGTATTAAATTATTTATTTAATAAAGTTATCTTAATAAAATAATATCTCAAAGGTAACTTTATTATAATTAATTTAATAAAGTGACTATAATAAAATGATATATAAAAAAGTCACTTAAGTAATAAAATAATAAAATATTCTAGAAGCTTCTTGGAGATGGGTTAGAAAAAGTATATAAGAAGCTCGTTGCTAGTCATTTAAGCACACTTGTATTTTATTACTTATTACATACTTGCATGGTAGAAAGAGAGCTTGAATGCTTTCATTTTCTGAGGGTTGGAAGACTCTAAGGTACCAGGTTCAGATGTGAAAGATCAACCCTAGCTGGAGTTGAGAGTGGAGGATATTTCAGTCTTTCACATTGGAGCAAAATTTTGTGGCCATTAGCCAAATTTTGATGTTAAGGAGAAATTGATTCAAGGAGATTATCTGCAGAATTTTTTTGGAGTATTTAAGTCTTCTTCATTGGGTGAAATAAGGATTTTGTTGGAGAATAATATTCAGAATTTTGAGGGTTCGATCTGCATATGTGTCTTCAGATTTTGTCTTGCATAGATTCATTCTTGCATCCTTTCTTCATGGGCTTTGAGCACTTCATCTTGGGTGATTGGAGCATCATTCTTCCAAAGTTTTGGAGGTAAAACAAGGTCTACAATTTTCTTTTAGATTGCTATAGTTGGGTTGACTAGCCATGGAGGACTTCACATTTTCATTCATTGCATCTCATTGACACATTAGATTTTTGTGGGCATTTGAGGAAAAGATTTATCTTGGCTTGCCAATCATTTCTACATCAGTTTGGAGGCTCATTATTGCTGCATTTATTTTTGGTGATCACCACAAGTCTAGGGTAGGGGCGACTTCTTCTTGGAGGCTGCAATAAATTCTGGAAAAATCCACAAGGGGCTGCCAACATACCAACAATCAATTTCAGTCATCCATTTCAGGTTCCATTGACTTTTGAGCATGTAATTAAATTTCTAAGTATGAAGAAAAGTCTGAAAATTAGTTGTAGCAGCTAGGAAGTCATTGTGCCATCAAAGAACAATCATTGTAATGAGATTTTGAGTCCATGTAATTAGTTTGTAAACTCTTTCATTCTATTACAATATCATTGTGGTGATATAAGGAGTTTGGATGCAATCTATTTGACAAAAATTTCCTTTATATGTATTTGCATTTCATTGAACTAGTTTCATGCCAAGTTTTTTGTGAAAATGTCTCTTGGCTATAGATGTGCATTTTGCATTAGAAACTCATGTATATGGATTTGAAAAATACAAAAAGAGTTGCATTTCATCTTATTTACTTGATTAGTCATCTTTTCATTCATTCTCAACCATATAAAACATCATTGGCACCAATTCAAGATAAAACAAACAAACTGAAGTTACCAATTACCAACAAGTTTAAGGTTGCAATCAAAGTGTTTGTCAAAATTCCTAAGGCATAAAATCATATTTTTTATATCAAATTTGGCAAGGAACATTACATATTTTTTTTCTGAGAAAATTTGAAAATTATATTGGGCCTTTACTTGGAAATATAAACTTTGATAAAATTTACAATTGTACTTCATTTCAATTTGGTAATTGTAAATATTGGATATATTAATTAAATGTAAGTTAATGCTTAATTTGAATTGTAGCATCCTCAAAGGATTATTGTAATGTCTAAGGAACTAATTTGTATATTTCTTATCATTGACTTGTGAAACCCCAAATTTAACTAAATAATTTGCAAATTAGTTTGGATAATAAGATTGGAGTTATTATACATGTATTTTTTCAAAACATTGACAATCATTTGTATTAACTTTTGTTACTCTATATTATCACTACATATTTTATATGGTTGTCTAAATCTACTAATCCAAGTTATTTTTCTTCTAATTGTTTATTTCTTTCCATCTTCTTATACATATTATTTTTTAAAGAAAACATGATAGAAAAACAATCCACAACTTTTATTGTTTCCTTTAGTACACAAAAAAAAATTCAATACAAAAAATCTAACATTGCAATATTTTACATTTTCCTTATGGAGCGAACGGGCGGGAGTAGGAGCGGTAGAGGCAGTTTGAAATTTGCAGAGGTGGGAGAGGAGGAATCCAAATCAGAGGATGATGATGGCGGGGGGAAGCGACTATTTGGGACCACCAATTGTGATGGAAGGCTTGTGTGAAGGTTCGTGCTCTTTTCATCTGTTTCAGAGCCAAGAAGGGAAATTGTCATATTTGGTGGGTGCAATGTTGAGAGGGCCTCAAAAGAGGTTGGGGGTTTCTCTAAGGCAAGAGATGCAACGGTTGGAGGGGTTTTTGGTTTCCCTATGTCGGGTGTTAGCCTCTCCATTGGCATTACTGCGTTTGATGTTGTTGTGGTTAACACTGAGTGTTGGAGGGCTAGTTTGTGGCCCTTTGTGTTTTCTGGTGCAGTGTGTTTTCCTCTTCCGCTTTACTGTTCCCTGCAGGGAGTGTGCGGTTGCTCGGTTGTCCTTGGGGTTTTTGGGTTGAAGAAGAGGCTTATTTTTGGTTGTGCTCGGTGTAGTAGGATGGCTTGGGGGATTTATTTGTTGGCCTTTTCTTCTTCTCACTTCCTCTAGTGTTCGTTGTGTCTGTGTGTTCTTTGTTTAGGGGCTATCTTTTGGGGGTTTTACCAACACGATTGTGGTTTCCAAATGGAAGATGGACTTTAATGTCTATTATCTTGGTTTGGAGCCTATTTTGGGTGGTTGGCCCATAAGATGGAGCAATTGTGCTGCTCAAATGAGGTTGTTCTCTTCCTAGTGCTTTGCTGGGTTTTGTATGGCCCTGCGTTGGTGTTATCATGGGTTTTTCTTATTGAGAGTAGGTGTCTTTCTTCATCCCTTGTTCAAGGTTTTTCCCTTGTGTTCCTTGTTGGTCTTTGATGGTGTTTGGGGGTTGGTGCTTTGGCTGGACCCTTATGTGGGTATGGATTTGGTGCTATATTAGCCTTGTTATGTGCTGAAGATGTTGAGGGCTGGGTGGTTTTCAGAGATAATTTTGAAGACCTAGATGTTGTTGTTGATGTTTCTTGCTGAGGTCCTCCTTCGCACTGCAGTCTATTCCTTCTCTCTGAATGCTAGGTCTTCTTTTGAGGTGAAGGCCTCTCCTATGGAGGTGGAGTCCTCTCCCTCTTGGGTTGAGGTGTATTCTTCAGATGAAGGTCTCTTCTGACTTTTCCCATTGAGGGGGATCCCATTTCTATTGAGGTGGAATGTTGGTGTGCTCGGGTGTTGTGGCTATGGTGGGTTGAACGAGCTTGGTTTTGTCTCCTATAGAGGTGGAATGAGCAATTGGTTTTTATGGAACATTCTTGGAGCCTTGAGCTCTTGTGATGATCTCTCCTATAGAGGTGGAGAGGGTATGTTGCTGGGTAAGATTTTGTCTACTTTTGGGGCTCTGCTTCTACAGACCTATAACTTAGTTGTTTCTTCTAGTGGTATGGAGAAACTAATCTTCCTGTGTGATTGGTATGCTATCGCTTGGTTTTGCAAACTTTTCTCTTGGGTTTAAGATCCCTGCCAAAACCTGGTTGTATTGGGTTGTTGGTCCTGTCAAATCCAATGGGTTCAAGATCCATGTAGTTTCTTGGTTCTATGTTGGACAATTGATTTCAGTTGCTAGTTTTCCTTTGTTTTGCTGCTAGTCTTTATTGTATTCTCTTTAGGCAGCTTTTCCACCCTTGTTTGGGTTTCGGGTCCCTTCAAAACCTAATGGTTTTAAGTCTATTCAAAACCTGTTTCTCCTCTAATAAAAAATATTACAATCTTTTACAATATATATGACTAGAAAATGAATTTTAATCTTATTATTTATATAATCAAAGATCTATTGGCCTAACATTTTCTAAAGGCTCTTATAATAGAAGAGGGTATGTGCAGGATCATGATGGGCCAAAAAGTGGTGATATGATGGGTATGTGTAGGGTATGTGGCTGATGACTTTTTTTTACCCAAAACTGATGAAACGAAAAGGGTTTTTAAAGGAGATTCTCAATTTTCCACCAATATAAATTATGCTTAACTTTGAATTTAATAAATAATTATTATATATCGATATGTGCAGGATCATCATGGAAAAAATAGGCCCTTAAGTGGCAAAAAATTTAGAAAAATCAGTGTTAGACAACTTGATGTAAAAATTTGAATAAGTTATCTATATTATTTCAAAAATATGTAAGAATAGAATTTGTAGAAAATTGAATGAAGTTTGTAAACTACTAGGTTTGTTATATATATATATATATTTGGTGAAAATTTGAAATTTCAATGCAGTAGTACTTAAATTTTAAGGAAAAAATAAGAAGTAGGTGTTTGTCTGACCACCCTAACCACAATAAAATGATAAAAAAAAGTTGTCAGCCACATACCCATCATATTGCCACTTTTTGGCCCATCATGATCCTGCACATACCCTCATTTTCTATTTGAATTATGACTTAAGTCCTGATTGATAGGCTAATTGAAAAACATCTATAGCTTTCAAATGGTATCACATTTTTGAATCGAAACATGCATCACATTCTATGCTTCACATACTATAGGATTAAAAAATGAATTTCATGAAGTTTTGACCAAGTTAAGGTGGTTAGACATACACATTTTTATATTTTAAAAGTTTTAATAAAAAATCATAATTAATTATTTACTTGGAAAAAAATTATAAAAATATGAATCGCATCGAGACATGAGTCCTATACTTATATCTAAAATCTTATTATAAAATATTATCATTTTATTGTGGTTAGTGGTCAAAGACACCTACTTCTTTATTTTTTCCACGAAATTTAAGTACTCTGGATTGAAATTTCAAATTTTCACCAAATAGTTAAAAAAAAAACCTAGTAGTTTAGAAACTACATTCAATTTGATATAGATTTTATTCTTACATATTTTTGAAATAATATAGATAACTTATTCAAATTTTTACGTCAAGTTGCCTAACTCTGATTTTTCTGAATTTTTCACCACTTAAGGGCCTGTTTTTTTCATGATGATCTTGCACATACCCAAGAAAATTTAGGCCCATCAACTTAATCATTTGTTCAAGGTTCTAAGAATGGAGATAAAGTTTCTTATATTTCTTTCATAGACATGGAAATTATTGCTAGTTAACACATTACTTATCTTTTTGACATTATATTTAATTTTTGCTCCTTTTTCTATCATTATGATTTTAATTGCTTTATTGATGTCTTCCTTAGTAAAAGTGGTGCAACCACGGTAGGGAGGGTCCTCAAAGAGAATAGTCTGGACAGTGCAACAAGAGTAACACAATGAAAGCAACTCAGAATATGGAGGCAAATGCAGATGGAAATATTCTCATTAAAAGAAATCTCAGTTACATTTGGCCGACAACATCTGGGATTACAAATTTGGCTCACAGGCCTAATCAAATATACAACATTCTAACATGCTCCTATATGCAAGCTGAACTATTACAATTTAGATCTATTTTAATCCACTTAGTCAACTACTAACTCTAATAGCTTCTTCTAGTTCTTTCCTCTTCTTATGATCAATTACAAGCTTTATACTATATCCACAACTCACGAAACATCTGTGTAGGCCAAAGATCATCACATTCTCCAAAGGAAGAAAATGTAATGTGCATATGAATAAGTCGGCCTCAAATTTGAATTACTCTCCAACAGTTGCGTAAGATGAAGTGTGCACCTATAATGAAGGTTAGGGACACTCCCAGGAACAATTAAAATCTAACTGTTAAGATCTGCAAGTTACGGGGACGATCCACAATGATCGAACTAGCCGAGAAGTTTGAAATTACTCAGATGTCGGTTCAAGAAACTGCCAAGAATTCCAAAAGTGATAACTTGCCAGAAAAAGACCCAATCACACTCAAATCTTGGGACAAGGAAAATGAACATGTAGTCAATGTAATACAAGATCCACAACGTCTAGTGAGCAAAGATGATGAATCCACAAAACGTGAACTGAAAAAGAACAAAAGAAGAATAGAAAACTGAAAGAAAATATTTTTGGTTGATGGAAGATTGCCAAGAACCAAGGATGCTCCTGCATCAGACATCTGGGGTTATTAAAAAGTGAGTCCCTCACTTAGCAGGGACTGAAGGAAAACCAATTCGGTCTACCTCAGCCTAAGAAATCTAAGAAGAGTCCTCCACTAGTCTATCTTTCCACTTCACAATATATTCTCTGTACTATCTTCCATGAGTCTTCCTCCCATCTCTGATGTCCAAAATCTCTTCAATCTCATTTGAATTTTGTTTAGGAAACTGATTCTCCAATTTTATTTCACTGCCTTCCCTAAACTCTACTTCATGATACTGATATAGATCTACAATGTTGAATATAAGTGTTATTCCCATACCTTCCAGTAACTCCACTTCATATGCATTTCTTGAATCAAATCTCTTCAAGATCTTACAAGGTCCAAACTTTCTCATCTTCAACTTATTGTATGTACCAACAAGAAATATCTCCTTCCTCAAATATACCATCACTCCATCTCCAACTTCAAATTCCTTATGTCTCCTCTTTTCATCTGCCTTCTCCTTATACTTTTGGTTCATGTCTTCCAATTTCTATTTTACTTGAATATGCAACTTCTTCACGTGTTCTGAAAATTCTTCTGCTTCTGCACTCCTCTTATCTTCCATACTAATGTCTCTCAATTTTGATATACCTCTAGGGTGAACTCCAGTAAGAATCTCAAATGGTGTCTTTCTTGTACTCCTGTTCACTAAATTATTGTAAGCAAACTTCGCTTGTGCAAGGACTAAATCCAACTTCTTGTATTCTCTCCAACCAAACATCTCAAAAAATTCCCTAAACTCTTGTTTACTACCTTTTTCTATCCATTAGTCTGTAGGTGAAAAGTAGAACTGAACTTCAAATCTGTCTTCAACTTCTTCCAAAGTGTCCTCCAAAAGTAACCAACAAACTTTACATCTCTATCTAAAACAATACTTCTAGGTAATCCATGCAATCTGACCACCTCTTTGAAAAAAAAATCTGCTACATGTACTGTGTCTATTGTCTTCCTACAAGGTATGAAATGTGCCATCTTAGAAAATCTATTTACCACCACAAATACAGAATCATTACCTCTTTGTGTCTTTGGCAATCCAAGTATGAAATCCATGCTTATGTCCTCCCAAGGTCTCTCTGGAACTGTCAAAGGCTTATACAATCCAACATTCTGACTAATCCCCTTTGCAACTTGACAAATTCTTCAACTCTGCACAAATATCCTAACATCCTTATAAATCTATGGCCAAAAGTAATTCTCACTCACCAATGCCACTGTCTTATCAACTGCAAAGTGTCCTGACATTCTGCCACTATGCTTCTCCTTCACCGAGTTATCCCTCATTGAACTTAGAGGTATACATAGCTGATTTCCCCTGAACAACATGTCCTCCTAGATGAAATAATCCAACCAGTGACTTCTATCCTCCAAAATAGGTTCTTTACAAGTTCTCCAAGGTTCTGCAAAATCCAGGTCTGCTTCATACAAGTTCTTCAATTCCTTAAAGCCTAATACCTCCACTCTCATCTCTGTCAATTAATTCCTTCTCCTACTCAAAGCATCAACAACTCTATTTGACTTTCCACTCCTATGTTTCAAAAAAAAAGTATAACTCTAGAAGAAATCTATCCATCTCATGTGTCTTTGATTCAACTTACCCTGATTGTTCAAATATTGCAATACTTGATGATCTGTATACAACACAAACTCCTTAGGCAACAAATAATGTCTCCACTTCTTCAAGGCTTGCACTATGGCATAAAATTCTTGATCATACATCGAATATTTTCTCCTAGCATCATTCAGCTTCTCACTAAAATAGGCTATAGGTCTTCCCTCTTGACTTAGTACTTCTCCAATTGCATTTCCACTTGCATCACAGTCTACTTGAAATACCTTATTGAAATCCGATAAAGCCAAAATAGGCTGCTCAGTCACCTTCTGCTTCAGTAACTCAAAACTTCAGTCTTCTCGAAACGTCCATCTAAAAACCTTCCTATCTCCTCTCATTGCTTCTATCATAGGATTGCAAATAGAACTGAAATTTCTAGTGAACTTTCTGTAGAAACTAGCAAATCCATGAAATGATCTCACATCCCAATGCTATCTAGTGTAGGCCACTCAACAATTTATTTTACCTTCTTAGGATCCATCTTTAATCCATCCACAGATATCACAAATCCTAGATATACCAATTCCTCCTTCATGAAACTACACTTCTTAATGTTTATCAACAACTACTCTTCTTTCAACCTCTGCAAAACTTGTCTAATATGCAACAAATGTTTTTCTCTACTCCTACTGAAAATCAAGATGTCATCCAAATAAACAATCACAAACTTACCCAAGAACTTATTCAATACCTCATTCATCAACCTCATGAAAGTACTCGGTGCATTTGTCAATCCAAAAGGCATAACCAACCACTCATACAACCATTCATTCATCTTGAAAGCTATTTTCCACTCATCTCCTTCTATGATCCTGATTTGATGATATCCACTCTTCAAATCTATCTTTGTAAAGTACTTAGCTCCACTCAAAAAATCCATAATGTCATCCATCTGAGGCAAAGGAAATCTATACTTCACTGTAATATTTTTAATAGCTCTAGAATCTATACACATTCTTCATTCTCTATCCTTCTTAGGTGCAAGCACAATAGGTACTACACAGGGACTTACAATTTATCTGATCAAACCCTTCTTCAACAATTATTGCACTTGTCTATTCAACTCTTCATTCTCTGTCGGTTTCATCCGGTGTGCTACTTTATTAGGAAAACTAGCTCCAGGAATCAGATCCATACAATGACTAATACTCCTTACAGGTGGTAATCCATCAGGTACATTATCTGAAATGATCTCTTCATACTCTATAAACAACTCCTTTATCTCTTCTGGGTGTTCTTCCACATGCTTCAAGTCTTCAACCTTCTTAGGCACCAAGGCAAAACATACATTATCATGTATCAATCCAACAAGGAATCTCCTTCCATTAACCAGACAAACCCTAACATTCGTACAAAATTCAATTGTAGGAACATCTTCCAATGGAACTAAAATTTGTTTCATCCCATTAGCAATGATAGTGTATATATTATTCATTCCATCATGAATATCCTGTCTATCATACTGCCAAAGTCTTCCCAACAAAACATGACATATATCCATAGGCATGGTATCACACAAAACTTCATCATGGTAATTTCCTATCTTTGATTTCACTAAACATTGTTCACTTACCAGTATCTTATGCTCATCCTGAATCCAAGCAATCTGATAGGGCTTCGGGTGCTTCAACCTTTCCAACTTTAGTTTATTCACCATCTTTCAGAAACCAAGTTCTCAGAACTCCCACTGTCAACAATCACTTTGGAACATTTACCATTCACCTTACATCTTGTCTAGAACAAATTCTTCCTTTGCAACAACTCTTTCTCCAATTCACTTTGACATAATACTCTCCTATTCACCAATACTTCTCCATCTTCAGGTTTATTAGATGATCTAGCATGATCTTCCTCAACAATGGTTGTTCTTCTATTGTTCTCTATCTTCCCACATGTCTCTCCCTAATTACATTCAAATGCTTTATGTCCTTCTCCACCACATTTATAAGAGGTTCCTTTGAATATCCTTTTCTCTTGTCCTCTGTCATCTCTCCTATAACCTTCATTTCGGTAACCACCATAACCTCCTCTTCTGTAAGATTTTCCATCACCTCTCTGGTATGAATTATCATTCTTACTAACCTCCTTGTCCTTATTTTGGTCTAGAAAAAATCCTCTTCCTCCTCTAGTAAAAGTTCTTCCTCTTTGAAATCTTCCACCTCTTCCTCTCTGTCTCTGCTCATGTCTCTTATTCAACTTCTCCTATGCTTTTAGGGCACACTAATATGCCTCTTCCACACTCACCAATTTGATCAAACTAATTTCATCTTGTATGGATGATCTCAAACCATTCACATATCTGGCTACTTGCTCAATCTCTTCCTCTGAATGTCCAAATATGATATTCAACTTAAAGAATTCCTCAGTATAATCTGTCACATTAGATTCTTTCTGCTTCAAATTTTATAACTTCTTGAACAAGCTAATTTGATAATTTGTAGGCATAAACTTTGTCTTCAACTTATTTACCATCTGATTCCTTGATTTTATCTTTTATTTTCCTCTTGTTTGCCTATCTTTCTGTAAATGTTCCCACCAAAGGGATGCATATCCTCTCAACTTTGTACAATTAAACTTCACCTTCTTATCTTCAGAGGTACCTTCAAATTCCAAATACTTTTCCAACTTTGTTATCCAATCTAACCATACATCTGAATCCATCTTACCATTATAATCTGATGGATTGAAATGTGGTCTTGTATTCACCTTCGTTAGGGCTCTTATGAACCTCTCTTCTCCTTGATCTAGGCCAGGTTGCTCATATCTTCCCCTTTCTTCCTATAATTCTACTTCTTCATCACTCACATCATCAATTGGTCGACCTCTCCTTTGGGCTGTTTTAACTACATCTAATCTGGCAACAATTCTTCTTAATGTCTCCATCACAGCTTGGTCTGCATTTCCACATGCTCCATTTCCTCTAATATTTCTTCTTCCAACCATCTTTACAAAAGTTCTCTATAGTTGCAGGTCGGATCCTCAGTCCGCCACCCTACAAAAAATATTCAACAGGACTTCACAAATTTTTTCGACCTCACATGGATCGAATCTCACTCTGATACCAATCTGGTGCAGCCACGGTAGGGAGGGTCCTCAAAGAGAATAGTCCAAACCGTGCAACAAGAGTAACACAACAAAAGCAACTTAGAATATGGAGGCAAATATAGATGGAAATATTCTTATTAACAAAAATCTCAGTTACATCCAATTGGCAACATTTGGGCTTACAAATTCGGCTCACAGGCTTGATCAAATATACAACATTCTAACATGCTCCTATATGCGAGTTGAACTATTACAATTCAAATTGATCTTAATCCACTTAGTCAACTACTAACTCTACTAGCTTAGATTCTAGTTTTTTCTTCTTATGATCAATTACAAGCTTTATACTATATCCACAACTCAAGAAACATCTGCGTCGGCCAAAGATCATCACATTCTCCAAAGGAAGAAAATGTAATGTGCAAATGAATAATTCGGTCTCAAATTTGAATTACTCTCTAACAGGTGCATAATGTGAAGTGTGGACCTATAATGAATGTTGGGGACACTCCCAGGAACAATTAAAATCCCACCGTTAAGACCCACAAGTTACGAGGACGATCCACAATGATCGAACTGGCTAAGAAGTTTGAAATTATTTTGGTGTTGGTTCAAGAAATTGCTAAGAATTCTGGAAGAGATAAGTTTCTGGAAAAAGATCCAATAACACTCAAATCTTGGGACAAGGAAAATAAACATGTAGTCAATGTACTCAGGGATCCACAACATCTAGTAAGCAAAGATGATGAATCCACCAAATGTGAATTGAACAAGAACAAAACAAGAACAAAAAACTGAAAGAAAATATTTTTGGTTGATGCAAGATTTCCAAGAACCAAGGATGCTCTTGTATCAAAAAGAGTCATTCTCCTCATTTCTTCTCACTTCCACTCCCACATTAAGCTCTTGTGTCAGCCTTGCATTTAACCCTTGTTTAAATTGTACTGGAAGAGCTATGAGAGGCATCTAAAACCTCAACCCTTCTGTTATTGAATTCCACCCACAATGGGAGAGAAAAGAAAATGTAGAAGGATGGTTCAAAATGTGCAATTGCGAAGCCCATTTTGTTACTAGCAATCCCTTTTCCTACAAAATAATTTAGAAAAATAAGAAATAATTTCCAAACATAAAACATATTTCTTCATTAAAAAATAATATATTATATTTAAAATGAAAAATACATAAGATTATTGAAAATTCGAGATCTATATATAATATTTTAATTAATTTTTTCTAATATATAAAAAAATATTTATTTTAAGAAAATAAAGAATTAAAAAATTAAAAACTAGATTTCATATTAATTAATTTTTACATGACAAACTCAAAATTTCAAAGTTGAAACTTTCTACAAGTTAAATCTAAATACATGGTTATAAAACTTAGAACTCTTAACTTTTTCTTCCTCTTGACTATTTTAAAAATGAATAATTCAATCCAATCATAATCTAACATTTATCTATACTAGTAGTCGCATGCATAGGCATGCAACAATTAGTCAATAGGGATCCTCTGTGTATGGGTATTTAGTGGGGAAGGAGGAAGAAACTTGTTTTTCTAATGCAATGTAAAGTATAAATATTGAGAATTATTTTCAATTGTTTGGATGAGTCAAAAAAGGGAAAGCATGCTAATAATTGAATATGGAATAACATGAGCTTAGTATATAGTAGGAGGTGAATGAGGATAAGATTTGTCAAGTACATTGTAGTGAACAAAGATGTTTGAAAATCAATTTATATATTTATATGAATAATTTGGTGGATAGATCAATTAAAGCAAAGCTATGTCTGCAATATAAATTTGACTTACATTATTTGAAAATGTTGTAAAGTAGTTAACTTTGGTGTAGAAATTATTTCATACCTCTACATTTAATTGGAGCATTGTATAATATTTTAAACTCCATGTTATATTGTCTTCATTATTTGCAATGTTAATTTTAGGTATGAAATAATTTTATATGTATTTTAGTCTTATAGTTGTTACACTTAGATCATGTACATCTATATTTTATGTTTTTGTCTAGGTTAATCAATCGATCGATTAATTATTATTTAATTATCTGAAGATAAGGCAATGCATTGCAAGACTAACAACCATTTGGATAAAAGAGGAAATTGATCTTTGATATTTTTGTCTAGGTTAATGAATGAATTGATTGAGTATTATTATGAGTAATATGTACTCAATAATTTTGGGAATAAAACAATTTTTTGTGCTTGTGATTTATGGGTTAGAAGAAGAATGCAATGAGACAAGACAAATGTTTTGCATTGTTAGAATAATTGAATTAGAAGGTACGCCTTGTTTTGAGGCAAGATTAGAAACATATAATTGTATAGTATGACATGAGAAACATATTTCTGCTTCCCTATGACTTGCTCTAACATGAAAAACATGTTATTATAAAGTATGTCTATTGAATCTAAATTCACACAACAATTTGTGTACACATAAATCTATGTAGCAATAAATATATGGCATTAAAAGTAAAACCACAAAAGCCATGCTCATTTTCCTCCCTACCATATTGGCATCATGAAGCCCCATGGGATCTAGCCAAACCCCCGTGCAAAAAAAGGATGAAATGGCCATGGGAGATTTTGTGGAGTTTCATCAGACATTACACAATAAAAAAACTTGGGAAAACTCTAGTGTTTTTATATATAATATTTGATATTGTTGTGTTTTCTTTGATGTAACTTTAGGGGAAAGAGGTATGCTGGTTTTTGAATCCTCTTGCATGCTTAAACCTAGTTCTTGCAAATGAAATAGAAGGGTATGTTAGTGCACAAGCAAGGAAAATAAAAAAGGAACGACAAAAAAATGAGTAAGTATATCGGTAAAATTAATATATACAATGTGAAGCTAAAAGTAACAAACAATTTTTACAATTAACTAGCCAAGTTTGTCTATTGAGAGTGGGAAAGTTTTTTTACTTACATATACTATTGATCGTGTTTAAGAAGGGAAAGTTTCATTGCATCGAGTAGTAGGAGCATCAAAGAATTTGAAATAGATAGTGCACAATACACTAATTTTCTTGAATGCCTATTAGATTTGTGCAACAATATAAAGGAAATAATATACATTTACAATAAAAGAGGTTAGCACTATTTGTTGTAAATAGAAAGAGAAAATGGAACATTTTGAATACATGCCATGTTGGTAAAGAATTTTCTATAAGTAATCTATTGGAGAAGTTGAAAAGAGAGTTGTGGAAACAATAACAAATGCAATGGTTAGAGTAGAGTATGTTTTTGGTAGACAACTGTATGTGAGAATTTGTGTGTCCATGTATATAAGCAGCAATAAATATGTGAAGGTGAAAGGAAAAGCACTAAACCCATGCTCGTTGTCCTCCCTACCATATTGGCATCATGAAGCCTCATGGGATCTATCCAAACCCTTGAGCAAGAAATGCAAGTGAGGTCCACAGAAAATCTCATGGACTCTCATTATATGTCACAGAATAACAATGTTCATGAAATGACTATTTTCAAACAAGATATCTAACATTGTAGTATTTTTTTTGTTGTGAGAAGTTGACAAAAACATGTTTCCCAATAAAGAATTGGTATAATTGGATTTGAAGATGGTTGGAGTAACATGCATAGATGCAATATATAGAAGTGTTTATAATAACTAAAAAGGTGCATCTAACTTCAAAAACATATATACTGGTATAGTTTTTTTTTGCAAGTGCTTGTATTTGCATTGCATGGCTAAAATGTATATGCAGAAAATTGTTTGTGAAACATGGGAACATCTAACAACCAATAACCAGAAAGGAAAAAAATGCAGTCATGCACAAAAAGAAAAGCAGGGAAACCATGAGATTGTAAAAGGTTTAGTTCAATGGAGCAACATACACCACTGCCATGTGCTTCTGGGGATAAACAATGTGATGCATTCAACAATTTTTTTGTCCTCTCAGAAGCACATGACCTTGATGTTTGGTTTCTGTCCATAATCATGTAAACCAATGCTCGTTTTCCTCCCAACCATATTGGCATCATGAAGCCTCATGGGCTCTAGCCAAACCCCTGAGCAAAAAAAGTAGGCAAGGTCCATGCAAAATCTCATGAACTCTTATCATATACCATAGAATAGAAAACTTGGGAAAGGTATACATATACATATACATATACATATACATACATCTATACATATATACATACATATACATATATACATACATACACATATACATACATGTACATATATTATTTTAGGTTGAATTCTCATTGGAGGGTTTGAACATAGATGTGCTCCAAAATGTGCAAGAAAATATATTGATTAAGTTGTATTGTTGAAAGAGCCATTGTGATCTTCATTCAAGAGAATACTATAGTAAAAAATGTCACTGACTATTGCTTGTTATATGTGCCCATGTTTTGCAAACATATTTTTGCATACACATCTTAGGCATGGAATGTAGATAAAATCGTTTTGCATGGGTATTTTGCATAGATGATTAATTTATTGTGCATGTCTTCTTCTTATATGTTTTTATCTTTAGTGTTACACCCATTATGTGTACTTTAAAGAGATTATCATTGTCTTTTGGATGGACAAATTGTAGTTGAAATGGCAAATTGTTGCAATTTTTTCACCCTTGGTTTATTGTTTTAGTTATCTCTATGCATCTTTATGCACCTTTTTAGTCATTATACAGTCTCTATAGTGTGTGGAATGAAGCTTTGTGGATGGTTCTCCAGTTGAAACAGATGAGAAAAAAAATATATCATGTAACATATTAATACAAGATTTGAGCTACGTTCTTTGGCAATAAATATTGAAGACAAGTAGAGAAATTGTATAAGAGGTGTTAGAGTGAGTAATTTATTGTTCATGTCTTTCACTCTCTACTTATTATTCCTTTTTATATGTTTGTATCTTTGACGTTATACCCATTTTGAAGACTTCAAAGAGATTATGGCTCTATATGGATGGAGAAATTACACCTAAATCTTCTTTCTTTCGTCAAGAAATATGGTCAAGGTTAGTAATTTTTTTTCCCTTCGTTTATTGTTTGTAGCTATCTCTATGCACCTTTGGCATTATACCCATTAACATAGGAGAAATTGCAGATTAACATACGAGTAATTGCATATATATTTATATATGAAAATAGTTTAGTGGTTGTTAAGTGTTATTCTAATAGCTCTTTTACAATTTCTCTATTCACCTATAATATTTAGTTGCAAGTAATGCACCTCAAATTTTTAATTGAGTCTGTGGCATTAATACCCGTTTTGTGCAGGGTATTGGAGCCCATTGGCTTTACCACTTCTATTTAATGTGGGTTGATTTCCAAAGAGTGTAGCTTCAATTTTCAATTCACAACTCAACTGTTACATAGACTAGTTATGTTGTATTAATATGTTTAATGTGGGTTTTCGATCATGTGCCATATACCTATGATTATTAAGTGTTTTTCTAATAGTTCTTTTACAATTCTTGTATTTTTTCTATAATACTCAGTGCCAAATAATGTAGCTTGAATTTTGAATTGAGGAGCCGAATGTTACATAGAATACTTGTGTTCTATCAATATCCACTCGCTCATAACAAACTATTAATTATTGTAGGTCACCTATTCAATTGTCCACAGTGTTAAGGTCTATTTAATGTGGGTTTCAGACCATCTATGCTTTTCCTATGATTATTATGTCTCTTTGAACTCATATAACAGGTACTAGAATGACACTTATCTGGTGCTAAATATTATAGAGAAAAGCCACATCTATTATAATTTTAAAATATGTAGCATATAAGAGGCAAACAATGACAATGAACAGTGTGTTATGGGCATGTACAAAGAAGAGTACCATGAAGAACAATTTTTCATGCAAAACTTCAAACAGAGGAGGGGAAATAAATATCATGGAACATATTGTTAGAACACATATAACATGTTGCATGCAAACAAAATAATCACGACAATTAACAGTTTGCTATAATCAACTTGAAATAGATGAGCAAAAAAAGAGTATCATCAAACATATTGGTATAAGACAAGTAGCCTATGTAACAGTTGCAAGATGTATTAGAATACACTTTAGAATCACATGTAAATGGGCTATGAATAAGAACAATTCACCTTTTTTCCAATTTTTTTGGCCTGTGTTTTATGTGGGTTTTTTGACCACTTGTCATTTACCTGTGATTCTCAAGTGTTTTTGTAACAACTATTTTAGAGTGTGTCAAATGGCAGATCATGTAAAACAGATTTTATATGGAATTTTAACATATGGAGAGTACAAGCTATAGACGATAGATATCGAGAGTTTCTTATACAGAGCTTCTGTTGTACAAAATGCATATAGCAGTAAGGATGAACACAAATAACAACAAACAATAGGTAGAGGGTACATAGCACACACATGCCAAAAAGGAAAGAAACCAGTCAAAAGGTAGAGGTCAATCTTATGTTTGTTGAAGAATAGAACAAGTAAACTACAACAATAAAGACCTTGTTATAGGTAGCTTCAAAGAGATGAGAGGAAGAGAATATCATGAAACATATTAATACAAAACAAGGAATCTATGTAATAGTTTCCATTTACTTATTGGCTATGTGTTTGAATTTTCCACAAGGGTTTCCGTCAGAGTAGTGGTGGTTAGAATTTTCTGGTGTATTTAGATTTTTTTTTTTGTTAGCTGAAAAGGAAACTATACGAACATGGACAAATGGAATGTGCAAAATAGACAATGTTTATTGTAGTCAAGTGCATGTAAGAACCTGTGCATGAATGTATATATGTAGCAACAAATATATGGAGGCTATTTAACCATGGGGGAAGAAAAGGGTTGAATGTATAGCTCAAGAAAATACAAATCTATAAAACAAACCTTGTTTACACTTACAGCTATGGTCATCTTTTACGTACCAATTTTCTGACACATGGGCTTCATATCCCATTCTCCATCTATAAGATTGAGGCCAATATGAAATTTTGTTGGAAAAAAGTACCTCAACTTGCTGGCTTGAACCTTTGTTAAAGACTTGACATTTTCCCCTTTGTTTGGTCTTCATTGTCGGCCTATCGCCCAAAACTTGAACCTTGAAGCTTAAGTCGCGGGGTTCTGAAAGTTTGTAACTGGGCGAGATCATGCGAGTTGCAGGATCATTGTTTTCTCTAACCTTGTAACATTGTTCTGGAGTTTGGAAGTTTCTTAACTTCCCAACTGGCTGATCTTCTTTGATGTCACAATGATCAGTATTTCTCTAACCATCGATGAAAGTTATGAAGTTTAGGTTTCCCTCGACTGGGCGACAGTGTTATCGGCTTGTCGTAGAGTTCGAAAAAATCCTAACTACTGGCTAGAGGTTGTGAAGTTAAAGTTTTTTTCAACAAGGCGATCTTCTTTTTTGTCGTGACACTTTGGAGTTTCCTAACCAACGGTGGAGGTTATAAAGTTTATGGTTTCTCTGACTAGGCAATAAGTCGATGGATGGTGGGATTGGTCTATGTGGATGGTGACGTCAGTTGTACGGTAGTGACATGGATGTTGCGTGGATGGTGGGGACCACAAGGAACAATCGACAATTTAGTGCAATAGTCAATAGCGGTGGACGAGTGATGTGTCAACATGTGGCATTATTTCATTTGTGGATTTTACATCACTATTGTAAATCAACAATCATTGGATGAAAGCTTTATTTCCTGTTACTGATATGTTTTCATTTACTGCATGATCTGACTCGGGGGTTGATAGAGTGTGAATATAGTAATATTCTCTATAAATGAAATTTAATGGTAGGCGGCTCAATGCGTGCTATTGGCGATATGCACAACTTGAGATGGAGAAATTTTGTCAGAAAAGGAACAAATATTAAATGGAACCCTAATGGTTGTTGGTTGGTTAGTTAGAATTTATTATATGTTGTCTGAGCATTGCAATAGTGAGTGTGTGAAACGAACAAAAGTTTGCGATTGGAGGTCAACCAAGGGAATGCTATTGTTAGTTAACATCTAAGAGCGAAGTCTATAACTTTGTATGTAATTGATTTATTGTAATACAAAGTGACTTTGCTTGGTGTGTGGGTTTTTCTTTCGTAAGGGTTTTCCCACGTATATCTGGTGTTATCTCTATGTGTGTGATTTATTTTGTCTCTCCTTTTGTTTTGTGAATGTGCATCTCAAATGTATGTAAATTGTTAAATGAGGTTTTTGCACTTCTCTCTTGAGGATTTTGCATTAGGAAGGTGTTTTCCACACCTCTTCTTTCCTTACAATATTGTTGCAAAGCAACATTTTGTTTGAACATATTAAAATATATGTGACTAGTTAGATGCATATAGAACGGAAAAAAGGCATTGGAAAATGACTTACAACAACAATAGAAGTCGAAACACTGTAGGTTGCAGGCCGAAACAATTGGGAATCTCTCCAATCTGGTACCCAATGGAGGTTGATGACAACTTTGTTGAGTAGCTTGGTATGAAACCAACAACACAGTGCAAAATTTTCGTATGCAAGCAAAACAATAGACATCCTTATATTAGAATAAAAAATATTATATGTACTCCCTTGCATGGCACCGAGCAACAATGCTGGGGTGTACCAACCATGGTGCCACCAAAAACCTTCCATTGTGATTCCACTGAACAAGGTGGCTAGTTCCACGGCTGGGAAAACAATGCGACGAACAACCTCGTCCATCGTTGTAAGTAGGGACGAGCAATCCGTCGCAGATAGCATGGAGTTTTATCATAATTAAGGAAAAAAAAAGAAATCTAGACAAGACTATGTATTTTTGAATGCAATATACAGGAAGAGTGAAAGAGTGAAATGATGGAAAATGAGAATTTTGTACATAAAAATTTGCAACTGGTTGAATCAAATAAAGCTAATATAAAAGCTAACAAGAAGAGATATGAATCTATGTAAGCAAATAATGAAGTACAAATGTCAAAATTTAGGGTATATAGGCAGAGAAAATAGATAACACACCATGTTTGAAGAATTTTAAACTTACTAGTCAAATAAAACAATATTTTTTTTAGAATGTTTTGTAGAGTATGTGTATATATAGTTTAATATACTGAAATGTTCAAAACATGTTACTAACTTATAAAAATTATTAGCTCTATTTATTTCTGGTTAGAATCTCTATGCATCATTGACACTTGAAGTTGTTTGTATCTACATATGTATTAATTTGTAAGAGGTGCAACTGTATGTGTAGAGTATTGCATGTTAAAATCAGTTGAAAGTGAATTGCAGGTATGCTGATAAAGAATTGACATCATGTAACTTAAAAACATTTGGAAAAACATGGATAGGTGGAATATATAGAAGAGTGTATTCTTCTAAATTCCATTTATAAAAAGTGTGACTCAACAAACTATTGAAATGGGAAGTTAGAAAATTAATATTTATGGGTGCATATTTGCATATTGAATTTCATAAAAATTGTATTTTTGAAGGTAGAGAAGATAGTAAACATGAAATTTTTATCTTCAATATGTAAAGCTAAAGAGGATGCAAAACATTGAATAAAGTATTGTCCTCTGCTTATTCTTTCCTACTAGCTCTGTCCATGTTTGGAATTATACCCATGTTGCACAAATTATTGCATAGTATGGCTATGTAAAATTTAGCTTAGAAATCCTTGAAAAGAGGATCGTATACAACTTGGACCAAATGCAAGAGTAATTGTTTTGAAGCCTTTTCTATAAGCCAGTGCACGAGTTGGGGGAAAAAGCATTTGACAAGGGTTGGATTTGTTCCAACCGCACCTCTTCACTATGACATCTAGCAGTTTATTTGTTGTTGCTAAGCCTGGAGTATCTTTCAAATGGGAATGTTGGATCAATGCAGAGTCTTTCAATTGATTTAACATGAGAGATAGCTATAAAATTCAACCCTTTCCTCTCTATGCTGCCTATGTTTATCATTGCTTTGTCCAATGTTAAGCCTTGTGCTTTATGTATTGTGATTCCCCATGCCATGGTGAGTGGGATTTGTGTTTGAATACTCCAAGTTATAGCTAGGATAGGGATATCTCTTTGGTTTTCTGGGTCCCATGGTGGGCCAATGTAATTTTGGAAGTGAACAACAATATAGTCAGGTGGATTTGGTGGTTTACAATGTGCATTATTCATAGTAGCTATAACAAGACCAAGGGATCCATTGATGAGGCTAGCTTTAATGCATAAATTTTTTGTTAGCATCATTTGTTCACCAACACAAAGTAGCAGTTCTGGGAGAAGTTGGTCATCATCTCCATGATCAAATGTCTGTTGCTGTGCTACTCGATCAATACTAATGGCTATGGGTAGGTTTAACTGTTTGATCATTTTTTTATTGTGGAATATGACTAAGTCATTTGTGGCAAACAAATGTGTGGTAACATCAAACTGTTCTCTTTCTATGGTTGATAGCATTTTATTTGTTTGTTTCATAAGCTCTTCCTAGTCATCATGGAGAGCCTCACCTTTTCTTATATGGAGAATAATTTCCCAAAACTTTTGCTGGGAAGGGTTATCTCCTTTTTGGTGGAAAATAGTGCCCAATGTAACTGAGACTATGAAAGTATGTCATAAGGATATAGTCGATGACCATGAAGCATAGATAAGGGTATCCATGATAGGTGGAAATTGGGCAATATCACCAACAAGGATGATGGAAACACCACCGAATGGCTCCCTTTGGTTAGTAGGGAATGCTTGGCGCAATCAACTATCTATTTTCAGCAGCAACTTCGGGCCTAGAAAACTCATTTCATCTATCAAAATGTATTGAATATATTTAAATTGTTCTTGGAATATTGTCAATTCTTGACCTTGCAAAGGACTCATATCCTTTATGGGAATCTGGAGGGTTGTATGGATTGTGGAGGTGCATATGTTGCATGCATCAACACCTGTGGGGGCCAATGTGAGCAACGGGCTATTGGATCTAGTAGTTGAGATGTTTATTTGTTGTCTAATACAATTTATCAAAAAGGATTTGCCAGTGCTAGCTATCCCTTGAATGATCATGTGGGGAGGGTCTTTGGGGAAAGGTTGCATGCGATGGGACTGGATGATTTGCAGAGCCAATTGTTGTTTTGGTGAAAGTTGATGGGATGATGTATTTATAGGAAAAAATTGTATCGTAGCTCGCTCACGGTGTGCCCCGGCTGATGGGATGAACTGCAAAGCAATATTATAAAGTTGTTCAGGCACATGGTTTGTATTCCATGAATGGTTCATATCAATGTCTCACATACCCACCAGTTGGAGCTGATTTATACTAAAGTTAGTAGTTGCACCAAGCCGAGAGAAAACTTCCCATTCATATTCATCGATAGAACGTCAATGGTTCAAATCATTAGTATCATTGCCATGTTCTTCTTCAATCATGGATGCAACTAGAAGTCTATTAACATGCCAAGGATGATAACCAGTTGTTTTTTAAAATTTTCCAATTTCGTATGATCTCTTATTTGGAAAGACCTATATCTATTTGTATGTTTTGGAAAGGTTTGTATAACATAAGTTCAATCCAACAAATTGTCTCAAATATTTTTGTATCTTCAACGGGAACAGTATTGAACAATAGGTACACAAGGACAATTGCAAGCTAGTGTCTCAATTTCCATTTAGCCTTTTTGCACTACTCTGAATGTGTATGTAAGTGAACTGATTCAATTATAGATACACCAACTAGCTCTAGAGGCCTTTTCATATAGCAATGGATATAATTTTTTGGTAGGTCTTCATCAGCATCATCTTTATTTATATGGAACTATGCTTTTTTACTAACATTCAAATGAACATATTGTGGACTTGAAGTGAGAAGAGGCAATTTCTGTAACATATGGCACGCCTCCTGTGTAGAGATGTCACACTCCACAAGCATAATCATCGTGAATTTTTGATATGCAAGAAGTGCTCTATCCTCAACTATATTTGTATTTGCAAGTCTTTTCAACATATCAGGATAATTTTCTGATTTCTTCTTAGATTTAGTTGCATATTTAGAAATATAATTTAAAATGATTTGCCTCTAGAAACAACTAGCTAGTATTCAACATTGGAACGCTAGATTGCAAGCATGGGTGGGCTATGAATATTTAGGTGATCATCATTTCTTTTTGGCTTGTAGGATTTGTTAGTCTTAGGATCAGATGTGAATGTAAAGGTAAATTATTGTTGCCAAGGTGCTTTATACCGACATTGTAATTGCTCTCCTTTTTTCCTTAAATAAGTATATTCAGAGAATTTTGTGTGCCTTTGAACTGTATTTAGAAGCCCTTCATAATCTATGATTGGATCACTGGAAAGAATCTAGCTTGCGGAAAGCAAGCAAAAATTTTCTTCAGAACAATGATACATTATGAGCAATCTCTGTGTAGGGCAACGTGGATTCCAAACTAAAACATATCTATCAAAAAAGTTCCTTGCCATGGTAACATCATGGTCATTGGACCAATCAAGAGTATCCATGCTAGGGGCTTCTGAAAGCCATAAAAATCCATGCATATGTGCAGAGCCATGATGTTTCCATTCATATCTATACCAATAATATTTTGCATGCAAAATATTTTCAATCACCTCTTCACAGAATATTGAGAATCTATGATGGTGATATAAAGACATGATTTTTGAATTTTGAACAACACTATCTATTAGTTTCTTTGTTGAGGGATCCATTTCCAATAGATCCACAAAAGAGAAAACATTTTTCAGGTTAGCCCATTTTGTGTGTACACAGCTTAAAGTGAAAACAAGGGAAGATATGCCAAGTTGTTCAATCATTGCAGAGATTTGGGCCTGACAAGAACTCTAAAAAGAACAGGTCCCGCACAATGATGCACCAAAATGCATTAGTTGCTTAGCTATCTAGTCATTAGTAGCGGCTTGAAGGAATTTACGCAATGCAGCCAATGACCTGAGGATTTTGTCTTCCACGTCTGCTCTAACAAAGACAAAAATAGTTTGCTGGCTACAATGTCTCATTATCAAATTGTAGAGGAAATACCTTAACCTGACATGTTTTCCAAATATGTGGTCAAAATATCTCATTAAGTGGAGGGAATATTCATGCAAGTGGATTCGAACATTCCTCGTTTGGAGAGGAAGTGCTGCTCTAGTGGGAAAAAATGTTGGAAAGGCCATTGTAAATAAACCTTTAGTGTTGTATTCATTAACAAGTGATGAGCTAATTTCAGGCCAACAAAAAATATTTTGGTCTTTTTTTTCAATTTGTAATACCTGTTTGATTGCTTGGAGCTCTCGTTTAGAACTTAGCAAGGAAGGGATAAATGATGAAAAGTTTGAAGAGCCATTTTCATCCTGAGCAACAATTGTTGAGCTAGTTGATGGCATTAGGTCTTCATTAGAAACTTTATCTATTGTATGCAAGAAATTGGACACATCAATAGCAACATCAGGTAACATATTAAGAGCATCAACATCAATCTCAACATCATTGTAATATTTGTCATATTGAATTTTGTATTTCAATGCATCCATGACATGATGTTTATCAACATAGCAATCATAATTACCACCTTCAATAGTAGTTCGATGTATTATGACAACCTCAAGGTCTTACAAGCAATGCAACAAAAGTTTTGCTATGCTCGAGATATCTTGAGGAAAGCTTATCATGTGACCATTGTATTTAAATTGACCTCCTCTAGCGTGGGACACTTGCAAGACCAAAGCCACCCTAGCAATAAGCATTTTTTCAACCTGTGTTAGATTTTCTAGCAACAATGGTTGTGGGCCTGGGTCCATGCTATTTGCAGAGCTAAAGCAGTGGGTGCCTTTTTCACAATAGCATATTACACATGTTGCTGCTGACCCCAACATATGAGTGCGCATCCCTATGTATGTTTCTCTACATATCTAACAAACATAAAGGTTTGACAGTGCATCTATGCGGTGCTGAAATCGTTTCACCGTAGAAAGATAGAAATCAATGAATATTTCTTCCAAGTATTGTTGTTGTCCTAGTGTAGCGGGGGGATTGCTCTAAGATTGTTTATAAGGAGTGGTATCTACGATTTCCAATGGGAACTATGAGGGAATATTGGCAGTAGGAAGAGCTGCAGTTATGCATGGTGCAGCTAGCCTTTGCTCCATGTATTTTTTATGACGCTTCGCACAAATTTCCTCTCTATGTTGGATATAGTACAAATGGTTTTGTTGCTATTTTTTACCCTTTCTAAATTCAACAAGTGATTGGGCTATGGAACTTGAATGTACTCACACAGCCTAGGAGTATACATACAAGCTCAACCATATTAGCATATATGAATATACATGTATAAACATAGATATATTTAAAGTAGTAATTACACATAAACATGTAACAAAATATATATGTGTGTCCATGTGTATATAAATGCATATGTATGGATGATCACAAAATGAATAACATAGTATAAACATTGTGATATATAAAAATATATACAGAAGGATTTTATAGTTTTTGTGTCAATCATTTTCACTATTTCCTTATTGTTATATATCCCCCGTTTAAAAGAATACAATGACAAAGGACATTATGGAATGCCCACGTAGAATTTCATGGAATTCCATCACACATCACACAATAACAAAGTAGGGGGTAATCTGCAATCTTCATATACATGATCTATCATATTCTACTATTTTGACAATACAACTTAATCAAAGTATACTTTCCCACACTACAACATTGAATATTGCATTTACTTCAACCACCATCACCCCACAACAGTGACAGGATGCATTAACACTTGCGGGAGAAAACACTTACCATTTAGCTTCTGCATATACATATGCATATACATACACAAACACATACATATATATATAGATATACATATACATATACATATACATATACATATACATATACATATACATATGCATATTTGCATACAAATACAAATACATATACATATACATATACACATACAACAATGACATGATGCATTAACCCTCGCGTGGGAAAACACTCACCATTAACCCTCCGCATATCAAGGCCACCAACTCCACCACCGCCAACCCACGTAATCACGAAGCTCCACGTCGCCATAAAAAAATTAGGTCAAGTCACCGCCAACTGGGACATGTACATAGAAATATACATATACATATACATATACATATACACATACATATACATACACATATACATATACATATAAATATACATATACATGATGAGGATATTTTTATATGCTAGAAAATATCAATTTGTATATCCCTGCACATCTATATGCTTTTTCAGGTCCACCCATGTATGCATAAACCTTAAAGCGAAGAAAACTGGAAACAATTACACCCAATTTGCAACAGGTATAACAAAAAGGAAATTTATACTTATGAAATCAAGATATGAAGGATGATGGTTCACGCCCTTAGAGCTGGAATCCACAATGGGAACCATGGTAGATCTCAACAAATCAACAATGGGGGGCTCTAGAGACCCATCCACAAAATCCGATTCCATAGACATTGTTTTGGGAACTTTTTTCAGAGAAAAAAATGTTACAATTTGAGTTGACTAATTGAAAACTCTATTTCACAATAAAAATAAAAGATTAATGTATTGCAACATCCCAATGACAATTGACCTAGATAACTTAGAAATATTGATCTATACCATTCCATTTCTAAAACTGAAGAAACAACACAAGATACAAGAACAAGAATAAAAATGCACTTTTAATACTATCAAAACACTAGGGGATACATCAACAAGAATAAAAATGACAAATGATTATCGATATACCCCTATATGTATCTATTTATGTTTGAGGTTGCTTATATATGTATCCATGCAGCTTTTTACTATTTTACTATATTTCTACATATAGCTATACATAAATATTTGTATATGTTGCTAGATGGTCCTTTCACCCTTTTGTAACAAAACAATAGGCTATACAGCAATAAGAATAGAAATGATTAAGTACATATATGCATTGAATCTCCCCTTTGTCTCCACATTTAAAAACACACACATATAACTGAATATATATATCCATATGTACACATGTATACACCTATTTATATACACATTGCTATATTTAAATAGATGTGTCTACCATACTTTTTCCTCACTATGTAACTCCTCCCCTTGAAATTTATGAACAAATCAAACATCAAGAATAAATTTTACATCAACTGTCTAGTTAAGAAGGGTATGAATTCAAACCTTTTGTTGCCTATAGGATATTTTCCACTCCAAAGTAAGGAATTACTATAGGGAACAAAAGGTTTGAATTCACAACCTTCTCAACCAGTCAATTGAGGGAAAATCTAGTCTGGATGTTTGCTATCTTCATAAATTTCAAGGGAGGAGTTATTAATCTAAAATTGCTCCTATGTCAATGGTTACAATGCAAAAGATGCACAGTATCAACTCCATGTGGGATCTGCATAGCGTGCAAAGCGAAGGGCAAGCAAAGGGAAAAAGTTATGCAAACCAGCAACATGTTTTTAACTTCAAAGCTTATTAAAATATATATGCCACAGGGGGACTCCTGGCCACCTTCAAACACTAATGCGGAATGGGAAATGATTGCTTGCACTGCTTGGACAATGGAAATCAAGATGGCAGCAACAAGCCAATGCAAGCTACACTATTTTTGGTGCTTTTTGAATGTATTCAATCTGAATAGGGGCATTCACTGCCAAGGTGGAATCAATTTTAAAGATTTCTTATGAACATCTTACACATACTACACCATTAAATGCTCTGTTATTAACAACATCTCAATGCTATATCATTTAATGCTATGGCTGTATTGTAGGAATTTTCTCACAAGCTAAATAATACTTACATATGTTATTTTTATCTCTTTTCAAATCAAAGTCTACCTAAATACAAATAAAGATAGCATACACATATATTTAGATATACATGTGCATATATAAATTGTTGTTGCATTATCAAACGAGACACAATGGTTTTGGTATGTATATATCAATATATATTTCTGCCTATATGTGTTTTTTTAAATATCAAATGGGGAATTCAGTACATATATATATAGACATAAATTTGACTTAGATTTCCTGCTAGTAAATATTACAAACAGAGAAATTGTAAAAGAGCTATTAGATGACAAATCCTATTCACAAATGAGCTGATGAAAATCCTAGTGGAAACTTCAAACAAATAGTCTATCAGCTAAAAATATAAAGCTGAACAGATAAAAGTGCTATTAGAATAACACTTAAAAGCCACAAAACTATTTTTTTGTCCATGCTTATACATATATCTTTTCAACTTTCCAAATCAATTATTTAAACCTAGTTCTTTATCACCATACCTATTTTCTCTAGGCCATGACAACAATTATATGATACAAAAATCTTTGAAAAATGCATATAGCGCCACAGGCTTAATTGTAAATTTGAGCTACATTGCTTGCCATTAAATATTATAGAGAAATCATTTATGCAACATACCCATGTGAAACGACTTGTAGCAAATAATTGTCATTTGAACACCTCTTATACAATTTCTCTATTTATTTTCAATATTTATTAACAAAGAACATAGCTTGAATCTTGTATCAATATGTTTCATGATATTCTTTTTTTCCTGATCTACTTGAAGCTCCCTGAAACAAACTACCTAGGTCTGTTTATGTAAGGGGTGGAGCTTGGTAATTATGTGGGTTGGCAATGTCTTATATCAATATGTTTCATTATATTCTTTGTTCCTCATCTGTTTCAAATTCCCCACAACAAATTATTCTTCCTCATATTTTTTTTTCCAGTTACCCACAACAAATTGTTCATTATCTTAGTTTGTTTGTTCTATTCTCCAAATTTTGAACTTCTATTTAATGTGGGTTCTAGAACATCTATCATTTTCCTGTGATTCTTAAGCGTTTTCCTAATAGCTCTTTTCCAATTTCACTTGTTCTCTTATACCAATATGTTTCATGATATTCCTTTATTCTCAAATTAAAAATATACAGTTTAATAGATAAAAGAGCTATTAGAATAACACTTAAAAGCCACCAAACTATTTTTCCCTCCACACTTATACACATATCTTTTCAGCTTGGTAAAACAATTATTTAAACCCAGTTCTTTATCACGATTCCTATTTTCTTTAGGCTATGACAACAATTATATGATGCAACAATCTGTGGAAAATGCATATAGCGCCATAGGCTTAATTGTAAGTTCAAGCTACATTGCTTGGCATTAAATACTGTACACAAATCATTTATGCAAAATACCCATGTAAAACAACTCAAGTAGCAAATAATTGTTATTCTAACACCTCATATACAATTTCTCTATTTGTCTTCAATATTTATTAACAAAGAACATAGCTTGAATCTTGTATCAATATGTTTCATGATATTCTTTTTTTCTTGATCTGCTTGAAGCTCCTTGGAATAAACTGCCCAGGTCTATTTATGTAAGGGGTCAAGCTTGCTAATTATGTGGGATGGCAGTGTGTTATATCAATATGTTTCATTATATTCTTTCTTCCTCATCTTTTTCAACTTCCCCACAACAAACTGTTCTTCATGATATTCTTTTTCTCAGTTCCCCATAGTTTTTTTACAATTTCCCTATTTTTTCTATAATATTTAGTGGGGAATAACGTAGCTCGAATTTTGAATTGGCAAGGCAATTATGATTCTTAAGTGTTTTCCTAATAGCTCTTTTCCAATTTAACTTTTTGTCTTGTATTAATATGTTTTATGATATTCTTTTTTTCTCAACTGTTTGAACCTCCTCATAACAAATTGTTCTTCATGATATTTTTTTTTCTAGTTCCCCATACCAAATTGTTCATTATCATAGTTTGTCTGTTCTATTCTCCATATTTTAAAATTCTATTTAATGTGGGTTTTCTAGTATCTGTCATTTTCTTGTGATTGTTATCTGTTTTCCTAATAGGTCTTTTGCAATTTCCCTTCACCCAAAAAGTTTAGATATGGACATCTATGTATGTGAAATTACTTACAAAAAATATTCAAAGTAAAGAACCCAGTTCAAGTCAAATGCATGTGTAGTTTTGAGTTTGCAGCATATTCCTACTTATCTTAAATTCTATCACTATCTAGACAAGGTGTAACAAAAAATTTATGTAATAGTTGGCCTCTCAATTCAAAATTCAAGCTACATAATTTCCCACTAAATATTATAGAGAAAATAGGAAAATTGTAAAACAACTATTAGAAAAACACTTAAGAATCATACTTAAATCACAGATGATCAAAAACCCGCACCAAACATATTCATACAAGAGAAATTGCACATTAACATAGGAGCAATTGTTTTTTCTCCCTTTGTTTATTGTTTTAGTTATCTTTGTGAATCTTCCATTTATTTTTTGTGGTTATTTGTGTGTATCTTTGGCGTTGCAGCCATTACCATAAGAGCAATTGTAGTTCAATGAGTAGTAGTAACTTGTACAAAATGCCTATAACTTCACACACCCAATCAAAAATTTGAGCTACATTACCTGGCACTAAATATTCTAGACAATAGAGAAATTTTAAAAAAGCTATTACATGACAAATCCTATTCACAGCTCGACTGACAAAAAATATCATCGAAAACTTCAAACAAATAAATTGAATAGATAAAAGATATATTACAAAGAATAACACTTAACACCCACCAAACTAATTTTATTTCCAACATGTTTTTGCTTTCATACTAACCCTCTGCATATATATACATATGCAATCACTCCTATCTTAATCTGCAATTGGCCCCATCTTAATGGGTGTAATGACAAAGATGCACAAAGATAACTAAAAAATAAACGGAGGGCGATAAAATCACTAACCCTAACCATATTTTTTAACCAAAGAAACAAGATTTAACTACAATTGCTCCTATGATAACGGGTATAAGGCCATATATTTATGCGATCACTCCTATGTTAATTTGCAATTGGTCCTATGTTAATGGTTGTAATGAAAAAGACGCACAAAGATAACCAAAACAACAAACGCAGGGTGATAAAATTACTAACCCTAACCATATTTTCTAACCAAAGAAAGGCCAAAGATGCACAGAGATAACAACAAACAATAAACAAGGGATAAAAAAATTACTAACCCTAACCATATTTTTAGATGAAAGAAAGAATATTTAAGTGTACAAAACCATAACGCCAAACACACATGTAAAATGACTTACAGATTCTAGACAACAACAGTTTTAACATAAACAATAAATAAATCATTTATGAGAAATATCCATGTAAAATGACTTACAGATTGCACATAACAACAGTTTTAAAACCCTCCAATCTCCTATAAAATGGAGCCAAAATCGTCAATTTTTACAATAGTCTCCTATCAAACAAACCACAGAACCGAAGCCAATGATTTTTAGAATAGTCTGCTATCAAACCAACACCACAATGGCTCTTTCGAAAATGCAACTTAATCAATATGTTTTCTCCCACATTTAAAACTTTAATTTCCCACACTACAACACCCATGTAAAATGACTTACGGATTCCAGAGAACAACAATTTTAACATAAATAATCAATAAATCATTTATGTAAAACACCCATGTAAAATGATTTATAGATTGCAGAGAACAACAGTTTTAAAACCCTCCAATCTACTATGAAACCGACCACGGAAATAGTCTACTATGAAACTAACACCGTAATGGTTGTTTCGACAATACAACTTAAACAAAGTATACTTTCCCACACTGTAACACTCAATATTGCATTTACTTCGTCCGCTCGCATTTACTCCGTCTACCCCCATCGTACAACAACAAAATGAATAAACATTCTCATGAGAAAACCCTTATGGTTTAGCTTTTGTGTATCGAGGACACCAACTCCACCACCACCAACCCACGTAATTCCCAAGCTCCACATTGCCAAAAAAAACTCGGTCTAGTCACCACCAACCAACACATCTCCAGCGCCAGCAAATCCAATTCATGGCCAGGCTGAAAAAATTCCCGGTGGAAACTTCAAACAAAATAGCCTATCGGCTAATAAAGAGTTGCAATAAATAGGTAGCCATTTTTTTTTCTAACTTTATTTAAATTTTTAAAATGCTCATATTGGCATATGTATTTAGAAAAAGGCTGTATATAAATTTTATTAAAAGTATAGACATATATCTAAAAATAAAATGATTTAAAAAGATAGCCCTTTTAACATACCCTTATCTAATCATGGAGGTCTTGGGGCAAGCTATTTCTGGCAGGAAGAAGCTAGAGGAATGATGTGTTGCTCTCCTGCAAACCCATTGCCATGGTGGTGACCTCCTCAATGGAGAGAGTGCACTCGCCGCCAAAGGAAACCAACACCACCGAAGCAATAGGTTTCCTATTGAGCCACTACAAGCAAATATCATCAGCAAGGGGTAGCATGAGTTTAGGCATAAGAAATCTGATAGGGGGCACAAGTTTCCTAGTGAAGCTCTGTAAATACTCCACATACACCCCTTCCAACTCCATGCACGTGTTGGACACAATTACCCAACTCTCCCGCGTATAGATGTTGTCATGGTCCATAATGCTAATGCCATCGGGCTGCCTATGGTAGAGCAGCAATAGTTTTCATGCTTCAAATAACCCTCGCCCAATAATTGACGAAGGGAATTCTAGTGGTGGAATGGTTAGGTCCTAGGCAGTTGGGTTTTCCAATCCGGTTGTGAGCTGCCCTACCAAGAAGCTTACGCTAGCCATTCCTAGTACGAGGAATAATATGGTAGGGATGGGAATGGGTAGCTTGGAAACCACATAGGGAGCCCAATATTGAAAGAAGTCGTGGATCACAAAATCTGGTGATAGTTGGTGCAACAGTGCTTTAAAGGGCTTCTCCATAAGATCCATGGCTTGGATGAGTAAAGGTATCAAAAAAGCTCCTTCTTCTTCCTTTCCAACATCTGTTGTGGACTCTACGCCTGCTAGTATCCCTTCCATGGAGGGCATCGACTGCTCCACCAGATCTATTCCCCAAGTGTTTGAAATTTGTGGCTTAATTTGCTTAATATTCAGTGGAGTTGACACAAAGAAAATTTTATGACCATGACTTGCCATGCTCTTGGAAAGGTCCATGAAGGGTGTTATGTGACCATAGGAAAGCCATGGGAAAATCACCACGCAGAGCTCTCTCTACTTTTCCTCCACCATTGTTGATGCATCGATGAAATGTAAGCACACTGCTACCTTCTACGTCCAATGCTTTGTATTGATAGCCTCCACTACATAACTAACTACTCCTCACCTAACAATCCTCACCGCATGCCTCTATCCACTGGCAATAAGTCACAAATAAATATTTCTCAATTTTTAATGTTCAAGAGCTCTCTATTTAGAATATGAAAGTGCTTAAGTTGTGAGGAAATTATATTTATGTTGATATTGGAAATAAGTCACAATGTGTCCACATAGATGATAAATAAAAATATATACAAAGACATGGTGGTCATGGTTGTTGGGCGCAAATCATATATATATATATATATAATTTATTTATAATAATTTAAATTGTTAGCTGATAGACTATTTTGTTTGAAGTTTCCATTGGGATTTTCGTCAACCCAACCGCGAATTGGATTTGTCAGTGAGGGGGGTCTGTCGAGCGGCAGGGAGGCCACCATTTTTTTTTGTGGTGACGTGGTCGTTGGTAGTTACGTGGGTTGGTGGTGGTCTAGAATGGTGTGTTGGATATGGGGAATGTGAATGGAAAATGTTTGTTCGCATGAGGCCCAATGTTCCTTGTCCTTGCACAATGGTAGTGGACGAAGTAAATACAATATTGAATGCTAGCATGTGGGAGAGTATACCTTGATGAAGTTGTATTGTTGGAAGAGCCATTGTCGTGTTAGTTTGATAGCAGGCTATTGTTAAATTCATCACATTTGGCTCCATTTTTTAGCAGGTTTGAGGGTTTTAAAACTGTTGAGTTGTGAAATCAGTAAGTCAGTTTGCATGGGTTTTTTGCAAAATTGAATTTATTTTTTATGTCTTTCATTCTCTGTTTATTGTTCATTTTGATAGCAGGTTTGAGGGTTTGAAAACTGATGTGTTGCATAATGTGCGACGAATTATATTGATTAAGTTGCATTGTCAAAAGAGCCATTGTGGTATTGGGTTGACAACAGACTATTGTAAGATCTATCGTCTGCGGTTCCCTGGTTTGTTTTATAGAGGACAACTATAAAAATCATTGGGTTTTGCTACTTTTTGTGGTAGATTGGAGGGTTTTAAAACTATGGTGTTGTTCAATGTGTAGGTCGTTTTACTTGGGGTATAAATGGTTTATTTATTGTTTATGTTAAAACTCTTTTTCTCTAGAATCTGTAAATCATTTTCCATGGATGTCTGTCATTATGGTTTTCTATGGATGGAGAAATTGCAAATATATAGATATGTAGAGTGTTTGTTATTTGTTTGAAGTTTCTGATGGGATTTCTATCAACTGAGCTGTGAACATGATTTGTTTATGTTTAACCTCAGAGACATAAACATATAACAAGAAGATATTAACAATAAATTAATCATCTATGCAAAACACCCCTATAGAAAAGAGTATAACCTGACAAACTTGATTGAAAATTTGAGTTGCATCACCTGACACTAACTATTATAGAGAAATAGAGAAGTTCTAAAATAGGTATTAGAATAACAATAATGTAGGTTGGAGTCTCGATTAAGTGTGTATATGTATATATGTGTGTGTGTGTGTGTGTGTGTGTGTGTGTGTGTGTGTGTGTGTGTGTGTGTTTGTGTATTTATATATATATATACATATGTATATATGGATAAATATAAGTATGCATGTTTTACTAATAGCTCTTTTACAATTCCCCCATTTTTGTATAATATGGAATGGAAAATAATTCAACTCTTTTTATATAGAGACATATAGCAAGAATACATTAACAATAAATTAATTATTTATGCAAAACACCCATGTATAAAAGAGTATAACCCCACAAGCTTCATTGAAAATGAAAACCACAACATGTGTATGGAAGGAAAGATGTAGGGAGTATATATATGTGTCTACATATGTCTATATATATATATGTATGTATGTATGTATGTATGCATATATATATTTCAATGGTTTCATGCAGCCCTAAACCCTACACATAGATAACTATATATATGTATGTATGTATGCATGTATATATTTTTTAGCACACCAGTGTTAAAACCCTCAAACCTGCTATCAAAAGGAACAATAAGCAGCTGAAAAATCCAATTTGCGGATGGGTTGATGTATTGTATGTATGTGTGTGTGTATATATATATATATATATATGCATGTGTATAGATATGTATATATTGATAAATATATGTATATATGTTTTACTAATAGCTCTGTTACAATTCCCCCATTTCTGTATAATACAAAATGGTAGATAATGCAACTCTTTTTATACCTGGAGACATATAGCAAGAAGACATTAACAATAAATTAATTTTTTATGCAAAAAACCCATGTATAAAAGAGTATAACCCCACAAGCTTCATTGAAAATGAAAACCACAACATGTGTATGGCAGGAAAGATGCAGAGAGTATATATGTGTCTACATATGGGTATGTGCAGGATCATCATGGAAAAAATAGGCCCTTAAGTGACAAAAATTAGAAAAATCAGAGTTAGGTAACTTGACGTAAAAATTTGAATAAGTTATCTATATTATTTCAAAAATATGTAAGAATAGAGTCTGTAGAAAATTGAATGTAGTTTCTAAACTACTAGGTTTATTTTTAAAAAATAAATCTATTTGGTGAAAATTTGAAATTTCAATGCAGTAGTACTTAAATTTCAAGGAAAAAATAAGTAGGTGTCTATCTGACCACCCTAACCACAATAAAATGATAATGTTTTAGATATAAGTAGAGGACTCATGTCTTGATGTGATGCATATTTTTTTGTAATTTTTTTCAAGTAATAATTAATTATGAATTTTTCATTACAGTTTTTTAAAAATATAAAAACTCGTATGTTTGACCACCTTAACTTGGTCAAAATATCATGAAATTCAATTTTTATTTTTTTAATCCTATAGTATGTGAAACATAGAATGTGACACATGTTTTAGATTCAAAAAATGTGATACTGTTTGAAAGCTATAGATGTTTTTCAATCAGCCTATCAATTAGGACTTTAGTTGTAATTCAAATAGAAAATGAATAATAAGTATTTATTAAATTCAAAGTAAAGCATTGTTTATATTGGTGGAAAGATGAGAATCTCCTTTAAAAACTTTTTTTGTTTCATCAATTTTGGGTAAAAAGAAATTGTCAACCACATACCCTACACATACCCATCATATCGCCACTTTTTGGCCCATCATGATCCTGCACATACCCATATGTATATAAATGTATGTATGTATATGCATTATATATATATATATATATATATATATATATATATATATATATATATATATATATATATATGTCAAAGGTTTCATTTAGCCCTGAACCCTGCACACAAATAGCTACAATTCCTCCTATGGCAATGGCTGCAATGCCAAAGATATACACAAATGATGAAAAGGCTCTTTCAATATTTAGTGTTGTGTATGCACAACCAGGTGAGGTATTCTTATTCTTCTATGAGATAATTATTTTTTTATTCTTTGCATGGGAAGAGTTTATAAGATCTGTAAAACCAAATTCTTTGAACATAATCTCAATGATTCTATATATATATATATATGTTAATGGTTTCATACAACCCTAAACCCTGCACACAAATAGCTAGAATTCCTCCTATGGTAATGGATGCAATGCCAAAGATATACAGAGATGATGAAAAGGTTGTTTCAATATTCAGTGTTGTGTATGCACAACCAGGTGAGGTATTCTTATTCTTCTATGGGATAACTATTTTTTAATTCTTTGCATGAGAAGAGTTTATAAGATTTGTAAAACCAACTGCTTTGAACATAATCTCAATGATTCTCTTTAGTTTCACATAGATTATATGTGTGGTTCTATTTGTAGAAATTAGTAGAATTATGTTCTCCAAAAATGGACAAGCTTCATTGAAAATTTTAGCTACATCACCACAAATAGATAAATTGTAAAAGACCTACTAGAATAATAATGGACAACCACCAAAGTAATTTTACCTCCAATATGTTAATGCTTTCATACAATGCTAAACCCTACACACATATAACTAGAATTGTTCCCATGGTAATGGTTGGAACACCAAAGATACACACAAATAATCAAAACAATAGACCAACAGTGTACTAATAACCAACCCTAACCATATTTTTTGATGGAAGAAGGAAGCTTTAAGTGCAATTTCTACATCCATACAAAACGATAATCTCTTATAAATCTGCGAAATAGGTATACACACAGACAACCAAAACAATAGGCCAACAATTAAGTACAATTTCTCTTAAGGTAACAGGTATGTATATGCTATACATATATACATGAATATGTTGTAAACTCGAGCTGCATTGTTTGGGATTAAATATTATAGAGATATAGGTAAATTGTAAAAAAAACTATAAGGAAAACACTGGAGAATGACATACATTTGATTCATGAGTATCATCCTAATAGCTCTAACAGTTGTTACATAGACTTCTTGTCTTGTACCAATATGTTGCATCACACTCTTTTCCCTGGTGTCCAAATTTCACATAATGCGCATATTTTCTGACAGGTGCTTGCTCAGGATGTGATTGGGTTCATCCTTGTGCATTTTTCATCTTCTACCCATTAGCATAGGAGGAACTGTAGTTGAACCTTATTTGTTTTCTCAATAAACATGCTTAGGGTTAGTATTTTATATTGCCCTACATTTATTGTTTTGGTTATTTGTTTGCATTTGTGTTGTTGGATGCATTAACATAGGACCATTTGCAGATTGTGAACATGATGGATATAAAATTAGTTTGGAAACTGGTAATTGTTATTATTTCTAATATCTCTTTTATCTGTTCAATTTATCTGTTTGAACTTTCAAGTAAGTTCCCCATTGGCTTGGCTGGCAAGAGGTTTTGTTATGCAATATCTCTTTTGCAAATTATCTATTTGACTGCAAAAATTATTGTCGATTGATGTAGCTTGAATTGTTGATTAAACCTGTGCCATTGTGGGGAGGTTGTGCAAATTATTGGTGCTCATTGGCTTTATGAGTTCTATTTAATATAGGTTTTGTACCAAACAATGTAGTTCAAATTTGAATTGACAAATCAAGTTTTACACAACCTACTTTCCTTCTACAAGAATGTTTAGTGTGGGTTCCAACTCATCTGTGATCTACCTATGATTTTTATCTTTTCTTTTAATAGTTTTTTTGCAATTTTCTGATTTTGTCTATAATATTTAGTGGGAAATAATGTTGCTTGAACTTTCAATTGAGAAACTAGTAAAGGATGTGTCTGATACCTGATATACAATTCTCTATTTGTCTTTGATATTCGCCTGTAAAGGATGTAGGTTGAATATTGTATCAATATGTTTCAAATTTTGTTTTCTTCCTATAAGTTCAAATAAATCGGCAAGGTTATTTTTACATAAAAAGATGTAGGGTCCCCAAAATGCAAGTAAGCATCCAGACTGGATTTTCCCTCAACTAGCTAGTTGAGAAGGCTTCAAATTCAACCCTTTTTCTGCCTATACTAAAGCCAAAATTATGAGTAGATGATATGGTATAAGCAGCTAAAAATGTTTGAATTTGCAGCCTTCCCAATTGGTTAATTGAGGGGAAAAACAATTTGGATGTTTCTTGTCTTCATAAATTCCAAGCTCAAGAGTTAGATGGTGATAATAAAATATACTATACACAAGTATTTAGATATAGTCCTATGTATATATACACATATATACATATGTACATATGGATACATATATATGCTTATATGTGTGTGTTTGTAAATGTGTTCATAAAGGGGAACTTCAATGCATATATGTACTTAATTATTTCTACACATATATACATGCATATATTCTACATTCAAGCTCCATTATTTGCCATTAAATATTATAGCCAAACAGGAAAATCGTAAAAGAACTATTAGGAAAAGACTGAAGCATGACATGTGTTTGATTCTTCAGTAATGGTTGTTGTTTCTTTTGTTATTAAGGCAGGAAAATATATTGATTAATTTGCATTGCCAAAAGAGCCATAGCGGTGTTTCTTTAAAATTATAGTATTGTAAGAATTGTCTTCCTTGGCTCTCTTGTCTAACAAAATAGAGGTTTACCAAACTATTGTGCTATGGAATCTGTAAGTCGTTATGCATTGGTATTTTGCATGAATATTTTTCCCATAATATTGAATACCAAGCAACATAGGCTGAATCTACAATTAAGGCTATGATGTTATACACATTTTTGGATAGATTATTGCACCATATGATTCTTGCCATAACATAGTAAAATTTACAATCTACATAAATACATATATATAGAAAAAATAAAAGTCTGAATGCACACACATATAAGCATCCTGGAAGATAGAGAGATACATATGAGGGTATATGCATTTGCATTTATTATTTTTATTTTTCTTGATGCATCCCCTGGTGTTTGCATACCATTAAAAGTGGATTTCTAAATTCTTCTTGTTGTATCTCGTCTTCTTTAAACAGTATTAAAAGTGGAATGGTTATAAATTGATATTTGTAAGTTGTGTACCAATTAGTATTTGGATGCTACAATACACTAATCTTTTTTTTTAATTGTGAAATAGAGTTGTCAATTAGTGAACTCAAATTGCAACATTGCGTCACTGCAAATAAGATCGTAGTACTATGTCTATGGAAGCAAGCTTTGTGGATGGGTTCATAGAGGCCCCTAATATTGATTTGTTGCTAGCCCCTGTTGGTCTCTTCGCAGAGTCTGGCTCTGAGGGCATGGCCGCCCGACCTTCAGATCCTGATTCTGTAAGTATGGTTTCACTTTATCTTGTACTTGTTGCAAATTTGGTGTTATTGTTTCCAATTCTCTTTGCTTCTAGGTTTACATCTACATGGGCCATCTTGAAAAAGCATATAGATGTGGAACTAGATATGCATTCCTATTTTCCAGCATATAAAAGGATTGCTTTGATGTATATGTATATCTGTATGTATATATGTATGTATATATATCTATATGTATATGTGTATGTATATGTATATGTATATGTATGTATATGTATATATGTATATATGTATACATATATGTATATGTATGTGTATGTTTGTATATGTATATGTATGTATATGTATGCATGTATGCATATGTATATGTATATGTGTATGTATATGCATGTATATGTATATGCATGTGTATATACATATGTGTATGTCTATGGACATGAAAAAACAAATACTACAATATGATAGATTAGATATGAGGACAATAGATTTTGCGCTTTTGCTATGAAATAAATGGCACAATGGCTCTTTTGAAAGTGCAACCTAATGAGAGTATAGTTTTGACACTACAACAATCAATATTTTATATGTATATGTATATATATATATGTATATGTATGTATATATGTATATATGTATATGTATGTATATGGTTATATATGTGCATGTATGTATGTGTATGCATGTTTGCATATGTATATGTATATGCGTATGTATATGTGTATGCATATGTATATGTGTATGTATATGCATGTGTATGTATATGCATATGCATATGTCTATATATATGCAAAAATAATTTCTACAATATCATAGATTAGATATGTAGACAAATAATTAATGTCAGAATGCTTGCCATAACAATGCATCTTAATCAAACTATAGTTTGTGAGCCTGCAACATTCAATATTTCATTTACTCCACCCACTCGCATTTACTTTGCTTTGCTTGACCCCATTGCACAACAATGACAGGATGCATTAAGTCTCGCACGAGCACAAAATTACTACCCAACCCTCCTTGTCCCGAGGTTCCCAAGTCCTCTATGTATATTCAACTAGAGTTTAATATTTCCTGTTGTTCAACCTATGTTATTCCTTTTTTGGTCATTCACAAATATTGATTCATATACAAATGGATATACATATATATTTTGTTATACATTTATGTATAATTTCCACTTTCAATGTATGTATGGGTATATATGTATATTCATATATCCTAATGTACTTGAGCTTGTATGTATACTCGTAGGATGTACGAGTAGAGTCAAGTTGTGCAGCCCAATCAATTGCTGAATTTAAAAAGGGTAAAAAATAGCAACAAAACTATTTCTACTATAGGGAGCATAGAGAGGAAATATCCATGAAACATCACAAAAAATACTTACAACAAAGGATAGCTACAACAACCACATCTGCATGCGAAAATGCCAACAATGCTCCCTTGCAACATGAAATTCCAATGGAATATGCCAACTCTTGTATACAATCTTAGAGGAGCTCCCCTGTTGCATGAACACAAGAACAATACCTCAAAGAAATATTCAACGATAGCTATCTTGCTATGGTAAAGCGATTTCTACATTATATAGATAAGCTTTCCAACCTTTATGTTTGCCAAATATGTAGGGAAAGCTACATAGGGATGCACATTCGAATGTTAGGGTCAGAAGCCATATGTGTAAGGTGTTATTCTGAAAAAGGTACCCATCAGTTCAGCTCCGCAAATGGAATGGATCTAGGCCCACAACCATTGTTACTCAAAAAGTTAACACAAGTTCAAGAGATGCTTATTGCTAGGGTGGCTCCAGTTTTATAGGTTGCCCACACTAGGGGAGGCCAATTTAAATATAGTGGTCACACGATAAGCTTCCCTCAAGATATCTCAAGCATCGCAAAAAATTTTCCACGCCATCTGCAAGACCTTAAGGTCGTTATCGTTTGGAGGACCACTATTGAAGATGAGAATTATGATTGTTATGTTAATAAACATCATGTCATGGATGCATTGAAATAAAAAAATCCAATATGACAAATGCTATAGTGATGTTGAGATTGATGTTGAGGCTCTTAATATGTTACCTGATGTTGTTGTTGATGTGTCCAGTTTGTTGCATACAATAGATCAATTTTTAGGTGAAGAGCTAATGCCATCAACTAGCTCAACAACTGTTGGACAAGAAGAAAATGGCTCTTCAAACTTTTCATCATTTATTCCTTGCTTACCAAATGGTAGATGAGAGTTGCAAGCAACAAAAGACGTTTTGAAAATTGAAAAAAAACCAAAATATCTTAGCTTGGTCTGAAGTTAGCTCTTCTCTTGTTAATGAATACAACACTGAAGGTTTATTTTCAATTGCCTTTCCAACATTGCTCCCCACAGGAGTAGTGCTTCCCCTTCAATCGAGAAATATTAAAATTCACTTGCATGAATATGCCCTCCACCTAATGTTTTATTTTGACCACAGGTTTGGAAAACATGTTAGGTTTAGATATTTTATCTACAACTTCATTATGAGACATCGCAACCAACAAAATGTCTCTGTTTTTGTTAGAGCGGATCTAGAGGATAAAATCCCTAGGTCGTTGACTATTTTGAGGCAACAATTTCAAGATACTCCCGACCACCAACTAGTCAATCAGTTGATGTGATTTGGCATGTCGTTACATGGGACCCGCTCTTTTTGGGGCTCTTGTCAGGCCCAGCTAACCGCTAAGATCAAACAAGTTGGTACACCCACCCTTTTTTCACTTTGAGTTGTGTAGACACAAAATGGGATGACCTGCAAAATGTTTTCTTTGTTTCATCTCTTTTAGTAATGGAGCCTTCAAAAAACATGCTAATAGATAGTGTTGTTCAGAATCTACATATAACATCTTTATATTTGCATCATAGATTCTCAATTTTCTGTGAGGAGGTGATCAAAAAGATTTTGCATGCAAAAGATTATTGGTATAGATATGAATGGCAGCATCGTGGCTCTGCACCTGTGCATGGTTTTCTATGGCTTTCAGAAGCTCCTAACATGGATACTCTTGATTGGTCCAATGACCATGATCTTACCATAGCAAGGAACTTTTTTGATATATATGTTTTAGCTTGGAATCCACATTGCCCTACACAAAGATTGCTTAGAACATATCATTGCTTTGAAGAGAACTCATGCTTGCTTACCACGAGCCAGATCCTGACCAATGATCCAATCATAAATTATGAAGAGTTCTAAACATAGTTCAAAGGTACAAAAAATGCTCTGAATATAGTTGTTTAAGAAGAAAAGGAGAGCCCTTGCAATGTCGATATAAAGCACCACGGCAGTAGCAGCTTACCTCTACATTGACATCTGACGTTGACTCTAACAAATCCTACAAACCAACAAGAAATGATGATCGCTTAAATATTCACAAACCAGCTATGCTTGCAATTTGGTGTGCCAATGTTGATTTCTAGCCAGTTGTTTCTAGGAAAATTGTTTTGAATTATATTTCTAAATATGCAGCTAAATCTGAGAAAAAATTATAAAATTATCTAGATATGTTGAAAAGAGTAGCAAATACAAATATAGTTGAGGATAGAGCAATAGTTGCATACCAAAAATTCATGATGAATATGCTTGTGGAATGTGACATCTTTGCACATGAGATGTGTCATATATTATAGAAATTTCCTCTTCTTACTTCAAATCGAGGCTACGTTTGGTTGAATGTTTGCAAAAATACATGGTTTCGTATAAACAAGGATGATACTGATGAATAGTTTCCAACAAAATATATTCATTGCTATATGCAAAGGCCTCCAGAGTTAGTTGCTTTATCCCTTATTGACTGGGTCCGCCTATATACACACTTGCAACAACGCAAAAAGGATAAATGGAAACAAAGGCTCCAGCCTGCAGTTGTCCTTGTTTATGCATTATTCAAGACTACCCTTGTTGAAGATACAAAGATATTTGAGACATTTTGTTGGACTAAACTTATGTTATACAAACCTTTCCAGAACATACAAATAGATATAGGTTTTCAGAGAGAACAAATAATATAAAATTGGAAACTTTAAAAAATGATTGGTTATCATCCTTGGCATGTTAATAGAGTTCCAGTTATATCCACAATTGAAGAACAGGATGATAGTGATACTGATGATTTGAACCATCATCCTTCTAAGGATGAATATGAATGGGAAGTTTTCTCTCAGCTTGGTGCTACTACTAACTTTAGTATAAATCAACTTCAACTATTGGGTAGGTGGGATTTTGATATAAGCCATCCATTGAATGCAAACCATGTTCCTGAAGAACTCCATAATATTGCTTTGTAGTTCATCTCATCAGCGAAGGAACACCTTGACCAAGCTATGGTTCAATTCTTGTCTGTAGATATGTCAACCCATCAACTTTCACCGAAGCAACAATTGGCCCTTCAAATAATCCAAAGCCACCATATGCAACCTTCACCCAAAGCCCCTCTCTACATGATTATTCAAGGTACATATGGTACTAAAAAATCCTTCCTCATAAATTGTATTCGATAACAAATGAGCACCTCTTTTGCTAGACCCAATAGCTTCTTGTTCACATTGGCTCCTATAGGTGTCATTGCATACAACATATGTGCATCTACAATCCATACAACACTTCAGATTCCCATAAAGGATATGAGTCTTTTGCAAGGGCAACAATTGACATTATTCCAAGAACAATTTAAGTATATTAAGCACATATTGATCAATGAAATGAGTTTTCTAAGCCCAAAATTGCTATTGAAAATAGATAGTCAATTACACCAAGTGTTCCCAGATAAGCAAACAAAGCCATTTGGTGGTGTTTCTATGATCCTTGTTGGCGATCTTGCTCAGTTTCCACCTATCATGGATACACCTATTTATGCTTCATCCTCATTGGTTGTAGCTTTGTGGCACACTTTCAAAGTCTCAATAACCCTAGACACTATCTTTCGCCAAAAAGGAGATAGCCCTTTGCAATGAAAGCTTCACAAAATCCTTCTTCATATAAGAAATGTTGAGGCTCTCCATGATGATTGGGAAGAGCTTATCAAACAAAAAAATGAAATTCTCTTAGCCATAGAAAGAGAACAATTTGATGTTGCTACACATTTGTTTGTGACAAATGACTTGGTCGCATTCCACAACCAAAAAAAGATCAAACAGTTAAATATACCAATAGCCATTAGCATTTCTTGGATGGCTGAGCAGTAGCCATCTAATCATGGAGATGATGTCCAACTTCTCCCAGAATTGCTACTTTGTGTTGGTGAATATGTGATGCTAATAACGAATTTGTGGATTCAAGCTGGCCTCATCAATGGATCCCTTGATGTTGCTATGGCTATTGTGTACAGTCCAAATTCTAAACTACCAAACCCACCTGACTATGTTGTTGTTTGCTTCCAAAATTACATTGGCCCACCATGGGACCCAGAACATCCGAGGGACATCCCCATCCCAACTATAAGTTGGGGGAGTCGAACACAAATTCCACTCACTATGGCATGGGGAATCACAATACATAAAACACAGGGCTTAACATTGGATAGAGCAACAATAAGTTCATAGGTACCAAAGAGAGGCAAGTGTTAACTTTTACAGCTATTTCATGTGTAAAATCAATTGAAAGACTTCGTATTGATCCACCTTTCTCAATTGAGAGATACTCTAGACTTGGCACCAACAAGTACACTGCTCCTCGCCACAACGAAGAAACACACTTCGAGCAATTGCAAGCCTTGTCAAGTTCTTCTGGTTCCATCCAATTGGCTGACAAACAAAAAGGCTCTAGGATATTTATTCTTGCATTTACATCAGCTTGTGTGCCATCACCTCTTCAAACATTTTCTAAGTTGTATTTTTAAAAACCATACGAAGTAATAATTTGTGTATTTAATTGGTATAGTGCCAAAGATGCACAAAGATACCACACACAAATAACTAGACACCACAACTTGTATAGGCCAATTCCATGTTTTGATGATTCTATTCTATTAAATTGCTGACTTCTTTGTCTAAGATTTCATTGTGTGATGCTTTTACTATATGGCATTCAAACCAATACACTCTTTTGTATGTTCCATTTTCCCATCTTTGTTTAAGTGTTTCAAAATTCCATGAAGTCAACTATTTATAGGCATACCTACAAATTTGTTACAATTGATTTTAACATACAATGGTATAAACATACAGTTACAGTTGTTACACATTAATAGATATGCAAATACAAAAAACTCCAGCTGTCTAAGATGCACAGAGATTGGAACCAACAATAACTAGAAAAAAAAAGTTCTATAAGTAAATAACGTATTTGCAACATTCCAATATATTAACCTTTATAGGCACATGTTGTAGATGCATTCTTAGAAAAAAATATCTTCCATTTGACTAATAAGTTTGAAATCCTCCAACGATGTTGTCTTTTTGTTCTGACAACCTATATACATTGAATTCTCACATACCTCCCATGTGCTTTCCTTCCAAAAATTTAAATGACTTCCTATTATCTTTTGTATTTTCTTTATTTGATTCAAATTGCTACAAATTTTCGCCTACAAAATTGTTTTCCTATCGTTTCCCTATTTCACTGTTTCTATATATTACATTCATAAATATATAGTGTTGTGTACATTGATTTTCTTTTCTATGATACATGATAAAATTGCATGTTATTTCTCCTTCCTTGCTTGAGCATGTCCACAACGACCATGGAGTTTATTTCCTTTGTGGTTTCCTCATCGTGCCCCGCTCAACAGACACAAAATGGTAGGTATTTGCTCATATGCTAGTTGATAATATTCATTGTTCTAATATAACAATATCAACTATTTTGGTTTCCTTGTGAAATGGAAAAATCTGGTGTTTATTTAATAGCAGATCTATCAAAGAAACTAATATGCAGCTCCCTTGCGTGTCGGTTTGGAGAGCTCCACAACTTCCCCCGTCTGCAACCTGTGACACCTTTGTTACTATTCTTGTGGTGGGCCATTCCACAATGCCTTTTTCCCATTCCTTACTTATCTAATTTCACACATGTATTCTGATATAAAAATACGAAATGTTTCTTTGTAATTGTATGATGTTGCACTCAATACAAAGATAGATCAACAAGCAAATATGCAACCCATGTATTCAACAATTGGTACCGGAAAGACGCCCACAACTCTAATTGTAAACAAGGTTTGTTTTACATATTTATATTTTCTTGTTTTATACATTTAATTTTCCCCTCCCTCCATGGCTACATACCCTCTATATATTTGTTGCTTTATATAAACAATCATGCACAAATTTTTACATGTACTTGACTACAATAGTTATTCTCTTTCTATTATATATTAAACCCACATTAAACACATTAATACAAGATAAGCAATTTACATAAGAAATGAGCTGTGAATTGAAAATTCAATTTATACTCTTTTCTAGTCAACCTAAACGAATAAAGAAATTCTAAAAGATATATTAGAATAATACTTCACAGCTAGAAAACTACTCTTGATCTACAATTTCTCCTATGTTAATCGCTTTAACATGAAAAGTGCACAGAGATACCTACAAACAAGAAACAAATAACAGGGTATAGACTATCGTTGTTCATATTTCCTGGCAACATCAACAACATTTAACTGTAATTTCTCAATGAAGGTTGAAGCTTTTTTTTTGCATGGAATGGTGACACATATGTAGACACATATATACACTTTGTGCATCTTTGGTGCTATACACATTTTCTACAATTAGCCCCTTAAAATCCCTCTAATTGATCTCTCTTCAAATCCTTACAAAGAGGACACTGTAGATTTTGAATGGCTACATAATTTATTCTACCCTTTGCCTCTATAGATTTGCACATTCATTGAGCTAGCATGGTTTTCATTTTGCTTAGATGCCCACCTTCTTTGTAGTGTGCTAACAAATAGAGGAATTGTATAACAACAACTGCATTATCTTCCATTGAGTATTATAGAAAAATGGGGAAATTGTAACATAACTATTAGTAAAACATACATGCATATATATACAGGTGCAAGTAGACATGCATTAATCTTTTCAAATATTTCAAAATATATTTTCCTTAACCATTCTATCCATGTGCTGTGATGATATGCATTTTGTTTCATTGCACTTGTTTGTCTTATTCTAATACTGCTTTTACAATTTCTCTATTACTCTATACTATTTAGTACGACGCAACACATGTGAAATTTTTAGTGAGGTTTGTGGGGTTATACTCTTTTCTACATGGGTTTTTTTCATAGATTATTAATTTATTGCTAATGTCTTCTTGTTGTATCTTTTTCAATAGGGCTTCCATCAACCAAACCATGAATAGGATTTAATGTCTAATAGCTCTTTTATATTTCATACTTTTAGACAAATAGACAGGACTTGTCCAAGTATTTTACTGACAGCTTGGAGCTTACCTCCTAAACAAAGTATCTACCTAAATCTTCCTCACTGGTAAATAGACATAGATAACCAATACCATAAACCAACGACGAACAAATTATTGACCCTCAACATATTTTCTACGGAAAGAAAGGACATTTAATTGCAATTCCTCCATCCATACAGAACCATAATCTCTTTCAAATCTCCATAATGGGTATACTGGAAAAGATACAAACATTTGACAAGAATGCATAGACAATAAATTAAGCATCTATGCAAACTACTTATCTAGCACGGCGTATAGTATATATATATATATATATATATACATATACATTGCATCTATACATAGATATATATAGCAGGTTGGAGGGTTTTAACACTCATGTGCTACAAAATCTATGAGGAAGTATATTGATTAAATTGCATTGTCAAAAAACTCATTGAATCTATTGAACTTTACATCTTTAGCTGATACACTGATTGTTTGAAGTTTCTACTTGCTAAGAACAGACCTCTAACAATGCAACTGAATAAACCTATTTTCTTGCATATTCTCGTGTATACTTTCTTGCATTGCTACATTCTCTAGTCTGTTCATCTTTCGAGTGTTCTAATTCATTTAAGTGGAAAACCTTAGAAATAGGCTAATGTATATTGTTAATCACTACTTAAGTTATTCTTCTCTTTGCATATATAAATTTGCACATTGATTGAATTGCTTATTTGTACCATCCTAAGAAATAGAGTAATTGTATATGCTAAGTGCTTGCTCGCCCAAGCCCTAATGCATTCTATTGTTGTTGTACTATGGTAGTGGACAAAGTAAATGCGGTTGGTCGAAGTAAATGCAATATTGAATGTAGTAGTGTGGGAAAGTGTATTTTGATTAAGTTGCATTACATGTATATATATCTATACATATATATATATGTATATATACATATATATATAGATACATATATATATAGATGTAGAGATTCATATATATATATATATATGTTCACATGTTGCCATCCAATATATGTCTACATGTATATGTATGTAAATGCAATATTGAATGATGGAGTTTGGGAGAGTATACTTTCATGAAGTTGTATTCTCAAAAGACCCATTGTGGTGTTGCTTCGATAACACGCTATTGTTAAATTTGTCGCGCTCGGCTCCATCTTTTCCCAGGTTGGAGGCTATTCAAACTGTTGGGTTGTGTAATCAGTAAGCTATTTTGCTTGGGTATTTTTCATAAATGATTAATTTATTGTTTATATTTGTGTGCAAGTGTTTTTCTATCTAAAATATGCAAAACTAACTAGAAATGCAAAAATAAAAACACAAGACCACCTCAACAATTAGCCTAAGGAAAAACACAAAAGAAAGCTAAAGATGAAATGATTATACCTTTCTTTCGTATTGATCTCCTTGGTTGGACCTTGATGTTGGTTGGTATATATGCTCCTTTTGATGGAAATGGATGAAAATGGATGGATGCAAAGTGGGATGAAGGCTAAACTAAATATGCCATGGTGATGACGTGAAAATAAATTTTCAAAATGGTTGGGAATGCAAATAATTACTTAATGGAGGCTTGAAAATGACTCACAATTTTGCTAGCATGAGGGTACTTGAATGCTTAATGTTTTTTAATGAATGAAAAAGAGGGGTATTTATAGAAGAAGTTGAATTCTCTAGAGAATTCAATGGTCAGGATTGAGCCACCATGGCCACGATGAAGGGCTATAGTGAGTTGAGAACTCACAAGCCCTCACATCTTGATGTGGAGGATGAAGTGTCCAAGGATATGATGAAATGGAAAGAGGTAAAAGTGAGGGGGAAGAAGTACAAATGATGGAAAGGTACTTGTAAGTACATTGTAATAAGGATGATGTGACCTCTCAATGATCACATGGGGAAGAGGGGGAATCTTGGATGAATAAAAATGAATTCAAAATTTACATGATTGGGAGATCTTGTGGATAAGACAAGGTTCCCAAAAAGAAAGGTGAGAAGTACTTTGGATAAGACAAGGTGCTTAAAAAGGTAAGTATTTACCCACATGTGACTGATGTGACAAGTAAAAAATTCTAGAAGACTTTGGCACATGTGAGTGATGTGACAAGTCAAATGTTCTAGAACTTGCATGGGGAAGAGAAGATTCCTTGGAGGAATAAAAGTGAATTAAAAATTCACATAAGGAAGACAAAAAGGAATTAAAAATTCCTTGGGGGATGTGGAGAGTTGACCAAGATGTTGATTAGGCTTAATTGATCAGTAATTAGAAGATAATTAGTGGTTAAGGAAGATTAGAAGCCAACTTGCAAAAGTTGGAGGATGTGACACATCCTAATCAAGGATTAGGCATGTACACATCCCTAATGAAGGAAGTAGGAGGTTGATTGAGATTAATGAAAATGATGTGACATGTGAGGGATTAAATAAATGCCATATTTATTTAATTTATTTGATGAAAGGGGGATTAAAAAAGTAAGGTATTTAATTAGTAACTAAATACCTTAGGGATTTAGAGGAATTAGGATATTAATTAGATAATAGCGATATTACCTAATTAACACAGATAAGGGGATTTTTAGACGAAAAGGGACAAATTTGGACAAATATAAGTGTCCAAATTTAGGTGTCTACAATATCTTTTGTTCTCTGCTTATTGTTCCTTTTCATAGCAAGTTTCAGGGTTTCAACATTGATGTGTTGCATAAGTTCCAAATTGTTCAACGCTCAAACATCTCAAACCAATCCTCCTTCCGATTCTAAAGAATAACCAACAGTACATGTAAGTGTAAAACTTTTCCATAATCAATAAATAGATCTTGTGACTACCTTGCAAATATTATTCATCGTTTCTACTTTCTAATTGTGTTTATTGATTTTTGCTATATATTTACTAATCTTTGATCCTCCCTCACTCATGTTCTTTCCCCGTCCATTGACATACCTTTCTATTCTATTTGTAGGTGTTAGACTAAAGAATAGATGAGAATTCCAAAAGATGGAACTCCACAAAATTTCCACTCGACATTTCATATTTCTTTTGCCTAGGGGTTTGGATAAGGTCCCTGGGGCTCCATGATGCCAATATGGAAGGGTGGATAATGAGCATGGGTTTTATGTTTTTCCTTTTCATTCCATATATCTTTTCTCACATAGATACATGTATAGAAAACATGGTTTATAACAACATATTTCTTACGCACTACCAAGTGGTCACATCTTTAGCTTATGTGCTATTTGTTTGAAGTTTCTATTTGTTGAGAATCCAGCATTAAATCATGTAGTATGTGCAACATATGTATAGTGCCAAAATGGCTCTTTTCAGAATGTAACTAAATCAATATATTGTCTTGGATATTTTGTACTTAACTTTCCCCTCTTGCAACATTATCTATTTTGACTCTCCAATTGCACTATGCAATCATTCATTTAAAAGTGGATTTTTCTATTCTCAATTATGTTGTAGTCCGTAATACTTGCGCTCTATGAAAATGTTTACTATGGATTCCTACTCATCTGTGATTTACCTATAATTTTTAGCTATTCTTTAAGGATTTGTTTTACAATTTCCCTATTTTGTCTATAATATTTAGTGGCAAATAATCTAGGTTGAATCTTCAATTGGGAAACCAATTGTTAGATACAAATTGGTGTCACCGCTTGTCTAGATAGCAATAGAATTACAAGTAGAGATTCCTATAGCTAATTTCCATCTCTCGTCAAGAAACATGTGCATACTAAAACTTTAATTTCCAAAACTATAGAAATATACTAATTATAAAAAGTACTCAATATTGAACGTCTTCCTTTCATGGAAAAACTGCGTACTTTTCTTGTCCAATTTTAAAAAATATAGACATGGGTGATGACCCTTACAAAAAACTTCCATTAACTTCAAAATTAAATGATTAATTGATTCAATAGGCTACACAAAAAGTGACAATATACATGTGCATCTTTTGCCATTAAATATAAAATTCAAATATTCTTGCTAGAAGAAACAATTATTTTAAATTTAATATTTAATTTAATTTTTAAGTTCCCACTTTTAAAAAAATTTAAAAATTCATTTCCAAATTTTCTAATAGTATTAAATAAAATTTAAACAAAATATTCTTAGTGATTACTTGATTCATACAATCAAACTCATCCGTTTCATTCATAGTCACCTTTCCATGCAAATAAAAAGCTTCAAGCCTCCTCACCAAAAACGTTCCCCACCGTGGTAGGCCACTATAGGCTGATTGTCGCATGCCTATGCATACGACTGCTAGTTATTAGTACTTACAAAATCTCAACTCAGAGATTTCCAAAGACATTTAGTCACAAACGACAAATAATAGAGTAAATAAAATGTATTTGATGGGCTCTTTTAAATTGTTATTACTTTAATATTGAGATTGAAAGGTAGTTCATGAGGGACACCACACAGGATGGGGTAGCTCTTAGAACAAAGGTTGTAAGTAATGATGATGAGTGTTAGGATTTTGCTTTGTAGATCTTATTTTTGATTCTTTATTAAAAAATAATTCAAAATATATTGACACATATCAAAGTTAAAAATATATATATAAATGGAATGATCAAGCTTACATGTTCTTTTATTATTATTTTGATTGTTATGGATCCTTGTAAAATATCAACAGAGATATTTCCAATAGAAAGAAACATGTATTTAGTCATGAACAATAAGTAACAAGCTAATAAAATAATAATTAAAAAAAATCACTTTTTTTTAAATTTTTGTTGTATCTTTCTTGATGTAATTTCCTTTCTTTAAGTTAATTTAATAAAATATATTTGATAGGCTCTTTTTTTCTTATTTGGTTGTGATCTTTTATTTCAACATCATCTTCAAAATTTCAATGCACTGGAATATCCATGTTTCAATTTTTAGGTCCTCACATAATACTGTAGCGATTTCTGGTATACGATTAATTTAAATTTGGAAAAATGAAACATACAAGACTAAAAATAAAGACTAAAGAAAAATGTACAAAGATTCCTCCTCATAAATAATAAAGAGAAGGAATGAAAGTGCACATAAGACAATTAAATATTTTGTACCTTCAACGAAAATAATTTTGAATATAATTTATTTCAATCTCTTTTGAAATGAGTTTGATTAGGGTTTTTTGATTAGTCGTTTTTACTTTTAGTTATTTTTTGGTTTTTTTTTTATCAAAAGTGGTAAGCCACTTATAATTTTATTTATAATATTTTTATTTACATATTGTTGGTTCAGGTGGACATACTGGTGGGAGAGAGCCAACAAGAAAACACCTAGTCGTAGTCCAAGTAATAGTTTTAACAATTCAACATATAGACCAGAATGGTCATCTAGACTTTTACAAAACATTAATTCCTTCCCGATTCGACTAAACTAGATAAATGACTATGACAGTACATTCGATCGTTCCCATTTGATGCCAAAATACCCTATTAGAATATACAAGCTATGTATATATCATTATCCCTTATTACAAAAACTCTGACCCATTACACATATAATGCTTTAACATGAACACTGCTAAATAGATGCAGATTTTCTTCCAATAGTAATTGGACTTGAATTTGAATCTTTCAATTATGATAAAGAAGTTGATGCAAGGAAAGTGTCATTTAGCAAAAAGAAGATGGACCATTTTAGTGGAAGATATATTGCATGCATGCCAACCTTTAAGGATTAGCTAATAATTGAGGACAACAAAATGGATTGAAGGTAAATGACAGAGAAGATAATGCAATACACACACAAAACCTTCACCTAAAACTCTTCTTTCTCCTTAGATAGATTTGAAGTAGAGTGTACCCTAGCTCCACTTCATTTTCTCTTTTAATGTGTTGATGGAGGAATGTGGTGGCTTATAAAACCAACATCATGATAATATGATTAGAATGATAAGACTATGATGATGGAAGATTAGCTAAGCTATGGAAGAAGTAGATAGAAAATTTAGTAGTATAAGATTATGAATATGGAATATTGGTCAAATGGGAAGGAAGGCCTCTCATTCATAGAATTTATTGTAAAACACTAAATTATCTAAATATTTTCTAATTATTTTGGATAAAAATATTGAAGTTATTACACACTTGCATGCACTTTTAGAAAACATTAGCAACTATTTGTATTATTATCACTACATATTTTATCTAGTTGTCTAGCTACACTAATCCAAGTTATTTTCTTCTAAGGCTTTTATTTATTTTCATCTCCTTGTACATACTATTGTTCAAGGAAAAGTGATAGAAAAATGTTCCACATTTTTTCTTTTTCACTTGTGCAACAAAGCATTTCACTATATCTTCAAAATTTCTCATTTTTAATGGTCTAATTAAAATTTTAATATAGGAAAAATAGGTTCATCACAATGAAACAAAATGATGAACCAATTTTTCTCTACTATTTCATTCAATATGTATGTGAAAAATTGCTAATGAGAAACACAAATCAAATCGGACCCAAATAACAATCAAAAGGGAAATCTAGAGAGGGTTAAATGATGTGTACCTTTCACCAAAAGTGTTTTTTTGGACCTCACTGAGGACTCAGTTTCCCTATGGTGATTAGGGCCTAGCTAGGGCTCCTAAAAATTAGTTTTTGGGTTCTATTCTTGTCAGTCTAGACTCCTAGAATATAGTCGAGCACTATCGAAAAGCTGTAAATAAATCATGTTTCTTAGTTTTCATGTTTTGACAACTTTGACAAATTTCACAACTTTTCTCTCCAATAGATCTTCAACCTAAAACTTATAATCACACATGAAAGGAGAGAAAAATGTTGTTTTGTTAGGGAATAGGGGTTTTCCTTGGTCAAACCCTATTTTGGTAATTGAACCTTGAAATGAATAAAAGCATAAAGGAATGATGAATGAACAAATGCAATGTCACAACTCACCACACTTTAAATAAAATCTTAGATAACAAAGCTGCAATCTAGCATGAAGTGGCCTCAATGAATGTAGATCTCTATTATGAAGCTTGATGTGAAACAATGCCTTGAATATGTTTGATAGATCTTGAATGCTACATCACTAAACATTAGCTCAAACAACATGCATGATGCAATAAACCTTTTACATGATGAAATGAATATTGATTGCTGCAATAATCTTCAATAATCTGCCCTTGAATGCCTTAGAAATTCTCTTGAATTCTCTTGATCTCATAAACTTGCTAGGATGCTTGAAGACTTGAAAATGCTAGGTGAAACTAAGTGAAATAGCCTTGTATTTATACATATCTTAACATTAATTCCCAAAATTCAAATATCACAAACAAATATTGAATTATAGATTTCAAATCATTAAAATACCACCAAAAACATATTTCATAAAGGTGTCCTAGGTCTAAGTGAGGACCCATTCACCATAGGAGAATGGGTCCTAGGTCACTCACCTAGGACATGCTTCAAACAATGTGAAGTTTGTTATGCAAAAATAGGGTCATAGGACTAGGGGAGGACCCATTTTCCATGTGGTGAATGGGTCCTAGGTCACCTACCTAGGACACACACTTTCCAAAATCAAGTGTTGTGTAATGCTAAATGCGTAGGGAAAGCTACATAGGGATGCACACTCAAATGTTAGGGTCAGAAGCCATATATGTAAGGTGTTATTCTAAAAAAGGTGCTCATCGGTTCTACTCCGCAAATGGAATGGATCTAGGCCCACAACCATTTTTACTCAAAAAGTTAACACAAGTTGAAGAGATGCTTATTGCTAGGGTGGATCCAGTTTTACAGGTCACCCACACTAGAGGAGGCCAATTTAAATATAGTGGTCATAGAATAATCTTCCCTCAGGATATCTCAAGCATCGCAAATTTTTTTCCACACCGTCTGCAAGACCTTGAGGTCGTTATCATTCGGAGGACCACTATTGAAGGCAAGAATTATGATTTCTATGTTAATAAACATCATGTCATGGATGCATTGAAATACAAAATCCAATATGAAAAATACTATAGTGATGTTGAGGCTCTTAATATGTTACCTGTTGTTGTTGTTGATGTGTCCAGTTTGTTGCATAAAATAGAGCAAGTTTCAGGTGAAGACATAATGCAATCAACCAGATCAAAAAATGTTGGACAAGAAGAAAATGGCTCTCCAAACTTTTCATCATTTATTCCTTGCTTACCAAATGGTAGACGAGAGATGCAAGCAATAAAAGACGTCTTGCAAATTGAAAAAAAAGACCAGAATATCTAGCTTGGCTTGAAGTTAGCTCTCCTCTTGTTAATGAATACAACACTGAAGGTTTATTTTCAATGGCCTTTCCAACATTGTTCCCCACTGGAGTAGTGCTTCCCCATCAACTGAGAAATATTAAAATTCACTTGCATGAATATGCCCTCCACCTAACATTTGAGGTATTTTGACCATAGGTTTGTCAAACATTTTAGGTTTAGATATTTTATCTACAACTTCATTATGAGACATCGCAGCCAACAAACTGTCTCTATTTTTGTTAGAGCGAATCTAGAGGATAGAATCCCTAGGTTGTTAACTACTTTGAGGAAACAACTACAAGTTGCTCCCAACCACCAACTAGCCAATCAATTGATGAGAATTTCCACATCGTTACACGGGACCCACTCTTTTTGGGGCTCTTGTTGGGCCCACCTAAACACTAAGATCAAACAACTTGGTACACCCACCCTATTTTTCACTTTGATCTATGCAGACACAAAATGGGATGACCTGCAAAATGTTTTCTCTACTGCATCTCGTTTAGGGGTGGAGCCTTCAACAAATACGCTAACAAATAGTGTTGTTCATAATACACATATAGAATCTTTATATTTGCATCATAGATTCTTAATTTTCTGTGAGGAGGTGATCAAAAATATTTTTCATGCAAAATATTATTGGTATAGATATAAATGGCAACATCGTGGCTCTGTACATGTGCATGGTTTTCTATGGCTTTCAAAAATTCTTGACATGGATACTCTTGATTGGTCCAATGACCACGATCTTACCATAGAAAGGAATTCTTTTGATAGATATGTTTCAACTTGGAATCCACATTTCCCTACACAAAGATTGCTTAGAATGTATCATTTCTCTAAAGAAAAAACGTGCTTGCTTACCACGAGCCAAATCCTGACCAATGATCCAATCATAAATTATGAAGATTTGCTAAAAACAATTCAAAGGCACACAAAATGCTCTGAATATACTTGTTTAAGAAGAAAAGGAGAGCAATTGTAATGTTGGTATAAAGCACCATGGCAGTAGCAACTTACCTCTACATTGACATCTGATGCTGACTCTAACAAATCCTACAAACCAACAAGAAATGATGATCACTTAAATATTCACAGCCTAGCTATGCTTGCAATTTGGCATTCCAATGTTGATTTCTATCCAGTTGTTTCTAGGAAAATTGTTTTGAATTATATTTCTAAATATGCAGCTAAATCTGAGAAAAAATCATAAAATTATCTAGATATGTTGAAAAGAGTTGCAAATACAAATATAATTGAGGATAGAGCACTAGTTGAATACCAAAAATTTGTGATGAATATGCTTGTGGAACATGAAATCTCTGCACAGGAGATGTGTCATATGTTACAGAAATTGTCTCTTCTTACTTCAAGCCGACGCTACATTCGGTTGAATGTTTGCAAAAATACATGGTTTCATATAAACAAAGATGATAGTGATGAATAGTGTCCAACAAACTATATTCATTTCTATATGCAAAGACCTCCAGAGTTAGTTGATTTATCCTTTATTGACTTGGTCTGCCTATATACACACTCGCAACAATGCAAAAAGGATAAATGGAAACCAAGGCTCAAAACCTGCAGTTGTCCTTGTTTACCCATTATTCAAGACTACTCCTATTGAAGATATAGAGATATTTGAGACATTTTTTTGGACTGAACTTATGTTATACAAACCTTTCTGAAACATACAAACAAATATAGGTCTTCAAAGAGAACAAATAATAGAAAATTGGAAACTTTAAAAAATAGTTGGTTATCATCCTTGGCATGTTAATAGAGTTCTAGTTACATCCACAATTGAAGAAAAGGATGATAGTGATACTGATGATTTGAACCATCATCCTTCTATGGATGAATATGAATGGGAAGTTTTCTCTCGGCTTGGTGCTACTACTAACTTTAGTATAAATCAGCTTCAGCTATTGGGTAGGCAGGATTTTGATATAAACCATCCATGGAATGCAAACCATGTTCCTGAAGAACTCCATAATATTGATTTGTAGTTCATCTCATTAGCAAAGGCACGACGTGAGCAAGCTATGGTTTAATTCTTTCTTGTAGATATGTCAACCCATCAACTTTCACCGAAGCAACAATTGGCCCTTCAAATAATCCAAAGCCACTGTATGCAGCCTACACCCAAAGCCTCTCTCCGCATGATTATTCAAGGGACAACTAGCATTGAAAAATCCTTCCTCATAAATTGTATTCAACAACAAATTAACACCTTTTTTTCTAGACCCAATAGCTACTTGCTCACATTGGCTCCTACAAGTGTCGCTACGTAAAACATATGTGCGTCTACAATCCATACAACACTTTAGATTCCCATAAAGGATATGAGTCCTTTGCAAGGGCAGCAATTGACATTCCAAGAACAATTTAACTATATTGAGTACATATTGATCGATGAAATGAGTTTTCTAGGCCCAAAATTGTTATTGAAAATAGATAGCCAATTACGTCAAGCGTTCCCAAATAAGCAGATATAGCCATTTGGTGGTGTTTCTATGATCCTTGTTGGTGATCTTGCTCAGTTGCCACCTATCATGGATACACCTATTTATGCTTCATCCTCATCGGTTGTAGCTTTGTGGCACACTTTCACAGTCTCAATAATCCTAGACACTATCTTTCGACAAAAAGGAGATAGCCCTTCACAATGAAAGTTTCATGAAATCCTTCTTCATATAAGAAATGTTCAAGCTCTCCACAATGATTGGGAAGAGCTTATGAAACAAACAAATAAAATTCTCTCAGCCATATCTAAAGAAAAAAATTTGATGTTACTACACAATTGTTTGTGACAAATGACTTGGTCATATTCCACAACAAAAAAATGATGAAACAGTTAAATCTACCAATAGCCATTAGCATTGTTTGGATGGCTCAGCAGCAACCACCTAATCATGGAGATGATGACCAGCTTCTCCCAGAATTGCTACTTTGTGTTGGTGAATAGGTGATCAATGCTAACAACGAATTTGTGGATTCAAGCTGGCCTCGTCAATGGATCCCTTGGTGTTACTACGACTATTGTGTATAGTCCAAATTCTAAACTGCCAAACCCACCTGACTATGTTGTTGTTTGCTTCCAAAATTACATTGGCCCACCATGGGACCCAGAACATCCGAGAGACATCCCCATCCCAACTATAAGTCGGGGGAGTCGAACAAAAATTCCACTCATTATGGCATCCATGGGGAATCATAATACATAAAACACAGGGCTTAACATTGGATAGAGAAACAATAAACATAGGTACCAAAGAGAGGCAAGGGTTGAATTTTACAACTATTTCACATGTAAATTCAATTGAAAGACTTTGTATTGATTCACCTTTCTCATTTGAGAGATACTCTAGGCTTGGCACCAACAAGTACACTGCTCATCGATGCAGTGAAGAAACATGACTCGAGTAATTGTGGGCCTTGCCAAGTGCTTCTGGTTCTATCTGATAGGTCGACAAACAAAAAAGGCTCTAGGATAATTATTCTTGCATCTACCTTAGTTTTTGTGCCATCACCTCTTCAAACATTTTCTAAGTTGTATCTTTAAAAACCATACCAACTAATAATTTGTGTAAAATGGGTATAGTGCCAAAGATGCACAAAGATACCATGCACAAATAATTAGATGCCACAATGATGCAGGAGCATCCAGTGGTGTGAGGGCAATCTTTCATCACCCAAAAAGATGCTTTCCATTTATGTTCCTGTTGTTTTCTTTTTGTAGATGTTTTTTCATTTCTGGATACCCTTTTTGTCGAATAAGAGTTTTCAACTTTCAGAATTCCTTTTCTGCTTTTTCTGCTCAATTGCTATTTTTAGCATGTGTCAATTTTAAGGTGTGAGAAGACAAAAAAATTATGGGAAGGTTCTTGATGGAAAAATAAGCACTTTGGCGAAAGAATCAGGTCAAGATAATTCACGGTTTGAAAGTTATTCAAGTTTCAGTTTCTGCTTTTTGCCCTGAAAAACCTTTTGAATCTAGTGTGAGGCACTAAACGGTCCCGTATGGGCCCAAAATTTTTCAAAACTAGTAGAGTGGGTTCCTAGCGTGTTCTTCACTCCAAGACCTTTCCGGCAGTGCAAACGGTTCAAAAAATGGAGTCCCAGATCAAAAGTTATGGCTTCCGGAAGTTGGCTGATTTTTGGAAAATTGCCAATTTTTGAATTAGGACTTAGTTTTTGAATTTCAAATTGTAACTTTTGGCGCCAAATAGCCAAAAATCTTATCTCGAATGTTGTTTTTGGTTCCAAACCAAAATGGGTCTATTTATGGGCTAGTTTCTGATTTTTGAGTAACTTTTTGGGGAAAAGAGTTCGCATGCTGCGAAAGTGGAATTTGGGTAATCTTCTGTAAGTCTATAATTTGCATGTAATACAGAGCTCGAGGATTTGAGATCCTCTGCATGTTAGAGTTCCATATTTTTGAATAAAATATTATTCTGTGTCTCAGGTTTGCTCCCTCGTCACACAACTTGTATAGGCCAATTCCATGTTTTGATGATTCTATTCTATTAAACTGCTGACTACTTCATCTAAGATTTCGTTATGCGATGCTTTTACTATATGGCATTCAAACCAATACACTCTTTTGTATGTTCCATTTTCTCATCTTTCTTTAAGTGTTTCAAAATTCCATGAAGTCAACTATTTATTGGCATACCTAAAAGTTATCTTACAACTGATTTTAACATAAAGTGGTATAAACATACAGTTATAGTTGTTACACATTAATAGATATGCAAATACAAACAACTCCAGCTGTCTAAGATGCACAAAGATTGGAACCAACAATAACTAGAAAATTAAATTTCTATAAATAAATAACATCTTTGCAACATTCCAATATATTAACCTTTATATGCACATGTTGTAGATGCATTCTCAGAAAAAAAATGTCTTCCATTTGACTAATAAGTTTGAAATCCTCTAATGATGTTGTGTTTTCTGTTTTGACAGCCTATATACATTGGATTCTCAAATACCTCCTTTGTGCTTTCCTTCCAAAAATTTAAATGTCTTCCTGTTATCTTTTGTATTGGCTTTATTTGATTCAAATTACTACAAATGTTTGCCTACAAAATTATTTTCCTATCATTTTCCTATTTCACTATTCCTATATATTACATTCATAAATATATAGTGTTGTGTACATTGATTTTTTTTGTGATACATGATAAAATTGCATGTTATTTCTCCCGACTTGCTTGAGCATGTCCACAATGACCATGGAGTTTATTTCCTTTGTGGTTTCCTCATCGTACCCCACTCAATAGACACAAAATGGTAGGTGTTTGCTTATATGCCAATTGATAATATTCATTGTTCTAATATAACCATATCAATTGTTTTGGTTGCCTTGTGAAATGACAAACTCTGGGGTTTGTTTCATAGTAGACCTATCAAAGAAATTGATATGCACCTCCCTTGCATGCCATTTTGGAGAGGTCCATAGCTACCCTTGTCTGCAACCTGCGATAACTTCGCTACTATTCTTGTGGTGGGCCATTCCACAATGCCTTTTTCCCATTCCTTACTTATCTAATTTCACACATGTATTTTGATATAACAATACGAAATGTTGCTTTGTAGTTGTATGATGTTATACTCAATAAAAAGATAGATCAACAAGGAAATATTATATGTAGCACATGTATTCAACAATTGGTGCTGAAAAGATGCCCACAACTCTAGTTGTAAACAAGGTTTGTTTTACATATTTATATTTTCCTATTTTATACAATCAATTTTCCCCTCCCTCCATGGCTACATACCATCTATATATTTGTTTCTTTATATAAACAATCATGTATATATTTTTACATGTACTTGACTACAATAGTGGTGTAGGAGCACCTAAGGAGCAATAGGCAGTTTCCCAGGTAAAGAAGAAACCTAGAGGCTCAATTTTGGTTTTTGTTTTCATAAGGTCATGTTGACCATTTTTTTGGGTGTTTGGGAATTTTTTTGAACTGTGGGAAAGAAGGTGACAAGTGTTAAATAGTTTTGCAATATCAATTTGCTAAGTTGTCAAAAGTTGACAAGGGGTTAGAAAACACAGTGGGTTTTATAACACTCACCATTAGGTCACCTAGGAGCACGACCCAAGCAGCTAAGTTTTTTTGATGGCCTATTTAAGGCATGCTTCGACCATGAGATAGGGTGGGAGGCATTTTGTTAGGGTGACAATTTGTAAAGCTGAAGGAAACAGCATTTGGAGATACAATTTTACTGTGTTTTGCATTTATTTTGAGCTTTAATGGAGTGACTCTGCTATTGTTTCGGTTGTAGTATGTAGTATTTACATTGAGCAAGCTTAGTGCACCAATATTTTTGTTTTTGTAAATCATTTGCATCTTTTGTTTGTATATAGTTTCTTTTCTGTCTTTTCAGGCCTGTAACAAGCAGTTTTGGAAGAATGGAGTCCTAAAGCACCTTCCCACCATACAAATTGTACGACCTTTTGGGATTTGTGTCTAGGCTCCCTCATTGTAAATATGGTAGTTTGTAGTATGTAGTATTTACATTGAGCAAGCTTAGTGCACCAATATGGTAGTTTGTAAATTTGGGATTTGTTTCGGTTGTAGTATGTAGTATTTACATTGAGCAAGCTTAGTGCACCAATATTTTTGTTTTTGTAAATCATTTGCATCTTTTGTTTGTATATAGTTTCTTTTCTATCTTTTCAGGCCTGTAACAAGCAGTTTTGGAAGAATGGAGTCCTAAAGCACCTTCCCACCATACAAATTGTACAGCCTTTTGGGATTTGTGTCTAGGCTCCCTCATTGTAAATATGGTAGTTTGTAGGTTTTGTTTGAGTGCAGGAGCTTCTAGCATGATGATGCCCTAGGCGAGCCAGTGCAGGTCTGGTTGGGGCAGACTTGAAGTAAAAGGACCATAACTTGCAGGGGAAACGAGATCTTGGAGAGATTCTTTTTGGATAATTTAGGGGGAGGTCTTGAATAAGCATGGTGATCAGGAAGAGGGTTTATCAATTCATTTAGTAGAACTTTTTGACAGTCTAAAAATAGTTTTGAGCAGTTTAAAACCCTAGGGTTCTTGACCATTTTTGTATATGGACAGTGTACGGCCTGTACAGGGCTAAAACCCTAAAAAATCTTGGAGGCATAGGCATGAGAACTACATATTCTTAACAAAGAACCTAAGTCTCTGATGGGTTTTAAAGAAATTTGCATTTTATCCCTGTTCAGAGGCCTAATTGGGGCTTAGGCTTGTAGCCCTTTCCAAACCCTAGGTGAAAGTTTGATGAGAGCGATGGAAGGTTGGAGTCTTGTGTTGGAACAAGAACCCTAGTTTGATCATTTTGAAAGCTTTATAACACCTCTCACCCCTGCAAGAATCTAGTAGAAGGTTGAGGGTATTTGGTCTTTAAGGAAGAGTAAGGGCCAATGGAGAGAATGTGGAGAAGCACCAAGGTTAGCTTGGTAGAAGGACAACATGTTGATAGGAGAGGGGTTTTTCAGACAAACCAGGGGCACCCAGTCATGAGTAGGGGCCTATAGGGTAGATTGGTGAAGCCAAGCACCAAGGAGGTCTTATAAGGAAAGACCTAGAGCAGGAACTAGTGATTGGTTATTTCAACCCCACTCCCTATCAGATTGGTATCAGAGCCAGGCTAAAGATTTGGGAAAGAATATTGTATGTCTGAGGTTGAGTCAAGTGGTTCTTCCACCATGGTGACAAATGCAGAACTGGCCAAGATGGTTGAAGAGCAAGAAGAAGACAATAAACAGTTGAGGGAAAGAATAGCCCAGCTTGAGGAAGTAGTGAGGAGTGCACAGTTTGAGGGAAGAATTTCAAAAGAAGAAGAGGTTGTAGAGGAAGATAAGACCCCTGAACCTGACCCTGTTTTGAAGGAGGAGCCTTTCTTGAAGGCATTGAAAGCCTTGAGTGGAAAATCACTTGAATGTATACCACTTTTTAGTGGAAAGATGGAAGCAGACCTAGTCATGGATTGGATAGAAGGCATGGAGAATCATTTTGAGTGTGATGGAGTCACTGAAGCTCAGAAGGTGAAGGTTGCTAAGTCAAGATTGAGAGGATCAGCCTTGACATGGTGGAAGTTTATTCAAACAGAAAGGGAAAAAGAAGGCAAACAACCCATATCAACTTGGAAAGGAATGGTTGCTAAGGTAAAGGAAGCCTACATGCCAGATGACTATGAGATTCAATTGCACAAGAAGAGGCAAAGTCTGAGGCAGAAAGACCAAGATGTAAACACTTATACTGAAGAGTTTCAAAAGCTTTGTATGAGGTCTAATGTGACAGAGGATGAGAATCTCAAAGTGGCTAGGTATCTTAATGGATTGAAATGGAACATCCAAGAAGAGATGGCTCTTTTGAGTCCTAAAATAGTACATCAATGTTATTAGTTGGCTATCAAGATTGAGGAAAGGAACAAGAGGAAGCAAGATCAGTCTTCTAAGGGCAGAGGCAAAGGCAGAGATCAAAGAGGATAGCATGGTGGTTACCAAGGAAGAGGCAGTGACCAAAGAAATCAAGGAGAATCAAAACTCACTGAGCATAGAGGTGAAAAATCTTCAAGAGGAGGATTCAACAGAGGAAGAGGAGTAGGCAGAAGCAATTCTTATTTTGCAAACATGAAGTGTTACCATTGCAATCAAATAGGTCACCCTGCTTATAGATGCCCAGAGAAAGCTTCCTCCTCAAGTAATGAAAAGAGAGTGGCCTATGCACAAGAGGACACCATGAGTCCTAAGGCATCTGAGATCAGTCATATAGAATCTGAGGTAGGAGAGAATCTGATGTTTAACAGAGTTTTGATCAGACAACCGGTTAAAGAGGAACCAAAACAAAGAAGAGCTCTTTTTAGAGTAAGATGCAAGATACTTGGAAAAGTGTGCAAAGTCATTGTAGATTCAGGTTCAACAGATAATATAATCTCAGAGGAGGTAGTAACTAAACTGAAATTGGAGAAGGTACCTCACAATAACCTTTACAAAGTCACATGGATGAATAAAGGGCAGAGTGTTTTGGTTAATGAGCAGGTAATGGTGGAGTTTTCCATTGGAGGGTACAAGGACAAGCTAATTTGTGATGTATTACCCATGGATGCATGCCATCTACTACTGGGCAGACCATGGCAATATGATAGAAGTTCCATTTATGATGGGAAAGAGAACACCATCTCATTCAAGAAGGATGGAAGAACCTTCAAGCTGTAGTCATTGACAGAAGAAGATGAAGGACATTCAAAGGCTCCAAACATCATGTTGAGCAATGGTAAGGAGTTCCTTAAGGACCTACACCAAGGGAATTAAGGATATGTGGTTGTGTTGCAGCCTAAAGAGGAAGACAAAGCTGAAAAGACAGTCTTACTAGAAGCAGTCCAAAGTTTGCTTGATAAATACAAGAGCATAGTTAGTGATGGTACACCTGCAACTTTACCTCCAAATAGAGCTATAAGTCATCAAATTGACTTTATACCTGGAGCTTCATTGCCTAACAAAGCAGCATACAAACTTACACCAGAGTAGAACCTAGAGGTAGCTAGGCAAGTGCAATAATTATTGGATCAAGGATTGATTCAAAAGAGCATCAGCCCTTGTGCAATGCTAGTGGTTTTAGCAACCAAGAAAGGAGGTAAGTGGAGACTTTGTATTGATTCTAGGGAAATAAATAGGATCACCATTAGGTATAGGTTTCCTATTCCTAGAATTGAAGGCCTGATGGATTGTCTTGGAGGTGCTTAGTTCTTCACAAAGTTGGATCTCAAGAGTGGGTATCATCAAATGAGAATTAAGGATGGTGATGAGTGGAAGACAACTTTTAAGACAAATGATGGGTTATATGAGTGGAAAGTGATGCCATTTGGCCTCTCAAATGCCCCTAGCACATTCATGAGACTCATGAATGAAGTGCTTAAGGATTTCACAGGGATCTTTGTGGTAGTATATCTTAATGACATATTGATTTTCAGTAAGACAGCAGAAGAACAATTCAAGCATGTTGAGATGGTTCTTAAAAGGTTGCAAGAGGAGAAGTTGGCAATAAACCTTGAGAAGTGTGAGTTCTTCAAGCAAGAGCTTATGTATCTAGGTTTTGTAGTATCCAAAAGCTCATTAAAGATGGATCCAAGCAAGGTGGAAGCCATCCTAAACTGGCCTACACCAACCACAGCAACAGAGGTAAGGAGTTTTCATGGATTAGCCCAATTTTATAGGAAATTTATAAGGAACTTCAGTGGTATATGTGCACCAGTCCTAGATACAATCAAGGGTGGTATGAAAATAAAGTTTAAGTGGACTCAAGAGGTTGATAAAGGATTTGAGAAACTGAAACAAGAAGTGGCAACCCAACCAATTCTATTATTGCCTAGTTTTGACAAGTTGTTCACAATTGAGTGTGATGCAAGTGGAGTAGTAGTAGGAGGAGTACTTAGTCAAGAAGGTAGGCCTGTGGCCTTCTTTAGTGAAAAACTCAATGAAGCCAAGCAAAAGTACTCTACCTATGATCTAGAATTATATGCTTTAGTGCAGTCCCTTAGGAAGTGGAGGCATTATTTATTACCCAAAGAGTTTGTGGTCTTTACTGATAACCAAGCACTTAGTTATATCAACACTCAAGAGAAGTTGAGTAATAGGCATTTGAAATGGATGGAATATATCCAAGCCTTCACATTCACTATCAAGCACAAGAAAGGACAAATGAACAAGGTTGCAGATGCATTAAGCAGGAGATTGCTGACAGTCTAGGAGATACAGCTAAAGAGCATTGGATTAGAGAGTTTCAAAGACCTCTATGGTGAAGATGAAGACTTCTTAGAAGCTTACAAGGTATGTTCTGATTTTGAGAATCATTTTCATAACCAATATTCAGAGTATACATTACAAAATAGACTGTTATTTAAGGGAAATCAGTTATGTGTTCCAAGAGGGTCAATGAGGGAAAATCTGATTCAGGAAAAGCATAATGGTAGTCTTAGTGGGCATTTTGGTATCAATAAGACCTTAGAGTTAGTACAAAGATTCTATTATTGGCCTAAGTTGGCAAGAGATGTTAGAAGGTATGTGGAACAGTGTGTTGTGTGCATGAAAGCTAAGGGGGGAGCTAGCAATGTTGGTTTATATCAACCCCTGCCCATTCCTAACGGACCATGGGAGTGTGTGAGCATGGATTTTGTAGTAGGCCTTCCTAAGACCAAGACTGGTTTTGACAGTGTTTATGTTGTGGTAGACAGATTTAGCAAGATGAGTCATTTTATTCCCTGCAAAACTACTCATGATGCCAGCTACATAGCTCATCTTTTCTTCAAGGAAGTTGTTAGGATCCATGGGCTACCTCTAAGCATTGTTTCAGATAGAGATGTGAAGTTCATGAGTCACTTTTGGAAGACTTTATGGAGCAGATTGGGAACAAACCTGTCTTTTGGATCAGCTTATCATCCTCAGACCGATGGTCAAACAGAGGTGGTTAACAGAGTGTTGGGTAATCTTTTAAGGTTTCTAACCAAGGAGTATGGATAGACATGGGATATGGTTATTTCCCAAGCTGAATATGCCTATAATGACAGTGTAAACAGAACCACAGGGAAATGTCCTTTTGAGGTTGTGTATGGGATGCACCCAAGAGGGATTTGTGAGCTCAGAGACCTTGGATCTATGGAGAATAGGAGTGGACATGCAAAAGACTTCAGTCAGACCATGAAAGAGATCCAGGAGCAGGTCAAGAAGACAGTTACTGAGGCTACACAAAAAGTGAAGGAGAAGGCAGATATGTCAAGGAAGGATGTGCAATTTCAAGTAGGGGACTATGTTATGGTCCACCTTAACAAATCAAGGATGTAGAAAGGAATGTCAACCAAGTTGCAGATGAAGAGAGTGGGTCCCTATAAGATATTGGCCAAGTATGGGCAGAATGCATACAAGGTGGAGTTACCTACTAATCTAGGGATCTCACCTGTGCTCAATGTTGCTGATTTGATCAAGTATAAGGGGACAGCCAATGATTTGGATTAGGACAGGGTATGTACAGGATCATGATGGGCCAAAAAGTGGCGATATGATGGGTATTTGTAGGGTATGTGGCTGACGAATTTTTTTTAATGCAAAATTGATGAAATGAAAAGGGTTTTTAAAGGAGATTCTCAACTTTCCACCCATATAAATTATTCTTTACTTTGAATTTAATAAAAAATTATTATTCATTTTCTACTTGAATTACCACTAAAGTCCTGATTGATAGGCTGATTGAAAAACATCTATAGCTTTCAAACAATATCACATTTTTGGAATCCAAAACATGCATCACATTCTATGCTTCACATACTATAGGATTAGAAAAAGAAAAATTGAATTTCATGAAGTTTTGACAGAGTTAAGGTGGTCAGACATACGAGTTTTTATATTTTTTAAAAGTTGTACAAAAAATTTATAATTAATTATTTACTTGGAAATAAATTACAAAAAAATATGCATCACATCCTGACATGAGTCCTCTACTTATGTCTAAAATCTTATAAAAAAATATTATCATTTTATTGTGGTTAGGGTGGTTAGACAGACACCTACTTCTTATTTTTTCCCTGAAATTTAAGTACTACTGCATTGAAATTTCAAATTTTCACCAATAGATTTAAAAATAAATAAATAAACCTAGTAGTTTATAAACTACATTCAATTTTATATAGATTCTATTCTTACATATTTTTGAAATAATATAGATAACTTATTCAAATTTTTACGTCAAGTTGCCTAACTTTGATTTTTCTAAATTTTTTGCTACTTAAGGGCCTATTTTTTCCATGATGATCCTACACATACCTGATAGTAAGGAGATATTCAAGGATGTCAGCAACATGACACTACCAACTCCAGACAAGCTACAAGTAGAGAAAATCTTGGAGTCAAGAGTGAAGAAGGCTACAAGGCACAAGGTGTACATGGAGCATCTTGTCAAATGGAAGAACAAAAATGAATCTGAAGCTACCTGGGTAGAAGAAGTAGACTTTAAGAAGCAAGGCATTGATATGTCCTTGATCTCTCCTAAAATTCCTTACTTGTTTGTGCTAAGATGGGGAGAATGGTGCAGGAGCACCTAAGGAGCAATAGGCAGTTTCCTAGGTAAAGAAACCTAGAGGCTCAATTTTGGTTTTTGTTTTCATAAGGTCATGTTGACCATTGTGTTGGGTGTTTGGGAATGTTTTTGAACTGTGGGAAAGCAGGTGACAACTGTTAAATAGTTTTGCAATATCAATTTGCTAAGTTGTCAAAAGTTGACAAGGGGTTAGAAAACACAGTGGGTTTTATAACACTCACCATTAGGTCACCTAGGAGCTCGACCCAAGCATCTAAGTTGTTTTGATGGCCTATTTAAGGAATGCTTTGACCATGAGATAGGGTGGGAGGAATTTTGTTAGGGTGACAATTTGTAAAGCTGAAGGAAACAGCATTTGGAGATATAGTTTTCCTGTGTTTTGCATTTATTTTGAGCTTTAATGGAGTGACTCTGCTGTTGTTTCAGTTGTATTATGTAGTATTTACATTGAGCAAGATTAGTGCACCAATCTTTTTGTTTTTTTAAATCATTTGCATCTTTTGTTTGTATATAGTTTCTTTTCTGTCTTTTCAGGCCTGTAACAGGCAGTTTTGGAAGAATGGAGTCCTAAAGCACCTTCCCACCGTACAAATTGTACAGCCTTTTGGGATTTGTGTCTAGGCTCCCTCATTGTAAATATGGTAGTTTTTAGGTTTTTTTTGAGTGCAGGAGCTTCCAGCATGATGATGCGCTAGGCGAGCCAATGTAGGTCTGGTTGGGGCAGACTTGAAGTAAAAGGTCCATAACTTGCAGGGGAAATGAGATCTTGGAGAGATTATTTTTGGAGAATTTAGGGGGAGGTCTTGACTAAGCACGGTGATTAGGAAGATGGTTTATCAATTCATTTAGTGGGAGAACTTTTTGAAAGTCTAAAAATAGCTTTGATCAGTTTAAAACCCTAGGGTTCTTGACCATTTTTGTATATGGACAGTGTATGGCCTGTACAGGGCTAAAACCCTAAAAAATCTTGGAGGCATAGGCATGAGAACCATAGATTCTTAACAAAGAACCTAAGTCTTTGATGGGTTTTAAAGAAATTTGCATTTTATCCCTGTTCTGAGGCCTAATTAGGGCTTAGGCTTGTAGCCCTTTCGAAACCCTAGGTGAAAGTTTGATGAGAGCAATGGAAGGTTAGAGTCTTGTGTTGGAACAAGAACCCTAGTTTGATCATTTTGAAAGCTTTATAACACCTCTCACCCCTGCAAGAATCTAGTAGAAGGTTGAGGGTATTTGGTCTTTAAGGAAGAGTAAGGGCCAATGGAGAGAATGTGGCGAAGCACCAAGGTTAGCTTGGTAGAAGGACAACATGTTGATAGGAGAGGGGTTGTTCAGACAAACCAGGGGCACCCAGTCATGAGTAGGGGCCTATAGGGTAGATTGGTGAAGCCAAGCACCAAGGAGGTCTTATAAGGAAAGACCTAGAGCAAGAACTAGTGATTGGTTCCTTCAACCCCACTCCCTATCAAATAGTTATTCTCTTTCTGTTATATCTTAAATCCACGTTAAACATATTAATAGAAGATAAGAAATTTACATAAGAATTGAGCTGTGAATTAAAAATTCAACTTATACTCTTTTCTAGCCAACCTAAACGAATAAAGAAATTCTAAAAGAGCTATTAGAATAATACTTCATAGCTAGAAAACTACTCTTGATCTACAATTACTCCTATGCTAATGGCTATAACACAAAAAGTGCACAAAGATACCTATAAGCAAGAAACAAACAATAGGGTATAGACTATCACTGTCCATATTTCCTAGCAACAACAACAATATTTAACTATAATTTCTCAATGAAGGTTGAGGATTTTTGTTTGCATGGAATGGTGACACATATGTAGACACATATATACACTCTATGCATCTTTGGTGCTATACACATTTTCTATAGTTAGCCCCTTCGAATCCCTCTAATTGATTTGACTTCAAATCCTTACAAAGAGGACACTATAGATTCTGAATGGCTACGTAATTTATTCTTCCCTTTGCCTATATAGATTTGCACATTCATTGAGCTGCCATGGTTTTCATTTTGATTTGATGCCCACCTTCTTTGTAGTGTGCTAACAAATAGAGGAATTGTATAACTATAGCTGCATTATCTACCATTGAGTATTATAGAAAAATGGGGAAATTGTAACAGAACTATTAGTAAAACATACATACATATATTTATCCATATATATATATATATATATATATATATATATATAGATATATATGCAATTAGACATGCATTAATCTTTTCAAAGACTTCAAAATATATTTTCCTTAACCATTCTATCCATGTGTTGTAATGATATGTATTTTCTTTCATTGCACTTGTTTGTCTTATTCTAATACCACTTTTACAATTTCTCTATTACTCTATACTATTTAGTATAACACAACACATGTGGAATTTTTAATGAGGTTTGTGGGGTTATACTCTTTTTTACATGGGTGTTTTTCATAGATGATTAATTTATTGTTAATGTATTCTTGTTATATCTTTTTCAACAGGGCTTCCATCAACCCAACCATGAATAGGATTTACTATGTAATAGCTCTTTTATAATTCATGCTTTTAGAAAAATAGACAGGACTTGTCCAGGGATTTTACTAACAGGTTTGAGCTTACCTCCTAAACAAAGGATCTACCTAAATCTTCCTCATTGGTCAATAGACATAGATAACCAGAACCATAAACCAATGACGAACAAATTATTGACCCTCAGCATATTTTCTAGGGAAAGAAAGGACATTTAATTGCAATTCATCCATCCATATAGAACCATAATCTCTTTCAAATCTCCACAATGGGTATAATGACAAATATACAAACATTTGACAAGAACACATAGACAATAAATTAACCATCTATGCAAACTACTCATTTAGCATGACGTACAGTCTACATATAGATATATATATAGATAAATGCATTGCATCTATATATATAGATATATACATCTATATATATATACATATATATATGTGTATATATATATACATGTATAGCTTCATGGATATATACATGTATATATGTATACTGGGTAATTATCATTAATGATTAATTTATTGTTCATGCCTTTGAGTCTCTTCTTATTGTTCCTTTTGATAGCAGGTTGGAGGGTTTTAACACTCATGTGCTTCAACATCTATGAGGAAGTATATTGATTAAATTGCATTGTCAAAAGACTCATTGAATTTGTTGAACTTTACATCTTTAGCTGATACACTGATTGTTTGACATTTCTATTTGCTAAGAACAGACCTCGGACAATGCAACTAAATAAACATGTTTTCTTGCATATTTTGGACCACATATTTATAATACCAGAATGCCTCTTCTCACAATGGAATTGAATCAAAAATATTTTCTTGCATATTTTGGTGTATACTTTCCCACATTGCTACATTCTCTGCTTTGTGCATCTTACGAGTGTTCTAATTCATTTAAGTGGAAATCCTTAGAAATAGGTTGATGTACGTTGTTAATCACTACACAAGTTATTCTACTCTTTGCATATATAAATTTTCACAATGATTGAACTACTTCTTTGTACCATCCTAAGAAATAGAGTAATTGTATATATGCTAAGTGATTGCTCACCCAAGCCCTAATGCATTTTGTTGTTGTTGTGCTATGGTGGTGGACAAGGTAAATGCGGTTGGTCGAAGTAAATGCAATATTGAATGTAGTAGTGTGGGAAAGTGTATTTTGATTAAGTTGCATTACATGTATATATATCTATACATGCATATATATATCTATAGATACATATATATATAGATGTAGAGATGCATATATATATATATGTTCACATGTTGCCATCCAATATATGTATACATGTATATATATGTATGTAAATGCAATATTGAATGATGGCGTCTGGGAGAGTATACTTTCATGAATTTTTATTCTCGGAAGACCCATTGTGGTGTTGCTTTGATAACACGCTATTGTTAAATTCGTCACACTCGGCTCCATCTTTTGCCAAGTTGGAGGCTATTCAAACCGTTGGGTTGCATAATCGGTAAGCCATTTTGCTTGGGTAGTTTTCATGAATGATTAATTTATTGTTTATATCTTTCATGCTCTCTTTATTCTTCATTTTTATAGCAGGTTTCAGGGTTTGAACCCTGATGTGCTGCGTAAGTTCCAAATTGTTTAACACTCCAACATCTAAATCCAATCCTCCTTCTGGTTCTCAAGCATAACCAACAGTACATGTAAGTGTAATACTTCTCCATAATCAATAAAAATATCTCATGACCGCCTTGTAAATATTATTCATCATTTCTACTTTCTAATTGTGTTTATTAATTTTTGCTATATATTTACTAATCTTTGATCCTTTCTCACTCATCTTCTTTCCTTGTCCATTGACATACCTTTCTCTTCTATTTGTAGGTTTTAGGCTAAAGAATAGATGAGAATTCCAAAAGATGGAACTCCACAAAATTTCCAGTGGGCATTTCATATTGCTTTTGCTCGGGGTTTTGGCTAGGGTCCCTGGGGCTCCATGATGCCAATATGGAAGGGTGGATAACAAGCATGATTTTTTTGTTTTTCCTTTTCATTCCATATATCTTTTCTCACATAGATACATGTATAGAAAACATGGTTTATAACAACATGTTTCTTACGTACTAGACCAAGTGGTCACATCTTTAGCTTATGTGCTATTTGTTTGAAGTTTCTATTTGTTGATAAGTCAACATTTAATTGTGCACTATGTGCAACATATGTATAGTTCCAAAATGGCTCTTTTCATAATGTAACTAAATCAATATATTGTCTTGGATATTTTGTACATAACTTTCCCCTTCTGCAACATTATCTATTTTGACTCTCCAATTGCACTATGCAATCATTCATTTAAAAGTGGATTTTTCTATTCTCAATTATGTTGTAATCTGTAGTACTTTCACTCTATGAAAATGTTTACTATGGATTCCGACTCATCTATGTTTTACCTATAATTTTTAACAATTCTTTAAGGAGTTGTTTTACAATTTCCCTATTTTGTCTATAATATTTAGTGGCAAATAATCTAGGTTGAATCTTCAATTGGGAAACCAATTGTTAGATACAAATTGGTGTCATGTCTTGTCTAGATAGCAATAGAATTACAAGTGGAGATGCCTATAGCTAATTTCCATCTCTCATCAAGAAACATATGCATACTAAAACTTTAATTTCCAAAACTATAGAAATATACTAATTCTAAAAAGTACTCAATATTGAATGTCTTCCTTTCATGGAAAAAATGTGTATTTTTTTTGTCCAATTTTAAAAAATACAGACATGTGTGATGACCCTTACAAAAAGCTTCCATTAACTTTAAAATTAAATGATTAATTGATTCAATAGGCTACACAAAAAGTGACAATATACATGTGCATCTATTGCCATCAAATATAAAATTCAAATATTCTTGCTAGAAGAAACAATTATTTTAAATTTAATATTTACTTTAATTTTTAAGTTCCCACTTTTAAACAAATTTAAAAATTTATTTCCAAATTTTCTAATTTAGTTTTAAATAAAATTTAAACAAAATGTTCTTCATGATTACTTGATTCATACAATCTAACTCATCTGTTTCATTCACGGTCACCTTTCCATGCAAATAAAAAGCTTCAAGCCTCCTCACCACTATCATTCCCTATCGCGGTAGGCCCCTATCAGTTGATTGTCACATGCCTATGCATATGACTGCTAGTTATTAGTACTGACAAAATCTCAACTCAGAGATTTCCAACAGACATTCAGTCACGAATGACAAATAATAGAGTAAATAAAATGTATTTGATGGGCTCTTTTAAATTTTTATTATTTTAATATTGAGATTGAAAGGTAGTTCATGAGGGACACTGCATAGGATGGGGTAACTCTTAGAACAGAGGTTGTAAGTAATGATGATGAGTGTTAAAATTTTGCTTTAAATAGATCTTATTTTTTATTCTTTATTAGAAAATAATTCAAAATATATTGACACATATCAAAGTTAAAAATATATATAAAAATGGAATGATCAAGATTACATGTTCTTTTATTATATTTTTGATTGTTATGGATCCTTGTAAAATCTCAGCAAAAAAAAACATGTATTTAGTCATGAACAACAAGTAATAAGATAATAAAATAATAAAATAAAATAAAATCACTGTTTTTTTATTTTTGTTGTGTCTTTGTTGATGTAATTTCCTTTCTTTAAGTTAATTTATTAAAATATTTTTGATAGGCTCTTTTATGTTCTTATTTGGTTGTGATCTTTTATTTCAACATCATCTTCAAAATTTCAATGCACTGGCATATCCATGTTTCAATTTTTAGGTCCTCACATAATACTGTAGCAATTTTTGGTAGACGATTAATTTAAATTTGGAAAAATGAAAGATACGAGACTAAAAATAAAGACTAAAGAAAAATGTACAAAGATTCCTCCTCATAAATAACAAAGAGAAGGAATGAAAGTGCACATAAGACAATTAAATATTTTATACCTTCAACGAATATAATTTCGAATACAATTTATTTCAATCTCTTTTGAAATGAGTTTGATTAGGGTTTGTTTATTAGTTGTTTTTACTTTTAGTTATTTTTTGGGTTTTTTTTTTTGGATCAAAAGTGGTAAGCCACTTATAATTTTATTTATAATATTTTTATTTACACATTTTTGGTTTAGGCGAATAGACTGGCAGGAAAGAGCCAACAAGAAAACCCCTAGTCGTAGTTTGAGTAACATTTTTTACAATTCAACATATAGACTAGAATGGTCATCTAGACTTTTACAAAACATTAATTCCTTCCTAATTTGACAGAACTAGATAAACGACTGTGACAATACATTCGATCATTCCCATTTGATGCCCAAAACACCCTATCAGAATATACAAACTATGTGTATATCACTATCCCTTATTACAAAAACTCATCCCATTACACATATAATGCTTTAACATGAACATTGCTAAATAGATGCAAATTTTCTTCCAATAGCAATTGGACTTGAATTTGAATCTTTCAATTATGATAAAGAAGTTGATGCAAGGAAAGTGTCATTTAGCAAAAAGAAGATGGACCTTTTTAGTGGAAGATATATTGCATACATGCCAACCTTTAAGGATTATCTAATAATTGAGGACAACAAAATGGATTGAAGGTAAATGACAAAGAAGATGATGCAATACACACACAAGACCTTCACCTAAAACTCTTCTTTCTCCTTAGATAGAGTTGAAGTAGAGTGTACCCTAGCTCCATTTGATTTTCTCTTTTGATTTTTTGATGGAGGAATGTGGTTGCTTATAAAACCAACATCATGATGATATGATTAGAATGATAAAACTATGATGATGGAAGATTAGTTAAGCTATGAAAGAAGTAGATAGAAAATTTAGTAGCATAAGACTATGAATATGAAATATTGGTCAAATGGGAAGGAAGGCCTCTCATTCATAGAATTTATTGTAAAACACTAAATTATCTAAATATTTTCTAATTATTTTGGATAAAAATATTGAAGTTATTACACACTTACATGCACTTTTAGAAAACATTAGCAACTATTTGTATTATTATCACTACATATTTTATCTAGTTGTCTAGCTACACTAATCGGAGTTATTTTCTTCTAAGGCTTTTATTTATTTTCATCTCCTTGTACATACTATTGTTTAAGGAAAAGTGATAAAAAAATGTTCCACATTTTTTCTTTTTCACTTGTGCAACAAAGCATTTCACTATATCTTCAAAATTTCTCATTTTTAATGGTTTAATTAAAATTTTAATAGAGCTAAAATTATTCTTTACCATATGCATTGTAAAAGAAAAATTAAAAAAAAAAGAACAAACAAATATGTCTTGTAGAGATATAAGTAAATAAATTTGTTGTGTAGGTGAATTCAAAATCTAGTAAACACTTTGTTTCTATAAGCTATATGTATGAAGGGTTGAGATTGGGATGGAAATGCATAAGAAGGACTATAATGCATTATATGGATGTCGATGCATTGTGATAACATCTTGGGAAATGAGCTCTATCCTTTAGTTCCAAGTCCCTTTCTTTGTACGAGTTAAAACTTTGAATTCAATTTGTTGATTATGTATTTTATTTTCCTATGAATTAGCATTTTAAAACCTAGCTCATATTCAATGTAATATAGGTTTAAAATGATCATTTTCCTCCTTTACAAGCCTAACCTTTGTGCCCATTGGAATTTCCTTTGAGATTAACTCATCCAACTTTTATGTACACCAATTATTGGTTTCTATAAACATGATTTTCTAAACCATGCTTACTAAGTAGCACACAAAGAACTTAAGAGGGTCCCAATGAGAGAAAAAAATGTTAGCTATAGTTTGAATGTGTGTTATAAAATGATGGCTAAACACCTAATATACTAATAGCATATTCCTATGCCTCACTTGAAGAAATTTTAGTCCTATATGAGCCCTACTTTCTCTATGAATTCAATATTAACAATCTTATTTATGTATAATATTTATAGAATTATATAGATGTGCACACATAGTAATTGAAGGAATATCATTTTATCCTTATTATATTAATCCTTTGTCACATAGTTCTCTCTTGTATTCATCGTATCTCAATATTATAGTATTAGGGGTATATATAAATGCCTCTCCTCTACGACCATATTCACTAAAAATATAGGAGCATTCATAGTCAACATTTAAATCAAACTTTCTTTGAAGAACTAAACTATGATTGAGTCTACAACAAAGTCATGGCTTTAATTTTAATATTTTTTGATAAAGGATTTCAAAGAATATGATATCTTCGCTTAGTAATATAGACATCATTTATTATAATTTATAATTGTGACTAATTCCTTAGTGATTATGGATATTAGATTGTGTTATCTTTAAGTAGACTAATGATTAATTTAAAGTTTAGTACCCTTAAAGAATTATCATAATGTCTAGTGAACTAATGTGCACATTAGTTATGATTAATTTGTAAAACATTAAAATTATATAAATATTTTCAAATTATTTTGGATAACAACATTGAAGTTATTACACTTATATGCATTTTAGAAAACATTAGACTATTTGTATTATTATCACCACATACTTCATCTAATTGTTTAACTACACTAATCCAAGTTATTTTTCTTCTCATTTTTTTATTTATACTCATCTCCTTCACATACTAAGGAAAAGTGATAGGAGAATGTTCCACGTTTTTTTTCATTTGCACAACAAAGTTTTCACTAGATCTTCAAAATTTCCCATTTTCAGTGGTTTAATTAAAACTTTAATATAACTAAAATTATTCTTTATCATATGCATTGTAGAAACAAAATTAAAAAATAACAAATATGCATACTAAAATTATTAGTAGAGATATAAGTAAATAAATAACATTCATTTACATTTTATGGAAAAAAATTAAAAAATCATTAACAAATATTCCCTTTTACTTTTTCATACATTCAAAAAAAAAAAACTTCTTTTAGTTTATTTTTTATGTTTTTTTATAAATTTAAAATAAAAGAAAAAAGTTAATAAAAATAAATATTTTAGGAAAAGAAAAATAAAGGTGTTGTAATCTTTATATATGAGACAGCAATATTTAGGCCCCTTACCAACCACCTATAATTCTCCGGAGGCTAAGGGGTAGGGGTGCTTATAGGTATGGGCATGATGGTACTACATAATAGACATAGCAATCATTTGATACAATGAACAATTTAAATTTCTTTCTCTCGTCAAGTATGAATGAAGTAGTCTAAATTTATAATTTTTAACAATATAAATGACAAATATGAATGAATAGTCTAAATTTATAATTTTTAACAATATATATGACTAAAAATGAATTTTGATGGTTGAAGCAAGTATCATATTTTTTATTAGACTCATATCAATCATGTTATTCATATAATGGTCAATTATTCTAGAGGCTCTTGGCCTAACCATTTTTAAAGGTTCTAACAAATTTAATCATAGATAGCCTAATCATATGTCAAATTTGATTCTTTCTCCTTTTTTCTTGTCATTATGACTTTAATTGCTTTACTAATGTCCCCATGAGTGAAAGAACCATTCTCCTCATTTCTTCTCACTTCCACTGCCACATTAAGCTCTTGTGCTAGTTTTGCATTTAATCCTTGATCAAATTGCATTGGAAGAGCTACGAGAGGCACCCCAAACCTCAACCCTTCTGTTATTGAATTCCACCCACAATGGGTGAGAAAAGCACCTATAGAAGGATGGTTCAAAATGTGTAATTGTGGAGCCCACTTTGTAACTAACAATCCTTTTCCCTAAAAAAAATTATAAAAAAATATAATTTTCAATTATAAAAAATATTACATATTCAAAATAAAAAATATCTATTACATTTCAAATTCAAACAAGAGTACAAAATTATTGAAAATTAAGGAACCTAATTAACTATAATTACAATATAACAAATCTATCATAGACATATGATTTCCATGATTTCTAGAGTCCATAATGTTAGAGCAAGAAACTTCTAGATTTGAATGTGTGAATTTCTTTCTCTCTCAACATTTTCAGATCAATTATCTTCTCTTGTTTTGCTCTCCTCATGATGGATCATGAAGTTTGATTTAACATGTTGAGAGAGAAAAAAAACTCACAATCAAATCGAGAAGTTTTTTGCTCTAAAATCTATCATAGTTCATAACAATGGATCAAAAGCATTAACAAATTATAAAATACAACTTTAAATTCAAAAAAATTATTCCAGGGTCATCAATTTCTAGACCTAATACACTGTTGAAGGAAAATGTTTTTTTTTTTTGTAGGGAGGGGCCACGCTGGGTTTTTCCTTTGTTTTTTTCCACAATTTTTTTTTTATAATTCTTAGATAAGAACGTAGACATAAACTCAAAAATAAAATGATTAAAAAAGATAGCCCATAACATACCCTGGTCTCATCTTCGAAGCCGTGGGGCAAGCAGTTTTGGGAGGGCAGAAGCCAGAGGAATGCTGCGCTGCTCTGTTGCAGACCCGTCGCCAGGGCGGCGACCTCTTCGACGGCGATAGGGCACTCGCTACCAAAGGACACAAACACCACCGAAGCAGCGGGCTGGCTATCGAGCCACTGCAAGCAACTGTCATCCGCAGGGCGCGGCGGGAGTTTAGGCATGAGTATTCCGACAGGGAACACAGGCCGCTTCCTGAGGCTCTGAAAGTAATCGATATACACCCCTTCCAATTCCATGCACGTATTGCACACTAGTGCCGAACTTTCCCGCACGCCCATGCTTATTTTTCCCGCAAAGCTAAGGCCGTCTGGCTGCTTTTGAAACATTCTCACCGCTTTCCGCGCTTCGAACAGCGGGCGTCGAAGAATTTGGGAAGGGAATCCGGGCGGCGACACGATCAGATCCTCGGCGATTGGGTTTCCCACTAGGCTGTCTAGCTGGGCTTCCGAAAAGCTAAAGCTGGCCATTCCTAATATGAGGAAAAATATGGTGGGAATGGCCAGGTTGGCAGCCACAGGTGGAATCCAGTATGAATCGTGGATCACCACGTGTGGTGAGAGCTGTCGCAAGAGCGCTTCGAAGGGCTTGTCTAAAAGTTCCATGGCTTGGAAGAGTAAAGGTATTAGAAGTGGCCCTTGTCCTCCCTTGGCCGCTTCAGCTGTGGACTCTACGCCTGCTGGCAGTCCCTCCACGGAGGGCAACGCCAACTCTACCAGATCTATCCCGGGTGCGTCGCACATTTGCGGCTTAAGTCGCTCAATATTCAGCGGGGTTGACACAAAGAAAATTTTAAGACCATGACTGACCAGGCTCTTGGCAAGCTCCATGAAGGGCGTTATGTGACCGTAGGCGAGCCACGGGAACATAACCACACGAAGCTCTCTCTGCTTTTCCTCCGCCATTGTTGATGCTCACGTGTAAGCGCTCTGCCACACTCTGCGAACAAATGCCTGGGCTACACAAATAACTAACTACTCCTCACCTAACTATCCTCGCAGCACAACCCTACCCACCCACTGGCAATAAGTTACAGTTAAAAACTTCACTGTTCAGAATATGAAAGTGCTTCAATTGTGAGGGAAATATATTTATCTTGAGATTGGCAAAAGTCACATTGTGGCGACATTGATCAGAAATAAAAGCATATAAAAATGTATTTGGTCACCAACGTCAAATAATAGAATAGATAAAATGTATTTGATGGGCTCATTTACATTGTTATTATTATTTTTATATTGAGATTGACAATAACTTTTATATGGTGGAGGGTAGTTGATGAGGGACACCTCACAGGATGGGACAGCTCTTAGAACAGAGGTTGTAATGACGATGAGTGTTAGGATTTTGCTGTGCGGATCTTATCTGTGATTCTTTGGTAAAAAAAATTCAAAATATATTTGACACATCAGAAATAAAAAATATATATAAAAACATAATGATGAAGCTGATTAGGTTCTTGGGACGGTGGTCCTAGTTCGATTGGCCAAAGCATCATGTTGCGGGCAAGAGGTCACGAGGTCTAGTCTCCCCACGAGGTCTAGTCTCCCCACTATCCCCGTGGTATAGAGGGTGTGTCATGCCAGTCACATGAAAAAAGTTTACTGGATGCACTGCAATTTAAAAGTTTACCGGATGCACTGCAATTTATAGTTGGGCTACCTCATTCCTGCAATTCAAAAAAAAAAAAAACAGTTGATTAGGTTCTTAGGTTCTTGCAAAATCTTAGCAAGATATTTCTAGCAGAAATAAACATGTATTTAGTCTTGAACAACAAGTAATAAGATAATAAAATAATTTTTTCTCCACTATTTTTATTTATGTTGTTCTTGTGTTGATGTAATCTAAATTAATTTAATAAAATAAGTAAATAAATTATATTTGACAGTCGATTTTACATCCTTATTTGGTTGTGGTCCTCTAAATTTATGTACTTTAATATTATCTTAAAAAATTCAACACAATGACATATCCATGTTTCAACTTATGGATCCTTAGATAATACTGTAGTAAATTAGATTTGGAAAAGTGGAGCACTAACATGGTGTTTTTACATCTCAAGATTTTCTCCCTACAACAACACTAGTTTGTATATGTAAGTATGCTCTTCTCCAAGAGTTTTGGTCTCCCTATGTCTTTGAGATGATTGTCAATTATGTGTGTGTGGTCATTAATAATTCTACACCTTACCATGGGCATGGCCAACCTTTCTATGCCATAATTGACATGGAGTTAAATCTCACTTCTCCCCTCCCAAAGAGTATTACCTTGTGAGTTAGACATTTTAAATGGTTTTAGGCTCTATCTAATGAAAGTTTCTCTTCAAATGTAGAAGTTGTAGGATTATCTTTTACTTTTGGCAAGGAGGTGATTTTTATTAAGACTCGGTCTCACTTTAATAAGGAGATAAATAATTAAGAAATGCTAGAGGACTATAAGTTCAAAGTAGATTTGGAACATTTTTTGGAGGAGCAAGTGAAAAACAATAAAGAAAAAATCCTAAATATACAAGAGAAGGGAAATGATCTCGAGCAATTAACCTTCACAATCAAAAGAATCAAGATATTCTTTATTTGAAAGGTTCTAGTTCAAAGTAGGAAAATGTAAGAAAACCAGTCTCATTGATGCCTAGTAAAATGGAAGAGAGATGTTGGGAACACTAAGGTGGGAAGAACAAATAGGTATGTTTTTTAACAAATTGAAACCTTGATGGATGTTACAATGGGGAATTGATTCCAATTAGAAGTTATCTTGGCGGGAACGATTAAATCCAAGTTTGAGAAAGGAAGGTTTTCTCCTATAACATAAGGGGACTCAACTCCTCCTCCATGAATCTTTTACTTTGGAGACTCTTGGAGAAGTATCATTTATATATTATTCTCTTATAGGAAACAAATATGAATAATATGGATATTTTTAAAACCATCTCTAGCCCTCCAAGGAAATGGGATATTCTAAAAAATGAGGCTAAAGGTTTCACTAGTAGACTTTAAATGATGTGAAACCTATGGAGGCTTCCATTAGTGGGATTTTTTCTTTAGACTCATGGATGATTTTGAAGGTTATGGGCTTATCTTCTAAACTATTTTTTCTATTTTTGATGTTAATGACCCTTAGTCTATTCAAGAAATAGAACAATGAAAACCTTAAATCAATTTTATTATAAGAATCAATCCTAGGGTTGGGTGGCTTATGGATAGTGAATTTAATGTCATAATTGATTCCTTTAATAAGGGAGGGGTATCCCATGATTGGAGAGATAATGATAACTTTATTTATGTCTTAAAAGATCTAGATTTATGGGATGTTAAGGAGACATATTCACATGGTGAAATAGAAGAAAAGGGTAGGATAATATTTTAGCTAGATTAAATACTTTTGGTCTCTACTTCATTATTGCATGCTAATAGTTTTTTTTATTTTTGATGTTCTATTTTTTTTTTTGAAAAGAGGGTAAAAAATATATTGCATCAGAACAACATTACAAAGTCCAAAGAAAGAAGCCACAATGGGGCCCAACAAAACAAGAATTAATTCACACCCAAAAAACACCGCATATCCTCTGCAACCCACTCCTCAAGAACAGGTGCCATGTCCTCAGGAAGATTGCCCCAGTCATCCACATACCAAGAATCAATCCTCTCCGACGCCCATCTAGCCAGCCCATCAGCCGTCCTATTCCACTCCCGTGGAATATGACGGAAAACAATGGAATTCAAAGAAGAACACATAGAAATAATCTGCCAGACAACCACAACAAGCTGCCAATTCACATCCTCCAAATTTTGCTTATTCAACATCTCAATCACCACCTAAGAATCAGATTCACAAAAAATCCGCCGCCATCCGAGGCCAATCGTGCACTCCAACGCCATGAGAATAGCAAGTTCGCCTCCATAAGGTTATTAGTTTGCAAGCCACAATACATAGAGAAGAAAAAAACCACCACTCCAAGGCTATCCCTACCAATACCACCAACCCCAGCATGCCCAGGATTATCTCTGGACGACCCATCCGTATTGATTTTTAGCTCCCCTAGAGTCGGTGGACACCAAAAGCCCTCACAAGCAACCCTCACACACCCACACCTACAATGCACTTTGCTCCCAATACTCCTATCCCCTGTGACAAGACCCAGGGCATTAACAACACCTAATTCCCCAAGATCAATCGACAAAGACAAGTCACACTTTGCAGTCAAAGTCTCCCGCAGAGCCCCCAGAATTCGCCTCCAAAGTTGCTCCATGAGCAATTTTTTATCCAAGAAAATCCTTCTGTTACACTCCAACCAGATTTGCCAAACAATCAAACTAGGACCAATGCTCCGAGCAATTTTAAGAAAAGAGGTTATGGTAGGAGAAGATCCCTGTCTCAACCAAAAGTCCTCCAAAGAAGAAACATGGCAACACGGTAATCTCCAGAGATTCCACCAGTAATGCCAGATAGTCTTAACAAATTTTTTGATGTTCTATTTAATCTATAGATTTTGATTATTTACCAACATTATCAACCTTTGATGATTCCCTTTAGATTTGAAAATGTGGTTGGAACATAAAGAGTTGGATAGGGCTATTTTTATTTTCTAGAGAGGCCCTTATTCCTCTTCTAGTACAAAAATTTATAGTTAAAAAAAGTTCAAAGATTTGAAGTTTTTTAAGGTTTGGAAGAAATTATTGTCCAAAAATATCTTACATTGAAAAAAATAATTTTGAAATAGAAAGGTCGAATTCCAAATTGAATATCAAGTAGGCTTGGAATTTTAGGTCCTTGAAAGATGATGAGAAATATGTGGCTTATTAGCTTGAGTAAATTTATAGATGTGAGGAAATATTTTGGAAGCATAAATCCAAAATAAAATGGCTTAATGACTATGACTATAATACTAGATTATTCATCTATAGAAAAATGAGGAGACAAAGGTCCAAGTTTTAATTCAAAGCAGACCAATTTATTGATTATCTTGAGATCATCAAGGGTTGGTTGGTTTCCTTTTAAAACAATATGTTAATTGAAGATGAAATGGATAGGGGAGACAAAATCATTCCTCCTTGGCTCCATCCCATCTAAAATTTGGACCTTGGATAAAAAAATCCCTTATGTAAAAGATTTTTTTAGAGTCCAAGTTAGGGTTGCTCTTTATAACTTGGCTAGAGACCATGTTCCTAGGCCTAATGACCTTCTTGCTTTATTTTTTAAACACTTTTGGGATCTCCGGGGTGAAAATATTTTGGATTTGGTGAAAGAATCTATGGATTCAAATGAATTCTTAAATCTATATGAACTCTATCTTTCTTTCTCGTATTCCCAAGAAGAAGGATTCTCAAAAGGCTAAATATTTTAGACCTATAGTCCTTTGTAAAACTATTTATAAGATCATATCTAAGGGTGTTGGAAAGAAGTTGAGTCCACTTTTTGGCCATGTAGTGGAAGTGTTTTCCCCGATTTTCAGAATTTGACACATTTGACCTTAAAATTTGAAGCACTTAGAGATAAAATCTTGAAAAAAGTCACAAATCATCAAATGTAGTACTCGGAGTCTAGTTTCCAAATATGTAATTTATTTCAATACCTAGATGATACAAATTGATTTTCAATAGGTGTTTCTAAAAACCATTGTTTAAAAGTCATTTATTTTTACCATACCATGCACATGTGTGTTATCCATAGTTTGACCTAAATAATCATATTTTTCTAAATCCTTTTGGAAAAATATTTGTAACTCACTTAAGCATGCTTTCCATATTTTTTTGTAATTTTTTATTGGCCATATTTGGTGTTTTGAAAAATCATCATGTACATCATCTATAAGATGACCTAAATTTATCATTTTTAAAAAAAATTGAAAATAATTGTTTGAAGTACGCTTTCATGCAATCCATTCATCAAAAAAATGTGTTAATAAAAAGTTATTAAAATACTAAAAAACCCTGATAATTCAAGTTTATGGACCTTTTTCATTAGAAATTAAATGAAAAATTAAAAAAATTAATCCAATTGTTAAAAAATTACGTATTTGGAATCTACACTGTCTAATCTATAATGGGTTTTAATTTTTTTAAAAATTCTACAAAAACTGTCTTCAAACATATGCCCAAAGTCACTATTTTCTTGTGGCATTGCTAGGACCTTCAACTTGCAAGTCAAACTAGGTCCAGGGCCTAGGTTCAGGTCCCCAAACCTTTTCCCAAACCAAAAAGCAAAGCAAAAACCTGACCAAAAATTCATATTTTAAAAAACAACATCCCATTTCATAAAAAAATAAAAATTTATGCTTTTATGAAATAGGATCTCATTTTGAATTTTTTTCAAAAATAGTAATTTTAAAATGGACAGTTTCAAAAATGGAAAATTTTCAAAATGGGATCCCGTTTTGAAAAGTTGCCAAAATGATTTTTTTTTCAAAACGGGATCCTTTTTTTTTATTTTAGGCTTGGGATCCTGACCCTAAATGGGGTCTCATTTATTAAAAAGCAGGATCCCATTTTTTGCAAGCCAATTTCATTTTTTTCCTAAGGAAAAAACTTCCATGTTTTTTGGACTCGTCTTCTTGCTCTTACCCCTAAGATAATTGCTAATAGACATATCTCCTTTGAATTATTATATTTCTAAAGAATAATGGGCTTTCATCAAAGGTCAAAAAATAATAGATGGAATCATCCTAATTCATGAAATTATTCATTCTATTATCACTAGTAGTTGGTGAAATGAAGGAAAATAGGTTCATCACAATGAAACAAAATGATGAACCAATTTTTCAATACTATTTCATTCAATATGTATGTTACAAAGTGTCAATAAGAAACAAAAATAAAATTAGACCCAAATAACAATCAGAAGGGAGATTTGGACAGGGTTAAATGTTGTGTACCTTTCACCAAAAGTACTTTTTCGGACCTCATCGAGGGCTGATTTTCCCTATGGAAATTAGGGCCAGGCTAGGGCTCCTAAAAATTAGTTTTTAGGTTTTGTTCCTATCAGTATGCACTCCTAGATTCTAGTCGGGCACTATCGAAAAGCCAAAAATAAATCATGTAGCTCAATTTCCATGATTTGACAACCTTCTTTGCAACTTTGACAAATTTTGCAACTTTTCTCTCCAGTAGATCTTCAACCTAAAACCTACAATCACACATCAAAGGAGAGAAAAATGTTGTTTTGTTAGGGAATAGGGGTTTGCCTCGGTCAAACACTATTTTGGTAATTGACACTTTAAATGAATAAAAGCAAAGGAATGATGAATGAACAAATGCAATGGCACAACTCACCACACTTTAATTGAAACCTTAGATAACAAATCTGCAATCTAGCATGAAGTGGCCTCAATGAATGTAGATCTCTATCATGAAGCTTGATGTGAAACAATGCCTTAAATATGCTTGATAGATCTTGAATGATACATCACTAGACATTAGCTCAAACAACATGCATGATGCAATACACCTTTTACATGATGAATTGAATCTTGATTACTGCAATAATCTTCAATAATCTTCCCTTGTATGCCTTAGAAATGCTCTTAAATGCTCTTGATCTCATAAACTTGCTAGGATTCTTGAAGAGTTGAAAATTCTAGGTGAAACTAAGTGAAATACCCTTGTATTTATACATATCTTAACATTAATTCCCAAAATTCAAATATCAAAAACTGACATTGAATTATATATTTCAAATAATTAAAATACCACCAAAAACATATTGCACGAAGTCATCCTCGGTCTAAGTGAGAACTCATTCGCCATAGGGTGAATGGGTCTTAGGTCACTCACCTAGGACACACTTCAGACAATGTGAAATGTTATGTAAAAATAGGGTCATAGGACTAGGTGAGGACCCATTCACCATGTGGTGAATGGGTCCTAGGTCACCTACCTAGGACACACACTTTCCAAAATCAAGTGTTGTGTAATGAAATTTATGTATTATGGGTTTTATCCCTTGAAAGTTGCATTTAATTATGCTTGGATTTAAATTAAAGGGGCAAATTAAGGAAAATTAACCTCAATTAATTAATAAATCCCTAGATTAGTGTGAAAGTGTAAAGATACACTTCACAACATAAAAGATAAGACACAATTAAGTTCATTTAATTTAAAAGGTCCCTAAACTTAATGTGAATATGAAAAACATATTACAACACTAAATAAAGGCATAATTAAGCTCGTTTTATTACTAATTATTTCCAAATTAAGTGTGAAAAAGGGATACTTTTTCCTACACTACATTTTTCCCCCACTTTAGTGAGAGTATGACCCCATGTCAAACTCACACTAAAGTAGACATTCAAGACACTTATGTATGCAACAATGACAGATACACAATCATACATCAAATACCAAGAAGACAAAGGGATCCTAGATTGTCAAATGTGATGTGGAACACATCTAAGCTATCAATTTGCACTCACTCTGAGGTAGTGGATCTTCGGGTTGTCCACCAGGTGAGTCTTCCAATAAAGTGGCTTAGTGAGATAGTCATGCCTCTATGTCAGCTCTCACTATACAATGATAAAGTCATGCCTATGTGTCGGCTCTCATCATACTAACCATAACTTCAATAAGGCGCTACAAAATGAAATGAAACAAGGAGGGTGGAAAACGTGAGAATCATATTAGAATCCCATACCATATCAAAGCTATCCTCCTAACAACTTCAATAAGGAACCATAATGCAAGGAAAGGCTCCACATGCAAGCAAGGTGTGTTATGCTAGGTGGCCTTGAATTAGGGTTTCAAGCTTCATGAGGTCAACAAGCTTTATTATGCTAAACACTTATGAACATTATATATAGGTTTTTTTTCAAAGGGATTTCAATTAGTTCCTGTAAGGTATTCTTCTTAGGGATCATCATGCCTAATGTCTCCAAGAGAGGACAAGTCAAGAGTAATTTTTTCACAACTTAGGGAATGCAATGTGTCACATCACCACTAAGAGGAAAGTAGTACACTAAGAAATATTGCACTCTTGGAGGACATCAAACCCAATGATACCGCCAAAAAAAGGACGTATCACAAGAAAAGAGAAAATCACACCATGAAACATGAAAAATGTCGAAAGAGATTATTGATGTATTCCCCCACTTTAAAGCATTGCTAACACCATTGTTGTGACCAATTTCTTTAAAGTTGCTAATGTTTACTCCTAAGACATAAGAGCTTCTTTGGAAATCCCTATGCCAAGTCGTATGTTTCTGAAATAAAGCTACGTCATGAAAAAGGAGGGAATGGTTTCCCACAAAAATACATAAGGGATCTATGGATTCAGGGTCAATATGTCTTTGCTACAATGTTGTTATAGAGCTTGAAAATGTCTTCATTCCCCAAATACTCATAGAACTAGAAGAATGACACAAAAAAGAGTGAAAATGAAGAAAAATCCTTCCAAGTCAACATGGAAGAAACCTAAATGTCTCGACGCCTTGCCTCATCTCCAAAAGGAAAACACAAGACAATTGAAAAAGGTAAAATATTTACGACATATAGAAGAATGTAGATACATATAGAGGAATGCACAAAGAGAGAGAGAGAAAGATACATCAAATGAAACAACACGAGGGATCACATTATTCACATGCAATCACATAAAGAAACATGAAAAGAAAACAATGCAAAAGACTAGTAAGGAACATGCGATTCAACCTATTAGCAGGTCGTCTACATCTGAATCTCGATCAGTATATACGGAAGGTGGAAAACTAGCCAAAGGGACAACATCAAATGCCAAAACTAGGACAAGGCTATCTAACCCCTTGCCCCCACTAAGTGTAGGACAAGGATGAGCCAAGATAAGTGGTGAGAATGAGCTCCTTGTGATAAAGAGAATGATTTGTAATGAATGTATAACATGTAATAGTGAGCATACTAAGATCCTACAACTATTACATGGAAATGAGCAAAAGGGCATGCTTTGCTCATCAACTTTGATTCTTAGAGGTGCAAACTTCTTCAATACTTTCTTTAAAGAACAAAAAATTTCAATATGATGACCAAAGAATATATGATAAGAAAAATATGGTTCATTTTTGTTAGTTTTCCTTTTGGTCAAGTTTGCACGTTTAGGCGGTAATTCAAGATCAATTGCCAACATAAAAGAGTATAGAATATTGTCTGAGTTTTGGATAGTTGTAATGAGTTATAAAGAGATTCAAGAGGTTCATACAACTATTGTAATTGAATCTTTTGATGATCATGCATTTTTTGTTTCTTCTTATTTGGTTTGATTACTATGTTGTCATCGCTTTCTTCTTCTAACTACAAACCCTTTCCATTTTTAGAAAAAGGATGTGTTAGGAGTAGTAAAGTGATCAAATTTTTTTTGTTTCTTCTCTCTTATTCATGGGAGATGTATTGAAAGGAGGTTGAGGAGGAGGAAAATTCTATTGAAAGATATGGACCAAAGAGCACATGAATTCTATCCCTTCTTTATATTTAAGCATTGTTCTTATGTTCCCTATGAGAGGAATGCCATTACTAGAAATAGGTTTGGTTCTCATAAAGTTTTGTAAGATCGCTAATTCTTCATCTAGCCTCCTTATGTTGTCTTGTGGGATATTAGCTCAATATAATGCACATTTTTTGTAGGAAGGGAAGTTATGAGAAATGAGGTACGCATGTTATGATCCATAGGTGGTTTATTATCAACACTATTAGAAAGAGAGTTAGAAAACCCAAGATCCATAGTGAATAGTGTATCGTATGATGACATGAGTCTCAAACTAAATCTCACAATAGAATTGCTAGTAGGAAACCAAGTTATAAAGCTCATACAAGTTTCACAAACTCAATGAGAACCCAAAATGGAAAGAGGCTTAAAATGCAATTGAATGACCTAAAATGTAATGTGTAAATGCATTTTTCATATTCTAAACAAGGTAATTTTCTAATTACACTATACAACAATCTAAAAATAAATTCTTGTAAATGCAATTTTGAAATCACACAATGCACTAAATTATAAAATTAAGCTAAATATAATGAAATTGATGAAACAAAAACTCAACAAGCAGTAACAAAAAACTGAAAGCAACAAATAGAAACAGAGAAATGAATATTTTAATGCCCAAAATTTTAGATTATGACCTGATCAAGGACTCATTCACCCTAGGGTGAATGGGTCCTAGATTAGGGTTTTGAAGTTGATTTTTACATATTTTAAAGTGGTTTCTAGTGGTTTTCAGATTTAGGTTTGTTACAACAAGTTTCAGTTTCAATTTTTTGTAAATTCAATGTGAAATTCAAGTGCAAATTATGATTGAATGATAACCTAGAAGACCTAGTTTGATATGCAATTTTTATTTCAGTTTTCAAATGCACATTAATATGATGTATATGATATGCAAGATGACTATTTTTTATTTTTATTTTTCAGATTTAAAGAATGCAAACAATGCAATCCTAATAGCCTAGATGCAATGCAAAGTTGAATGCAAATTAGACACCCTAAATGAGACCTAATTCAATGGGTATGTGCAGGATCATCATGGAAAAAATAGGCCCTTAAGTGGCAAAAATTTTAGAAAAATCAGAGTTAGGCAACTTGACATAAAATTTTGAATAAGTTATCTATATTATTTCAAAATAATGTAAGAATAGAATCTGTAGCTCAAATTGAATGTAGTTTCTAAACTACTAGGTTTATTTTTTTAAAAAAATCTATTTGGTGAAAATTCAAAATTTTTAATGCAGTAGTACTTAAATTTCGGAAAAAATAAGTAGGTGTCTATCTGACCACCCTAACCACAATAAGATGATAATATTTTTTTATAAGATTTTATATATAAGTAGAGGACTCATGTTCCGATGTGATGCATTTTTTTTTGTAATTATTTTCCAAGTAAATAATTAATTATGAATTTTTTATTACAACTTTTAAAAAATATAAAAACTCATATGTTTAACCACCTTAACTTGGTCAAAACTTCATGAAATTCAAATTTTTTTTAATCCTATAGTATGAAAAGCATAGAATGTGATGCATGTTTTGGATTCAAAAAATGTGATACTGTTTGAAAGCTATAGATGTTTTTCAAGTAGCCTATCATTCAGGACTTTAGTCGTAATTCAAATTGAAAATGTATAATAATTATTTATTAAATTCAATGTAAAGCATAATTTATATTGGTAGAAAGCTAAGAATCTCCTTCAAAAACCCTTTTTGTTTCATCAATTTTGGGTAAAAAAATTCATCGGCCACATACCCTACACATACCCATCATATTGCCACTTTTTGGCCCATCATGATCTTGCACATACCCCAATGCAAAGAGATGTAAATGAATTCAATATCTCTATCTAGAATGAAAAGGACTCCAAAATTGAAAAATTACAATGATCAAAAGGTTGGGTTCACCAAAATGAAATGAAATAAAATAGGTTCACCACAATGAAATAAAATGATGAACCAATTTCACTCTACTATTTCATTCAATGTGTATACATTACAAAGTGTCAATGAGAAACAAAAATCAAATAAGGCCCAAATAACAATCAAAAGGAAGATCTGGAGAGGGTTAAATGCTATGTACCTCACTAAGGAATCATTCTCCCTATGGTGAATGGGTCCTAGCTAGGGCTCCTAGAAACCAATTCTGGGTTTTGTTCCTCTTAGTCTGCACTCCCATATTCTAGTCGAGCATTGTCGAAAAGATGAAAATAAATCTTGTAGCTCAGTTTCTATGATTTGACAACTTTCTTTGCAACTTTGACAACTTTGAAAACTTTTGCAACTTTTCCCTCCAATATATCTTCAACCTAAAACTTGCTATCACACATGTTCAAAGGAGAGGAAAATGTTGTTTTGTTAGGAAATAGCGGTTTGCCTTGGTCAAACCCCATTTTGGTATTTAAACCTTGAAATGAATAAAAAAATAAAGGAATGATGAATGAACAAATGTAATGTAACAACTCACCACACCTTAATTGAAATCTTGGATAAAAAATCTGTAATCTAGCATGAAGTGGCCTCAATTAATGTAGATCTTGATCATGAAAGTTGATGTGAAACAATGCCTTGAATATGCTTGATAGATCTTGAATGCTACATCACCACATTAGCTCAAACAACATGCATGATGCAATACACCTTTGACATGATGTGTAGAGACTAAAAATTTTCCTAGTCCTACAAACTTTATTTCTTCATGGTTTCCCCCTTCACTCCTAATAATTAAATAATTTTAGTTATTTAGTTATTGTCATAAGTTTTCTATTAATAAGATAATTTTAATTATTTGATTAATTCATTACTATCTTTATTCCTCCTTTGATAAAATTCAGTAAATTTTAATTTATTTAATGGTGTCACTAATGTCCTTTTTCATCTATAATTAAATAAATCTTATTTATTTAATTATTTACCACTTTCTACTATAATTAAAAAGTTGTTTTAATTATTTAATTATTCACTAGCTTTTTCTTCATTAAATTAAATAAATTTTATTTATTTAATTACTTACTAATTTGTCATCTTCTTCCTATTTTGAATTAAATTATCATTTAATTCAAAAAATCAGCTTGTCACATGTCTTTTTTAATTAAATAATATCTCTATTATTTAATTACTCATGTCCCACTTTTGAATTAAATTGTTATTTAATGAAAAATTCAACTTGTCACATGTCCATAATTAAATAATGTTTCTATTATTTAATTAATCATTTCCTTCTCAAATCAAATAATTTTATATTTATTTCAATTTCTCCTACAACCTCTTTTTTTGTGCAAACCTCATTATCTACGCCAATCGTATCTTCTCTTGTCTCATTAAATTTCAACCCTTGATTGAATTATTTTATAATTCAATCTTAGCCATTCATTCTTGGCATTGCCCTAATTTTTCCTAATCCTATTCCATACTACAACTTTCAATATTCTTGGTCATTCACTGACATATCTAGGATTGACATTGAATCTCATCCCTTCATTCAAATATGTCTTTTCTATAAAAGACCCTATCCTTGTCATTTTCATACATCTAGTTCATATGCAAGTACATGCTACTAGTGTGAGACAACTATATTCAATATTTTGTTAGTCATTGTCATAGGCTACTAGTGCATAGTCAAATTTGAAGGCATTAAGTACATTTAAGCAAGATGGATAAGAGAAATGGATGTGAAACAATGATAGCATGAATATTTAAAGGTGATAATGCTCTATTTTCATGTTTTTATGCTTATTTGTGCTCTATTGTTGGTTTAGGGTTAGTTTTGATGCTATTTTACATTAACCTAAATTTTACCATAGATTACATTGGTGAACCCAATGTGAAGTTAACAAGATTTTGTAGAAATTTTCCTAAATTTTTAGTTTTGCAAGTCTACAACACAATTGCTAGTTGAAACGACACAACTGCCAAAATCTAGTGTGACACAATTGTAATCTAAAAAGCCGCAACTACTCAGGAGTCAAAAATATCATTTGGGTTGCTTTTATTTTCAGATTTTTAGTCATTCCTGGTTTTTGGTTTTGGTGTTTATCATTTAACATCAATTTTACAATCATATTATTATCTGGTTTTGTCAAAATTGTTTGCCTATTTTTTGTTTTTTAGCTGCAGGATTCTGTGACGCAACTGCTTAGGGCATCACTACAATTGTTTAGGATCTCATAACATCGTTTGGTTTCATCTATTTTTATATTTTATAGTTGTTTTTAGTTTTTGGTTTCTATATTTGTCGTCTAACATCATTATCATATCATCTTGGTTTCTAGTTTGGTCAAAATCAGTCATTTTTGTTGTTTTTTTGTAGGTTCAGGTTGGTTCACCGCAACTATTGAGGGAAACGACAACTATCATGGACTTCCCCAAATCAACTGACATAGTCACTAGGTTCTAGACTACATTCACCAATTTCTACACCACAACTAAAAAAAGCCAGTGAGCTACAACTGTCAATTACTGGTGCAGGAGCACTTGCCAAAGGTGCCAAGGAGCAAGCATATTTTGATGTCTTGTTTTAAAATATTTTTCTTTTTGTTGTGTAAGGTCTCAAATTCCTTTTAGTTGTGTTTGGGGACCTTTCTGGTTCATAGGAAAAATGTTGAATAAATTGGGAAGTTTTTTGGTGGTCACTTCCTAAGCTTTTGTGAAAGATTGCAAAACACACTGTGTTTTACAATAGGAGGCTTTTAGCCGTTCCTTGGCTCAAATTGGAAACCTAAATGTTTCCAAAAGATGGTAAAATTGTTTTCTCGACCTTGGAAGAGGTGGGAGGTTTTGTTCATTGGCAGTTTTGTTGTGAAAAGAAGGAAACGACGTTTTTTTGATGTGGAAATTACAGATTTTCTGTTCCTGTGTTTGAAACAGCAAGTAGAGGATTTAAGTTAAGAATTTTTTGGTTTGTCTAGTATGTAGAGGAGCTCTTTGAATCAGTCTTGTGGAATTTTAGTTAGCAAATCCATCGCTATTTACTATTCTTGTACATTCTCTATTTTTTTCTCTTATTTCTGTTTTGTCTGAAATTGGTGAAAATGGGGTCTTAGGCCGCGTTCTTTCTATGTAGCAAGTATGGGAACGTTGGGAAGGTGGCCAAGATCCTTATCTGTACATAGGTTAGTGGTAGGGAGTGTTAGAAGTTCTTGGAGCATGCATAATGTCCTTTCCTAGGCGAGACTAATGGTACCCGGCTTGGAAAAGACAGTCTTTACACTGTTAAAGCATGGCAGGGGTGTTGTATGTTTGACAATGCAGAGTGGGCAGTGATTGCAGGAGGCCTCACCAAGCTTGGCAAGAAGGTAGCAGCTTCGTTTGATCATCTGGAGGCTAGAAGTTGCAAATTGTCCAAGAAAAGACCTTGGAAACCCTAAATTCTTGAATAAATTTATGTTAGCCCTGTGTACGGCCTGAGCAGGTCCAAAACCAAGAAAATATTGAAGAGCTCCAAATTTGAGCCAAGGTATCAGAAACAAGTTTGGCTTGAACAGTTGAGAGAAAGGAGTTCTAAGCATTTTTCTAGTTTGAGGAGGCCTAATTCTTGTAGCCTCTCCAAACCCTAAGCTAGGGTTTAAGGAAAGCAATGGAAGAAGGGAACTTTGAGCTTGGACAAGGAGTAGTACTAGACCATTTTGAAGTCAAATAAACCATTCAAGTTAACACACACCCCTGTAACAGAGTTAGGAAACTTTTTGAGCATGGTTAGCCTTTAAAGTGATTAAGGGCTAGGTGGTGGAAGAGTGGAAGAACATCAAGTGAGGCTTGGTGAATGAATTGCAACTTGATAGCAAGGTTGGCAAAGAAGACCAGGGGTACCTAAATGCCTTTAGGACCTATAGGTTGAATGGTGGAGCAAAACACCTAGGGTTCTTCAATTTGAGACCCAGAGCATTGAGATTGAGACTATCTCAATCCAACCTTGTTTCTATCAGATTGGTATCAGAGTAGTGAAAGATTTGGGAAAGCAGCTTATATGTCAGAAGTTGAATCAAGTGAACCGCCCAAGATGGTGACAAATGCACAGTTAGCCAAGATGGTTGAAGAGCAAGAAGAGGATAACAAGTCTCTAAAGGAAAGAATAGAGCAACTTGAGGAAGCACTGAACAAGGTGAAGTTGGAAGGTAAAGTGCCAAAAGAAGAAGAGGTTGCAGAGGAAGAAAAAGTCCCAGAACCTAACCCTGTTCTCGAGGAGGAGCCTTTCTTGAAGGCATTAAAAGCCCTGAGTGGAAAAGGACTTGAGGGTGTACCACTATTCCATGGAAAGATGGACCCCGATTTGGTCATGGACTGGATAGATGGAATGGAGAATCACTTCGAATGTGATGGAGTCATAGAAGCACAAAAGGTGAAGGTTGCAAAATCAAGGTTGAGAGGATCAGCTTTAACATGGTGGAAATTTTTCCAGACTGAAAGGGAGAAAGAAGGTAAGTAGCCCATATCAACCTGGAAAGGAATGGTTGCTAAATTGAAAGAAGCATATATGCCAGATGTCCTGTGAGATCCAACTCCATAAGAAGGGGTAGAGTTTAAGACAAAAGACCAGGATGTCAACACCTACACTGAAGAGTTCCAGAAGCTTTGTTTGAGATCAAATGTGGAAGAAGATGAGAGCCTAAAAGTGGCTAGATACCTCAATGGTTTGAAGTGGAATATACAGGAAGAGATGGCTCTACTCAGCCCCAAGACAGTCCACCAATGTTATCAGCTGGCTATAAAGATTCAAGAGAGGAATAAAACGAAGCATGATCAGTCCTCTAAGGGTAGAGGCAGAGGCAGAGATCAAAGAGGACAGCGTGGAGGTTACCAAGGGAGAGGTAATGATCAAAGAACCCAAGGAGAATCCAAGCTTACTGAGCATGGAGGTGAAACATCTTCAAGAGGAGGATTTAATAGAGGAAGAGGACCTCAAGGAGGTTCAAACAGAGGAAGAGGAGTAGGCAGAAGTAACTCCTACTTTGCCACCATGAAGTGTTATCACTATAATTAGCTAGGTCATCCAGCTTATAGGTGCCCAGAGAAAGCTTCATCTAGCAATGAGAAAAGAGTAGCTTATGCACAAGAGGACACCATGAGTGTCAAATCCCCTGAGATTAGTCATATAGAATCAGAAGTAGGTGAAAATATGATGTTTAATAGAGTGCTGATCAGACAACCGGTCAAGGAAGAACCCAAGCAAAGGAGAGCTTTGTTTAGAGCAAGGTGCAAGATATTGGGAAAGGTATGCAAGGTTATTGTAGATTCTGGTTCTACAGACAATATAATCTCTGAGGAGGCAATAACTAAGTTAAAATTGCAGAAGGTACCTCATACCAATCCTTACAAGGTCACTTGGCTGAATAAAGGGCAGAGTGTTCTAGTGAATGAGCGGGTTACAGTGGAATTCTCAATTGGAGGCTACAAAGACAAGTTGATTTGTGATGTACTACCCATGGATGCATGCCATCTCCTTCTTGGCAGGCCATGGAAATATGATAGAGGTGTTGTATACCATGGAAAGGAGAACACCATTGAATTCAAGAAGGATGGAAAAACCTTCAAGCTGCAATCATTGATTGAGGATGATGAAGGGCAGTCCAAGGTTCCTAATATCATGTTGAGCAGTGGTAAAGAGTTCATCAAGGATCTACACCAAGGGAATGAAGGTTATGTGGTTGTTATGCAGTCCAAAGAGGAAGAAAAGGCTAAGAAGATAGTCATACCTGAAACAGTTCAAAGGCTGCTAGAAAAATACAAGAGCATTGTGAGTGATGGAACACCTGCAACTCTACCACCAAAGAGAGAAATAAGTCATCAAATTGACTTCATACCTGGAGCCTCATTGCCTAACAAGGAAGCATAAAAGCTTACACCTAAGCAGAACCAAGAGGTGGCTAGACAAGTGGAAGAATTGTTGAATCAAGGTCTAATTCAAAAGAGCATTAGCCCATGTGCAGTCCCAGTTGTTTTGGCAACTAAAAAAGGAGGTAAATGGAGACTTTGTACTGATTCTAGAGCAATTAATAGGATCACCATTAGGTATAGATTCCCAATACCTAGAATTGAAGATTTAATGGATTGCCTTGGAGGAGCACAGTATTACACTAAGTTAGATCTTAAGAGCGGGTATCACCAAATCAGAATTAAGGAGGGTGATGAATGGAAGACAACTTTTAAGACAAATGATGGTTTGTATGAGTGGAAAGTGATGCCATTTGGCCTCTCAAATGCCCCCTAGCACATTCATGAGACTAATGAATGAGGTGCTTAAGGATTTCACAGGATTTTTGTGGTAGTCTACTTGGATGACATACTGATTTTCAAGTAAGATAGCGAAGAACATTTGAAGCATGTGGAGATGGTACTCAAAAGGTTGCAAGAAGAACAGCAATCAACCTTGAGAAGTGTGAGTTCTTCAAACAAGAGCTTGTGTATCTAGGCTTTGTGTATCCCAAGGAACTGAAGATGGATCCAAGTAAGGTGGAAGCCATCCTAAACTGGCCTACACCAACCACAACAACTGAGGTAAGAAGTTTTCATGGTTTGGCTCAGTTTTATAGGAAGTTTATAAGGAATTTTAGTGGTATATGTGCACCAGTGTTAGATACAATCAAGGGTGGTCAGAAAACAAAGTTTAAGTGGACACTAGAGGCTGATAAAGGGTTTGAAAAGCTGAAAAAAGAAGTGGCAACACAACCTATCCTGTTATTGCCTAGTTTTGATAAATTGTTTACAGTTGAGTGTGATGCAAGTGGAGTAGCAGTAGGAGGTGTCCTTAGTCAAGAAGGTAGGCTTGTAGCCTTCTTTAGTGAAAAAATCAATGAAGCCAAGAAAAAATACTCCACCTATGATCTGGAACTTTATGCTTTAGTGCAGTCCCTTAGGAAATGGAGGCATTATTTATTGCCCAAAGATTTTGTAGTCTTCACAGATAACCAGGCACTTAGTTATATTAACACCCAAGAGAAGTTAAGCAATAGACACTTGAAATGGATGGAGTACATCCAAGCTTTTACATTTACCATTAAACACAAGAAGGGGCAGCAAAACAAAGTGGCAGATGCAATAAGCAGGAGGATGTTGACAGTCCAAGAGATATAGCTGAAAAGCATTGGATTGGAGAGTTTCAAGGACCTCTATGGTGAGGATGAAGATTTCTCATAAGCCTACAAGGTATGTTCAGATTTTGCAAATCATTTTCATAGTCAATATGTTGAGTATACTTTACAAAATGGATTGTTATTCAAGGGCAATCTGTTATGTGTCCCAAGAGGATCAATGAGGGAAAATCTGATCCAAGAGAAACACAATGGCAGTCTTAGTGGGCATTTTGGAATCAATAAAACTTTAGAGCTAGTACAAAGATTTTATTACTGGCCTAAGTTGGCAAGAGATGTTAGAAAGTATGTAGAACAGTGTGTTGTTTGCATGAAAGCCAAAGGGGGAACTAGCAATGTTGGTTTGTATCAGCCTCTGCCTATTCCTAACAGACCATGGGAGTGTGTGAGCATGGATTTTGTGGTAGGTCTTCCTAAGACCAAAACTGGTTTTGACAGTGTTTTTGTAGTTGTGGACAGATTCAGTAAGATGAGTCACTTTATTCCTTGCAAGACTACACATGATGCAAGTTATATTGCACATCTCTTTTTCAGGGAAGTTGTAAGTATCCATGGATTTCCATTGAGGATTGTCTCAGATAGGGATGTGAAGTTCATGAGCCATTTTTGGAAAACACTGTGGAGTAGATTGGGTACAAATCTCTCATTTGGATCAGCATACCATCCTCAGACCAATGGTCAAACAGAGGTGGTTAACAGAGTGTTAGGTAACCTATTGAAGTGCTTGACTAAAGAATATGGACAGACCTAGGATATGGTGATTTCCCAAGTTGAATATGCATACAATGACAGTGTTAATAGAACTACAGGAAAAATTCCATTTGAAGTTGTGTATGGGATGCATCCAAGAGGAGTTTGTGAGCTCAGAGACCTTGGAAAAATGGAGAATAGGAGTGGACATGCAGAATATTTCAGTCAGACCATGAAGGAGATTCATGAGCAGGTTAAGAAGACAATCATAGCAGCAACACAAAAATTGAAGGATAAAGTTGATGAGTCAAGGAGAGATGTGCAGTTTCAAGTAGGTGATTATGTGATGGTTCATCTTAACAAATCAAGGTTGCAGAAGGGCATGTCAACCAAAATGTAGATGAAAAGAGTAGGACCATGCAAGGTGTTAGCTAAGTATGGGAAGAATGCATACAAGGTAGAACTTCCATCAGATTTGGGTATATCTCCTATTTTCAATGTTGCTGATTTGATCAGGTTTAAGGGCATAGTCACTGATGCAGCTCAAAACAGTCAAGAAATCTTTAAGGATATCAGTAATATACCCCTTCCAAGTCAAGAGAAAGCTCAGGCAGAGAAGGTCTTGGAGTCCAGGGTGAAGAAAGCAACAAGACACAAGGCATACATGGAACACCTTATCAAGTGGAAGGGCAAACCTGAATCTGAGGCTACCTGGATTGAAGAAGCAGATTTCAAGAAGCAAGGGATTGATTTATCACTGGTATCTCCTCAAATTCCTTGGTCTTTGTGCTGAGAGGGTGAGAATGGTGCAGGAGCACCTGCCAAAGGTGCCAAGGAGCAAGCATATTTTGATGTCTTATTTTAAAATCTTTTTCTTTTTGTTGTGTAAGGTCTCAAATTCCATTTAGTTGTGTTTGGGGACCTTTTTGGTTCATAGGAAAAATGTTGAATAAATTGGGAAGTTTTTTGGTGGTCACTTCCTAAGCTTTTGTGAAAGTTTGCAAAACACATTGTGTTTTACAATAGGAGGCTTTTAGCTGTTCCTTGGCTCAAATTGGAAACCTAACCATTTCCAAAAGATGGTAAAAGTGTTTTCTCGACCTTGGAAGAGGTGGGAGGTTTTGTTCATTGGCAGTTTTGTTGTGAAAAGAAGGAAACAACATTTTTTTGATGTGGAAATTACAGATTTTTTGTTCCTGCGTTTGAAACAGCAAGCAAAGGATTTAAGTTAAGCATTTGTTGGTTTGTCTAGTATGTAGAGGAGCTCTTTGAATTAGTCTTGTGGCATTTTAGTTAGCAAATCCATCGCTGTTTACTATTCTTGTACATTCTCTATTTTTTTCTCTTATTTCTGTTTTGTCTGAAATTGGTGAAAATGGGGTCTTAGGCCGCGTTCTTTCTATGCCAGCAAGTATGGGCACATTGGGAAGGTGGCCAAGATCCTTATCTATACATAGGTTATTGGTAGGGAATGTTAGAAGCTCTTGGAGCATGGATAATGTCTTTTCCTAGGCGAGACTAATGGCACCCGGCTTGGAAAAGATAGTCTTTACACTATTAAAGCATGGCAGGGGTGTTGTATGTTTGACAATGCAGAGTGGGCAGTGATTGCAAGAGGCCTCACCAAGCTTGGCAAGAAGGTAGCAGCTTCGTTTGATCATCTGGAGGCTAGAAGTTGCAAACTGTCCAAGAAAAGACCTTGGAAACCCTAAATTCTTGAATAAATTTATGTTAGCCCTGTGTACGGCCTGAGCAGGTCCAAAACCAAGAAAATCTTGAAGAGCTCCAAATTTGAGCCAAGGTATCAGAAACAAGTTTGGCTTGAACAGTTGAGAGAAAGGAGTTCTAAGCATTTTTCTAGTTTGAGGAGGCCTAATTCATGTACCCTCTCCAAACCCTAAGCTAGGGTTTAAGGAAAGCGATGGAAGAAGGGAACTTTGAGCTTGGATAGGGAGAAGTACTAGACCATTTTGAAGTCAAATAAACCATTCAAGTTAACACACACCCCTATAATAGAGTTAGGAAATGTTTTGAGCATGGTTAGCCTTTAAAGTGATTAAGGGCTAGGTGGTGGAAGAGTGGAAGAACATCAAGTGAGGCTTGGTGAATGAACTGCAACTTGATAGCAGGGTTGGAAGAGAAGACCAGGGGTACCTAAATGCCTTTAGGACCTATAGGTTGAATGGTGGAGCGAAACACCTAGGGTTATTCAATTTGAGACCCAGAGCATTGAGATTGAGACTGTCTCAATCCAACGTTAGTTCTATCAATTACAATGACAATTTCCTGTTCTCCAAAATCTTGAATGTTTTTAGGAATTTTCAATTCTCTTTTTTTGCATTCAATAGCTTAGGAGTTGGGTATGTGCAAGACCATCATGGAAAAAACAGGCCCTTAAGTGGCAAAAAATTTAGAAAAATTAGAGTTAGGCAACTTGACGTAAAAATTTGAATAAGTTATAGATATATTATTTCAAAAATATGTAAGAATAGAATCTATAGCAAATTGAATGTAGTTTCTAAACTACTAGGTTTTTTTTTTAAAAATCTATTTGGTGAAAATTTGAAATTTCAATGCAGTAGTACTTAAATTTCAGGGAAAAAATAAGAAGTAGGTGTTTGTCTAACCACCCTAACAACAATAAAATGATAATATTTTTTTATAATATTTTAGATATAAGTAGAAGACTCATGTCTCGATGTGATGCATATTTTTTTGTAATTTTTTTCCAAGTAAATAATTAATTATGAATTTTTATTACAACTTTAAAAAAAATAAAAACTCCTATGTCTAACCACCTTAACTTGGTCAAAACTTCATGAAATTCATTTTTTTTAATCCTATAGTATGTGAAGCATAGAATGTGACGCATGTTTCGGATTCAAAAAATGTGATACCATTTGAAAGCTATAGATGTTTTTCAATCAACTTATCAATCAAGACTTTAATCGTATTCAAATAGAAAATGAATAATAATTATAAATTCAAAGTAAAGCATAGTTTATATTGGTGGGAAGCTGAGAATCTCCTTTAAAAACCCTTTTTATTTCATCAATTTTGGATTAAAAAGTCGTCAGCCACATACCCATCATATCGCCACTTTTTGGCCCATCATGATCCTGGACATACCCAGTTTTTTGGTACTAATATTTGGTTTGCAGCATGTGGCATTTTCATTTGATTTTTCTAACTTATTATCTTGTCTTATTTTACAATTTTTGATCTATTACACTCATTTGGTTAAAATTAACTTGCATACACACTCATTCGGTTAAAATTTACAACAATCTACATTATCACACTCATGGGTTAAAATGAGCACAACTTGCATACTCACTCATATGGTCTAAAATTTACAAAAAAACCATAATACACTCGTTTGGGGCTTAAAATAAACCTTACATAGTCACTCATTGGCCCTAAAATTGACAACTTTGAATCAAGTGTCTTGTTTCACATATTGCTTTGGGGACCTAAAATAAATCATTATCTTCTATGTCTTGTGGTTTTGCATTTTTTTGAGAGGTGTATGCTCTTCTCTCACACCATTTTAGTGATCTTGAGAATCAAAAACATATCTTGATACTTGCATTATCACCCACACATTTGGATTTATTAAGGTTAATGAACAACATGCAATTGTGATTCAAGTGGGCTGTGTATGCTCTCTCCTCGTGCCTTGTGCAATCTTGGAGATCAAAAACAACATACTTGTATTTCTTTTTATTTACCCTTAAAGGGGCCTACCAAGTGAGACACATTTGTACAAATAATTCCTTGGTGACTCCAACTAGTTTTTCCCTCGGGCCAGTATATAAAAAGATGTGATGAAAGTCTTAGTCCTCATGGTATGTAGGCCTTAGTTATACAGTGTCATTCAAAACAGGTTACTACAGTAAAAAGTATAAGATCCCCAAGTAGGAGTGATTAAAGCCTTAAGTGGCTTGTTGGATGCTCATCAGGTGCCATGTCCTTGAGTTGTGACTAATAACCAAACTAGTTAGAAGCCACCCTTTTACTTTAGTTTTGGTGATGTTCTTAGTGCCAAGGTGTAGTATCACACCCTTAATACTTTTACGCCCAACTTTTGGCTCCCTTTAGTGACACAAAAAACCCTAGCTTACATAAGTTACTTGCCTTTTGGGCATGTGACTTTCCACAGAGGGTGATTTGTGGTATCCTTCCATACAAATCCACCCTTACCCATCCACTGTCATAGGAAAGCAGTGATACGTACCCCAAAAGGGTGTCCCATATGGGTGTCCCTCCCTTACACTGAAGGAGATTCCTAGTTTGGGTCTAAAAGTGTCGCCATTGTACATTGAATTTTAGGGACAAAAAAGTGCTTATGTGTGTGATATTTTATTCCATATGTGTTATACCAGTGGAAATTTGTGGTGAATAACCTAAAAACATACACATTGTGAACAAGCTTTTTGACATTTTCAGACTAGCCCAAGTTTTTTCAGACTGCTTACATGTTTTCTATTCAAACTGCCAAAATCAAATCAAAATTGAGTCAAAAAAATTCAACCTAGATAAAAAAAAATTGTGCACTACAATAGACTATCATTCACCACAATTGAGCTGTTCAAAAAACTGTAATTGATTCCCAGAACACCTCATCTGATACTCAAAATGACACAATTGCATGTTGAAAATTTTAGGGAAATCTAGAATAGTCCACTCTCTTATCAGTTCCTGAGCACCATCTCATCCTTTGATCACTGACTTGCAATCACTAGACATGTCATTTTTAGTCCATCCATTACCACATCTTTGTATTATTTGCATTTACCATAGGTCATACATTCTAGGTAATCTCTTAGCTTGCACACACCTTGTTGTAAACTTTGGCTTTAGAAGTTCATCAGACTTTAGAGTAATCCATATGTTACAAAATCATATTTATCTTGACCTTACTTTCCATCATTTTAGTCCTTTGTCATTTAGGTTGGCTTCTAAAATCACAAGGCTAGTTTGAGACCACCTTTTTCAACTTTTCATTTCAATCATTACCATCATTGAGGTCTTGATAAAATCATTTTTTTTCCCCTTGGCTATCTTAGTTTGATTGATAACATTATCTTAGACTTACCAACAAGTTCTTAGTTGTCACAATCTTAGTCATCATTTTAGGCCATATTACCATTTTCACCCTCCATCATCCTTTCACATTTGCAATACAGTTAGCATACCTTAGTCTTAAACATACTTAACATATTGACCTCATTGTGACATTATCTTATTCACATCTTGACTATTGTCACTTTGTCTCCTTATCGTGGTATCATCCTTAGACATCATATTGCATACCTTAGACATACCATAGATATGGCTCTTATTGTGACACTATTCCCTTGATATCTTGACTATTGTCACTTTGAATCCTTAACTTGGTATCATCCTTAGACATCATTTGTACCTTGAAAAATCCAGAAAATAAGTCATCTTTTATATCCTAGTCTTAGACATACCAAATATTTTGACCTCATTATGATACTATCCTATTGACATCTTGACATCATGTCACTTTGAATCTTTATCTTGGTACATGTTGGTTATTTTTTATGAACCAAATTTAATCTCACCACTTCACTATCAATCTGCTAGAATCCAATTCTTAGCAAGGGTAAGGATTGGCCAACACATAAGTAAGGATTTTTTAAGTCCTTACTTCACTTTGAGCTTTGTGAAACCTACGAGGGTCGTCCTAAATATGTTCATGTGATGTTCATTTTATCAAGAAAATTTCTATATACAGATAGGTTTCTACGAATGCAAGTAGACAATATTCATTGAAGATTTGGTAGACCTATAAACAAATTCTTATCTATTGCAAGGAACAAGGTGATACTTCAGGTTGGAACATTGTAATTGAAGGTATATTAATTGTTTTCATTCTCATTCAAAAAAATTTGATCTCGTGCATTACTAACTAACTTATCTCAAAGATAACCTAATGAAAAGATTAGTGCCTCATCTATTGGGATAATGGAGTCACATTTGTAATTTTTCAGTAATACAAATTAGCCATTTAACTCAGTAATTGGTGGATTATTGTTACACTACTTTATAGTATTCAACTCATTGTGTTTAAAACATAACTACTTACCAAATCCTATATCCTTTCCTCACAAACTCATTCATTCAATTTAAACAACTAAAGATAAATGAAAGATCATTAACCATTTCATTCATAATTTATAAAAGAGTTACATAGGAGAGCACATGTTTTAGAACTACTACTTTCTTCTATTACTGTTGCTATTGTAAAACTATTTTAAGATCATTACATTATGACTCATACCCTAAACTTGCTCCTGATATATTCATCAGTTCACCTATTTACAATCTGCTCCTTTCTGAGCTTATCTTTTTCACCTAGACCTTTTGAGACTCAAAACCTCTAACCCTTGTAATCAGCCTTGAAATACCTTTTATAGAATAAGGGACCAACAAGCATTGGGCTGAATTGCAGTTACATTTCATTTTCATTTCAAACCTAATTCCATTTGAATTTGAGATATTCCCTAAATAGTTACATTTAATCATTGCAAAATAGGGGAAGACAAAACTCCACATGATTCACTAAAGAAGATGAGTCAACCCTCCAAAAGGCATCATTTGTTATTGTAGAAGCTCTAGAATCCCTCGTTCTCATAGACTAAAGAAGATTCTCCATCGGTGTTGGAAGCCAAAACTTATAAACTACCTGGAAAAGGCATACTTCCCATTGAAGACACGTAGTCCAACACCTCTCCATCACACTAGAAAAAAATATTTCCATCTCAGTATTAAAAACAAAAATCCATGAAAATCCTGAAGATAACGATCTTGATGCAGTGGCAATGATGTCATCACAAACAAAAATAGGGTGGGGACACTACTCTGAGTTGTTAGCATCAGAATAAGCATGCCCACTCCTTGTTCATGATGAAATTGGAGGAACCATCACTCCTCCCTCATCAGAGCCTTCAAACGGCACTAGGGAAAGAAGATAATGGTTGTACTCTGGGTCAGTATCACCTCTACCATCCAAAGGGTTCTCTGAAACTTCAATGGGAGAATTGTGTCTCCCCGGGTAGGCCTTACGATACTTTTTTATTTTCTTTTCTCTCTTCATAGGCTCAACCAACTCCTTCCCTTTAAACTTGACCAATTCTTCTGAAATTGTCCTTCCTCTCAAATTATAAGTTATCCTGACCACAGTCTTCTTAGATTTCTTGCATGCTTTCTTCTCCTTTGGTGTTTCAGGAGCTCCTAGTATCTTAACCTCATTCTCAAGAGCATTTTATTTAGACTCAAACAACCTAAGTCACCTAGACCTTCAGACTAGCTTGACATACTCATTTTCACAATGATCAAGATGAAAACAAGGAGACTCGCAATTTGTAGAAAACCCTCACAAGTTTACTCTTAACAAGACTCTTGATGAAAAAACCACTCAAGACCCCACAGTTCCAATTAACCCAAAAGTGCAGATAATAAACCCTCACCACCCTAGGATTCTAAAAACCCATAAACTGATATAGTTGTAATTGAAATAAGAAGGTATGAGTACCTACTTACTCGGGGAAAATTTTATCACGATACCTCTATAAGCTTTGACCAAAGAAACTCTTCACCAACCTTCTCACGAACTCAAGCTCAATTTTCAAAAAATTGATTACAAACTATGAAGAAAAATATGACTATTGGTCCTCATTATATTGAGAAATGCAAGTGTGCCAACCATTAATACTTGAGAAAAGCTTACATGCAAGCAAGCTGAAAATTAGCTACATAATTTTTGAACCTTAGCCATCAATCACACATTGAGACAAATCAACGAATAATTACAATCAAGGTGATTAATTATGACATAACTAATTGCATGTCCTTGATGCCTTTTCCTAATAAAAAATCCCAAATGGATATTCATCCACTTTGTCTGCATATTTAATCATGTACTTAGCATTTAATACAACCCATCGTGTCATATTTATTGCTTGCTCATGGGAATTAATTCACTTGCAATTCATCATAATATGAAAGTGGGGGGTGATCTTGATTTGATCTCAGAATATCAACCCATACTTTGCCTTCAATTTCACCTTGACGTGTATACCAACATCTGTTAGAATTGATAGCCACAATCAAGAGCATTTCCAAAATCTCGAACACGTTCCAAAAGAAACTAGTTCTAATATGGAACCATTTTCATCTTAGTGTCATCTCGGCCAAATTTTAGCAATACTTTATCTCCACTAAAGTCCATTTGAGCCCTTAAAATTTTACACGTGGAAATTTCCTGCACACCTGCTGAAAAAAAAGAGATCCAAGCTGACCTCTTATGGGATGGAAGGAAGCAACCGGGATTGACCCACATCACCCGCCATCAATAGTTGATCTCTTTCCTTACAAATAAATCGTTGTTTGCAAATCCTGGTGGGTCTCTCCATGAAGCAATAGGTATCAATTTGCCTACTAGCCTGTGACATTTTATGAATACCATATAAAATCAGACGGGGTGGCAGGGAGCAGTCAAGATTAAACCACTTCACCCAATCCACCATCAGATTATGTTTTGATATCGCTGTAGATCATAAAAGGATATTAGGCCCTCCAAATAAAGGTAACACATGTCTAGCGCCTACTAGCCCATGTGATTACTTCACTGCAACACATAAAACAGACAAGCATGCAGGGAATGACCCAGATGAAGACACATGTTGTGACATTAGTCATTGATCTTTCTCAAAGCTTCACCTGCTGACCCCTTGGAAGAAATGGTCCCACCAATGGACATGACACACGACAACTATCTGCCATCCCACTTGATTATTTTAATTCCAAATGGAACAAAGCGAGCATGTAGCGAGCGACCAAGATGTATCCACATCATTCAGTTAACCACCATTGATCTCCTTTTAATATCGTCTGTAATATTTATCAAAGAGATTGGGCCCACCAATGCATAAAACACGTGGAAGTCACTCGATAGCCCATAAGAATAAAATAGTAGGCAATAAAAAAGATTGGGTGTGTGGGGAATGACGATGATCTGTTCACGATGATCGAATGGCTAGCATAGGGATTAAATATCTTCACATGCGATAAATGTTAGTCTTAAAAAGGGGGCCACTCACTAGGAAGACAATGGTCAGGGACATGAATATATGGATAAAGACCCTAGGAAATATTAAAACCCAATCATAGAATTAGGAGAATTATCTTTGAAATATTTCAACTTTGAAAAATAATGACAACATTTTAAAACAACCATAGGCATCAACTGGTATCATTAGGATTTAGAGGTTGGTAAAATAATGAATTCGATAGCATGAGTCACAACTTAGACAACTAGGAACCTACATCAGAAGTTCAACAAAAAAATAAAATGCCAGTCATAATTTTTAGACTCAGTGGTTAGTTTTGAAGGGTATTGACAACACAAAACCCTAAAACAATGATGAGGAACATAACCCTAAGCTCTGAGACAAGGGATTAAACCAAAATTTGCAAGACTAAAAATAGAACCAAATAAATTTTTTGAGGGGTTCATTCAGTGGCTGTTATTGGGGACACATGCCTCCCATAGGCGCGGTGAGATCCAAGAATATCAGGTTGAAGCAAACCAGGCGCAAAAAAAAAAACAAGGTCTTGCCCAGACCAAGCAAGAAGACCAGACCAAAAGAACCAACATATGTATAGTATTTATACACGCTACAAAACTTAAACCAATAGATTCAATCTCCATCTTCTTTGAAGCCTTCCTCTAAGGTGCAATTTTTCAATCTGCACTCAGCAATTCTTCCAGGCTTCAGCTTTACTTGGTGGCCCCAGGCCCCAAAACTTAGGGCTGATACTTTCCCCTATCAAAAACCTTATTTTCTACTATCTGTATCATATCAAGGCTACAAATATTCTTATGGATCACCCATCTACTGATCATGTTGTGGTAACTAAAATTAACCACCATAGACATGTGCCTAAACTTATTATTATTACTTTCATTCATGTCCAATTGTGAATTGTGATCAATCATTAATTGAAACACGTGATCAGTGGAGTATTCTATCTAACTCAACTTGCAATTATATTCCACCAAATGCCCATCCAACTGGACAAGGAAAATGAAACATTCATAATCCATTTGATCACTACCATCATACAAGCTAATATCACATTCATTTTACTTGTAAAAATGGAAACCCTCATTCATACTCCTTTTAGGATTCCCATCCAAGGACACACTCATTTTGTGTGATGAACAAGAAACATTCATACACAGGCTTCTGTTCAAACTAGTGTTCACATTCATTAGTCTAGTATAAACTAGTGATGCTTCCATATGCTCCACTTCCTTGGGAAATTGATTCATCAGATCCTTGAACATTTCTTCTTTCACTTAGATCAGGTTCATCCCTATAGAAAGCATTATCCATACCATCCCAATCATCAAAAAATACTTTTGTCTCAAGTTCATTAACACATTCCAATCCTCCCTTCCAATTGTTATTCAACTTGAAACAAAGTGTTTTAGGGGATAGATCAAATATTTTTGGATTGATATGATCAAAATTAAGGCATTCAAGTGCATCATCAATGGATAGGTTTTTTGGTTCACAAGTGTAGGACTTTTTGCAACTTGAACATTTCTTATTTGCTACAAAACAAGTTTCTTCAACAAGTTCCTTGTTAAAATCTATCATGTCCATTTCTGCTATAAAAATTGTACATGTCCTTTTTTCTTCATACATGCATTTAGAGACAAGACCCTATTGATTAACATCACCAATCCAATCATTTTTTATACTGAGTTTAGTCTCAAGGTGTTGGGCATAGACATTTTTATCTTCAAATTCACCATCAATCATATTGTCAGGACATTCCAATTTTGATATAATTGAATTGCATTTCAAGGATCCATCACATGTAATCTGTTCATCTACTAGTGAGGAAAAAACCTCATGAGTATTGATGAAACTATATTCATTAGGCAAGAAATATGCCTTTAGGCCATCCTCATAAGAACATTCATATTCATCAACATTTTCATTTTCACTAGCACAATTACCAACACTCAAGGGTACATCAGCAGTGCGTACAAGTACAATATCATCATCCACATTACTAGACAAATATTCATCTTTTGGGGCATCCTTATCCATTAGTTGATTTGAGCTTTGTTCCCTAGTAGTAGGGTAAACACTACTATCACTTTGAGATCTCAATCTTTGTATGTAGTCACTCTTAGCCTCCTCAACAATTTTGGGACAACCAATTATTTGATCAAACTCCTAAGGTTTCAATTCCTTGGGAAAATCACTAAGCCCTGGCTCATAAATATCATAGAATAGGTCAATACATATTGAGTCTTCAGGTCTTAATCCTTTAGGAATTTCTAACAAGGATTCCAAGAACCTTGCTAGCAATTCATAGGGCAATTCCCCTTCATGTCTCTTCATGCTCTGAATAGTTTTTTAACTAACAACACCTGATTATTATTACTTAAGCATTGTTGAATTCCATCTTGAATCTGTTCATCATCAATATTTTGCGAAGGTGAACAATTTAAGGTATCAAACGCATCATTACCTTGATCATCCCTTCCATCCTTATCCATTCTAATTATATGGTGTGCATTAGGCCAACAAATACTTGCAACAATATATCCCCTCATCATTGAATATTTCATAGTATTTTCAATATCCATAGCAATGTGGTATGTATGTTGTAATGCTTTGGGTTCCTTATCCCCGATCAAATAACTCATCTCATTATCAAATGCACCTAGATACACAATTAAACATTCAACATCACTAGGTCTTACATTCTCAGGAATATGCCTTACTACTTTTGCAAATCTAAGGTTAAAAGCAGGGACCAACTCTAATTCATTCCTTTGAACTTCCATAAGTCTTTTTTCTTATCAAATTTGGATTGATCCTTTCACCAAATTTTTCCACAAATGATATCATGAAGCTATAGAACACTGGTAAAAATGAGAACTAGTCTCTAGCATTTTCTTTTAAAGACTGAGCAAAAAACTTCATGACAACATCCTCATGATCTATTTCAAAATCACCCATCAAATCCATGAATGCATCCAGATGTTTGGAAGCCGACTCAGAACTTTTCCCTGTGAATTTATGAAAATGTTTCCTAATATCATTAGGAATCCTATTAGGGAAACCTTGAATACCATTAAAACTTAATGGCTTATATCTCTTGATAGAGAATTTCCTTTGATGGACTGATGAGAATTGCATGCATTGTATGTTTTTTCATGAAGTCCCACAACGTAATACAAGGGAATAATACATTTATTTTGTATTCCTATTCAATCCCTACATATCAACTTCGTAATTGATTTCCTACTACATCATTCCTTTATGATTTTATAATGCATAGCTCAAACGCATTCATGCTTTAAAACTTTCTAAAAGGTAGATTTCAAAGATAAACATACTTCTTCAAGCCTATTCTGATATTATAAATTTCACCTTAGAAGTATGTAAAATGACTATAATTCCCTGTATTTGTGCTTAATTCACATAATAGGGAAAAAAAATTTCACCAAATCATTTCAATATGGTTTTCATATGCATTTATTTCCATTTGAAAACCAAAATAGGGGAAAGTACCTGGATATACTGCAGTTATCCCGAATTATGATTTTGACTGGAAAGATCTTACAAATCTACAACTTTCTTCATGTCTTCATCCAGGTTCCTTGCATAGAGTTTCCACCTCCTTTATAGAGGAACAAACTTCAACAATATGAAGTTTCTTTCACAAGTTGATTTCATTTTAAGCTTCCTTAATCAATAGAGTCACATATAAGTCCTTTATACTTTCTTATGTTGTCTCCAACAACTCTTCATTCCATTTTACTAGAGTCTCTCAAATTATTCATACTGGCATAGAGATTCTTAGACTCGCCACCCACATCTAGTGTGATATTCAAAGATTATTCATGGAATTGTAATAGATCTTGACAACAATGGTAAGTTTTCAAAGGAGATACAAAAAATTCCATCGACGTCTCAAAGGATTGACCTATTGACACAAAGCTAGGCTTGACAATGCAATTCTCTAAAAAATATTTGACTCTTTTAGGAAAAATGATCTTCTATCAAAGTTTTGTCAGGCCATCCACAGTAGAGTCACCATTTTTGTTGGTTATTTTTTATAAACCAAACTTAATCTCACCATTTCCCTATGAATATACTAGAATCCAATTATTAACAAGGGTAAGGATTGGCCAACACATAAGTAAGGATTTTTGAAGTCCTTACTTCTTCACTTTGGGCTCTGTGAAACCCAAGAGGGTGGTCCTCAATATGTTCATGTGATGTTCATTTTATCAAGAACATTTCTATACACAGATAGGTTCCTACGAATTCAAGTAGACAATATTCATTGAAGATTTGGTAAACCTATAAATAAATTATTATCTATTGCAAGGAATAAGGTGATACTTCAGATTGGGACATTGTAATTGAAGGTATATTAATCATTTTCATTCTCATTCCAAGCCCTTGGATCTAGTGCATTACTAACTCACTTATCTCAAAGATAACCTAATGAAAATACAAGTTCCTCGTCTATTGGGATAATGGAGTCACATTTTTAATTTTTCAGTAATACATTAGCCATTTAACTTAGTAATTGGTGAATTATTGTTATACTACTTTGTAGTATTCAACTCACTACATTTAAAACATAACTACTTACCAAATCCTATATCCTTTCCTCACAAACCCATGACCTTATCTTAGCATTTAATGAATTCCTTGAATTGAAGCGGAAATAAACTCATTCATTCAATTTAATCAACTGAAGATAAATGAAAAAATCATTAACCATTTCATTCATAATTTGTAAAAAAGTTACACAAAAGAGCAAATGTTTTAAAACTACTACTTTCTTCTATTATTTTTGCTATTTTAAAACCATTTTAAGATCATAACATTATGACTCATACCCTAAAATTTCTCCTGATATATTCATCAATTCACCTATTTACAATCTTCTCCTATATGAGCTTATCTTTTTCATCTAGACCTTTTGAGACTCGAAACTCAAACCGTTGTAATCAACCTTCAAATCTATTTTATAGAATAAGGGAACAACAATCATTGGGCTGAATTATAGTTACATTTAATTTTCATTTCAAACCTAATTCAATCTGAATTTTAGATATTCCCTAAATGATTACATTTAATCATTGCAAAATAGGGGAAGACAAAACTCCACATGGTTCACTGAAGAAGACGAGCCAACCGTAAAAAAGGCATCATTTTTTGTTACAACAGCTCCAAAATCCCTCATTCTTGTAGACCAAAGAAAATTCTCCATCGGTGTCGGAAGCCAAAACTTATATACTACTTGGAAAAGACATACTTTCCACTAAAGAAACATAGTCCAACACCTCTCCATCACACCAGTCAAAAAGATTTCCACCTCAACATTAAAAAAAAAAACCATGAAAATGTTGAAGAGAATGATCCCGATGCAGTGGAAGTGGTGTCATCAAAAACAAAAATAGGGCATGGACACTACTCTAAGTCGTTAGCATCATAATATGCATGTTCGCTCCTTGTTTGTGATGAAATTGGAGGAACCATCACTCCTCCCTTGTCAGAGTCTTCAAACGACACTAGGGAAAGAAGATAATGGTTTTAATCTGGGTTAGTATCACCTCCACCATTTGAAGGGATGTTTGAAGCTTCAATTGGATAATTGTGTCTCCCCAGGTAGGCCTTACAATTTTTGTTTCTTTCCTTTCCTCTCTTCACAGGCTCAATTGGCTCATTCCCTTTAAACTTGACCAATTCTTTTGCAATGGTCCTTTCTCTCAAATTATAAGTGCTCCTGACCACAATATTCTTAGATTTCTTGTGTGCTTTCCTCTCCTTTGTTGTTTCAAGAGATCCTAGTATCTCAACCTCATTCTTACGAGCATTGTCTTTGGACTCAAACAAACTAAGTCTCCTAGACCTTCGTACTGGCTTGATAGACTCATTTGGATTACTCATTTTCACAATGATCAAGACGAAAAAAAGGAGACTCACAATTTGCAGAAAACCCTCACAAGTTTACTCTTAAAAATACTCTTGATGAACAAACAACTCAAGACCCCACAATTCCAATTAACCCAAAAGTACAGATAATAAACCCTCACTACCCTAGGATTCTAAAAACCCATAAAATAATATAGTTGTAATTGAAACAAGTAGGTATGAGTACCTACTTACTCGGGGAAATTTTTTATCATGATACCTTTGTAACCTTTGACCAAAGAAACTCTTCGCCAACCTTCTCATAGACTCAAGCTCAATTTTCAGCAAATTGATTGCAAACTATGAAGAAAAATATGGCTATTGGTCCTCATTATATTGAGCAATGCAAGTGTGCCAACCATTAATACTTGAGAAAAGCTTGTGCAAGCAAGCTGACAATCAGCTACATGATTTTCGAACCTTAGTCGTTGATCATACATTGAGACAAATAAATTTATAATTACAATTAGGGTGATTAATTATGATAGAACTAATTACATGCGCTTATGCCTTTTCCTAATAAAAAAATCCCAAGTGGATATTCATCCACTCTACCTGCATATTTAATCACATACTTAGCATATAATAGAACCTATCATGTCATATTTACCCACTCGCCCATGGGAATTAATTCACTTGAAATTCATCATAATAGGATAGTGGGGGGAAATCTTGATTTGATCTTAGAATATTAACCCGTACTCTACTTTACTTAAATTTCAGCTTCCCATGTATACCAACATCTGATAGAATTGACGACTGCAATCAAGAGAATTTCCCAAATCTCGAACATGTGCCAAAAGAAAATGGTTCTAATATCTTGTCATTTTAGTCTTAGTGTCGTCTCGGCCAAATTTTAGCAATACTTTATCTCCACTAAATTCCATTCAATCCCTTAAAATATTACACATGGCAATCACATGTGCGCCTGCTGAGAAACAAGATATACAAGCGAGCCTCTTACGAGATGGTGAGAAGTGGTCATGATTAACCCACGTCACCCACCATCAGTCATTGATCTCTTTCATTATAAATAAATCCCTATCTCCAAAGCCTGGCGGGTCCCTCCATGAAGCAATAGGTGTCAATCCGCCCGCTAGCCCGTGACATTTTGTGAATACCAAATAAAATCGGAAAGGGTGGCAGTGAGTGGTCAAGATTAAACCATGTCACCCAATGACCACCATAGATTATGTTTTGATACCACTTGTATATTTTCAAAGTATATTAGGCCCACCAAATAAGGTAACATGTGTCCAGTGCCCGCTATCCCATGTGATTACTTCACCACAATACATGGAACAGACGGGCACACGAGGAATGACCCAGATGAATACATGTGTTGTGACATTGGTCATTGATCTTTCTCAAAGCTCCACCCATTGATGCCTTGGAAGAAATGGTCCCACCACTAGAGATGACACACAACAACCGCACACTAGCCTACTTGATTATTTTAATGCCAAATGAAACAAAGCGGGTGCACGAGGAGTGACCAAGATGTAGCCAAATCATTTAGTTAACCATCGTTGATCTACTTTTAATACCACCTACAATCTTTATCGAAGAGACCGAGCCCACGAATGCACAAGACATGTGGAATTCACTCGATAACCCACAAGAATAAAATAGTAGGAAACAAAAAAGCTTGGGCACGTGGGGAACAAACGTGATCTGTTCACGATGATCAAACAGTTAGCATAGGACTTAAATATTTGCACATGCAAAAACAATTAGTCTTAAAAAGGGGTCCACTCACTAGGCAGATGATGGTCGGGGACATGAATATATGGATAAAGACCCTAGGAAATATTAAAACTTGATCATAGACTTAGGTGAATTATCTTTGAAATATTTCAACTCTAGAAAATAATGACAACATTTTAAAACAACTTCGAGCATTGACCGGTATCATTAGGATTTAGGGGTCAGTAAAATAATGAATTTGATAACATGAGTCACAACTTAGACAACTGGGAACTTACATCAGAAGGTCAAAAACAAAATAGATCACCAGTTAGTATTTTCAAACTCAAAGGTTAATTTAGAAGGGTATTAACAACACAAAACCCTAAAACAAAGATGAGGAACATAACCCTAAGCCATAGGACAATGGATTAAACCAAAATTTGTAAGACTAAAGATGGAACCAAAGCAGTTTTTGAGGGGTTCCATCAGTATCCTCATTACACTTACCTTATACTTTGAAAACTCTAAAAATATAGCTGCATAACCTTGGTCATACCTTTGCATAGTCATACCTTAGTCATAGTCATACCCTTGCATTACCATACCTTGGACATCACATCACATTCAACTCCCCCTTTGCAAGTCTTTTATGTTCAAAACAAGGTTGCAAAAGAAACGAAAAGAGATGGACTTCCATCAAGAAGATGAGTTCTTCAACCCTTTTGTTAATTATTCCCATGCGGTACCTAGACCACAAAAACCATTTCCCAATCCATTTGAAAAGTTCATAATTAGATACAAAGAAGGATGTGTCATTGTAGAGGAAGTAGAGGTTGTTAAACAGGTGTAGGAAAATTGATAGGGGGGGTGAATTAGTTGTCAGACAAATTCAAACTTAAAACTTTATTACTTAGAAAATCTTCAACCACACTATTCTATTATTAATTATGAGCATGAAACGCAGATATCAGAAAGTAAATCAACACAATGAACACCAAATTTTTACGTAGAAAACCCAATAAGTGAAAAACCATGGTGAGGGTTAACTCACACTATATAGTATTTTAAAAGAGGCTCACTGCCAAAATAAGGACTCACTTTCCAAGTACAAAGGTTCACTTCCTACAAAAAGGGACTCACTGTCCAACAAGAGCCTCACTGCCTACAAATTGATTATACAAAATAGAGTAAGGCTTTATAGCCCAAAATGAATAAGAAATATGCACCTAACATGTGTTGATAAAATTTTGGATATGTTCACAATAGCTTCCTTTTTTATCACACCTTCACATTCATTACTTATTCACTATTTCTTTTATCAACTTTCTACAGACTCACTACACTTCCACACATATGCTTATGCACACACATATTCGCACACACTCTATGTCTATGCACTCATGCACACACTCTCAAACTATTCACCATATACTTATATATACCTGATCTCCATCGCAAGCACTAATAAGGTCTACTCCACAAAGTATTTTCAAAATGATTTAGCCGTTATTATGTTGGCTCCAAAAGTTCACAAAATATTTCCAAACATGCAAAACAATCTTTAGCACATTACATCATGTCGGCTCAGACCAAGAAATAGATGACACATAAGTTTTCATGTCAAATCAAAATTATCTTAACAAGTCGGCCAAGAATAAACTTCAATGCAAAAAGAAACAATCATTTTGTTGGTTGCCACTATGTTGTATGAGCACTAGATCATGAAATAACCTGATCATGCATGCCTTTAACATCCATTAGTAGTTTCCAAAAAGCACAACCAAAAACTATCAATTGTGGAAAAGTGTAGACTAGAATACCAGATAGGCAACCAGAAATACCAGATCACCAACCAAAGAGGATAAGAATTGGTATAAGAGTACCAGACCCAATTACCAACATAATACCAACATGGTGACATCAATGACAACAAATAGATAACTTTACTTATTTTTCTAACAATCTCCCCCTTTGTCATTGATGGAAACATGTAAACAAAAATTCTCTCTCCACTATCTCCAACACTCTCCCCCTTTGACATCAATGGCAAAGGGCACCAAAAACGAGTGCAAACATGGGGACATCAAAATTTCAAAATATTTCCAAAAAATTCAAAAAAGTTCCAACAATCCAGATCATTTAAGTGAATAGAAATTAAGTGAAGATGAAACTCTTCACCTGAAACACCTTCTTATACCTTTCTTTGAGAACTAGATACAACTTCTTTCAGTTAAAAACAACAGACTCCATTTTTTTGCATGTACTTTCCAATAACCCCAACAAGGTAAAAGAGGGTAACCAATATACAATAGAGCATTATTTCTCAATATCTTTAGCATCAATCAGAATTTTGGAAAGATGTTCTAACTGGACTTCAAAAATTTCTTTAAGAATCCAAAAGTTCTTTGTCACATCATCTCTCTATCTTTGTGTAATGATTAGTTCAGCCTGAAGTTTACCAACTCTTATCCTTTGCTTCCCTTCTTTATCTTCAAATATATAAAAATTCTTTCCAATCTCATTCACCTCGGCTTTAATCACTTCAATTATGCTTCTGAAGTTGTCTACAACACCAGGCCACTAAAGACAATACTTGTAAACATCTAAAATTTCTTTAACACACCTCTTAGTTTCCTCAATCAATCCAGACAATCTCTGCATAGCCTTTTTGCACCTCCTTTCAATGAAGATTCCCATTTTGTGTCCTTCCGAACCTTCAAGAAACATCCTTTCTTAAACAATCTCAATTAGATTTTCTAGCAAGAATTTAGAAACATCATAAACTTCAATACCTTTTTGAAGTAGATAATATACCAACACATCATCAATTTTCAGTCTGTCAAAAGGCGAGGAAACATTCCATAGTTCACCAATATTCTTCATTGTTCCTTCAATTATCATAGAATGGATATCATCAAGATCAGGGGATTCAGTACTAGTCAGAGATTCTTTCTCCTTCTCATCTAAAATATCAATGATGTCTTTAGTCATTTCCTTTCTCTTTTTCAATTATGGAGGGGAATCACTGATAACAACCTCCATTTTTCTTTTTCCGTGGGAGGAGCCCACTTCGAATCGACTTGATGCAGATATACCAGAGCAATGGTTTTCTCTCAGAGATGAAAAATACAATCTACACATATTTTCATTATCTTCCAAAGACTCTAGATTTCTATAAAAAAAATTTCCAATAGTGATACTGGATTCCCACAACACATTATCTTTTTCCGGTAGAGAATTTGGAAAGTCAAACACCAGACATACTAGCAAGGATCTAGAATGAAATGGATAATTTCTCAACCAATGACATTCGAACATTTTCAAGAAAATTCTCAAGCAACAAGCTACATAAATAAAATTTTCTATTCTCCTTAACCATCATGTGGGAAATATGTACGACAATAGCTAAAGTTGAGCTTTCATGATTTCTAAAATAAATTTTCTATGAGATACCGTATGCAACATACCTAGCGGCTGAATCAACAAGTGTATCGATCAACAGTGCTCTCTAATCTCTTCCAATTCCAGTTAGGTCCACCACATCCCTATACTTCATAATTTTCTTTCCAGGAATTTCTCCAATACTACATAATCCAGTGATTGCTTCAGTTGCATCCTTTGAGAACAAGTAGGGTTTTTCCAAAACAATGTTTCCATCCTTAAAAAAATTCAACAAGAACAAGATAACTTCCTTATCTGTAACCCACAGAAATTCACTCCACAAATCCATCCCTAGGGTTTTTTATATTCTGTAATTCAACTTCGCTCAATTGTAGCTCAATTTCTTTCATTTTCCTATGATCGTATTCTTCTACTTCGACCCTTTTCAACTTCAGAGGGGTAGAACAACACAAACCACTATCCATTGCTTTTCTTCCTCGAAATCTAGTTATGCTTCTTCAATTTTCTTCTTTCCTTATGCAAATAGAGAGAGTTTCCAAATTACCTAATTCAATCTTCAAATTTCCTTCAGAAACACTTGGAGCATGCCTCAAGAATTCTTCAGAGCACCTTTCAATGATTTCAAATGCATAATTAACATAAAAAAATTTAATTATCCATCATCAAGTTTTCCCCAAGCGCATTAAATGCACCAAACACAAAAAGATGCTAAATGCATACTTCACTTAGCACAAAAACCTTCAAACAATCTGCAAATCTTCATACCAACATATTTTTCTCTAGTTCCTCTTCCAGAACCTCTAAACAAACATTCTTCATATTCTAACCACATGCCAGCCTCTAACACGCCATACATCTAGGGGGTTTTTATGATCTTCTAATAATTCTCCCCCTAGGACCATGCTAGGTCTAGATTTTGAATAAATCATCTGTACCGGATGAGGGTACAGACACATTAGGAGTCTCAGATTTTTCTTCTTCTTCATCTTTCTTCTTCCATGTCTTTTCCATCTCTTGCTTCATCTCTTCTTTGTCAATCTTCTTTACTAATTCACTATTTTCTTCTGGAGCAAACTTCTTGCCTTTCTTATTCTTGCAAACTTTAGATATATGTCCAGGTTTATTATAGTTATAATCGATCACACCTTTTTTATTAGACTATCCTCATTACTCCTTGATCTACACTGATTTTCTATATGTTTGAATTTATTGCAGGCATAGCAGTAGCCATTAAAGAATTGATTCATTCTACCTTAATTAAACCTATTCCTCATTACCTGACTGATCAAACTCACTTGAGATATACATTTTGTAGCCTTATGTCCAATCTTCCCACATTCAAAGCATTTTCCAGAAAGAGAACTAGAAAACCGATTCATCCTACTTCTACATTCAGTTGCTTTATGACCATATTTGTTACAAGAAAAAAAACCATCAAAAGAGGGGTACCTTTGTGCATTAGGTTGTCTCATAGGCGATCGTCTTGAAAAATTCCTTCTCTACTTCCTCTTTCCTGGATTCTTCTTCACATATTTAGAACATTCACCGGTATTAGATCCTAAGCGACCTTTGTCTTTACATGGTTTTCGTCGTGCATGTAGTTCTTCAAGTTTACCAAAGTTGGATCTGAAATTATTTTCATAGAGTTTAGCCTTCTCTAATTCCACTCTTAAGTTTACTATCTCTTGCTCGAGCCTAGTGCATTCATTTGACTTGTTTTGCACCATTGTATTCAAACATTCTTGAATCCTCTTCTTTTCTTCTACTATCACTTTTAGTCCAATTATCTCTTGTTTCAGCTATTCACCTACTTCTTTGTGTCTTTCCTTGAATTTCTTCAATTGTTCCTTCAGTTTCTGAACACATTCATTTGCTTCATCAAGATTCTCTTTCAGATCTTGATTTTCTCTTTCCACTTTATCAAGATCTTCAAGAGTAGTATGGAGCTCTCCTTTATCATCCATTCAACCAATCTTCAATATCCTCCTCAAGCGGTTAAGCTTTACACAAGGAACCACAAGCTCTGATACCAATTATTAAACAGGTGTAGGACAACTGAGAGGGGGGTGAACCAGTTGTCACACAAATTCAAACTTAAAACTTTATTACTTATCAAATCTTCAACCACACTATTCTTTTATTAATTATGAGCATGAAACATAGATAACAAAAAGTAAATCAACACAATGAACACCATATTTTTACCTAGAAAACCCAATAAGGGAAAAACCATAGTGAGGGTTAACTCACACTATATAGTATTTTAAAAGAGGCTCACTACCAAAAGGAGGACTCATTGTCCAAGTACAAAGGGTCACTGCCTACCAAAAGGGACTCATTGTCCAACTAGAGGCTCACTGCCTATAGATTGATTATACAAAATAGAGTAAGGATTTACAGCCCAAAATGAACTGGAAACATGCACCTAACATGTGTTGATACAATTCTAAATATGCTCACAATTGTTTCCTTTCTTATCACACCTTCACATTCATTAATTCTTCACTATTTCTTTTGTCACCTTTCTACAAACTCACTATACTTCCACACATATGCTTATGCACACACATATTCACACACACTCTATGTCTATGCACTCATGTATGCACTCTCAAACTGTTTTCCATATACTTATATATATACCCGATCTCCATCGCAAGCACTAATTAGGTCAGCTCCACAAAGTATTTTCAAAATGCCTTAGTTGTTATTATGTTGGATCCAAAAGTTAACATATTTCCAAACACACAAAACAATCTTTAGCACATTATATCATGTCGGCTCAAACCAAGAAATTGATGGCACATAAGTTTTCATGTCAAATCAAAATTATCTTAACAAGTTGGCTAGGAGTAAACTTCAACGCAAAAATCAAAAAATATTCTATTGGTTGCCACTATGTTGTACGAGCACTAGATCATGAAATAACCTGATCATGCATGCCTTTAACATCCTTTAGTAGTTTCCCAAAAGCACAACCAGAAACTGTCAGCTGTGGAAAAGTGTAGAACAGAATACCGGATAGGCAACTAGAAATACTAGATCAACAACTGGAGAGGATAAGCACCGGTATAAGGGTACCAGACCCAATTACCAACATACTACCAACATGGTGAAATCAATCACAACAAATAGATAACTTTAGTCATTTTTCCAATAGTGGCTCATGCACAAGATCCTAAAATAGCCTCTTTTGTGGATGAAATAGTGGCATTAGATTTCCAATGTTTCCTAGCTAAACTATTACGTGAAGGAGCCACACTACCACATGGTTTTGACGTCAACACACTACAAGCAATGCCTACCCCAAAAAAACAAAATCAAGGACATGCATCTACATCTAGTGGTTCCATCCCACAAATGAACACTTCCATACCATTAGGAGGACCCACACAAGACTCAACTACAATTTATACATCACCATTTGGAACCCAAACAATGACACAAGAAATGACTCAAAACACATGTTCACAATCCATGACACAACCTTTTAAAACCTCATTCAATCCATTTTCCATGTCTAAAAGCATGGGGGCATCATCTTCCAATCCATTTGTCATGGGTCTAAACAAGATAGGAAAAATACCTAAGATCATTCTTAATGGTCCTAAAACTCACAAAAAATGCTATACCAAACATATCACAACAAGGGCCTACTCCTAATGCACAATGTGCAATACCCAAAGGTTCTACTCCAAATAATACACAAGGACCTTTCACACAACATGGGAACCAAAATTTACATGGTCACACCTTTGCAAGTTCCTGGAAAACACAATCCAATCCCACCTAAACCAATCAAATTCCAACTTTCAACCAAAATGTTCATAACCAAATACCACCTTTCACCCCTCATATGTAAAACCAAAATCCATCACATACATTCATGACCAATCAAAATCCATCTCACAACAATGGATTACAAAATGCCAACATGGACTCTTACAACAATACACAAGACACATCATTGACCCAAGTGGATGCCCTAGCAACTCAAACGCTTTCCTTGCAATAACAAATAGAGAACATGCAATTATCAAATAGGAGAACCTATTTTACCAAAGACTTATGTCCATATCCATTTGACAAAATTCTATACATGCCTCCCTTCCCACATGACTACATCATGCCTAACTTTCCTAAATATAGAGGGAAGGGGAACCCTATCGAACATCTGAGACAGTTCTCTACATCTTGCATAGACATTGCACATGAACCCACATATCTAATGAGACTGTTCCCATGAAGTCTAATAGGACAATAACTTGAGTGGTTTGCACACTTACCAATGAGAATACATACATGGGAGACTTGGCTGACAAATTTGTAGAACACTTTGCATACAACATTGACAATGAGATAACAATCACCACCCTATGTCACACTACAAAATAAGAGGGTGAAAACTTTGTGACATTCCTCTGACGATGGAGGATTTTATCTAGCAGCTGTCCTATGGAAATACCTGAAAAGAAAAAAGGTTTCATGTTTGTGGAAAGTCTCAATTAAAATTTGAAACATGAACTATGAATGCAATGGTGTGCCTCATTTGCAGACTTGGTAAAGAAGGTAACTATCCTTGAGAAAGCACTTTGATGAGGTATAAATAACCTCATTTTTATAAAGAGCTAAATACCCTTCCTTGTTCTTACCACCCACTTTAGCCATGCCAATTTGTTTATTTTTAGGAGCAATAATTGTCTACTTTTTACAAAGTGATGTATAAATATTTATTTCTTAAATTGATTGGAATTAGCTAACTAATGTTGACATAATGGTATAGACTTTAAGTCATTGTATAGGACTTATGCACGACCGATGAATGGAGTGGACTTCAAGCAGTTGAAGTTAGAGCATTGAAAGTTTGGGCAACAAAAATCTAGGCGTGCATAGTGGAATGATTTCTTTTAAAGCTTTTTGTTAATTTTTTGTTTAAGACTTTATGGCTCCACTCAAAGCCTTTATTATGTTTTATGTCAAGAACATTAGTTAGTTGGTTAGTTGTAATTTTTTTTAAGACTTTTTCAATGGTATTCTCCCATCATCTAGAAATTAGGATTTTGTAGTAGTATAATATGTGCGTGTGTAGCTACCAAAACAAGGATATGTTGTTATGATATATTTTGAATACTATTCAGCTATGTTATCTGTGTTGTTACACTTTTTTTATATGAATAAATAAATATTTACAGTCTTATTCTAAGTAATTTGGTTCTGAGTAATGGAAGTGCTATGAATGGATACCTTAAAGTTGTGAAAGTTCCACATGTGATTTGAGTTAATCGTAGGAATGCCCAAGAGCTAGCCACTTGAGGGATCTCATGGAATAGATAAGTATTTTTATTTTCAATGTTGTTATTTCCATTTTTTGCATGTGCATTTGGATAAACGTTGCTTTTTGTTGATTTCTATCATGTGTTCCAGCAAGTCGTAGTTTTAAGTTTATGATCATTAAATTCTATTTACTTGGAAATTTTAGAGCACCCACTCCTGTTGTTAATTACAAGTTGTTAACTACAAGCGTTGACTCTTAGATAATTTACATGCTTTCTAGAATAGGAATTTGAATGCTTTCTAGCTTTAACAATTTCATTCTTTCTAGTTTAATTTCTATTTTTATACATTTCAAAAATTCAAAAAATCTTACTAAGAGAGATGGCCAAAATATCCCCTATTGCATACAACCTTTGGACACTACCTGGTCAACATAAGTGACATATTTTTAACTAAAGTGTTAGGACTTTACGACAACTTGTCACACTTATCGACAAGGGAGAGATCAAAAACTTCACCAAGAATGGGACTACCCAAAAAAATTCAAATGACAAGAACAAATATTGGACCCGTAACAAACATGTGACCAATGATGGAGTTGTTGATGCCAAGGAAATCCACACATGCCCTACCATTACACTAAGGGTACCCAACACATCGAACAACCCACCATGTGCTCTTGATAACACAAGTGTTGTACAAAACACACAAGAACAAAGAGTCCAAAAGAAGTTTCCCACAAGACGTAAATATACTCCCCTAGGGGAGCCAATCAAATTTGTCCTTAAACAACTCTTGCAACAAAATTCCATAACACTTCCTAATGTGAAATCATATTACCTAGGGTAGTACAAGCTTTCTTGGTGGGATGACAATGCCTTTTTTGACTATCATCGAGCTAAAGGACACCCAAATTCACAATGCATACAATTGAAAAATATCATTCAAGACCTCATTGAAAATGGCACCATAGAATTCAATGGACAACAACAAACCTCAAATAGTGACCATAAAATCTTCACAGATCCTTTACATGACCATGGAAAGGGAAAGGCCTCTAATATGGGTAATAATTGACCAATAATTATGCCAATTAAACCAATGCCAAATATGACTACACTACCATCCATCACATTCTAGTTGTCAATGATTACATCAATACCATTACCATCAAGAAACCATTGGAATGTGTCATCAATACCCATTGAATGAAGGTGACTATCTAAGGTGCTCCACCAAAACAACAATAACCAAAATCTCAATACAATCTACTTGACCATTTTGGGAATACACCCACGCAAATCTCTATCCTTGAGTTGTTGTGTATCTCACCCAAAAGCAAGGCCATTCTCAACAAATCCTTACAAGGCACTACCATACCCACTAACCTTGATGTCAATCGCTTACAGGTGATGGTAGGCTACTTGGATAATTCTCATCATTTCACCTTCACTAACCAAGATTATTCAACCCAAAATAAGAATCACAATGACCCCTTGCATCTTGAAGTATGCATCCACAAACATGAAGTCAGACAAGTATTGGTAGACGGTGTAGCAAGGTTAAACATTTACGCCCTCAAATTGGTTAATGCATTAAGCTTCTCTGAAGCATGTGTCTAGACACAAATAAAATAATTGTTATCAAAGCATATGATGATGAAGAGTACTCTTCCAAGGGTCTTGTCACACTACCAATCAGAGTTGGATCTCCAATAATGGACACCACATTCCAAGTCTTGGATATTGACCTTCTATACAACCTATTGGTGATTTTTCAAGCTAACCTTGGAATCTTCTAAAAGGAAGCCAACCTTTATATTCAAAGATCACCTAGGGTTAGTGGCCAACACAATGCATAGAGGTCTCTAAGATCTCTATTCCTACACTTTAGGCTTTGTAGGACCAAGGAGGGTGTTCCTCACTGTGTTCATCTAGTGCATCAATTTCTCAAGAACACTTCATTACAGATTCATTCTTATTTGATGATATCATGCTAACTTCATTAAAGATTTGGCAGACCTTTAAGTGAATTAATGTGTATTTTGCTAAGAATGTGGATATACTTCAAATATATTGGCATAATTTTATAAATGTTGTTTTGATTTTGAGTTCATGGCCAGATATGTGATTCATTCATTTAACTGCATGAATAGTAAATAAACACACTAGTGCCTCATCAATTGGGTAAATGGAGTCAAATATACAACCAGTAATACACCAATTATCCAATTCTGATATATTTAAACTATCTTTGTAATGCTTTACAGTGCAAAGACTCATGTTATCTGAAAAAAACCATTACTTCTTACCACATCCTTGTACATTCTCACATACCTATGACTTCTTCCAAGCATTTTACTTAACCCATTGAGTTAAAGCAAAGAAATAAACCCACACATTCAATTGTACTATTGATGATAGATGAAATGATCTTTGATAATTTCATTTATATTTTGTAAAAACATAAAAAAGGAGAGTATATAATTTGGACTTTGAATTTTTCTTTGATACCAATAATTGATATAAAACTTATTAAGATTATGACATAAATGACTTATACCCAAGACAATTTCCCAATGAATTCATCAGGCATTCAACATTATCATTTTCTTACTATAATCAGTACTTATCTAAGACCCACTGGACTCAAAATTTTCAAACCAGAACCCCCTACATCGAGCCATGAAATCACTTTTATAACACAAGGGAGCGACAAAGCATCCGGCTCAAGATGTAATTACATTTGATGTTCATTTCAAAATTCATTTCATCGGGGTTCATTCCCAAACTATTACATTTAATCATTCCATGATCATGGGAAAAGAAAAAAGGAAAAATGAGTGCTAACCCATTTGTCAGAGGTGCCACACAATCCTTCCAAAAGGTATCAGCAAAATTGGCACGTTTACCAATACCGGGGTAACCACCATCACGACTATCAACACAAACCCATGAACTAGTCACCATCAAAATGAACCAATAGAACTCACTGTCTGGAAGCCCCATCATCACATCACCCAAAACCCCACACTGTTAACAAAGGACATGGGTGTCACTTGGCCCTATTAGCCATTGACTAACCACCCTCATCGGGTTTTATAATAGAGAGTGGAGTTGCAATTACAATCTCATCTTCGAAGTCACTATAAGGCACTAGAGAAGTAGGGCACTAGCTAGGGCCAAGCCCAGCTCCTCCCTCTCCACTCGATGAGCTATTGGAAACCAAGATAGGAGCAATGGTTTCTCCGAACAAACCCCAAGACTTGAGCCAAACCTTGTTAATTATTTTGCAAACAGAGGTCCCTTCTCCTTTCCTTTAGTCAGTTTTTGTGAGACAATCCTACTTCTCAAAATATAGGTGCTCTGAATGACCACCTTCTCATGTTTTCCATGTACACTCCTCTTCTTCTTTAGAACAATTGGTACCCCACCTGAGAGAGGTTTATCCTCCAGCACATATACAATTGGCTCTTGCATACTTAACCTTTGGGACCTCTAAATTGGTGCAACAAGAGTGCTTGGTTCACTCATCCTCTCAGAATGCAACAATAACTAGTGTTGGTGAAGAAAAAGAACGGAGACCACAATTTCTAGAAGGTCCACATGTACATGCAACAAAACACCTCAAGAACCAAATTATAGAAAAGGGTCAAGCCACAATTAGCAATGCAAAATGTACACACACCTACACACCAGAAGACATCATGCCACCACCCTAGTATCGCTTACACTCACAACTTTCTGCAATTCTCTCGCTCGTAGCCACAATAGTTAATTCCACACTCTGGTTAATTTTTGAATGAATTGATTAGGTTACAAAAAATCCTCATTAAATAGAAATATTTAAGGCCAACTGTAATTAATATCCATCTCAACTTGCTCGCATGAGCATAAAACTCAATCACTACATGTCCAATCTCCACCGTTGATCACCACAGATTTAAAACTCGATCGACGAGGCACATTAAGAGTTGCCACTTGCTTTATGGTCCGTACCAAGAAACAGCAAGGAGATGCTTTAAAGAATCCATGCTTCTATCTGCATCCTTACCCAATTTCATCTTGCCTTGTCCGCCATCGATCATTGTAAGCATGGGAAAATCCCCACCACATCACTAAGGCATCACCCATCGCCAGTTTAAAACCCATTTTGAAACATCATCACATGATGGCTTAAGATCCAACAATGAGACAGTAGCCATTGATCTAACCACCGGAGGACTTTACCCAAAGATCTTTTTTTTGCATCATTCATTGTAGGTTCCTCTCCTGGCAAGCTTCCTTAATCAGTGATAGACCAAACCCGTGCAATGGGAGGAACTCAACCCATCAGTGGTTGTGGGTTCTTCCTTGAAAGACAAAATCCATCTGGTGATAGTGCAAGTTTTGGCGATGGGTTACAAGAAGTAACCACATCTCCCATCGCGGGTTGCAATCCTTTGGCAATAATAGAACACCTGACTGATGATGAACCTTAGAACCAGTGATGAGTCAAAGGCACAACCACGTCGCTAGTCACATGTTACCCTCCAAACATGAGGGTATAACATGCGATAGGTGATGACAACCCGCAGACATTGAAAGCCAAACACCGCTCATCGCAAGTTGCAATCCTTCCGCAACAATAGAACACCCGACTGATGATGAACCTTAGAACCAGTGATGAGTCAAAGGCACAACCACGTCGCTGGTCACATGTTACCCTCCAAACATGAGGGTATAACATGCGATAGGTGATGACAACCCGTAGACATTGAAAGCCAAACACCGCTCATCATGGGTTTCTTAGCAGTGAGTGGAACACAACTTGCGATGAGTGATAGACTAGGTTTTGATAAACATAGACGGTGTTGTGGGAAATGTATCACTCATCACGTGTTGAGTATAACATTTTGAAATTGAACCTGCGATGGGCAATGGACCATGAGCAACACTTTGGAAAGGTGTGAAACGCATGTGTTCATAACTTGCTCATAAAAAGGGGCCTTTTTAGGTGCAACTGGTGACTTGAAAGATGGGGTCAGTAAAGAACAATGGACCAGGTCATAAAACACCATGTAGTTCAAATGGTGACCCGATGTAGCTGGTTAACAAACAAACATAACCCAATGAATGGATTGAGGATATAAGTGAATTGAGTGAAAAAACCCTTAACCCTAATGATATTGAAGAATTTAATTTTACAGGATTGAACATAGCACCAGTGGAATGATAAAAATTAGTGTTCCACTAGTGGATCTGACTGGGGATGTATGCCTCTTGCAGGCATAGGAAGAATCCAAAATATTTGACAGAGCAGACCATCAAGGGGACATTCATTTTATTAGCTTTACTTTCTCAATTGGAGGCCTAATGGCCTCCCAAAGCTTAAAGGGAGATCTTTCATCTATCAAATACCTTGTTTTGCTTTGATCTCAACAAATCTAGATCTGTATTATGCAATTTTGAGCAACTAATTCCATCATATCCGACCTCATCCATCCCACTTACCATGGAATTATTCTTCTCATTACCCTGTTGTACAATTATCCCATCTAGATATATTGGAAAAGTAAAACTTTCATATTCCACCTAATCATTGATGGCGACATTATCATCAATTTTTCCATCAAGCTGGAGATCTTGAGAAACAATCTACTACAAATAATAACCAACCTCTCCAGAGGTATTTGAGGAATGGAGTACAAGTACAGGAGAATATACATTCTATCCCATCCTAATATCCATTTCTTTAGGTAGAAGTAGCCCTGTGATAAGATCCATAAGATATGGAGTTTCTGCAAAATATTCAAGTGCACATTCATACTAACTATCATCTTGCTTGATTCCATTTATACCCATGTGTTCCCTTTCATATGAATCACACAATCTAGTAACAGTTGCATAACCTAGTTGTTCAGTAAACTATCTCTCATCAATTTCATCATTGCATTCACTTTGGTTACCTTCATCTATAGGATCTTCTCCACTCCCTGCTATTTCAATTGTATCATACTCTTCATATGTGTAAGTATCACCTGCCAAGCATCCATTAGAGTCTTCAACAAAGAGGGGATTATTTCTACACCAGTGGGAGCCATTATTTATTATTTCCCTTTCTGATAAGGTTTCATCATATAAAAGGTTTTCCCATGACTTTATTGTTGTCCTAGAAATTTCCATCTTCTCAACATGTAATTCAAAATATTCCACATCATCACTAAATTATGAATTTTCATAATCACTGGAAGAATATACAGATGAACTCTCCCTTCTACCCACATCATCAGTATTTAACCCCTTCAAATTGTTATCTAAGGATTCATCATCACATAGGTTGGCAGGATTATCAGCATCATTAGTATGTGATGACATCAATTTAGAATCCATGTGTTTTTCATAATATTCTATAGGCTTATTTGATAATGGAAATCTTTTATTGTCCGCAAGCACCTTATACTCCCCTTCATGTGTATTTAACTCTTCCTCTGCTTCATGTAGATAATCAAGAACCATAGGGTTAGAAGCATGTGCATTAATTTTGACTTCACACTCAGTACTAGTACGTTGAATACTCATGTTCGTATCTTCAATCTCTTCATCATTTACAGAATTGATATACTGCATTAATGAAAAACCTTCATCACATTCCAAATTTACACTAAATAAAATTTAATCATTCAATGAGGGACAAATGATCTCATCAAAATTCATATCTCTACATTTTCTAGGTGAATAAAACACCTCTAGGTCATCCTTACAAGAACATTCACAAGCATTGGAAAGATAATCACATTGACTAGCATTATAATCTTCATCACCAAAGGATTCACCACAATATAAACCATGCTCATATTTTTCAGAGTGATCCCCTGAACTTCTATCCTTGCTGTCTTGATTATTGATTTGTGATGAAATGTCATCCATATTAGTATCATTTTCATTAGTCAAAACATGACATGGAATGATATCAGACATCTCTCTTAACTCTCCCTTTTCTGAAATATCATCAAGAAAGCACTCATACATATTTATTTCACTATCATCACATTCATTTTCTTCTTCAACAATACCATGTTGCTCCACTTTTTGACTCTTTGCAAATGGAGAATTATTATCTTTATCTTGGGAATCCATACTTCCTGCACATTCATATCTAATAGATTCCATATCCTTTATCCAGTGAGGTATTTGATCAAGGCTATGAGGCCTCAATTCTTTGTGCAAAGTACCTAACCTAGATTCACAAATTGTACATAATAAATCAATGTGGGAGGAGTCTTCAAGTCTGAAAGAAAGAGGAATTTCTATTAGGGCATCCAAGAACCTCACAAAAAATTCATATGATGATTCTCCATTGAGCCTCTTTATTTTATACAAATTATCAACATAAAACTTTTGAACAACATTGCTTAAATTATATTCACTCTCAACCTGAGATTAATCATAATTTGCATGTTGTATTAATGGGGAGATCAACACATAAAAAGAATTATCAGTTTGAAAAATATTTCTATTATCTGATTCATGAGTTCTATTTGTATGAGGTGTACTAGGAGGACTAACACTCACATCTTTATTCCCTTTCATTATTGAGTACTTCAAATTATTCTCAATATCCATAGCACTTTGATATGCTTGGTGTAATATTGCAGGTTCCTTGTCTCTTAACAGGTAACTCATTTTTTTTCAAATGCTCCCAAGTACATAACCAAACATTCATCATCATTTGGTTTGATATTTTTAGGGATCTCTCTTATTGTCTTTGCAAAGTGGAGATTGAATGCAAGGACTAATTCATCTTTATTTTTATGGATATCTAGAAATTTTTTTCTCACTACACTTGGATTTACCCTTTCACCAAATTGTTCCATAAAAATTATCTTATGTTCATTCCAAGAATATATAGAGGATGAAGGTAGGAAAAAAACCAATCTCTAGCATCCCCCTTAAAGGATTGTACAAATAATCTCATAACCACATCTTCAAAATCCATCCCATAATTTCCCATTAAGTCCCCAAATTCCTGCAAGTTCCTACTTGCTGACTCAGACTATTCTCCATTAAATTTCGGTAGTTTGTCCCTGATCTTGGGTGGTACAAAGTTTGGAAAACCAAAAATATTTCTGAAATTTATGGCCCTATACCTTTCAGTACTAAAATTCCTCTGATGTGACAGGGGGTATTCATCGTGTGTGATTACATTCAATTTTGGTTCTAGATGTACAACTTGACTAGACATCTTGTTCTATCCTTTGTAGGTTTTGTCAGTATCATCAAAAGGTAACCCAAATTCCTTTCAAGGATGTAAACCTTTATGATGTATATATTCTAATTCTTCTTTGCATAATATTATTTAATAGGTGACATTCATGAATATGACAGATTTCAACATTTATTTCAAATGTACTTTAAGATTATGCAAAGATATCATTCCTTTCCCTATATTAGTGCTATTTCACCAAATTGCGAAACATTTATGACCTAAATATTGATAAGTCCCACAAATTATCTGCAAATATAATAATATTTCCTCATATTTATGAGAATACCTAGAATTTCAGAGCATCCTTTTCACCTTCGATTTTGAAGTGTTCAAATATGAATCCTTATCATACTCTTTGTCAGGTTCTTTAAGTCAAAGTTGCAACCTCTTCTTTAGAGGACTATGTTTCAAACAAATTGAAACAACTTCAAAATAAATCTAGTTCTAGGTTTGCTCCACCAACGGAATCACCTTCAAATTTCTCACACTTTGTTGCTACAAATATTTTGACCAGGTTCAAGAATTGATCAATATCTGAACTAGATGTCCAAATTTATCACCACATGACTCTATACTAAAACCATTTGCAACTGGAGGATGAAAATTTTTCTCCCTAGTAGATTCACCATTTCTATTGGTGAATTTTCCAGCTAACCTTGGAATCTTCTAAAAAGAAGCCAACCTTTATATTCAAAGATCACCCAAGGTTAATGGCCAACACATTGAATAGAGGTCTCTAAGGTCTCTATTCCTACACTTTAGGCTCTGTAGGACCAAGGAGAGTGTTCCTCACTGTGTTCATTTGCTACATCAATTTCTCAAGAACACTTCATTATAGATTCATTCTTATTTGATGCAATCACAATAACTTCATTAAATATTTGGCAGACCTTTAAGTGAATTAATGTTTATTTTTCTAAGAATGTGGATATACTTCAAATATATTGGAATAATTTTATAAATGTTGTTTTGATTCTGAGTTCATGGCCAGATATGTGATTCATTCATTTAACTGCATGAATAGTAAATAAACATGCCAATGCCTCATCAATGGGGTAAATGGAGTCAAATGTACAACAACCAGTAATACACCGATTATCCAATTCTAATATATTTAAACTATCTTTGCAATGCTTTACAATGCAAAGACCCATGTTATCCAAAAAAAACATTACTTCTTACCACATCCTTGTACATTCTCACATACCCATGACTTCTCCCAAGCATTTTACTTAACCCATTGAGTTAAAGAAAAGAAATAAAGCCACACATTCAATTGTACTATTGATGATAGATGAAACTATCTTTGATAATTTCATTTATAGTCTGTGAAAACATACAAAAGGAGAGTATATAATTTGGACTTTTAATTTTGCTTTGATACCAGTAATTGATATAAAACCTATTAAGATTATGACATATATGACTTATACCCAAGACAATTTTATAGTTAATTCATTAGGCATTCAACATTATCATTTTCTTACTATAATCAGTGCTTATCTAAGACCTACTAGACTCAAAACTTTCAAACCAGAACCCGCTACATTGAGCCATGAAATCCCTTTTATAACGCAAGGGAGTGACAAAGCATCTAGCTCAAGATTTAATTACATTTCATGTTTATTTCAAAATTTATTTCATCGAGGTTGATTCCCAAACTATTATATTTAATCATTCCATGATCATGGGAAAATCAAAAAGGAAAAATGAGGGCTAGTCCATTTTTCGGAGATGCCACACAAGCCTTCCAAAAGGCATCAACAAAATTGGCATGTTTACCAATACTGGGGTAACCACCATTGTGACTATCAACATGAACCCACGAACTAGTCACCATCAAAACAAACCAATAGAACTAACCATCCAGAAGCCACATCATCACATCACCCAAAACTCCACACTGAAGCACACAGATGTCACTTGGCCCTATCAGCCGCTAAGTAAAGACCCTGACCGGGTCTTATAATAGAGAGTGGAGTTGCAATTGCAATCTCATCTTCAGAGTCACTGTAAGGCACCAAAGAAGCAGGGAACTAGCTACGGCCAAGGCCAGCTCCTCCCTCTTCACTTGATGAGCTATCAAAAACTAGGATAGGAGCAATGGGTTTCTCCAAACAAACCCCAAGAACTGAGCTAGATCTTGTTAATTCTTTCACAAACAAAGGTCCCTTCTCCTTTCCTTCAGTCAGTTTCTATGAGACAATCCTACTTCTCAAAATATAGGTGCTCTGAATGGCCACCTTCTCATGTTTTTCATGTACACTCCTCTTCTTCTTCAAAACAATTAGTACCCCAGCCAAGAGAGGTTTATCCTCTAGCATGTATGCAATTGGTTCATGCATACTTAACCTTCAAGACCTTTGAATTGGTGCACCAAGAGTGCTTGGTTCACTCATCCTCTCGAAATACCACAATAACTAGTGTTGGTGATGAAAAATAATAGAGACCACAATTTCTAGAAGGTCCACATGTACATGAAACAAAAACACCTCAAGACCCAAATTGCAAAAAAGGGTTGAGCCACAATTAGCAATGCAGAACATACGTGCACACTCACAACTTTCTATAATTCTCTCACTCACATCCATAGCAGTTAATTCCACACTCTAGCTAATTTGTGAATTACTTGATCAAGTTACAACAAATCCGCATTAAATAGAAATATGTAAGGCCAACTACAATTAATATCCATCCCAACTCACTCGCGTGAGAAGAAAACGCAATCATTGCATGTCCAATGTCCACTATTGATCGCTCCAGATTTAAAAATCGATCGATGAGGCACATTAAGAGTTGCCACTTGCTTTATGGGTTGTACCAAGAAACAACGAGGACATGCTTTAAAGTAGCCATGCGTTTGTATGCATTCTTACCTAATCATCTTGCCTTGTCTGTCATTGATCATTATAAGCATGGGAAAATCCCCACCACATCACTGAGGCATTTCCCATCGTTGGTTTAAAACCCATTTTGAAACATCATCATGCGATGGCTTAAGAGCTAGCAATGAGACACTAGTTGTTGATTTGACCACCAAAGGACTTTACCCAAAGATCTTTTTTTTACATCATTCATTGTGGGTTCCTCTCTTGGTAAGCTGCCCTAACCAATGATAGACCAGGCCCAAATGATGGGAGCAGCTCAACCCATCAACAATTGCAAGTTCTTCCTTGAAAGATAAAAGCCAGCCAGCGATAGTGCAATTTTCGGCGATGGGTTACAAGAAGTAATCGTATCGCCCGTCATGGGTTGCGATCCTTCAGAAATAATAGAACACTCAATCGACAATGAACCTCATAACCGACGATGAGTCAAAGGTGCAACTGCATCATTGGTCGCGTGTTACCCTCCAAACATGAGGGCATAACATGTGATAGGTGATGACAACCTATGGACATTGCAATCTAGACACCGCTCATTGCGAGTTTCTTGGCGGTGAGTGAAACACAACCTGTGATGATTGATAGACCGGGTTTTGATAGACATAGATGGTGCTATGGGAAAAGTGTATGGCTCATCGTGTGTTGAGTATAAAATTTTGAAATTCAACTTGTGATGGGCGATGGACCATGACTAGCACTTTGGAAAGGTGTGAAAACACACATGTTCATAAGTTGCTCATAAAAAGGGGCCTTCCTAGGTGCAACTAGTGACTTGAAAGATGGGGCTGGTAAAGAATGATGGCAAGGGTGTCATAAAATTCCACTTAGTTCAAATGGTGACCCAATGTAGCTGGTTAATAGGAAAACATGAGCTAATGAATGGATTGAGGGTATAGGTGAACTGAGCGACAAAACCCTAAACCCTAATGATATTGAAGAATAAATTTTCACAAGCTTGAACATAGCACCAGTGGAACGATAAAAAATAGGGTTCCACCACAACCTCCTCCTAGGCCAACCATGGATTCACGCCATGAAATCCATACTATCCACTTACCCCCAATGCCTCAATTTTCCCCATGAAGGCACTGAAATAACGATAGCTAGCGATCTCGAACCCCTTTCAATACTGCAACAATTTGAGGGGGATAGTTACTCAATTCCAAGTGCCTATAAATAAGGAAGCTTCATCCTCCACCTCATCACAATACATCCATCCATCTTCATTGACTAAGTCATCCACTTCATTTATTGTGCCATCAAACCCCAAGGACCAAGTCCATGATATGGGATGTGGTGAGTATCACATGGAAAATATGCCCGCCAATACAATGATAGTAAGGCCAAAGGTGTTCAGACTTCCAACAATGATGTCAAGTCAGCTTCAAAAAGTATACAAACAAATTGTTGTGCTTGGATAAAAACCTTTTTGGATCCTCATGATACATATGCCTTTACCCTATCCACTTATGTGCAAACCTTTCATGTCCATGATAATCACTCCTTTTTTGGGTTGATGCTGATGAAACTTTCACCTAGGATACTCTTGCATCAAGATAGAGATGGAGATAGAGTGATGTAGGAGCATCCAAGGTTTGAGAGCGATCTTACATCGATCTGTGTTATTCCACTCAATAAGGGCTGATTATGTTCACCGACAAGACTTTAGCATATCGGCAGGATGTTTCTTCTGGTCCCAATGACATACCAATGATGCCAATGAGTGAGCAGAGCATGAGTTACATCGGCGGGAGGATTACTTATCATCATGAAAACATTCGGTGTTATAGCAACGGGCCGATATCTCTTTAGGAGTTGGCAATATGTATTTCTATCGGTGGGAGTGAACTTCATCGGCAGGATGCCAACTTAGGTCTCCCTAATGGACCAATGGTCATCTATCGATGGGAAACTTATGCGTCGGTAGGAGTCAAGCTTGAGTCTCATTGATGGCATGATAGTGAGAAGGGGAAATGGGTTGTGTTCATCGGCGATAATGATTCATATTGGTGGGAGGTGTAGATGAGTCTCACCAATACAGTCATGATAATCCTTCATCAGGCAGACAAGGTGAAATTTCCAGGACAATGGAGCTAGTCCCAACGATAAGGAAGCAAGAGAATGGACAATGACATGTGCGACCCGACATGACGGTGACGAGAATAAATAGATGGTGATTGATGATTGGTCATGTAATTCACATCCTTGTTGTGAATTACGTGGCAACGAGCTAGAAGGGTGGACCCATATCAAACTGATGTGTTGATTGGTGGGATTGAGCTTCATCATTAGGAATGTCAAGATGGTCCCAACGATATAACAATGAGGAGGAAATGATGCAAGGATGAAAATATGGTGGAAGGAGTGCAAGTCAGTAGATTGGGGAGTTACGGAAATTCACAACCACGCGACTTGGTTATGAAATTCATGGAATTTGTGACAGGTCGATGGAGGTAGAAATCTGAATGGTGCAAAGATTGAATGAACGGTGAGTTGGCGGAACGAATGAACCCAGTGGTGGCATATGGCATGATAGCATTCATAAATTTGCATCATTGTTGCTAATCAACTAGGGTGAACAAATTTATGGGCATGCAACAAATGACTAGAAGATGACTTACCAGGAATGAATGAGAACACAGTCATAAAATTCTATGTAACTACCTCAAGAATAAACATGGATACTATGACACGAAGGAAAAGCAAGACAAGGCCAACCTGGGGAATTAGAACAATATATGAAGCAAAAGGAATACAAGCAGAGGAGAACTAAGGGGAAGTGTGTGAAGAGCCGGAAGTGTTGGAGTTACAGGTGTTTGAGGAGAGATGATGGAGTAGCCTCAAGGTGATAGTGGAGCCTAGGAGATATTAGATCTTCGGTTGGAAAATGTAGAGTTCAAAGAGAGAAGGATCAGATCTGCAATTTGGTAGACGACTATAGTGAGGAAGCCCATATGATGGCATTGTGATTTTGTAATGTCATTTTATTAATAAAAGAAAGTTTTTGCTTCATTTTGTTGTGAATTCTTGTGTTTTTGTGTGTATGAGCTTGTATGGGGCCAAACCTAGGTTTTCTTCTTCATCAGTGGTATCAGAGTTGGTTTTCCTAAGTCTGTAACAGAGTGTGGAATGTGAGGTAGTTGCAACGGGACCTATGAGTGTGGGTTGAATCCAGAAGACCTAGGAGTGATGAGCTGAGAAAGAGTTGTGAAAAGCATGTTTTTTGCAAGCATGAAAGAGGGTCTACAATTGTTATCCTCCAGTAGAGATAAAACTAGGTAGAAGGTGTAGAGTTCCTCCACTAAGAGAGAGTGGGTAGAGGAATCATCTTATAGGATCTTTGTTGGGTAGAGGATGTTTCTATGAATGAGATATTTCTTGGATTTGTGAACAGATCATTGAATGTGAGGTAGTTCATATAATAAAACCTAAGGGTTTGAAGGTTTCATAGAGCATTGAGAGTGTGTGGGTAACATCTAAAGATGTTGAAAATTTGTAAATAGATTGCTGAATAGGAGGCATTTTACATTTGTGTGACCTAAGGATTGAGAATTTATGTTGTTACAACTTTGAGAAGTGAAAAGGAGAATGGGACTTGTCATCAGATGGATTCTAAGGATTCCTAGATTAGAGGAAATAAAAAGAAGATTTTGAGAAAGGGAATTGATGGAGTTGCAACAACAAATAAATGAGTTGAGGAATGAGATAAGAAGTTGGAAAAAAAAAAAAAGAGCTATGGGTAATGATTATCCTCCTCTTGATTTTTTGGTTGTGGGAAGGAAAGAGGACGTAGCAGAGGTACATTGCAAGGTACCTAAAGATGAAAAGAGGATTATTAGAGAAAAGGAGAAAGCCAACAAAGGGAAGAAGGTGACAAGCCAACAAGAAAAGGAAATGTGAATATGAGTACAAATTTTTATTTTGATTATGCAAGAAAAAATAGGAATGTCAAGGATAAAAGTGAATTAGTGGATCACAGGTACATAGTACCATTTTGGCAAAGGAAATCGGTTGTAGTAGGGGTACATGACAAGGTACCTGAGCATGAAGATAATTTGAAATAGGAAATAGAGCCTATGAAGAGAGCAATAGAAAAGGGATGACTATCTAACAATGTGAGAGATAAAGTATTGATGGTGAAGCGTGTTACAACAGAGGATTGTGATGTTGCAGGAATGCAAGAGGATGCAGCAAAGTGTCATGCATATGACACCGAGGAAGAGGATGTGCAGATTGAGGAACCAAAACTTGAAATTGAAGGATGTCTATTAGTAGACATGAAGGATGAAGATCCAAAGGTGGTAGCAACCACCAAAAGGTGGAGAGAAATGGAGGACCTTGACAAAGAGGAAACCCAAGTGGAAATGGTTGAAGAAGGAATAATTGCAGCAATTGAGGATGAGGATCCAGTGTTAAATGAAGAACCTAGTGAAGACCAAGAGCTTCTTGAGGGAGAGATCATAGAGATAGAGAGGTTTCTCAATACAACAACAAATAGAATGGCATTCAGTATAGTGAATATCTCGATGGCGAAGAAAGAGGTAACATCTGGTTTCTATAATAGTTTTGAGTATGATAAGAGTAAGGTAGAAGGAGATATTGCAGTAGTGAGTGTTTTTTCAATTGAAGGTACTACAACTGAAAATAAGGAAGGAGGAGATGATCTCCCCTTGGCATCAGTGGATGAATTCTTATGTGATAATGAAATTGGAGAGATTGTTAGTTTTTTATAGGAAGAAAAGGATGAGTCCTTTGATTACAAAGCTAATGTTGGTGTGAAAGTAGACGAGGAAATGATGGTACGGCTGGAAAATGTCTTTTAGAAGGTGTAGAAAAAGAGGAGTATAGTGTTGTACTAGAGGGTGAAGATGGACAAGTGGATACAGTGTTACCAGAGAAGAGGGTAATGCATATTTTTTTTCATGTTGAGTCAGTGAATGCACCTGAGATGGTTCAGAATGATTGGTATGCAAAGAAGGATTTGCAAGGTGTTGTAGAGTTAAGTGCAAATGCATATTAGAGGAGGTGGATGGACTGTGGTGGGATGAATCCCACAAGATCAAAGGTGAATGAGAGATGCATTTGGACATGTCCAGGAGGTTGAGTGCCAAGAAAAGTAATGACTACCCAATGGTTGCATCCAAAATAGAGAATAAGGTAATGTATTCAAGTCATATTATTCTTTTGAAGAAGAAGGAATTGATGATTATGGATTTTCAAAATTTTATAATGAATACTGGTGGGAGATGATTTTTTTGAAAAGAGGAAGAAAGAGAGGAAGGATGAAGGATGGAAAAGACATCAAGTTATAGGGAAAATTGAGAAAGAAGGGGTAGGTGAGCAAGGCAACGAGATGGATTCTGAATGAGCATCAAATCCACAAATGTTTATGAAACATTTCTTTCCTACATCGGGTGTCTAATGCAAGAGCATCCAGGGTCTAAAAGCGATCTTGCATCAGTTTTTATTATTCCACTCAAAAAGGGCTAATCATGTTCATCAACAAGACTTTAGCATATTGGAAGGATGCTTCTTCTGGTCCTAACGACATACTAATGATGACAGTGAGTGAGAAGAGCATGAGTTACATTGATGGGATGATTACTTATTGGAAAGATAGCATCCGGTGTTCCAGCAACAGGCCGATATCTCTTTAGGAGTTAGTGGTATGTATGTCTATTGGCAGGAGTGAACTTCATCGGCATGATGCTAACGCATGTCTCCCCAATGGACCAATGGTCATCTATCAGTGGGACACTTGTGCGTCAACATGAGTCAAGCTTGAGTCTCATTAATGACATGATGGTAAGAAGGGGAAACAAGTTGCATTCATTTGAGAGAATGCTTCATATCAATGGGAGGTGTTGACGAGTCTCCACGATACAGTGATGATAATCCTTCATTGGGAAAACAAGGTGAAATTTCTAGGACTATGGAGCTAGTCCCAACCATAAGGTGACGAGAGAATGGATGATGACACGTGGGACCCAACATTATGGTGATGAGAATAGAAAGATGGTGATTGACAATTGGTCATGTAATTCACATCCTTGTTGTGAATTACATGGTGGCGAGCTGGAAGGGTGGACCCATATTGAACTGATGTGTTGATCGACAGGATTAAACTTCACTAGCAAGACTCTTGAGATGGCCCCAACGATACAATGATGAGGAGGAAATGATGCAAGGATGAAATGACGGTGGAAGGAGTGCAAGTTGGTAGATCAGGGAGTTAAGGAACTTCACAACGCCACAACTTGGTTGTGAAATTCATGGAATCCATGCAACAGGTTGATGGAGGTAGAAATCTGAATGTTGTAAGGATTGACTGAATGGTGAGTTGGCAGAATGAATGAATCTAGTGGTAGCACATGGAATGATAGCATTCATCGATTCACATCATTGTTGCTAATTGAATAGGGTGAATGAATTTACGGGCATGCAACAAATGACTAGAAGACGACTTACTAGGAATGAATGAGAATGTAGTCATGGAAGTCTATGTAACCACCTCGAGAATAAACATGGATACTACAACACAAGGGAAAAGGAAGACAAGGCCAACCTGGGGAATTAGAACAACATATGAAGCGAAAGGAATACAAGTAGAGGGGAACTGGGGGGAAGTGTGTGAAGAGTTAGAAGTGTTGGAGTTATAGGTGTGTGAGGAGAGACGATGAAATAACCTGAAGGTGATAGTGGAGCCGAGGAGAAATTAGATCTCTAGCTAGTGAATGTAGAGTTGGAAGAGAGAAGGCTCAAATCTACAATTTGGCATATGACTATAGTGAGGAAGCCCATATGGTGGAATTGTAATTTTTTAATGTCATTTTATTAATAAAAGAAAGTGTTTGCTTCATTTTTATGTGAATTCCTATGTTGTGTGTGTATGAGCTTGTAAGGGGGTAGACCTGGGTTTGTTCTGTCATAGAGAGGGAGGAACAATGAATGTGTGTGTGTGTGTGAGAGAGAGAGAGAGAGAGTGAAAGAGATATAGATATATAGATAAGGAGAAACAAGGAGTGTGTGTGTCTAAGTGAGAGAGATGTTTAGATATATATAGAGAGGGAGAGATATATATAATAGATAGAGATGGAGGGAGAGAGGGAGAGAAATAGAGAGAGGATGGAGAAGTTGAGAGATATAGAAAGAGAGAGTGATAAAGAGAGAGGGAGAGAGGGAGAGATATAGATAGAAAGAGGAAGAGGAAGAGAGATATCTAGTGGGAAAGATAGAGGGGAAAGAGAGAAAGAGATGTAAGGAGAGGTAAGGAAATAGAGATAGGGAGAGGTATAGTGATGAAGATAGAGATGAATATGGGGATGAAAATGGAGAGAGAGGGGGGAGAGAGAGAAATAGAGATAGAAAGAGTGGACACAAAGAAAGAGGGAGAGATGGAGGGATAGAAATATAGAGATATTAAGTTATATAGAGAGAGGTGGAGAGAGGGAGATATGTATAGTGAGAGATAGGGAGAGGTACATATGGGGAGATATTATAAAGAGATATGGAAGAGAAAGAGATATCTATTTACATCTTTATCTCCCTCTTTATTTTTATATTTTTTATTATCTCTCAATCTCTCTTCCTCTCTCTCTTCCTTTCATTTCTTCTATCTATTTCCCTCTCCCTAACTTTCTCTCCCTAATTTTTTTCCTATCCCTAAATTTACCCCCCCCCCTCTCTCTCTCTCTCTCTCTCTATATATATATATATATATATATATAAATATATCTTTGTCTCTTATTTCTCTTTATCTCTCTATCTCTCTCTTTATGTGACTATATCTATATGTCTCTCCTCTTCTCTTGTTATCTCTCTTCCTCTCTATCTCTTTGTATCTTCATACTTATTCCTTTATATCTATACCTCTATTTTTGTATCTCTATCTCTCTTTTTTCTCTTTATATCTCTTAGTCTTCCTCTCCATTTCTCTATTTCTCTCTCTTTATTTTCTTTCTCTTTCTATTTTCCTCAGTGTGCAATGGGTACATTAAAGAAGTTTTAAAGGTGAATTATCATATCCTTAATCAAGTTACATGCTACCCTAATCATAACTCCCTAGGGGCGTGCTATCCTTGGAATTTTGGCATGAAATGACTAATCAAAAGTTACCATCTCTCTCTCAATATATAAATTTTAATTTATCTTTTAAATTTTAAATTCATTTTATTATATTTAAAATATAACAAAAATCTAAAATAGAATTATTCTACAGTAATTAAATTATTAATAAAATAAATATTTAAAAATTAAATTAATATGATAATTTTTAATTATTATTTGCAATTTCATAAAAATACATAAATAATAAAAATAAATTTCAAACCTAAATTTAAATTAAAAACTAAAATAAAATAAACTAAATGGAAATTCAAAATATATCAAAATTCAAATATCCGTAAACATAATAATTTTACAAAATTAATAACAAATAATAAACTTATTAAGTTAAAAAAATGATTAAATAAATAAATATATATTTTTTAATTCATTAGAATTGAAATATTAATAAAATATGTACCCAAAAAATATAATTAATATATTTAAAAAATATTAAATTAAACTCAATATTAATAAATAAATAAATATTATGAAACATTATTAAATAAACTAAATTTTAGAAACTAAAACTATATTTCAAATAAAACATTAAAAATAAAAATAAATTACATTAAAATTGTTAAAAGTAAAATTCTAATTTTGAACCAATTAAACATGTTAAGGTTAAGAAGTTTGGGGTGTTATTGACGAATTTGTAAGGAAACATGATAAATATTTAACTTTAAATTGTAAAAAATATTTCTCAACATAATTGGCTAAGAAGTTTAGGGTGTTTAATGAATTTGTAAGGAAAGCAAGGTAAACTATTTTTTTTAGCATTTTTTAAGAATGATTTTTCACTTCTTGCTTTATAAATTCATTTCATTATTTTTTTCTAAAATAAATAAATGTTACTTATTTTTTACATTTTTTAATTGATTTTTTTATGTATGCAATTATTATTATTTTAATTAAAGAAAATCTCACAAAAATAAATTAGCTATTGAGATTTGGATTCACACCATGAAAATAATAAAAAAATTAAAATTAAAATTAAAATTAAACCTTAAACTATTTGATTGCCACTTTTTTAGTTTTTAAATTTTATAAACTTCAAAACATAAATAAATATAAATAAAAATTAAATTAAAATAACTAAAATTATTATAATTATTAATTAAATCATAATTATAATCCTATTATTATTAATTATTACAATCCTAAAAGAATTATAATTAGGCTTAGGATTAGAATTAATAATAAGGTAAAAATTATGGCTAAAACTATTCAAAAATTAAAATAATTAAAAATAAAATATTACTAATAAAAATCACTTAATAATATGATTAATAGATATAATGATCAAAATTTTATTCATCTAATATATTTATTCCAAATCGTGTTTCCAATATTAATTCATATATTTTTTTAATGTCACCATTCTTTACTAAATAATTATTGATTATTTACTATTATTAGTTCGTTAATATTTAACAATTATTGATTTGAATGAAGAGATTTAGTTGCACTTGTGTGTACTTAGAATCAAATATAATAATTTAAAATAATATAATTTTATTTTTTAATATTTATATATTAAAATATATATGTTAAATTAAAAATAAGCAACTTGTAATAACTAATCATTTTAATATATAACAATTTTATATTAATAGGCAAGGGTAAACCCACAAAAGTGGTTTACAATTTCAGTGAGGAAGGAAAAGTTGCAAAAAATGATCCCATGCAAAAAAAATTGGTTTTTGGGGGTTTGAACGAACTTTTGGTTCTCTCGAACCCAAAGGGGGTTCGCTAGAACCTTGGTTTGAGCAAACTCATTAATGTAGGGGCCCACTATTCTTGGGAGAAAACAAAAAGAAAACCTTTGTGGAAAGGGGGTTCGCTTGAACTAGGGTTTGCTAGAACCCTGGTTTGAGCAAACCCCCCTTTTCCCACCTTCTCACCCTCTGCACCAAAAAATTCTAAGTTTTTTTTCCTTCGAAGCTCAAGTTGAGGATGAAAATAGAGGAGACTTCATAAACCAAACTAGATGATAGTAGTCCTCGGAACGAGCTATCCAATGAATATAATTTTATATGTTTTGGTTGTATTATGTATTTGTTTTTTTAGTTTTATTAAACATAGGTTTTTCACCAAAAATCAAGCTTTTTGTTCTGCACATGTGGAAAAATAACAGATTATCAAAAAAAAAATTGAAAAATATGAGTGCACCAGATATTGAAGTCCTTGATCCAACAAAAAAAATGAATTTCGATACATACAAAAAGAGTTACGTTGTATACGGTCCGCCTATGTCTGAATTGTAATTGGTTTGACTTTGAAATTTGATTAAGGAAAAAATATTCAATAAAACACTATGAAACCAATTGGAAGCACTAGATATCCTAGTTACAAATCTAAATTCGAAAAAATTATAATTTTATCCTTTATGGAAAAAAAGTTATGTTGTATATGGTGAGCGTCACTCCTTAAAAATGGTGTTTACTGAAAAAAAAACTAGTTTTCGAAGGAGATGGAAAAAGAAGTGCAATCTGATTCCAAAAATTTTGAAAAAAATATATTTAGAATCTATAGACAAAATGTCACAAATCACTAGTTTGGATCATCTTCAAATTCCTCACAGTTTAGCCACTATAGGTGCTCAAAAGTGAAGATTTAGTTAAAATATATATATTTCAGTGTCCAGTTTGGCCAAAAATTGTAAACCAATATTGTGGGATCACCCGAGAGTACTTGCCTGTATAGTGTTTTAATTATAAGTTTGTATACTTTGTTTATATTGACTTAATTTTTATTGTAGTACGAAATTTTGTAACAAGGAACGATTGTGACAAGAAATAGATAAGATAAAAATAGTTGGAAGATATGAGAAGTAAAGTAGTGTGGTTTGGAATGATTGATTTACAGTCATATATGCAAAGTACTATAAAACTCTTATATCAATGTGTGGTCATTAGATATCAAGATTATACATAAATTGAATTAGATTATTGAATATCTATGTATCAAAGCATATTTAGTTGAAAATGGTGTGTAGTGGATAAATGTGTTATTTACACAAATTAAAATAAAATTTGATTGCAGTTAAATTTAATAACCAATATTCAGGAAAATTCATTGTGTAATTCTTGTAAGCATTCAATTGATAAGGGAAAGCTATGTTTATTTTGTGTAACTAGAATATTCATTGTTACAATATAGCTTTCAATGTGTAAATATCAATTAATTTGCTACTTGTTTGTTTAGTTGATTGTTAATAAAAATATGCATTATAGTATAAATCAAGAGGGAATTTTTTTAAAGAGATTTTCGTGTTAGAGGTGAGAGTATTTGATCATGTTGATAAACAAAGTGTACTAAAACTTATCAGATTCAAAATATATATTTTGAAAAATGTGACATTATAATCATATAATCATTTGACAATAATACTAGCAGGAAACTTGAGCTTGCTGAGTCCATGCATGAAAACCAATCAAGACATAGAGAGTCTATTATGTGATGCTCCATTTCAAAATTTAAAAAGTGAAGAAAGCAAAGAGAGAACAAATTGTTTGTGTTCTTTTTTTTCACAGCAAGCCCCTCCTACACTTGTAATAATTCACAGATGAAGTTAAGGTATGCCTCCTTCTGTCACTGCTTGGAACTTAGACTCCCACAAGTGGCCTCAATCCTTTGCTTTCTAGCCATAAAAACCAAGTGAGTGCCCTAAACACCCCCAAACTTCTGCAATCTATTAAGTGATATGGTAAGCTCAAAATCATGCAAACTAAATAACTTTGTACCTTCAACTACAGGAGCTTCTATATCTACAAGCTTTCTAGCATCTACAGCAGCTTCCAATGCCTTAGTTGTTGCTGCTTCCCCTGCCTGAGTTGCATCTAACTCTTTCTTTGCTTCTATATTTGCTTCAATAGCACCACTCTTTGCACTATAATAATTTTGTGATCTAGTCCAGCGAGGGGAGAAAGGATCTGCCATAAGCCTTGCTTGATTTTACAAGCATTAAAAATACAATCTTCTAAGGGTTTCTATGTGTGTGAGACCAAATAGAATAACTATCCTCAGATGCAACTGAATAGAATAGCATATGACACATTTTTATCTAGAAAATATCTAGCAACAATTGATGTACTACGAAAGCTTACAATCATTTACTAGAGACCCTAGTTTTAATAATAGATTAAAGCCAATTTAGAGAAATGATCAAAATAGAATCATTTGTTGCCATTCTTGCATAGATAGAAGATCCAATGTTTGAAACATTTAGAAATTCAATTTAGAACGATAGGAAAACTGGCTAAGTTATCCAAATCTTTTTTAGCAAATTGGTAGGACTAGACCTAGTAATTGTTGAGTTTTGTGTTGAAAATAGACCCCAATTTTCAAATAGATTAATGTTGAAACCTATAGGAATAATTAGAATATACCCGATTGTTTTCCATTTTGGAATGAACAGAAGAATCAAAGTGAGAATGGGTTGGAAAGCCGATTTAGCATAATTAAATCCCATTTGTTTGAGTGTGAACTATACTTGTTGCATGGAAACTATTCTAAATTTTCAAATGAGTCAATGGCATTGAGCATAAAATTATCAAATTTTATAAAACATGTCCCTCAAATAGACTGAAGCCAAGTTAGACGAATGATCAGACTATACCCATTTTTCAACGAAAAGAAAACCAAAAATTCAGAACAGCTGGAAATCCACTTTAGGAGGATGATAGTTGTAGGCTGAGAAATGAAAAGAAGATCAAAGCTAATCATATTGGTAGGAGTGGACCAATTAATTTTTGCTTCAAAAATATTTTTACACAATTTTCATCCAAAAACCTTTAACAACAAGTTATAAACTTTGGAATCTTACAATGGTTACTAAAGAGATCCTGGCTTTCAAATACTTTAAAGCCAAAATAAAGTAATGATCATAATAGACCAATTTCTTACCCGTTCTTGGGAAAATGGAAAACTAATAGTTTTAAACAGCTAGAAAGCCAATTTTGTAGTAGAGTTGGCTAAATGATCAAATAATTGAGATCTAGTTTAGCAGATTGAGGATTGGCCTAGTAAGTAATCAACATAATGAAAAACATAATTGGAAATCAACAAATTAAAATAACTAAAAGCTCTTATCCTTTTGATGTATATAACACTTATTTAAAGGAAGGTCAGAAACCAGATAATCAACCCATTCTTGCACAGTCTATTTAAGGGTGGATGGATACAAGTGATCTTCTTCATATTTGATATTATCGTCGGCAAACTGCAAGGTGTCTCATGATTCATTCAGCAGCTGATGCCTTTCTCCCTCGTTGACTACAAGTTTGGGATAGTTGGTTCCCTATCCCAATTCTCTAAAAATGGGTGTGAACAGAAGATCTAATCAGTTTCTCTCTAAGGAAATTGCATCTTTGTAGAAATGAGAAATAATAACTACAGATCTAATAAAAGTTTTTCAGAGCAAAGAATCCCAATTTTCCCAATAAGGTCTTTATTCTTTGGAATTAAAACAAACATATCGTGTGCATGAGTAAACTCAATACACGAACTCGGAAAATGTGAACACCATTTAGGGAATTCCACAGCTGGCAACTAGACTGACACTGTTCCCGTAAAGCTTATACTATGAGGATGGAAGGACACGGTGAAAACCTTGTGTACAACAAATGAAATATAGGAACATGTTTTATCTCTTGATACAAAATTTGAGCACGGTCCAATCCCCATCTTGCCTTTCCAGCAATTATTTACCAGTTTACAATTTAAAAATAGAGCCATAATTTGAATTCCAAATTAGCAATTAATTTATAGCAAAATAATTTGAGAGAGCACAACATTTACCTTTTCACAATATTGATAAGGTGCTGAAAACAAGCTCCAATAAGTTATGCAAAAGCATATGAAAGAGATGGCCAAAATTGAAATTATAACCAGTTATCAAAAATAACTTTGGTGATACACTAAGAATGGTTATAGTTGAGACTATCCAGTTATCAGAAAACTTCAGTGATAAACTAACACTCATAAACTAAAAAAATGGATGCATTTTTACTCTAAAATTGAGTGATCAGTGATTATTTGTCTACAATGGTCAATATTCTGAGTAAAGTTTGATCTATTTCAAATTTTATATATGTTTTTCATATAAAATTCACTAACAACTTGATCTAGAAAAAAATATTCTACTATCCAGCCTCACCAACTTGAAGATTAGGGTTGCTTCTCATACAAACATCAGCAATAATTTGGCCCACTCTGGCCATTTTGAGAGTTCATAATTGATGTTTTTTTTGTAGAAAGAGCAGAGTTTGTGACATCACTGTATAGTCTACTTTTGGTCATTGAAGTATACATCTTCCCACTTACTAGATGTAATGTTGTAAAATTGCACCCCTTGCAATTTCACATGTATTTTTGTATCGGTTTTAGTTTTCACTCCCTTAGCACTTGTGTAGGCTCATTTTAGACCTTGCATCAGCCTTTTTCCCTCTCAAGATGCTTAGGATCCCTTTTTAGTAGCTACTTCCGCGCATCAACTTTGTGTTAAACCTTGAGACTTTCCCGTTCTCATCATTTTGTAGTATGAAGTGTCTGGACACTAGCATGGCACACTAGCGTCATGTGATATTTCAACGTTCAAACGACAATTTTTTAGAATGTTTGCCACTTGTCACCTCTTTTTGTTAGTGGAAATGGCTCGAGATGCCTTGTAACCCCTCGAGAAGCTTCTTTTCCTTCTCCTATCCTTAAATGTTATCTTTTCAATTCATTTTTCTTCGTCTCCTTCTTGGCTCCTCTCTCAAACATTCTCCCATCTTTCTCTTTCTTGCATAGCTCTCTTGTTTGTTACAGCAGCCTCAAGCACTCTCATGTTCTTACAACACTCTACATTTCTCTCTTAGCTCTTGTAGCTTGGTCTCTCTCTTTGGCTTCCTTAAGCCTTGTAGCTAACATCTCCCTTATCTTATGCTTGCGAGCATCCTAGAATTTCTCACATCCCCTATCTATTGCATCTTTATTTTATGATACAGATTCTCCTCCTTGAGGAGGGATTGCTTTTATCACGCCATATTTGTTTACTTTGTTCACTTTCTCTATCTATTTGGTTGTCTGTGGAGGTGGGAACACTAAAACAAGGGTTTGACTAAGGAAAACCTCTATAAAGCTCCAAAATTTTCTCTAGATCTTATATATGTAGGTATTGAATATATTTCTTTGTTGGAGGCTTCATTACTTGGGTGGTTGTAAGCACTTTCTTTCTTTTCTTTATCCTTATCATTTATACTTTGCTTTACTTCAATTTTGTTACTTCCTACTATTTTATCCCCTACCCCTACCCCTACCCATGCCTTACTATTTTAAGGGACATGCCCCCCCACATGGCCCACCCTTCTAATAGTAGGGGAACTGAGCCCCCTATCAATTCTATGGGAAACCTACTGCCAATTACCCTAGCAAGCTGATTAATCTGGAAATGGATTTGAGATTTGGCCTACCCCTACCCTTTAGCGCTTAGTCTTACCTCCTCCATTAATAGTTTTTTTTACCGCATGCGATAAAGAAGTAAGTTACAAGCTATCCATAGAATAGTAGGGGCCACCCAAGGCATGTCTTTGGCACCGACCATATGGCCTACCATTTTCCCCGTATTCCAAGAGTTCCTGGCAGTTGGGGTTGAAGTAGACACTTTGCTATTTTCTATGATAAACTCGATTTCTAGTCCATATGAGACACTAGCGTTCCTTTGGGACTCTAGTGTACTGCACTGTCGTCCATTTGCTACATTGACATCCTTTGGATGAAAACTTGCTAGTTTGTTTAGAAAACCTTTGTGACCTACTCTTTCTAGTTCTAGAACTCTCCCACTATTCATTGAGGTGGTTTGGGGCAATTCGTCCCTTGGAAATCTCTTGAGAATAAAGAGACTCATGAGTAGTGAATCCCCCTTCTCTACATTATGGTGAACCTGACGTGGACCACAATATTTTTTGAAAAACTAGAAATTTATTTACCCCAACTTGGTGGGTCATAACTTTTGACTCGGTGCTCAGAATTCAGAACCATTTACACCATTGGAAAGGTCTCCAAGAGGACTATTAGGGACCGTCGCAAGTTTCAACCTCAAATTCTGCTCCAAAGACCTCTGAAAATGCAAATTACTAGAACATAGAAAATACCAAAAAAATTCAAAAATGTGGATTTTCAGTTTTTCTTAGTTCTGTCACCCCTAGATTGCTCCAGATCATCCAACTTTTTTATTCATTATTTATCATATTTAATTTCCTATATCCAAATGAATTTAATATCCTCTTTTATGAGTTTAGTATCTAATTATATTCAAAATGTTAATGGTGTTCCATTTCATGCACGTGGTAGTGACTTGGCTTTGCCCATGTCACTTTGTACCTTTGATCCTTCTCATGTGATTCCTCTTGCTTCCAAGGATATATTGTTGCAAGAAGATGAAATCATTGATACCTTTCTTAACAATACTCTACCTTCTCTTCATTCCAATGCACTCTCCTCTAGAGATGATGCATTAGTGAATGATGAATCTCCTTCCACACTTGATCCTCCTTGGATTGATGTTGAGAATATGTCTTCAAATAATTATTTTACTAGTCAAGTGATGATTTTGTAAACATAATCTATGTCTCTTCCGCCCCTCAAAGGCCTAAGAGGCCCATTATTTATCTATCTCTAGCTAGTCCTTCTCTTAAAATGATTTTTTCTATTAATTGTGTTCCATTTGATATTGACTCTCCTAATCTTTCGAAGGCTCCCTCTTATAGAGCGGTAGCCCATGCTTATAATACTAGAGAGTATAATTTTTTTTTTAATCAACCTGCTTCTTTACCACCTTCTCAACCAAGTCTTCCTTTAGCTCCTAAACCTACAACTAAAGCACCTAGTGATTACGATCTTATCAAGCAACTCTGCGTTACTTTGGCAAAGATCGCACTATGGGACTTGCTTCAGTCTGCTCTGTTTTATCAAGGTATGCTTCAAGAAGCCTTGCAAAAGATCCTCTTGCCTACCTTTGCTAGGCCAATGGATGTTAATACATTTATGGCTCATATTCGATTGAATTTGCTGAATATCATGTTCTATCTACAGGAATTCCCACCTCTGGAAGTGCAGAAGCAATCAGATCCTCTGATGTTTATAGTTAACATTAATAATATTGGCATTAGACGTACTCTTTTTGACACTAGTTCGACACTCAATGTATGTAGCATTGATCTATTTCCTAAGATTAATATTGATTCATCTTCTCTTAATGCTTCTTTTTTTGGTCATTTGTGGGTTCGATAATGTTGGTCAATCGACAAGCTGTAGGCACAATAATCTTTCCTTTGAAGTTGGGACCCATTACCGTACCCACCCTTGTATATGTTATGTCAGAAAAATTACCATATAACCTTCTTCTCGATAGACTGTGGATTCATGCTATGGGTACTGCAAACCCATCTACCTTGCATAAATCTATTAATTTCATTTGTGACAATCGAGTAGTCATAGTCAAGGATGACCTTGAGGCTATGCACTTATGTGAGTTGGCAGCTACCAGTCAAGTTTTGATTGTGCCTACTCTTATCCCTTCAGTGTCTTCCAATGTGTTGATATCGAATCCTATAGTACCTATTGCATAGGATACTCTTGAGACAGATGTCCCTGAAGAAGATCCTTTTGAAGAAAGAAATCCTAAGTCTAGTCTTTCTACTTCTCAAAAGAATGCATGTCACAATGATGATTGGGGTTCCTTAGACTTAACAGACTCTTTCATTGGGGAATATAAAGTTGACCTGATCCACTTAAACTTTTTGATAACATCATCCACACCTGCTATCAAAGATGACTATTCTTCTATATCATGGGATAATGTGAGCAATAGTTGTCATGTCGTTAATGTCAGTCCTCCTTCTCAAGAAGATGATCACACTTCTATTAAAGAGGCTAATGTTGGAAATCTTGTCAAGAAGGATGATGGCGATCCCATAGAAGAGTGTGATCCCCATTGATGGAACAATTCTCTCTATGAAGATCCTCCTCCTCAAGATTTGCAAGCACATTATGGCCTTGGCTTTAAGCTTGTCTCTAAATATGGCTATGGGTGTAAAGGTTGTGGGCATAATGAACAAGACATTTAGGTCCCTATAGAATGTGCACCTCATAAGTTTAATTTGGGGCTTGGTTGCTCGAAAAAATAATCTAAACAAAAACCATTGTTGAATGGCGACACGATTTTTGCTCAACCTCGTTCTCATGGATTAATTCATCTTCCCTTATCTACTATCTTCATGCCTTCTTCTTATGAGTAGTCAAAATTTTCTCCACAAGAGAAAGGGTTTCTTCCTACTCCTCATTCTTTATCTGAGCAAGATCGTATTTTGTTAAGGATTCTAAAAGTCTGCTTGATTACTCTTCCACATAAGAAATTTCATAAGCATGGTAAAGAAAAATATTATTTCTGTGCATACCATTGAGTGCCTAGCCATTCCACTAGTGAATGTAAATCCTTGAAGGATAAAATACAACAACTTCCTAATTAAGGTTCCATCACTCATTTATTTGTTGATGCACTTGCCTCTTCTTCAAATAACAAGTGATATTGAGGTCTACCTCTATCCTATATGTTCTAAGTATCTTGCATGATTCTCCTCCCCTATGTGTTGAGGCAGTGATAACTTGTTTTGAAGATGTGTGTCCTTCTAAGTACCCCCTCTCTTCTCTCTATCTTTCAAATGAAGTGTCCCCTTGACTAGGCTCCTTACTTTCTTGAAGGGTTCCCTAGGGACCCTCTTTGAAATTTTTTATCTCAAATCAATTCTATGGTGTCTAGCTTGGGGGTAGCCTGACTAGACCTATCTTTTCTATAACTATCCTACAATGTAGCTTATAGTAGCCACAAGCTTCTCTATTTAGTCTTACTCTACAAGACCGAGAACTTGTAGAGCTCATTTGCATCAAGTTCTCCTAACATGTTTAGTTTGTGGATTAACATGTTGCTTTGTAGGTGCACCTGTGAAGCTACTTTTTCAATCAAGCTTAGAGATCTGAGGAACTCAAGCTTACCTTGTAGGGTCGAGCACCTATGAAGACCCAATCCGACTCTACAGAGTCCCCTACATTGAGCTTCCCTCAGGAGAGAGTACCTGGGGCACCTTCTTTGCAAGTTTGAGGACCTGTGAAGCACTTTCATCCTATGGGATCTATTCACCGTTGGTCTCTAGGCCTTCGGTGCAGTTTGTTCAACTCTGTAGGAGAGAGTACCTATAGAGCCTTTTTTCCACCTTTCATAGGTCTGGGGATCTACGGTGCATTTGTTCAACTCTCCTTGGGTCTGAGGACCTGTGGATCCATCTCTCTTGGAATTTTCATTCCTTTCTAGCTTCTCCATCTTTCTCATAAATCCTCTTTCTTCTCAATTGTGTATATCGAATCAAAGATCTGCATCTTCTTCATCCTAAGTATATGCTCTTTCTCTCTTCGATATTGGTTACTTCCCTAAATTTTGGGTGCATTCTTCTCTTGAAGTGATCAATTCTTACACTCTTCTCCTCATTTTAGAATTCTTCTATTTGTTATTATTTTTAATTTGGGGATGATGCATAGTACTAAGACAACCTTTTACATCTAGGTTTCTTTCACTTTGTTGACTCAAATCTTGTTGGTTAGTTAGGTGCCTATGTGTATGTGTTTTTATGTTCTAACCCCATGATGTAATGGATTTTTATGTTCTAATATTGTTTTCTAGTGCATGTCTTTCTTGTCTAATGTGTTTATTTTGCAGGTCTTCAGCCTGGGGGCATACATCCTTGGAGTTGTCTACTTCCACTACAGTATCCTTTTAGCATCGTGATGTTATTTATGTTTAGTAGATTTCCTTTAGCATGCATATTAGTGTAGATTCATATGCCCGCTAAAGTGAGAAAAATGCAATGTTGTAAAATTGCACCCCTTGCAATTTCACATGCATTTTGTATCTACTTTAGTGTCCACTCCCTTAGTACTTTTGTAGGCTCATTTTAGCCCCTGCATCAGCCTTTTTCCTTCTCAAGATGCTCAAGACTCCTTTTCAGCATCGTGCCTCAGGTTTGCGTTAAACCTTGTGCTTTTCTTGTTCTTTCATTTTGTAGCATGATGTGTTTGGACACTAGTACGCCATGCAGACATCTATGTGCCATGCTAGCATCCTGTGACATTTCAACGTTCAAACGATCATTTTCAAGCATGTTTTCCACTTGTCACCTCTTTTTGTCAGTGGTAACAACCCAGGATGCCTTGTAACCACTCAGGGAGCTCTTTTTCCTTCTTCTCCTCTCCTTAAATGCTATCTTTTCAATTCATTTTGCCTTCTTCTCCTTCTTGGACCTTCTCTCAAACCTTCTCCCATATTTCTCTTACTTGTACAGTTCTCTTGTTTGTTACAGTAGCCGCAAGCACTCTCACATTCTTAAAATGCTCTACATTGCTCTCTTAGCTCTCATAGCTTTGCCTCTCTTTTTGGATTCCTTAAGCTTTGCAGCTGACATCTCCCTTATCTTATGCTTGCAAGCATCTTTGGATTTCTCACATCCCTTATCTATTGCATCTTTATTTCATGATACGAGTTCTCCTCCTTGAGCAAGGATTACGTTTATCACACCATATTTGTTTACTTTTTTCACTTTCTCTATCTTTCTAGCTATCCATCAAGGTGGGAACACCAAAACAGGGGTTTTACTAAGGCAAATTCCTATATAGCCCCAACATTTTCTCCAAATAATATATATGAAAGCATTGAATATATTTCCTTGCTGGAGGCTTCATTACTTGGGTGGTTATAAGCACTTTCTTCTCTTTATCCTTATCATTTATACTTTACTTTAGTTTCGTTACTTTCTTTCATTTTCCCCATATTCCAAGAGTTCTTAGCAGTCAGGGTAGGATAGACATAACTCAATTTCTGGTCTGTATGATACACCAATGCGCCTTTGGGACTCCAACATGCCACGTTGTCATCCATTTGCTGTGTTGACATCCTTTGGCTGAAAACTTGCTAGTTTTTTAGAAAACCTTTGTGACCTACTCTTTTTGGTTCTAGAACTCTCACACTATTCCTTGAGATAGTTTAGGGAAATTCACCCCTTAAAAATCTCTTGAAAATAAAGAGACTCATGAGTAGGTAATCCCCCTTCTCTACACCATAAATAACAAGTTATCCATTGATGCAAGTAAATATAGAGGCATTAAAAAAACTATCAATAAATCCTAATGTAAACACAATTTCACTTCATCTATTTCTTAACCAGAAAACAATTATTTACCCTAAAACACAAGTAAATAGGGAAAATGTGCATCGATGCAAACAACACTATAGAAAGTGCACATGAACCGTAATTTGAAAATCCAAAAAGTTGAAAGCCTAAAACCCTCTATGAAATTTTTTCTCGGATATCATCTTGAACATGGAATGCAATTTAAAGTGTTTTTCAAAAGTGCATATAACCATACTCAAAACACAAATGAATCCTAATTTTAAAATTAATTCATTCACCAAAAAAATAGGGCCAGTAATTTGTTTGTAGCATCATATATACAGAAAATAAGTCACTCTATCTGCCTATACTGCCATATGTGCTTGAACGTAGTGAGAACCCATTCAAACAATTGACAAGGTTGATGTTAGATAATCGTAATATCCTAGATGTAGTGCCTAAACCTTAAACTATGAGTTGTAAATCAAAAATCCTATTTTTATTCACATTGCCAAAAAAAACTATCTCCTAGAAATCCGCCCATAACACTCAAAGTTTTTTAGTCAATCACCTTGTCATAAAATATTTAAGAAAAAATTTATAAAATTAAAAAACTTTGTCTTTAGAAAAAACATGTTTTTCTTCATACAACTTAAAATATTAACTTCTAATTGATTGTCAAATAATTTATTAATAACAAGCTAAGCAAAGTACTAGCAAAATTGATTGCAATAGTATTGTGCTTGATGGCAAGTATTAATAAGAGACAGAATATTGCCAACATATAATATATAAATTTTAATTATTTTGAATATATATTATATTATTTTATTTATAAAATTAATTTAATATAATAATTAGCAATCTAACATTTATTAAATATATTATTTATTTAAAAGTTAGTGATTAAAGTTAGGTTTATAGTTATGGATAGTGTTACGATCATAATTAGGCTTCGAGATAGGTCTAGGATTAGGATAATGGTTTAGAATTTATTGTTAGGGTTAGGTTTAGAGTTAGGGTTAGGGTTGGGCTTGGGGTTAAGGATAGAATTAGAGTTAGGGTGTGAGTTAGGATAAAGATTAGGTCATGAAAATAACTAATTAACAATACTAAAACACTATAGTTAACAAAACTTGCATTTATTTTTATTCACATTAATAAAACTTACATTTATTTTTTTTCAAATCTGGAAAACAATAATTACAATACTATAAAGCAAGTACTAGCCACTATGCGGCACTTGTTAATATTATTATTTAAAAATATATATTTATTAAAAACATATTATTATTTATCTAAAAATCTAAGTTTCAAAAGTTTAAAAAATAAAATAAAAAATCTTATGGACTATCTTTTCTTATTTTAAAGCTAAGACTAGATAAGAAAGTAGTTTGTTTTCTTTAATTATATATTATATTTCTTAATATTTTAGAAAATTTGAAGGTTGAGATCATTTCAACAATCTTGCATCATTCTCCACAATTTTCAACCATTGATTTTCAAAAGCAGGTCCTTCACTTCATATAAGGAACACCTTCGGTGTAATATTTAATATTTTTTCCATAACTTTTAATAATTCTTAAATAAGAACATAGGCATAAACTCAAAAAATAAAATGATTAAAAAGATAGCCCATAACACACCCTGATCTCATCTTGGAAGTCATGTGGCAAGACATTTTGGGAGGGTAGAACCCAGATGAATGACACCTACGCTGTTGCAAATCCATCGCCATGGTAGCGACCTCTTCAATGGCAAGAGGGCACTCACTGCCAAAGGACACAAACACCACCGAAATAGCAGGTTGGTTGTCAAGCCACTACAAGAAACTACCATCAGCAGGGCCCAATGGGATTTTAGGCATGAGTATTCTAACAGGGAACATAGGGCACTTCCTAAGGCTCCAAAAGTAATCAATGTACACCCCTTCCAATTCCATGCACGTATTGCATGCCACTGCCAAAATCTCCCACACACCCATGATTTTTTTTCTGCAAAGTTGAGGTCGTCTGACTACTTCTAAAACATTATCATTGCCTTACGCACTTCGAACAATAGGCGTTCAAGAATTGGTGAAGGGAATCTGGGTGGTGACTCAACGGTTGGGTTTCCCACTAGGCTGTCTAGAGTTGGGCTTCCAAAAAGCTAAAGCTGGCCACTCCCAATATGAGGAAAAATATGGTGGAATGGCCAGCTTGGCAGTCACATAGGGAATCTAGTATGAATCATGGATCACCACATGTGGTGAAAGTTGTCACAATAGCTCTTCGAAGGGCTTGTCTAAAAGTTCCATGGCTTGGATGAGTAAAGGTAGTAGAAGTGGCCCTTGTCCTCCCTTGGCCACCTCTATAGTGGAATCGACACCTGTTGGCAGTCCCTCCATGGATGGAAATTCCAACTCTATCAGATTTATCCTCAGTGTGTCCCACATTTGTGGCTTAATTCACTCAATATTCAATAGGGTTAACACAAATAAAATTTTAAGACCATGACTGGCCAGGCTCTTGGAAAGCTCCATGAATTGTGTTATGTGACTGTAGGAACTTTTAGCCATGGGAACATAACCACATGAAGCTCTCTCTACTTTTCCTCTGCCATTGTTGATGCAACTCAAGTTTTGACCATTAAATTTTAAGTGCACTACCACCCTATGCATCCAATGCATATTATATTGACAACCTCAACTACACAAATAATAACTTCCTTACCTAACCATCCTCGTGGCATGCCTCTATCCACAAGAACATTAAGTGGGCCTTGTTAAACTTTTGCATTTTCATTCAATCGATAAGGCTATATTTACAAGGAGTGGGCATGTTGTTAATAGTAATTAATGGTCCTCATCTAGATTCATAATGAATGAGACATTTGGTGGTATATCTACATATAGTTTCATTTTCCTTACATATTTTCATTTCTTTTTTGGTATACATTTGGTATTTTCTTTGAAACATTTGTGGAGTACATGAGTGTCATGTCCCCCGAAATTGTAGTATTGAGATATAAAACATCGAAAACAAGATATACAAGATACACATTAACAACATTAACTATTTGTAGACACATAAAATTGACCTAGGCCTGCAAGTTCTATTTTCTCCATATTTCTTCTTAGCATAATTAAAATATTTAATTATGTCCAATAGTCCAATTTCATCTTTTAATTAAATAACTCGTGATTATTTAATTAATTCATGTCTTTTATTCCTCTTGATTATTTAAATAAATAAATTTTATTTATTTATTTAAATACGTCACTAATTTCCTAATGTCTCCCTATGGTTAAATAAATTCTTAAATTTATTTAATTATCTTTGGTCTATTATTTCCTTCTAATTATTTAAATAAATAAATTTTATTTATTTATTTAAATACATCATTAATTTCTAAATGTGTTCTCATAATTAAATAAATTCTTTAATTTATTTAATTATTGTCCACCTTGGCATTTTAAATAAAATTATTTATTTAAAATTGTCCCACTTTCTATTTTTTTGTCACATGACCCCACCTTTTTGAATTAAATTAATTTTTAATTCAAAATAACAACTTTCCTCCATAAATCAAATAATTTCTAATATTATTTGATTTTCTAGCTTTCTCTTTTTCTGTGTCATCCTTATCTCCTTGTCACATGCAATCTTGTCCCTTGATTTGATTTTCTAGAAACAAATCTTGACCATTCATTTCAAATTTACCCTAATGTTTCCCTAACCCTAATTGTGGGTTGTCACATTCAATCTTAACCATTGATCTTAGGGCATTTGTCAATCTTCAATCTTGGCCATTCACCCAAAATTGACTTTTCTATAAAATGGAAAATTTGGCGTCATTTGACACACTTCATATCCTTCAATCTCTTGGTATTTTGACATCTTAGGCTCTTGTATGTATACTTTAGGCATGCTTCACAGTTGCTTAGTTGCATTGTGAGGTCTTTTGAGTGGAATCCTTCAACATTTGCTTAGGACATTGTCATTATCATAGGTTGTTCATCACAAATCTGAGGAAAAACACAATATTGCAGCAAATAGAGAAGGTGCAATGGAAGTCAACCATGGAGGTTGAAGACATTTGGTAAACTATTTCCTTGTTTTCATATTTTTACTCCTTTGTACTTCATTGCTTGATTTGGGTTATCTTATTTTAAGCTCTAATCTGCTAACCTAGGTCTTTCCCTAAGCTACACTATTCAAAATTATTATGATTATAATTATCAAGGATAATATTAAATGAAAAGGTGTAAAAAATTATTGAAACAAAGAACAATTACAAAGCAACAAGAAAAAGCCCACAAAAGCAACCAACCAAACCTACAACAAAAATCCCCAAAAGAACCCAACCAAGGAACCAATTACATATGGTCTTCCATGATTATCTTATTGAGGGACACAAAGAGTTTTGAGGATAAAATTCCCCGATCTTCTATAAACCACCTCTCCATGTGCTCAAAAGCCCACTTCACCAAAAGATTAGCTACTCTATTCCATTCCCTAGGAATATGATAGAAGGATACAAATTCCAAAGAATTGCATAGATTCACAATCTAATTGATCACCACAACCAATTTCCAGTTAACACCATCAAATCTCTGCTCATTTATCATATCAACTACAATATGTGAATCAGATTCACAAATAATCCTCTTCCATAGAACAGCCTCTTTCAATAGCATGAAAAATAGCTAGAGCCTCGATGAGATTATTAGAATGGTGACCCTTATAAATAGAAAAAAAAATACCACACCTCCATTACTATCTCTACCAATACTACCAATCCCAGCATGCGTAGGATTTCCCCTAGAAGATCCATCAGTATTTATCTTCAAAACTCCTTGTGGGAGAGGTCGCCACCTATCCTCTCAATCAACCTTCTTCTTGATCTGACGAGGCCCATTACTTGTAGAGCAACCAGAACTTCTTCCCTCTAAATGAAGATTCCTCGACACAAAGGACAGATCACTTGGATCCACAATAACCAACAAATCACATTTAGCTAAAATAGTCTCCTGGATCTTGTTGAAGATCTTCCTCCATAAAAGATCCCCTCCCTACTTCACATCTTGAAAAAACCTCCCATTTCTCTCAATCCAAAGGTGCCAAATAATAAAAGTAGGGCCAATAATCCAAGCAATCTAAAGAAAATCCATCTTAGCAGGAGGTCTCCCCAAGTTTTCCTAGATCTCTTTCAAAGAAGAAGCATGAACATAGGGATATCTCCAAACCCCCTACCAAAAATCCTAGATACACCTTGCATAAGGACACTGAAAGAAAAGGTGTGAAGTACACTCATTATTATTGCACAAAACACAGATGGAAGGACCCTGGAAGCTTCTTTTCGATAGATTTTCCCAAGTAAGACATCTATTTTGAACAACCAACCACAAAAAGAAATTACACTTTGGCCAAGAAAATTTATTCCAAACCTGCTTCCACCAAGGGACCCCAACCTTTCATACACCTATCTATCAAGCTCCATATACCTAGAGGAAATAGAGAATCTACCTTTTGGATTAAGACCCCAAGCCAAAACATCCTTATCTTAAAGAGAACTACACATTCTACTAGCCAAAATGCTAGCAAGCTCCTGCCTCTCCTCCTTAGAACCTCCTGGGGGCCACTCTTGGGGATCCTTCCAATGCCACACTTCCACCTAACCCAAGGCCTGAATAGTTTTGAAGTCTTCCATGTTGCACCAACCAGCTTCTATCAAGCTATCATAGAGAGGTTGCAAATGAGGAAACATATAAATAATAGAGGGATAGCCATCCCAAGAATCATACCAAAAGAGGGCTCCTGACCCCTTATTGCAAATCCAAAACAAGCCCTCCTTAATCAAAAATATAAATACTATAATCATTATACATCAATATAAAAGATTATAATATATTGAAATAAAATAATAATATAGTGGCAGCTTATTGTTATTATACTTTAATGTTTAAAATACAATATATTAAAATACAAATAAATATCTACATAAAAAATAAAATAACAACTATTATTTTTGTTGACTACAATAAATAAATATAAAATATAAAATAAAATAAACAAGTAACAAATATAAACAAGTGATGCAAGCGTCGAGTTCCTACCGAGAGGTAAAAGTCATGTAGCTATGAGTTAGGAAAAGTTTAGAGACAGCAAATAGGAATATAAATGAATTTAAAATTTGTAAGATGCATGGGGAACGTGGTCCATAGGGACATGTGAAATGGCAACACGTGTGTGGCAACACGTGTGTGGCAACACGTGTGGATGGATGCAAGGGGATTTTTTTTATGGGTATCATGTATACGTGGGGTTTTGTATACGGAAGCGAGAATGCATTATTAATTTGTATTAATTATTGAATGCAAACAAATAGAAACATTTGCAATGCATGAGACATATATGCATACATGTATCCACGTGCGCACAATGCACAGAAGTGTGAGATGCATAGCTGGCATGTGAACAAGTCTTAAAACAGGAGGAGATGCAGTTCGCATTTATAGTATTAAATGAAAGAGAGCGGGAGAAATAAACTATTTATGACTAGTGCTATGTTTTTTTTTTAGAAAACCTGTTGATTGAAAAATTCATTAGTCATTTTAAATGGACCAAAGTTTTGATGTAGAGATATTTGTAATTGAGCTATTTTAGTTTATCTTATTACAATATGCAAGTGCTAATAGGAACAGTAGTGTTAGGTGGAAGATTGATAGGGGTAGCTCATTTGAGTATAAACTTTTTTAAGATTAATGAATGTTTTTTTTTTTTAATATAGTGTGAAGATTAGTATTATATAAAGCTATTGATTTTATTATAAATAAGATTTAAATCCTGTGTATGTAATATGATAAGATATTTTTCATGTATAGAACAATGTAATTATATTACAGTAAATTGTTAGATGAATGACTAGAAAGCTATTGATTTTATTATAAATAAGATTTTAATATTGTTTATGTAATATGAATAAAAATTTGTGTTTATATAATAAACAATAAGTAATTTGCAAAAATATAATAAAGAACCTTACTACGTAAGATTAAATTTGTCTATATATAACATAAAATGTAATAGTTTAACTTATGAAAATGTAATAAGTGAAATAAATATTACAATAAATTCTTAGATGAAACTATACAAAGGTATTGATTTTATTAGAAATTAGATTTGAATGTTGTTAATGAATTACAAATGAATGTCTTTTTGTGTATATATTTAAAAAAAGAAATAATTTGAAAAGATATAAAGAATTTTATTAGGTAAGATAAAATGTAGGTACAATAAAATAATCAACATGTTTGTAGCACTTTGCATCTAAACATTAAATTATTATAATAATCTATAGTGAAATATTCTTATAATGTTTGTAACAATGCTTGAAGCATTAAGTATACATGGAGGCATGTAGACATTTAGCGACGTGCATAGAATGCACCAGAGCAACCCTGAAAGCGTGATGAAACTAAAATTGCATTTGTAGTATTAAATGAAAGAAAACAAGATAAATAAACTAGTTAGTATGAGTGCATATATGAAAGGAAAGCATTAAAATATGGATCCATGTAAAGACATATGCATGCATGGATGTGTACATGTGTCCATTTAACTTGGTATGTTAAGAAGAATCTATATATGCCTGCGTCCATAAAGATAGAAATGTTAGAAACAAGTTACAGCTTAAACAAGAAGTACAAAAACATTACTGACTAAAACAAAGCAGCAATACATTAGTGTTTGTGGAACAAGTGTATAAAGTATATCTAATAATGCATTTGGATGCATGGATACATGTAAATATTTGTGAAATCTGAATATACATTATAGTCTTAGAGGAATTGTCATATGTGCTTTTAGGAATCTATAAGAAATAGGATTTAGAAAAGACGTTTTGAAAAGAACTCTTGAATACAACTGTATTTTAACAATGAGACGCAATTTGCATTTGCAGTATCAAATGAAAGAAGACAGGGAAAATTAACTATTTATTAGCAATGCATATATCGAAGGAATGCATAAATGTATGGATGAAGGTAAACATAAATGCATCCATCTATGTGTACATGTGTCCATGCAAGTTGGTAAGTAAACAAAAATGTATATATGCCTATGTGCACAAAGCTAGAAAATGTCTGAAACAATTTGCATTTGACAGATATAAAAAAGAACATTTATGATCGAAACAAAAGAATCATACATTATTGTTTTTTGACCAAGTGTATTAAGGATATCCAACAATGCATTTGAATGCATGGATATATGCAAATATTTATGAAAACTGACTATACATTTTAGCCTCCAAGAAACTGTGATATGTGCTCTTAGTTATCTGCAATAAACAGGATATAGTATAAAACGTTTTCAAAGGAAGTCCTAAATACAACTCTATGTTGTCATAGTTATTTTCAAAGCCCTCAGTGTTTAATTGCATAACCTTGATATTTTTTTCAATTGTTCCTTTGGTATGGTGTGAATTTTGTTCTAATGGATGAAGGTATATTTGAGCTATAGATAGATAAAGATATGTAAGGGCGGTAAAGAAGTATGAGTGATGTAAGTGCAACAAAGAGAAGGAATTGAGAGAATGATGTAATGCAAGTAAGGTATATGAATGCCTTATGGAAAGTATTAGATATGGGAAGGAACGATATGTGAAATTGGATGTGAGAATGAATGGAATGTAAATTATATGAATTTATCATCTTCAAGTTATACGCTTAAAATTAAATGCAAGATATAAAAATTTGAATGAGTGAGCTGGATTGAGAAAAAAAAAAGGAATGCAAGACATTGGTGTGATGCAAGAGAAGGATATAAATGTATTTTGAAATGTATTTGATTTGAGAAGAAATGATGTGCACAGGTGGAAATGGAAATGAGTGGATTCGATAGGGTATGAAGTGAAATTTTGTTCCAAGAAAGGGTGGAAGAATGTGTATTTTGTTATTGGTTATGCTTTTTAAAATCATCATAGGGCTGAGTGTCTCAATACAAATACAAAAGAAAGACTGGTGTCTCATTTCTCACTCTCCTTTGGACTAAACAAAGTTCCAAGATCCTTGAGCTTCCTCGAAATGTGACAAGAGATGAATAGATATAAAAATATAATGATATTTAAGGATGCAAGAGTGAAAAGAGAAACACCTATGAACATTAGTACCTTTACATGGGTGCATGTCTACATTTGCAGTTAGAAATTTCCTTTATGACCTTATCGATGAAGCAAAAATGTATTATTATTTTGTTTAAAGTATTGAATGCAAATAATCTTAAACATTTGTAACAATGTTCAAGGTATGCATGTATACATGTATCCATGTGCACACAATGCAAAGAGTGAAAAGCATACATGACATGTGAACGAGAAATTTGAATGGAAAACAGTAAAATCAAGTAGAAATACAAATCTATAAAAGCGTAGTGATGCTCAAGTAGCATTTGCACTAGGAAGTGAAAGGAAAACAGGGAAAATAAATTATATACCAGCAAAGCATATATTGAAGGAATGCATAAATATATGGATCCATGTAAACATTTGTGCATGGATGGATGTATAGATGTGTCCATGTAATTTGGTACACAAAGAACAATCTATAAATGCATGTGTGCATAAAGCGAGAAATTCCGGGGACAATTTGCATTTGGAACATATAGAATATTGTTTTTTGAACAACTGGATAAAGGATACCTAATGATGCATATGAATGCATGGAAACATGTAAATATTTGTTAAATCTGATTACACATTATAGGCTTGAAGAAACTGTTATACGCGCTTTTAGGGATCTGTAATAAACAAGGTTTAGAAAAGACATTATGAAAATAACTCTTGAATACAACTATATGTTATGAGTGTCATTTTTGAAGCCCTCAGTGTTTATTTGCATAACCTTGATATTTTCTTCATCTTTTTCTTTGTTTGGTATGGTGTGGATTTTGTTGTGATGGATGAAGGTATATTTGAGGTGTAGATAGATAAAGATATGTGAATGTTAAAAAGAAGAATGAGTTATGCGAGTGGAACAAAGGGAGTGAATTGAGAAAAGGGTGAGATGCAAATAAGGTGTATGAATAAGTTATGAAAAGTATTTGACATGGGAGGCAAGGATATGGGATGGTGGATATGAGAATGAATGCAAATGTAAATGGTATGAATTTATCGTTTGCAAGTTATATGCTTACAATTAAATGGAAGAAATGAAAATTTCAATGAGAGAGCTGGATTTAGTGAAAAAAGGAACACAACACATTGGTATGAGGAAACACAAGCAAATAATTGGATTTTGAAATGTATTTGATTTGAGAAGAACGGACGTGCAAGGGTGGAAATGGAAATAAATGAAATCAATAGGGTATGAAGTTATTATTTCTTGCAACAAGGGGTGGAAGAATGTCTAGTTTGGTATTGGTTATGCTTTTAAAAATCATCATAGAGCTGAGTCCATCAATATAAACACAGGAAAAAAGACCCATGTTGCATTTCTCACTCTCCTTCATACTGAACAAGGTAGTGACATCCTTGAGCTTCCTCGAAATGCAACAATAGAAGAGTGGATATAAAAATATAATGATATTTATGGATAGAAGAGTCAAAATAGAAGATAAAGTGGAAGTTCTTATGCATATACTATGGAAAAAATAAATATGGAAGAACATAAAAATAGAGAACATGTAAATGCTGATGGAGTGGAGAACATTAAATACATGGAGAAATAAATACGTAGAGCTAATCACAGATATATGCATGGATGCATCAACAGACACATGTATACACAGAAAATAGAACTACATGGAGAGATGGACATATGAACACATTTATTCATGGATGTATGCATATTTGGATATACAAATGCGTATGTTACATGGAAGGATGTATTCATATACATATGCAAATATGGATGAAGTCATATATGCATATATGCATGTATGGACAATATGCATAAATGTATGTCAACATAAAACTTTTAATTTTGTTATATTGGAAAACTAGCACTATTCTAATAAATCAATATTGGAAAATTAGCATTTAGCTATTTCTATTTAAGCAAAGGCATAGTTTATAAAACTGGCGAGTAGAAATACGTAATCCTTGAATGCAAATTAAATGCATTGAAATATCAGGAAAATGCGAACACATGGAGAGGTCAAAATAATTGAAGCAAATGCATTAAATGGCATGTGGCTAGTGGGGAAGGTGCTGGAATTGCTTGACAGCCATGGGTGGCTAGGATACTTTGGCCATTAGGGGCCATTTGGCCAAAGACAAAGACAAAGAAAAATACATGGATGCATGAGTCCACACATGCATATATACATTTATCCATGCAAAATATCAATAGATACATATGTAGGTGGATGTGTGTATGCAATTCATAGGTGCATATATGCATAAATCAATGTATACATGCACCCATAGATACAGTCATACATATATAGATAGATGCATGTAGAGATGGTAAGATATGCATAAATCGTTATATGCATGGCTGCATCTATGGATACATAGATACATAATGAAATGGAGAAAAAGACACATTTATATATGCATTTACTTTGGGAGTTTGATTCTGAATCCATATGCATATTTTGATTAAAACTAGTGGCTGAAGGTACATAGTTCATTCAGACAAAATAAATGCATTGAATGGCATCTGACCAAAGGGGAGACTGTTTGGATTGCTAAGTAGGCTTTGAATATATAACAATCAAAAGAGATAAGTAAGTATAAGTATCCTTGGGGACATTCCACATTTTGACCTTTCAATCAAAGTCAATTAACAAAGTAGCAGTGAGACCTACAGAAACTTCAAGGACTATGCTGATAGAAAACCATATTTTGAATAATGGCTAGACAATCTGTTGAAATTGCTCTAGAAACTTTGAAGCAAATGCATTTTTGCTTCTGTTTACTTTCATTGTACATCTTAAATGGAAGTCGGGTTTTGCATTGTTACAATGTATTTGTATACTTGGATTATAAAATCATAGTTTAGATCATTTTAAGTGTTATCCATTCGAATCTTTTCTTGAAATATGAAGGATTCATCTGAGTCTTGCAGGCAATGCACGGTTGTCCTATAAAGAGAGCTTTGGAACCAATGAGTTGTCATATATACATGGGTGCATGAGTCCATAGATGCATATATACATATATCCATGCAAGTTATTGATAGATGCATATATACATGGATGTGTGTATGCAATTCATGGGCACATATATACATAAATGAAGGTATACATGTACCCATAGATAGAGCCATACATATATAGACAGATGCATAAAGAGATAACAAGATATATGCACAAATCGATATATGCATGATTGCACCTATGGATACATAGATACATTATGAAATGAAGAAAAAGACACATTTATATATGCATTTATTTTGAGAGTTTGATTCTGAATCCATATGCATACTTCGATTAAAACTAGTGGCTGAAAGTACACAGTTCATTGATACAAAATTAATGCGTTGAATTGCATCTGACTAAAGGGGAGGTTGTTTGGATTGCGAATTAATCTTTGAATATGTAACAATTAAAAGAGATAAATAAGTATAATTATCCTTGGGAACATTGCACATTTTGACTTTTCAATGAGAATGAATTAACAAAGTAGCAGTCAGACCTAAAGAAGGTTCAAGGACTATGCTAATAGAAAACTATATTTTGGACAATGGGTAGACAATCTCTTGAAATTGCTTTAAAAACTTTGAAGCAAATGCATTCTTCGTTATGTTTATTGTCATTGTGCATGTTAAATGGAAGCTTGGTTTCGGATTGTTGCAATGCATTTGGATACTTTGATTATAAAATCATAGTTTAGATCATTTTTAGTGTTATCCAATTAAATCTTTTCTTGAAATACCAAGGATTCATCTGAGTCTTGGAGGCAATGCACAACTGTGCTATAAAGAGAGCTTTGGAAGGAATGAGCAAGTAAAAGAAAACTGAGGAAAGAAAGTATATTTGCTTACATTGCTAATCTCACTATGTGCTTTAAACCTCCAAAGTAAAAGAAAACTGAGGAAAGAAAGTATTTATTGCCTCAAGTAACTGGTTTCTGGTTCTGGATACTATAATTATTGTCCTCATAGGCACACATGCAAAGTATGGAACCATATAGAAAGCAAGTGAACTCTTTATTAATCCCATGAAACATAGTCTTTGTATGCATCCATGTATACAGGTTTGCATGTGTATATGTGTACATGTAATTATGTATATATGTTAGACAGTATGTATTTGTGCATAGGTGCATAAGGATGGTATGTATCTCTAGAATTTAGATTGCATAGGTAACATGTAGTTCATAGTCATCTAGTTAGAGTAATATGATGACTCTGTGCATATTGGTATTTAATTCTGGAAGTTGATGTTTCCAAAGTTGTTTTTTTTAAATTTGGAAAGTAGTATTTAGCTGTTTTCTTGATTGTGTTTCAAAGTAAATGCATTAAACAAAATGTGGATTTATCATGTAATATAGATTTACGTGACTAGACATGCATTGTGACTACTTTGAGCATTTCATTTTTGTTATTCTGCAGATCTGTGCAGTCACATGAGATAATGTTGCTATAGAGTCAAGACCTAGAACCAAGCTACTTGATACATGTATCCTTACATACATGGATGTGGACATCTATCATGGTATCCATAGATGCGTAGATACATGTATCTATGGATAGATGTATTCATAGATACATTGACACATATATGGATAGATGCCTATATACATTTGCACATAGAAAGACATACATATAAGCGTGGATGCATCTATAGGTAGAAGAATACATAGAAACATAGTTGCATGGATAGATAGATAGATGCATAGCTAGATACATAAATTCTTAAATATACATGTATGGAAATATCCATGGATTGCATATGAAGTTGCATAGATACTTATATCCATGGCTATATGTGCACATATATACATGTATTGCAATACACATGGATGCATGTAGAAGTGTATCTGCGAGCAAGATGCATGGTTGCATGTGAGGCTTGTAAAGTTCGTATTTTTTTTTTATTACTGCAAAGCGGTCTCATAAAGAGAGGTTTGGAACAAAAATTATGTGAACATGTGTGGTAATGAGAGTTTTTTCCTTGAACCTTGTTATATATTGAAAGAGTAACTAGCAATGCAAACAGTGTTCCCTTTAGCCAGATGTCATTCAATGCATTGAGCTTGCATCAGTGGATTATGTACCTTCATCCACTAGTTTGAATCAAAGTATGCATATGGATTCAGAATCAAAAGCTTTTTCCTGTGAACATATTTTTAATTTGCCTATGCATTTGCCCAGAATGCTTTTAACCGACAGCATTGGCCAATCAAATTTTGCCATTGAACATATTATTTTTTTTTTTTGGTATAATTTGCATTTGGAGATCTATTTTATATATTGGAAAATTAGCATTTATCTATTTTTCTATTCGTCCGAGTAGCTTTATAAATCATTTTTCATTTTAAAAATTTGGGAAAATGTGAACGCATAAATTGATTAAATAAATTTAAGCAAAGGCATAGTTTAAAAGTTGGTGGCTAGAGGTACGTAATCCATGAATGCAGATTAAATGCATTAAAATATCAGGAAAATGTAAGCGCAATGCATGAATGCAAATTAAATGCATTAAATGACATATGGCTGGAGGTGAAAGCGCTAGAGTGGCTTGGTGAACATGCATGGATAGGGTACTTTGGTCATTTAATATAGAGTTAAGCCACTTGTTATGCATCTTTATTACTTTGTGTGTTGTTTTTGTATTCTGTAAGCCTGTGTTGTGAAAACCTAGAATCTGCAATTGCTTTGAGCTTTGTTGCTATGATGAAAGCATACAGGATAAAGGAATTTTGTGCACTGTTGTAGTTAATGTGCTCATAGGCACATATGCAAAATATGGAAACGTATAGAAGGGAAGCAAATTGTTCAAAAAAACTTGTCAAAGAAATGTGGTCCCATGGAATGCAACAAGTGTTCACAATGGACACTTTGGTTTTTGCGTGTTAAGTTTGTCAGATAATGCAATTTGGCATGAACAATGTTGTAGGCATCACATGAACAATAGAACTATTCAACACTAAACTCTATGCTTGTAATAATTATTGGAAAAGTTGTAAATGCCATAGATGAAATAATATGAATAAAATTCTAGTTCCTGGTATTCTTGAAATGCAATGAAAAAACTGCTATAAAGGCATAAGACAAGGTTGTGTAACATATTTCCATTCATGTATCTAATTTCTTTGAACACGAATGCTTTACACACTTGATTGCAATAGTAACATGTCTACGAAAATGGGACAATAGAGATCATAAATCAGTAGTTTTTAATGTGAGTATATATGTATCCTGATACACATAAGCTTATCTGGCATTCATGAAAATAGCTACTATGTATAGTGAAATAGTTAATTAGCGTTACTATATGCGTTATCCATATAACATAATAAATTGGTACAATGCTAGAGTGGCAGATCCATAAATACATGGACACATGTATACGTAGTTGCATACAGGGATACGTAGAAGCATAGATGAATACATGGACACATGAATATGTGCATATGTGCATATGGACATAGAAGCATATATACATATGAATACGCATATATGCAGCGAAAGCAACGTATGGATTTGTGTATATAGGAGTGTACTCTATACATTAGAATGCATGATGGAAAAGTGACTATAAAGTACAATGCATAAAAGCAGGGGTGAGACTTGGTTGCAGTAACAGCAAAAAAGTGAAAAAAGCCAAAGGAAAATAACAATTTACTATCTCAAGTAACTTGTTAATGGGTCTAGAGTGTACAACCATAACAACTTCTAATTGGTCACCATAAGTTCTTGAAAGCGTAAGAATCAGAAAGCAAATTTTGGAAAAGCTAGGAAGGACAGAATGCAAAAGGGAACATTTAAACTATATAGTTTGAATGGTATTATGCATGGAGGGATAATAATTATTGAACATATATGTCAGATGTACATAGAGAACCATTGTCTTCATAGGTGCAAAAACAAAATTAGAGTTTTAGATGTCCATATTCTAGAAGACTTTAACATAGTAACCTATAGAAGTGTCTAAATGTATAATAGCAGTAGAGTATTTTAAAACCAAAGATATCTTTAACATGTGAGAACCAGTAAAATGTCTTGGAGCATGGAAAGGTGAAAAAGTAAAAGTCTGAACAATGTAAATCTCTGCTCCTCTATTCCTAGTTTCCTGTAAAGCCAACAAAATGCTATGTATTAGAAACATAGGTTGTATGGATAGTGATTTGAGGTACTGGTTCGAAAGAAAAAAAGTTTACATATGAATGACTTTATTACCTTCTGTTGGTGTTTCCTGTCTATTTGTTAATGCAAATGGCTTCAACAATGGCATTGTTTTGGTCAAGGCTAAAATGTCCTTCAACACTGAAGTCCCATAGGATGAATATCACTGCTGACTTGTCCTTAATGTAGTCTTCATAGCTGAGCCTTTGCAGTGTGGGCAATAGACGGTGCATGGTGGCCTCATCAATTGAAGACTGAATTGTTTGATTGTCATAAGTTGTTATGGTAGTTTTAAGTTGTAAACAAAATGTATAATTGACTTGCTGGTTGCACTGTTTGCAGTGAGCAGTTTTTTCTTGGAGTGTGCCATAAGCAATAAATTTGAATTTGCATTTTGGGCAACATGCATGAAATGGATTGGAAAATGCATTTGCTGCTTTTAGAGTACCAGAAACCTACATAATATGGTTCAAAATTGTTAGAGGAGACAAAAAAAATAAGTTTGGATGCACTAGATTTTTTAAAAAAGAATGTTACCTTGAAAGTTGAATGTAGTAGGCTGTTGAGTTTTTCCAAGCTTCTTTTGTCATTCAAGGTACAGATGAATGTTGATCGACATGTGTGAAATGTGTTCCTTTGATCTGTTTTTCTTACAAAATTCTTGAAAAGCATTGCAGGTGTTTTATTTGTATGCAACTGGTCTTCGAGTGCAAAGTATTGTTGCTCATATTTTGACCGTAATAGCAACTGCAATTCAATGAGAGGATTAGATTTTGTTCCAGAAATTGTTATAGAGATGACTGCTAAACATTTAAAGCTTGAAACTGAAAGAAGAGGTAAAAGTTCTATAGACCAAAATACCTGTGCCCTGTCTATGTCATTGTGGCCATCTTTGATGTCAATTGCAAATTGGGTACCCATTTTTCTGGCACCAACTACCAGTGCAGCTATTGTGCCAACTGGGTACTCATTTATAGTTGTTAGAAATTGGCTAATAGTTGTACTTGGGATGAATTTTACTCTTGACAGAGGCGGGGGATGTTTTCAGTGCTGCTTATGGCTGTTAAAATCAAAATGCAATCACAGTCACCTCTGTCATAATCTGTCCTAGGTGCAACTTGGAAATTTGATATTGAAATAGCTGATCCCAAGACTATTTTAGGCTCATGTTGATACACGAGGTCTCCACTAACATTTAATGTGATTGTCATTTCTGCTTTGTGATCTGTCAAATCAGCACCTAGCATTTCCCGTGTTTTGTTGGCCTTATCCAATGTTGCTTTGTAGACAACAAGGACATCACCCTGGAAGGTGTCTCCAGCTCTTCTTGCATTTAGCTGTTTGATTGAAATAATTCTAGGTTTCTTGACTCTTTTCCTACAAGGAACAAGGATAATGTCAATAAAATGCTAATTTTATATTAGCAACTTGGGCAAATGGCAGTACATTGTAGAATGAAGTACTTTACCATTGTGTTGATTCTTCTTGTGCAATTTGCACCTGTTTGGCTTGTCTTTTTGATACATCTTTTGGTGTCCTACAAAGAATTGGAGCAATGTTATTTGAATATTTGAGATTTGGGCGAATGAGTATGAAGGAATAATACTATGAGCACTTTACCGTTGTACTGATTCTTCTTGTGTGGTTTGTATTTTCTTTGACTTCCTTTCAGTTTCATCCATAGATCTCCTACAAATAATGGATATAGCATTGGAAAAGACATTGCAATGCATAAAGGTGATATAAGGCTATAAGTTCTATAAAGTTGAATTTGTCTATTATGCAACATGCAATTTTAGGAAAATTGGATTGTGATCAGTCCAATATGCTTCTGATATATAGGTAGATCATATATTTGTAGCCGTGTTGGACCAAACATGATCAATGACTGAGTTGCCTATGATGTGTTGTTGGTTCAACATAAATTGTATGTTGTTCTGCTGAATATAACTATGAAGCATTTTTTGCTTCTGCTTTCTGAAGACATGTTGACATTAAAATCGCCTAAAATGTACAACATGTTTTCTGAATTTTTGGACCCAATAATTATTTGCAACATTGCAATTACTTCATCTATGGCAGTTGCAGGTCTTGCATAAATATTACAAACATTGAGTTCATTGTTAGATAGCATTACTGTTAATGTGATAGCTTCAATATTTGAAGTTTCATGTTGTGTTGTTTTTGACAATAGAAAATGTTTCCTAGTTAAAGTTGCTATGCCATGTATGTTATGTACAGAGAAGCTATCAAAATTCTGCAGCAAGGTATTTAGCTCAAAGGGATGCATATGTGTTTCTTGGAGACACAAGATATCAGATTGCATTATGCCATAGTCATTGAAAATGTCTTATGCATGTGCTTTTAAGCTACGAGTGTTCAATGTACATAGGAGCAAATGTGATTTTTTTTTTGAACATGTGTTTTGATTATCAAGTTGCCATTGTGCACATGTCTGAAGATGAGACATTTCTAGTTGTATTTTGTCTTTAACTTTGAAGTTTTTTGTAGTTAAAGGTTGTAACAGGAATAATGACTACTAATTTTGTTCGTGACAGAGTTGTATAGGTTAGTCCATGCTGTCTAATGCCTATGGGATCAAAAGCCAAGGCCTCCATTGTTAATCCTTGGGATCAATGTATGGTTCGTGCACATGCTACTTGTACTGGAAATTATTTTCTAGTTGTAATTTTCTTGTTTATTGTTATTTTCTAGATTGGCCTAGCAATGTGTTGTATAGGCACCCAGTCTTTGTCAATGATAGTAGAATAGCAATGTGCTAGTTTTGTGCACTGGTGATGTCCAATTGATGGGTCATTAAATTTAATCCAGACAATATCAATATTTTTTTGTGATGTATATGCTTTAAAAATTCCATCTGAACCGTTGATGAGGCCATCTTGAACATTGTAATTGCCTGCATAAAGCTCAACAAGAATGTTTGGTTTCAAGCATATTTGTGATGGAAGTGTCGTTGTGTGACTGTACACTCGTATTGCATTAAGGTCCTCGTTAACTTCATCTATCCCATCTAGCACAACCATTTGGGTTGGAATGATTGATAGCATTTTGTTGTTATGTGCTTGAATGTCTATTCTCCTATAGAAAAGGTGCAGAAGCAATGGATCTAATGGTACAGGACGAAAGAATTTTTTTTTGATATAGTCTATATCAAGAGTTGTCTGAATGCCTACTCGTAGTCTATTAAGAATTGAAATAAATATTTCATCTTTTTGTCTCATGGTAGTCACCAATGAATAGCATTTTATGTGGTCTTTCCAGAAACTATAAGGCATTAATTCAATTGGAGTAGGCCTATTTTCAAAAACCACAGAGTCAAGGATAGATTGTGCCTAGTAAAGGTCACCACAAAATATGGTATCAAGGTTCCCAAAGTATGCTATAGGAATTTGCATTATGTCCCGTAGTCTTCTATCAATATACCATAGAAATGTTGAGCCAACTAATGATATCTCGTCTATAAGAAGTTTGTGCAATTGATCATAGTGCTTTGACATAGTGTCAAGTACTTCAATGTTCAGTGGCAGGAATTCTGATGTATTAAAAGGTATGTGAAATGCTAAATGTAATGTGAATCCCCCTATGTTATATGCTGCTTTACCTGTATATGCAGTTAATAAGCCCTTCGGTTTGTCTAGATTATTGTCAACAGAATTGCTATACATGCGAATGAGAGCTTGGTAGATGGCTTTTGCTGTAAAAGTTTTTCTTGTTCTAGCTCCTCCAGTCAAAAACAAGTGCAATGGCTTTTGTGGATTTTTCATCTTTTTTATGAGAACATCCTTAACAATTGCTTGTTGTTCTTTATTTAACATTCGTCTTAACTTGTAGTATTCATTGTTATCTATAATTTGTGGGTGCTTTGTAATTTGAAATCCATTGGAGTACGTGGTATTTGGGTTAGAATGACCTATGTTTGGAAGGCCTGTTTGAATGTCATATAGTTCTTTCTAGGAAATCTTTGCTTGCATTGGCAGGTCAATGAGCTTTTCATCTTCAAGAGACTAAAGATCATTTATAGCTTTGTCAATGTCACCCCATGCGGAGTTTGGGTTGTGGACGAACTTTGCACTATTTGTTTGAATGGTTTGTCCATGGTACATGTATGCATTTTCCCAAGAATCAAAGTTTTGTTTTAGTGTATGCTCATTAATGGTAAATGGAACATAGAGAACCAATTGCTCTCTACAATGATTCTCTAAATCAAAGTGTTTGTTGAAATTGATAAACCGTATAACATTGGGTTTGGCCTTTGGTTCAATTGTAGCACCGTATTTGTTGTATCTTGAAACAAAATCTGCAAGACATATGTCCACCATTGTTTCAAGGCATTTTAAATAGTAGTCTATAATAGATTTTGCAAGAACATTTTTTGATTCATCTGGCTCATTGCTCAATTGTTTAACAGATTTGAGTATAAATGTGCGATCATTGTCAGATCGCGTATCAATGAATATACATTTTCTTGAACTGTAATTTAATGGCAATGACAGAACAATATGTGCAGCTTGTTGTGATGAAATTTGTTGCAAGTTAAGCATGGCATTTCCAAGTTTACTTACCATTCGTATTGCATCAATATTGTCTTTCTTGTGGTCTGTACGTATTCTTTTGAATGCATATGTCATTGACTTGTCTACTTTTGCAATATATGAGCTACAATACATAGCAGCAACATATGCATTTAGGACAAATTGTGCATCTGTATTAGCCCTCCAAAGATCTGGAATTTTCCTTGAAAAACTATTGCTCCATATTTGTGATGGTTTTCTTTGTAAGAAAAGTGTAGGCTTGTTTAATGTTGAGCTCAAAGCTTCAATGTATTCATTGTCACTTAAGTTTAATTCTTTTAAGAACATTTGAAAAGTGAATGTTTCATCATAGTTTGCTTTTTGGAGTTCTGAAAAGATATAAGTGGCATTTGCACTTATCGCTTCAGTCTTTTGGAGTATTGGTAAAAGTATAGTTGACTTTTGCATTGGTGGGAAAGGAAAATTGTACCTACAAAGTTGTTTTCTTGATCTCTTGCATTTCTTTGTATGATGGTGTTTGTGTAGCATTTCCAAAGGAAGTTCCAAATTCTCAGTGTCGCAGGTAATATACTTATCAACAAAAGCTATGACGTCCGCGTTGTTATTTTCTGTGTAGATTGGTGCATTTTTAACCCATATGAGGAAATGATCATGTTCATTTCCTCGATTTTGGAACTCAGTGACTGAGAAGTAATCAATGACATTTCCAAAGAAAGAGTCATCTGTAAGTATCAATTTTTTTATTGCATTGATTCTATGTTTATAGTAATGTGCACAAGTGATAGGATCTTTCTTGATTAGTTCAAATTTGTCAATGTGTGTTGGGTGATTAGATTCTTGACAATTTTGTGCTGATTGGTGTAGATTGTGCAGCTCTTGTAATGTTTGAATTAGTGGATCCCAATTTTGCTCAACACTAGAGAAAGTGATGAAAAATGTCGGTGGTCCTAGTTGTCGAATCATAGCAAATACATTTTTCTTAAGTTGTTGTGAATAGTTTGGAGAGATTCTTATTCTTTTGAAATCAACATATCCAATATCTGATTTAAGAATTTTTTCTAGGTTTGGTTTGTGTTTAACGTCTTTCGCAAATAGCTTTCGCCCTTTTAACTGGCCCTTGCGGATTCTTATTGTCATTGTAGACAGTACTTGTTGTATTAGAACCTTTATAGCTTTGAAAAAAATGTTTGTTGTATGATATGAAAATTGTCTTTGTGACTGTAAGAGCTCCGAGCGTACTATTTTCTAATACGTAAAGTTTTTTACAATGTCATTATCACGTGGTTTGCCAAAGAATAAAGTTGGGAAATTCATTTCTTCAGCATAGATTTCCTTAAATATTCCAATTGGATACTTGTGCTCTGCAGGTGCAATTTCAATAATCTTGTCCTCCATGTTATGGATACTTCTAGACTCAGTGAATCCATGTATCAATGTTTCTGATGGGTTTTCATTTTCCATTTCACTGTCTGATTCTGTTTCACTTGTATTTTGTGGACTATTGGCTTCGTTTTCTTAGTGCATTGGAGAACTTCTTGCCAATCTTGGTTTATGTGGACTTTGTGCATTTTGTATAATGGTGTCCTTGTTAATTGAGTCAAAGCTTGCATGATGACATTTGGGCGCACCATGCCTTTTTGAAATGCATTTTTGTATTTTAAGTGTCTTTTCAATGAAACAACAATTGTTTGTGTGTTGTTAATTGATTGTGGTAATGCTCTCTGTACAATGTTCATGTCAACAGGGACATTTATAATAGAACCTGTTAGGCCTATTTGAGACCTTTTGAACCCTAGTTCCCAAATCTATGCAAATGCAATTCTAAGTGAGACAAGTCGTTCTTCTAGATGAGTTAAATTTTGCACATAGCACAATGGTCTGTTAGTTCTTATTTTCTGTGGCATAGCATACTTTGGAATAGTGGACTATTTCAATGCAAAGTAGCATACATTGCATATGAGATCTGTGAATGGTAAGGAATCTGATTGTACTAGCTTATAGTATAGCTGTTTTTGTTTTTCTTTGAAAATCCTGATGTCCTTGTTCAAATAGAGCACTTGGAAAATTGCACATGGGTGTTTTGGTGTATCTTGTATTGCTGTTTTATAAATTTCTATTGGTGTCAATGTTTTTTTTTTCTTTGGGCTGCTAGGTACACTTTTTTTTGTTTTTCTTTTCTAATCAAGTTCTTCAGGTGATTAAGTCTTATTGTTGATTTATGTTTAAAATTGCTTGCTATGACAAATGGTATCAAATTTTCCTTGTTTTTAGGCAAAGAATGTGGCTTGGTCAAGTAATTATTTTTGTATTGTGGATGATTTCTGATCAACTTTTTAAGTTGGAGTAAGCTTGTTGAGCATTGGCGAGTTAGATTTTGGGCCTTGATACTTAGTAGCGGCTCAAAATTTCCAGCCAAAGGGTTTGTATCATGGAACAGTATAGAGACTGATTTTGTATATTCAAAATCATTGAAATCTAAGTACTTTCTTGATGTTTTCAATGACCAGAGGCTTATCTGTATTTTTAACCATTTGGATATCTAGTGAATGCAAAAAAAGTCACCCCACAATCCACGTTCGCTATGGTCTATGCATGGGCTTGCAGGAAATCGCATCTTGCGGAAGTATGTTTCTTGATCATGTACTTTGTGCAATGTATATAGAGTACCAGGATTTAGTTCATTGTTATATGATTTAATTGCTTCTTTGTCCTTTTTTTGAAAGCAAGCCAGGAAATAATCTATAGCTCCATTGCATAATTGAGTTGAGGTGTACTGGTTGTTAAGTAGCACTTGAAGCGAATCAAACAAACAATCGCCAACATTGTATGCAAATGTGCTTAATCTACAAAGGCCTTCAGCTCTAATGACATTGTCAATGTTTGATTTTTGAGGATACTTTGGGCACAGTTTTTTTATCTCATGTGAACTTATGGGCTGTTTTGAAGTTATGTTTTGTGTTTCAATTTCTAACAATGGTTCAAAGTGTCCACTTAAAGAATTCATGTCATGAAATAGTATAGAGAATAATTCTGTGTAATCAGAACTATTGAACTGTAAGTACCTTCTTGCTGTTGTTCTTGACCAAAGGGATATTTGTATATTCAACCATTTGGATATCCAATGAATGCAAAATAGGTCACCCCACAATCCACTTTTTGTGCAATCTGCTTGTGGCTTTGCAGATAATCGCATTATGCGGAAGTATGTTTGTGGATCATGTACTTTGTGCAATGTATATAGAGTATCAGGGTCTAGTTCATAGTTGTATGATTTTATTGCTTCTTTGTACTTGTTTTGAAGGCAATACAAGAAGTAATCTATAGCTCCATTTCGTAATTGAATTGATGTGTAACGATTGTTAAGCAATAGTTGTAATGAGTCAAACAAACAATCACCAACATTGTATGCAAAAGTACTCAATCTGCAAAGTCCCTCACTCTTAAGCATGTAGTCAATGTTTGATATTTGGGGGCACTTTGTTAATTCATAGGTGTCAACGTCTATCATTTTCTTTGTTTTTCGTGTAACCTAATGTGTTTGGGAATAGCAAATGCTAGGTATGAATAGCATTTAACACTAGTATCTAGATTACAAAATCTATAATTGTTAACATTGTCACCTATGTGCTTTCACTCAATAGCATTCGATAGTATGAATCATGTTGTCGAGGATCTTGGAAGTTAATAATCTCTATATATGTTGGAAAATCGATCTTGAGTAGTAGCAGAAGCTTGCGTAACATACCACACAACAAACAATTTAATAGAAGCACAAGGGGAAAATAGTATTAATTCTTCAACCTGACCTTGTTATCCATTGTCCCCCAGCAAGATTGTATGTACTTATTCCTGTTACATTGCCAAAGTGGATAAATGAGTACAATGCATGATGTATACTTTTAGTGCCACAAACACAAAACAATATTTTAGGTAGCTTAGTTTACATGCAACAATTGGTTGACAAGAATCTTTTTTGCTCACATTGTCAATCTTAGTCTATGGTATTTAAATGTTTTGTGTTGTTGGATTCCTTTGTTGCTATGTACTTCTAAGCGAGTGTTTTTTTCCAAAGAACAAATGATTTTAAAAGCTATTCAGATAAACATGAATTAAGTGGCATGTAGAGAATAGTTTGACAAATCTTTTCTGTTTAGAAAATCAGGGAAATGCAAAAGCATTGTTTGATCAAAGAAGATCTATGGCTTTTCTTATTTGTGGGAATAGCTTTTAAAATCATTTTTGTTTAGAAAATTTGAGGGAAATGCAAAGGCATAGGTCCATTGAGCAAAAGTGAAGGCATAGATTGACTAAATAATTTTAAAAAGAGATTGAAACTCAGAGGTGTAGGCACACAGTGCATACATGTGAAGCAAATGCATTAAATAGCATGTGGGTCGATGAGAAACTGTTGGAATGGCTTGGTAGACATGTATAGCTAGGCTGCTTTGTCCATTTGCTATAGACTTAAGATAGCTGTTAAGCATGACTATTACTTTGTGCATATTGTTTTTCTATTTTGGAAGTCTTTGTTCTGGGAGAGTTTATAGCGATTCAGCAGACTTTGTTATAGTTATAGTATCCAGAACCAGAAACGAGTTACTTGAGGCAATAAATAGTTTCTTTCCTCAGTTTTCTTTTACTTTAGAGGTTTAAATCACATAGTGAAATTGGCAATGTGAGCAAAAAAAAACTGTGGTTAATGTCATTTTGCATGTAAGCAAGACCATGGGAAAATATTGCATCATGTCTATGATTGACTTAGTACATCATTCATTGTACTCATGTGCCATGTCAGCTTTTGAAATTAATTTTGTAGGCTTTTATTTGTAAAACATGAAGATTAAACATACGTTAACTTGCAAACTGCATAGCAACTTGCCACAGCTATAAACAGTCCTATGAAAAAAATTGCCTTAAATGCATAAAGGTAAAAACCAGTTGACATAAAACAAAGACTTGTGACTCTAAACGCTATTTGAAACTGCAAACAGGGTTTAAAAATTGCATGCTAGCAGTTCATTCTATTCTATGGATATCGTATAGAGGAAGTATAACATATTAACACATAAGCAAAACCTGTTCTATTGCTCGAAGACAAATTACTATTGCAATTGTGGATAATGCATTTTCCTGTTTGTATATGTGGAAACAACCCTCTAAATCATTTATGTTCAAAGAAATGAGGAATACAAGATGAAAAAATGAATACATGGAAAATAACTTTATGCAGTTATTATATTGAAGAATTTCAATTGCATTTCAAGAAAAGAAAAAAGACAATTTGGAAAACTGACCTTGTAATCTGCTATCGAATGATCAAGTATACTTGTAGAAATGTACAAATTGTGATAGGGACAAGCAATTTTTCCTAGTGTAGTTTTTGCGTGATTGTTTAAATACAGTTGAAAGTATTGATTCCTGTCACAAGGACAAATTAGACAAATGAGTACAGTGAGTGACATATACTATGCTATTCATAAAAAGAAATCAGAATTCTTATGTAGATTCATTCGAACGAGAAACAATCCAAGTAAGAACTTTTGTTTCTTAAAATGAAAATTGCATTTTTATAATTTTTAAATACTTATTGCTATTTGTGTACCCTATAATATAGAACATTTTTTTTTGCATATGCATGCACCAAGGTGATTCTGTTATTGCAATGGTGGCATAAGCTCTTTAAGAGCAATCAATGGAATAGATCCCATATTTGCTTAAGTGCCTAAAAAAGTGTAAATAGGCCACAACAACTAATCAATACTAAGCCAAAAAACAACACAGACTTGTGCTACCACTGTTAAGTTATGGTAAAAACAATTTCTAGCTATTGTTTAATGCCAAACTAGCTATCACTTAATAGTGAAAGCGACGTAAATATTGATTTTCTAACTAAATGGGGTCATTTCATTTCCATATGCATAAGTTTATTTTGTACCGTTATGTAGCACTTACTATTACTTGTGCAATGAAGCCACATGCAAGTAGAATTCATAACTCATGGCATTTAGATACACCCAAGGAGAAATACAAACCAAGGTTGTTGGCATCCTGATAAGAAAGATGATGCGATACATCCAATTAATGTATGCCACAACATCTTATTCAATGAAGATGATTTGGATAGAAATGTTACAAATCATAATCCTTATTGGTGTCTGAGTAATCCTCTTTTTCAAGACTTTTCAAGGAAATTGCATGCCAATACTATCAGTGAATAAGTGGAACCAGATCTTTTAATTCACTTTGTTTGATTGGTCAAATGTGCACAAGGATAGTTATAATTATTTCTTTGTTTTAATTATTATGTATATAAATACTATTCAACAGTTATGTAATTAATTAGATATGAAATGACAAAAGGAAAAAGAAAATTAATTAATTAAGATAATTTGATTCATTAATTAATAAAGTGAATTATCGTGTAAAAGTACAAAAATTAGAAGTTGCGAAAAAATCCTCTTTGCTTTGTGCTTTAATGACAACGAGAGAGATGAAAGCAATTGTGGAGTTTAAGCTTATATCTGTAAATTGTATTTGCCTGACAGTTTGTAAAGTGCTTTTAACACATTGTCATCATATTTTTTATAAGGTCCTATTATGGGACATGCTAACATAACAGTGGCTCTAAAACTTGCACTATGGAACAGTTCTGCAGTAATTGAAGATATGCAATCTTTAGAGAGCCCATAAGTGCCAAGTTATTGTTAAGCTGTCACATTCTACATTGGGCAAAAGACAATTGCTTGTCCAAGGGACTAGTCTCTGAAGAATAGCATAGGCTAAGCACTATGAAACCCAATGTGCTAATGGACATTTAAATAAAAGTAAACTGATGAAAGAAACTATTTATTGCCTGGAGTAGCTTGTCTGCAAGTGTCCTTTTTTGGAACTACGACAACCTTTGCCCTGTCACTGTAAACTCTTTCGTAGAAAAGACATATCGACACACACATATATGTATACATATGTATATATGTGTACAGATACATCCATGTAAAGACATATTAATGCATCTATGGAGATAAACATATATGCATCCATATGATTACATGCATATACACATAGATGCACCTATACACACATACATATATGCATAGATATATCTAGAGTTAGATGCATACATGCATATATACATCTACAAAGGTCTACATAGATATGCACATAGGTAAATGTATATGCGCATAGAAACATGCATACATACATACATGCACTGACACATTAAGCAGAAAGTGATTGTGATAGTGAACTAAAGCACTATGAAACACAGCCCCACGTTGCACTTGAATGGAAAGGAACTATGGAGAGTAAAAAATTATCATGTCAAGTAACTCATTTCTAGGTGTGGGGCCTACAACTGTAACATCTCTTGCTTAGTGGCTACAAACTCTTCCTCAGAACAAGAGCTTACAAAACACAAAAAACAACACATGCAAAGTAATAGAAATGCATAGCAAGTAACTTAACTCTATATTAAATGACCAAAGCACCCTGGCCACGCGTGGCCTCCAAGCGATTCCACTATCTTCACCTCGAGCCAGATGCCATTCAATGCATTTAATTTTTATTCATGCATCATGTATGTCTACCCACCAGTTTGATAAACTATGCCTTTGCTTAATTTTAATTAATCAATTTATGCGCTCATAGTTTCCTGATATTTTAATGCATTTAATCTGCATTCATGGATTGCGTACCTCTAGCCGCCACCTTTTAAACTATGCATTTGCTTAAATTTATTTAATCAATTTATGCGTTCACATTTTCCCGAATTTTTAAAACAAAAATGATTTATAAAGCTACTCAGACGAATAGAAAAATAGATAAATGCTAATTTTCCAATATATAAAATAGCTCTCCAAGTTCAAACTATACAAAAAAATAAGCAATATGTTAAATGGTGAAATGTGATTGGTGAATGCTACCAGTTAAATGCATTCCAAGCAAATGCATAAGTATTTCTGCCTACCAGCAGGAACTAATAAAAGCATTTCAACCAAATGCATAAGTATTCTTGCCTTGACACTAGGAGCCAATAAAATTGTCACTATAGGAAAACAGTTTATCCAAGTGAGTGCTATTAGGTTTGTTATCTTCAATTTCAAACTCCTTTGACATTAATGCATTTTCTTTGGTGGTAGAATATGGAGATTCCTTTTTAAATGAGAGTCTAGAAGAAAATGACATATACAAATAAATTTAAGCAAAGACATAGGCTAGAAAACTAACAGCTTTTATCAATAGAAAGGGGACGTTTACAGTGACAGAGCAAAAGCTCTTGTGCTCGTTCAATGAATACCAAGAGACAAGGTACTCAAGGAAAAAAATGGATACTTTTATCTATTTTGCTTCATTTTATACCAGAAATGCAAGTTGGGTTTCACAATGCATGAAAACACATTTGTGCAAACAACTGCCAAAATTATAATTGCAATGGATGACAATGATAGTGTAATGGATACTAATAGTCCAAACATCAAAATACACCAGCTAGTTTATTTTTAGAGTCAATGGAAACAAGTATCAATTGGAAACAGATTAACCTAGTAGTCTATTTATCATAGGTTCATGAATTCCAAATTCACAAGTGCAAACATGGTTCCTTACAGGCTTTTGCTATGCATTTTAACTATATTGTTGTTTTGCGTCGAGCTTAAAGAACCACTGCAACTATGGTTTCCAAATAGATTTAAATCAATGAATGTAAGTCAAGAAAGGTTTCCAATTACACTCAATACTTGAATCATGAAGCATCATCGCTTCAAGCTATAGAAAAAGTGCAGATAGGGACACACAAGCAAATTCAACAATGACATCATCAAACAAGGATTTGTTTGCTATTACTATGACTAACTATTGAACTCAATTGACTCATCAGTCAAACAGCTTGATTCATTATTGACCTAACTTGTTTCAAAGCTATCTTGTTAAACTGATTAGTTAATTTCATTAATGAGTAAAAGATAGAATTGACTTAATTTGCACAAGCTAACTATAAGATTGACTTGTTCGTTAATTGACTTTGATTAATGGTTCAGGGATAGATGAGACAAATTAAATTGTCATGAGAAAAATGTGAGATGGACTTATTGGCTGTTACACCGCATATATTATGACATTTGAGCTTTCATGAAATAATAGCGAAAGCAATAGAATAAGCAGATGGCTTCAACATACATGAAGAGATACAATTATATGGACAGCTATAAGCTATTGAATATTTGTAGCATAAGGAACATAAAGGAAGATGTTGCCAAAGATTTTGCAATTTCGGTTTACAATTGCATTTGCTTCCTTGTCTCTAAAGCCTTTTCAAGATGTTCCTTTTTTTTTGCATATGAATGGCCATGACTGGTTTAATTGATTTGGTGTACAAAGATGTTTTATAATTAACTATAATTAACTTTTCATCTAAGCTTTTGCGTATCCCTGTATGTAACTGCGTATACATGCGTCCATGTATTTTTTGGATGTGCCACCCTAGCCTTGTACCAATTTACTTTGTTATATGTCTATCGCATATAGTAACACTAATAAGCTCTTTCACTGTACATAGCAGTTGTTTTCGTAAATTCCAGGTCGAGCTTATATGTATCAGGATACATATATACTCATGCTAAAAACGACTGAATTATGATCTCTATTGTCCCATTTTCGTAGACACGTTACTATTGCAATCAAATGTGTAAAGAATTTGTGTCCAAATAAATTAGATAAAGGAATGGCAATATGTTACACAACCTTGTCTTATGCCTTCATAGTAGTTTTTTCATTGCATTTCAAGTAAACCAGAAACTAGAATTTTATTCATATTATTTCATCCATGGCATTTACAGCTTTTCCAATAATTTGCTATGACCAACCGTGGAACACAATTAATTCATCAACCAATTAGCTTGATTGCTCACTGAATTAACTTGTTTGAAAGCTATCATGTTAAGCCAACTAGCTAATATGCCACATTCAGTATGACATTTGAGTTTCAAATAAGTCTCATGCATGCAAATCTATTATCATGCTAAAGCCATGTAAACATAGATGTTCCAATTCCATGGGACCATTTTATTTCCATTTTTCCAAGTTCATTTCATTCTATTATCAAGAACCAATAATTAAATATTTAAACCAGGTACATGCACCCAGAAAATGCAAGTAGGGTTTCAACAATGAGATCATCTAACAAGCATTTGTTTGCTATCACTATGATGAATGATAGAATTAACTTAATTTGCATGAGTCAAGTGCAAGATTGAATTGTTTGTTAATTGACTTTGATTAATGGTTCGGAGACAGATGAGACAAATTAAATTGTCATCACCACAATGTGAGATGGACTTATTAGCTGCTACGCCACATATACTATGACACTTGAGCTTTCATGAAATCACCTCACACCAGCTCCATCAAATCATGGAAGGGTTATTCAGTGGCTACACATATGGTTCCCCTGCCATTCCAATGAGGGCAGAAAAGTAAAGAAATAAAATGTAAAGAGTGAATCTGATTAGGATCTTGAAAGACTTGTTAAATGAGAAATGGAAACTAAAACATTGAATTTGAGTTTCCATTATCTATTTTTGTTTAATTCTTGACTACTATTTTGTTAAACTGTAGATTGTAAAACACATGGTGTTGTAAAAACAAAAACTCACTGACAGTTGTAACACACAAGGTGTTGTAAATTATTTTGTATTACTCTTGATTAGTTTTTATTGGAATTATTTTGTATTGCTATAATTACTTTATTACTTTCTATTACTGTATTTCAATATGGACATTTCAAGGTGAAGAACATGAGACATATGCAATGCAATATCATAGGTTTAATTACCAAGGTATGAATGAGCAAGAACTTTTTAGTAGATAAAGGTCATGAACATTGAACTAATAGTATGACAGTCACCACAACATTTAAGTAAACCTATGCTCAACACTCTCTTTTCCATTATCAATTGTATTCCCAATTTCATCCATGAAGAATATCCTCAAAGATATAAAATACATGGATGCACAGGCTAAAGAAGTTCTTCATGGATCAAAGATATGGAATTCACTGATGAAAGAAATGGAAATCATGGATCAAAGCGATGGCTAATAGCATGATCTAGAGGTTGACAAAGTTCTTCATGGATGAAATTGGGAATAAAATTGATAATGGAAAAGGGAGTCTACACCATAGGTTAACTTAAATGTTGTGGTGGCTGTCCTACTATTGGTTCAATGTTCATGACCTTCATCTACTTAAAGGTTCTTGCTTGTTTATCATGTAATATAGATTTTAGTGACTAGAGATGAATTGTGATTACTTTGAGTGTTTCATTTTTTTGTTATTTTGCAGATCTGTGTAGTCACAGGAGATGTTGTTGCAGAGTCAAGACCTGGGACCAAGCTACTTGATACATGTACCCATACACTATGACATTTGAGATTCACATAAGTCTCATGCACGCAAATCTACTATCATGGTAAAGACATGCAAACACTGATGTTCCAATTCCATGGGGTCATTCTATTTCCATTTGTCCAAGTTCATTTCATTCCATTATCAAGAACCAATAATTAAATGTTTAAACCAGGTACATGCAAACAGCAATGCAAGTAGGGTTTCGTAGTGCTTTAAGACATTGTTATACTGTGATTATAAATTCATATTTTAAGCTACTTTTAGTCTTATTTATTCGAGCTTCTTGTTGAAATGCAAAGGTTTCATCTGCATTTGATAGGTATTATGTAGAAATCCTCTTGTCCATTTTACTTCATGCATGTGAGCCCTACAAAGTCTATATATTATTGACTATTGCAAAGTGGTCCCATAAAGAGGGCTTTGGAACCAAAATCATCTAAACACGTGTAATAATGACAAATTTTGAACTACGAGTGAACAAGGTGTTGCTTTCAGCTTTTCCATTGTCATCAAAGCATAAAGGGTAGAGGGGTTCTGTTAAAAGTTGTGGTTGTTGTCCTCATAGGCATAAACTCATATTTTAAACTACTTTTTTACTTCATGCATGTGAGCCGACAGTGTGTTGCTTTTAGCTATTCCATTGTCATCAAAGCATAAAGGATAGAGGGGTTCTGTTAAAAGTCATGGTTGATATCCTCGTAGGCATAAATCCATATATTAAACTACTTTTAGTATTATCTATTCAAATTTCTTGTTCAAATGCAAAGGTTTCATCTGCATTTGATAGGTATTATGAAGAAATCCTCTTGTTCATTTTACTTCATGCATGTGAGCCCTATAGAGTTTGTATTTTTCTAATTGTTGCAAAGTGGTCCCATAAAGAGGACTTTGGAACCAAAATTATGTCAACGTGTGCGATAATGAGAGCTTTTCAACAATCAGTCAATAGTGTGTTGCTTTGAGCTTTTCCATTGTCATGAAAGCATAAAGGATAGAGGGATTGTGTTAAAAGTCGTGGTTGTTTTCCTCATAGGCATAAATGCAAACAATGGGAGCATAAAGAATACAGTAGAAACCTTTTTCCTGCCAGCAAGCATAAAAATTATGTTAGATGTAGCCGTTACTATTTCTGTATCTTGGGGTTATAAAAAACTATGTCAATAAATGTTGTAGAATCCAAATTACAATGTTGCCATAGAGCAATTAAGTAATATTGCTTTTTTATTTTTAGTCTGTCCAATACAAGAAATCCAAGTAGGGTTTCATAGTGCTTTCAGGCAATTGTATACTTTGATTATAAATTCGTATTTTAAACTACTTTTAGTATTGTTTATTCGAATTTTTTTTTGAAATGTGAAGGTTTCATCTGCATTTGATGGGAATTATTGTTTATAAGATGTTGTGACATACATTAATTGGATGTATCTCATCATCTTTCTTATCAAGATGCTAACAACCTTGATTTGTATATGTCCTTGAATGTATCTGGATGCTATGAACTATGAATTCTACTTGCATATCACTTGGTTGTACAAGTAATAGTAAGTGCTACATAATGGTACAAATCACAACTCATAGTATTCATATACACCCATGCACAAATACATGGTATTCAACACATTAACACAGACATGGTTTTCTAGGGCTAGTTTGTTAGTTGTGTTTGATTAATAGTTCAAATACACACAAAGCTAATTGCAATCATTTCTTTCTTTGAATTGCTAGGTACTTAAAGGCTAACTAGCAATTGCCTAATTATTTAGATATGGGACAATACAAGGATGAATAAGGAAATATGAACTTTCCTAAATGATCATGAATGATAGAGCTATTTGGTAAAATGCTACATATACTATGACATTTAAGCTTCAAAGACTACCAATGAACAACAAAAGCTTCAAAACTCTCAGTTAACATGTAAAGGGCTGAGAAAAATTGATCTGCTAACTGAATTGGGTCATTTTACTTCAATCATTTAGCACTTATTCTTAATTGTTTAATCACAATATGACTGGATGGCTAGCTGGTGCCATCCACAAAAAAGCATTTAAAGCAAATGCAACAGTAATCTATTATATACACACATACATACATGGCAACATAGATACATGCATTCATATATACATAATTACATGCACACATATATACATGCAAACCTGTATGCATGGATGCATACAAAGACTATGTTTCATGGGATTATTGAAGAGTTAACTTGCTTTCTATATGCTTCCATATTTTGCATGTGTGCCTATGAGGACAATAACCACAATATTTGACAGTATTCCTCTATCCTTGATGACTGCTCATTGGTTCCAAAGCTCTGTCTATAGGACAGTAGTACATTGCCTACAAGACTCAGATGAATCCTTCATATTTCAAGGAAAGATTTGAATCAATAACACTTAAAATGATCTAAACTATGACTTTACAATCAAAGTATCCAAATGCATTGCAACAATGTGAAACCCAAGTTCCATTTAAGATGTACAATGAAAGTAAATAGAAGGGAAAATGCATTTTGCTTTAAAGTTTGTATAGCAATTTCAACAAGTTGTCTAGCCATTGTCCAAAATATAGTTTTCTATCAGCATAGTCCTTCAACCTTCTTTAGGTCTAACTGCTATTTTGTTAATTGACTTTGATTGAAAGGTAAAAATGTGAAATGTGGCGAAGAATAATTATAGACAACTGTACGTTGCCTCTAAGATTCAGCTGAATTCTTGGTATTTCAAGGAAAGGTTTGAATCGATAACACTTAGAATGATCTAAACTATGATTTTACAATCAAAGTATCCAAATGCATTGCAACAATGCAAAGCCCAACTTCCATTTAAGATGTACAATGAAAGGCCAAAATGTGAAATGTGGCCAAGGATAATTATACTTATTTATCTCTTTTAATTGTTATATATTCAAAGACTAATTAGCAATCCAAATAGCCTCGCCTCTAGTTAGATGCCATTAAATGCATTGATTTTGAATTAATGAATTATGCACCTTTAGCCAGTAGTTTTAATCAAAGTATGCATATGGATTCAGAATCAAACTCTCAAAATTTGAAAAGGTTAATTTTTTGAAACAAAGATCTACTTTTGAACCCCAACTGCTTAATTTTTATGAACCATATAGCATATGCCACTCACAATACCCATTTGCAAAGATTGTCCTTGTAACAAAAAGCAATGATATGATTACAAGTACAATCAATATAGTGAGAATCTTGAATTAACCTTTTTCTCTGTCTACTATATGCAATTGTAAACAAAAGAGAAGGTTCATTCTAGAAACTCACCTTGTACTACTTGCTTGAAGGATTTTCCATAGCTGGACCGCTACACGACCTCTTTTCCTCCAACCAAAAGCATTGCACCATGTAAAAAGCTTTCATTAGAAAACAAAAACCATTTCTTTGTTTTTTCTAAAAGAATAGCAATATATAGTACTCCAACTGCGATGGATACTAATAGCAAAAACCATTTAAACACTACCGAGCATTTTTCCAGGTTCAAGAGACACAAGTATAAATGTAGATAAGATTAACTACACAAACTAATTGTGACAGGTTATTGGACAACAAATCTTCTAGCAATGAATTTGACTGCTCTTTTGCATGAAGCCTAAAACTGTTCTATCAAGCAATATTACTTAACTGCTCTATGGCAACATTGTAATTTGGATTCTGCAGCATTTTTTGGCATAGTGTTTTATAACCCCAAGATACACAAATAGTAACAATGACATCTGACATAATTTTTATGCTTGCCGGCAGGGAAAAGGTTTCTACTGCATTCTCTATGCTCCCATTGTTTGCATTTATGACTACAAGGACAACAACCACAACTTTTAACAAAATCCCTCTATCCTTTATGCTTTCATGACAACAGAAAATCTCAAAGCAACACACTCTCGACTCATTGTTGAAAAGCTCTCATTATTGCACACATTGACATAATTTTGGTTCCAAAGGCCTCTTTATGGGACCACTTTGCAACAATAAAAAAAACACAAACTCTACAGGGCTCACATGCATGAAGAAAAATGAACAAGAGGATTTCTACATAATACCTATCAAACACAGATGAAACCTTCACATTTCAACAAGAAATTCGAATAGATAATACTAAAAGCAGTCTAATATACGGATTTATGCCTACAAGGACAACAACCATGACTTTTAACAGAACCCCTCTATCCTTTGTGCTTTGATGACAACGGAAAAGCTCAAAGCAACACACTGTCGACTCACATGCATGAAGTAAAATGAACAAGAGGATTTCTACATAATTCCTATCAAACGTAGATGAAACCTTCTCATTTCAACAAGAAATTTGAATAAACAATACTAAAAGTAGTTTAAAATACGAATTTATAATCAAAGTACACAATTGCCTTAAAGCACTATGAAACCCTACCTGCATTTCTTGTATCAAACAAAATAAAAAGCGAAAAGCAATATTACTTAACTGCTCTATGGCAACATTGTAATTTGGACTCTACAACATTTTTAACATAGTTTTTTATAACCCCAAGAAACAAAAACAGTAACGACAACATCTGACAGAATTTTTATGCTTGCCAACAGGTAAAAGGTTTCTACTGCATTCTTTATGCTCCCATTTTTTGCATTTATGCCTACGAGGACAACAACCACGACTTTTAACAGAATCCCTCTATCCTTTATGCTTTCATGACAATGGCAAAGCGCAAAGCAACACACTGTCGACTCATTGTTGAAAAGCTCTCATTATCGCACATGTTGACATAATTTTGGTTCCAAAGCCCTCTTTATGGGACCACTTTGCAGTAATAAAATAAATACAAACTCTACAGGGCTCACATACATGAAGCAAAATGAACAAGAGGATTTCTACATAATACCTATCAAACGCAAATGAAACCTTCGCATTTCAACAAAAAAAATCGAATAGATAATACTAAAAGTAGTTTAATATATGGATTTATGCCTACAAGGACAACAACCACGACTTTTAACAGAACCCCTCTATCCTTTATGCTTTGATGACAACGGAAAAGCTCAAAGCAACACACTGTCGACTCACATGCATGAAGTAAAATGAACAAGAGGATTTTTACATAATTCCTATCAAACGTAGATGAAACCTTCGCATTTCAACAAGAAATTTGAATGAACAATACTAACAGTAGTTTAAAATACAAATTTATAATCAAAGTATATGAATGCCTTCAAGCACTATGAAACCCTACTTGCATTTCTTGTATCAAATAGACTAAAAAATGAAAACTTACCTCTTCTAACCTCAAGCAATTCATCTCTCACTGTCCAGCGTTTTAATGTATCAAAACTCTGAAAATTACCAAATTATCACCTCAAATAACTCGTTTCTAGGTCTGGACTCTGCAACTATAACATATCCTGCTCAGTCGCTAAAACTCTCCCTCAAAACACCACTTACAGAAGACAAAAACAACACATGAAAAGTAACATAAATGCATACCAAGTAACTCAACTCTATATTAAATGACCAAAGTACCCTGGCCACACATGGCCTCCAAGCAACTCCACCACCTTCACCTTGAGCCAGATGCCATTCAATGCATTTAATTCTTATTCATGCATCACGTACGTCTACCCAACAGTTTGATAAACTATGCCTTTGCTTAATTTTAATTAATCAATTTATGCGCTCGTTGTTTCCTGATATTTTAATGCATTTAATCTACATTCATGGATTGCGTACCTCTAGCTGCCACCTTTTAAACTATGCCTTTGCTTAAATTTATTTAATCAATTTATGCATTCACATTTTCTCGAATTTTTAAAATGAAAATGATTTATAAAGCTACTCGGACGAATAGAAAAACAGATAAATGCTAATTTTCCAATATATAAAATAGCTCTCCAAATTCAAACTATACCAAAAAAAAGCAATATGTTAAATGGCGAAATGTGATTGGTTCATGCTGCCGGTTAAATGCATTCCGGGCGAATGCATAAGTATACCTGCCTACCAGCAGGAACTAATAATACCAAAGCACCAATTCATAAGTAGCCCTAAACATAGTGAACGGTTTAGAAGATCGCAACAATTATAATTATTAAGCACACAACATAGATTTAGTTATGAATCGGGTCCTAAGGGCAGTGGCTACATAGGGACATGTCCCTAATCAAAGAAAAAATATGACTCTTGGTGATCGAACTATAAAAGGAGAGTAATCCAAGACCAAACAAGGGAGGAAATAAAGGGAAGAATACTTGAATATATTCTATGCAAAAAAGAAACATCGAACCATTCCAAAAGACTTTCCTAATTTCTGCAGCTTGTGATATCTTCTCATTTATATTCATAAGATCGTGGCTAGGAGAATTAAGAAAGCTTCAGAAGATCGAACCAAAACAAAGATAAGTATTTGAACTATATTCAAATAATTAATTTAGTAAGTGCATTAAGGGTGTGGATAGGGACTATAGTAAGTATTCTTCGTAACTTTAAATAAGATTATAAATACTTTATGTAATTAGAGAATGAGATTTAAATGTATTATGAATTCAGGTATGAATCATTGCCAGATATATTAGGAATCAAAATAACAGTTAATGATTAATAAATATATTTAAATATATTTTGGTTGATAAATACATTATTGATGGTTGATAAATACAATCTATAAATAATGATCATTATCTAGCTGATGTTATTTATTAATGTTATTTTGGAGTAATAAGATTATGTAGACTACTATTTATTATTATAACATTGATAATATGTCATCTTGAATTAGATGAATAATAATGTTAATTATGATGTTTAATATAGAGTTACTCATGCTTAATCCCGATGTTCAATGTGGAGTACTAACATTCTACTTGTCAGACTATTTTTGTGATGGATCTCTAACTTGTTTGTGGGGACTAAATCAATTCAAGGTATCCTCTAGGGCTCATTGCTTAGAAAATTGATAATTTAGAATAGATTCAAAAAAAATTCTATTAGGGACATTACAATGAGTTCAATTGGTGTGCCATGTAGCAAATGATGTTGTTTGTGCAATAAAGGTCTGAATTGAAAAGCGAAATCTTCAAATCAATTATGCATCCATTTATAGGGATCTAAACATGATTGAAACAAAGCTTATGAATTAGGAAGATAATCAGGCTCCATTACCAACAACCTCATGTTATGTTTGTAATAGGAAGAGAGGGAGAGATAGAGAGGGGAAGAGTGAGAGAAGATAATCACACTCTATTATCAACAAGCTTGTGTTATGTTTGCAATAGGGAGAGGGAGAGATAGGGATAGAAAAAGGGAGAGATAGAAGGGGAAGAGTGAGAGAAAGAGGGGGTTAATTTTGTTGCATTTCAATTCTGTTAAATTGCCAGAGATTTTTAGTAGATCATTGGCATACTATTTTTCCCCATGTACTCTAGTTAAATATAGCCAAGCTAGAAAACAAAAAGTAGAAACATGGGGGAACATAAAAGAGTTAAGTAAATTCATAATTAGAGCATAGTTAAGAAGGGTGAAAATACAAAATTTTGACCCATTTGATGAGACAAATTGTTCCATGGGAGACCAACAGCTTTTTCTCTTGTCTAAAGTTAGTGCCACTGACTGCATAGCCATACGAATAAATTTTTTTCTCTTTACGCCAAAAGTGTCTAAATTTGCAAGAATTTATGAACTCAAAGTGTCTAAATTGGATTCATTTTTAAAGTTGTATTGTAACATTGGTTAGATAAATTATATGTTGTTTGTACATTAGAAAAAATGTTAATATTGAAAAAAAATTAGTATCAAAAAGTAAATGTTGGGGTTAATGGCTTTGTGCTCTCATGATTTTGAGACAAATGGTTTATCCATACCACTTGGTGGTTTTGTGTGAGTTTGAATCTATAAAAACAAGGACAAGTTTAGTGGAAAAGGTTGGTTGTAGTTTGTATTGTGCTATTTTGTAGAGTGCATGTGTGAAGCATTGCGATGCAATGGCCAACCATTCATCTTGGAAACTTAGAGGATGCATTAAAGGAGCTTGATGTTTTGAAAATATTCATAGATACTTTGTAAGTTTATTGTAATGTTTCATTGTTGAATAATACATTGAATGTGGGTGATTTTGGAGGCTAAATTTTTCCTCGTGAAGATTTCTCCCAAGGTTTATCCTATGTCATCCTGATCGTATGTTTGTTTATTCCTTTGTATGGTGGATTCTTAATACTTGTTTGTATATTTTTCTCTCATGGGTTATGTGGAAATATTTTTATTGCTACAATATTTTCCTTTCACATTCACATCAATGTCAATAGAAGCAAATGGGAATTCAATAACTAATGTCTTCCATATCTAACACCCCATCCATGTGGTACATAAATTATTTTTCTCATCGCAAATGGTATGCTTGAGCCTTGTATTTGGTTGTTATCATTTTTTGAAAATTAAAATACATGCTAGAGAAAATAGAAATTTTTTTATATCCATACTAGTACCAACTAGCACAAAAATACCTCCATCCCTCTTCTCTCTCTCATATAGTCAAAAAATGAATTAAATATATATAATTTATTGTATTTTATAGTAATTGACATATTTGTATTTAAATTTAACAAAATGTTGACTTGACATGGCTATTGAAAGAGTGATATGCCTTTAGTGAAGATGTGAAATGATGAAAATCATTGTGCATATTTTCTATCTTGAAACATCTTTAAAACCATCATATATTTCTTCTTGGTCTTTCAATATTTCTTGTATGTTTCTCTAGATACCTTATTTAAAATTATTGCAACATTTGATGTTGATGAAATTATTACTAGTAGTCAAAACCTCATTATTTGGAAATGTCATCAAGTGTATTGTAAAATGCTAAAGCACTAAGGAGTGGCTTGCAAAAAATAAATAAATGTTCAATACCCAAAAAATAGAAATTATGAAAATAAACAATATTAGTGTAGGAAACACCTTCATTAAAAGGGTTGGCCTTCACTTTGGCCCTCACCCTTTTAATCCATGGTGGTTGGTATCCTTTCTTTTTGTTATACACCTTCACAATTTTAGGTTTTAAATTCTTGTGTGAACAATTTTAAGGAGACTCAAAGAATGTCAAATTTGGCTAACAATAAAAGTGGTACATATCAATGAGTAAAACATGGAATACATGTAAGCAGCAACCAACGAAAAGTAAAAAGTGAACATGTGTGTGCTTCTATATTGACATGAAATATTGACCAAATATATGAAGGCTTCTAAATTTCTTTATCCACTTTCTAGTGGCATTCAAATTCTAATTATTTGGCCTTTCTAGACAATTTTTTCACATTCACACTCAAGAGGGCATAATTTAAATCCCTTTACAACATTGAACCTACCAAAATTGTATTTAACTCAACATATTTTTATATTACAATCATCACAAGCCACATGGATGATAACTTTATTTATGCTATACCCTTCCTTTCAAGTAAAAAATAATTTTTATTTTTCCTATTTTATTTTATTTAGATTCATAAGAGTAATTGTATTAAGAAGCAAAAAAATATACATCACGTTTTCTTAGTAGGGGTTGCAAAATTACATAGTTTTCATTTCAATCCCACATAGAAACCTTCCACAAAAAGACCATCTTCGACCACCCAAAATTGGCAAACCAAGGAACTGCTAGAAGACACTAAACCTCAAAACTGATGATATTGAGACTAGGGCGAAGCCCCATGCCAAACACCATGAGAGGAGATGCCAACTATTAACATTTAGAACTAAAAAAACTATTAAAAAAAATTACAAACCAAAAACAACATACCCAACCCCACAAACACCAACTAGAAGCCATTCATTTTGGAAAATTGGTCGAAATCCACCACCCAATCAAAACCCACAACTGACTCTAGCAATAGCAACTTCTTCAGGAAACTGACCCCATAAGCAACAACTTCACAATACCTAACTAGTGCCATACGTCTAAGCACCAATAGTAGAGCGTAGACCTTTATGACCTTGCATGTAACCTTAAACAAAAAAATATCATGGGGTTGAGGCATGCCATGTCCCAAGAGTGTTGACTTCATCACCTCATTCAAGCCACCTAGGAGCCCATTTTTGAAGATCTTGCAAACAATGACCTTTGCCTCAAATTTGGGAGTCTTCACATCCAACATAGATGCCAAAAATTGGGAGACAATATGGGTGTTGACCTAAAATGTCTCGCAATTCGCTAGGAAGTCCTTGCCCAAAATCATCTTGATAGCTACCACCACTTGAGGATCAATCCTCAACAAAATTTGCTTCAACCATTCATCGATAATGTGCTTGAAATTTGTTTGACACACCTTGCAATCAAGTTGTATGGGAGTGTTCTAACCAATACTCACCACTACCTCAGAATAAATCTCCACGATGAATTTGGAGTGCTCCACCATGACTAAAGATCAGAAAACTAGAAGACAAGCCAAAGATAACAAAAAACCTAACCAATTGTTGATATGTAATGAAACTCTTCCACCAGGCTTGCCTAACTTACCATGATGTGCATCTACCATTGTTCCCTACTAGATTTCCTAACCACCTTCCACCTATCCTAGATCATGCAAAATGCATCGTAATTCCTTGTCAACTAGGAGATAAGTAGTATCAAACCCAAATTAATGGAGAAGAAAATATCATTACTTAGAGCCACCAATCTCTGAGGCACATAGCACCATTAAAAATTTTAATTATGAGCCTTCAAGCCACCTTGATGGCACAAGCTGAGTAAAAAGGGTCATTTCTACCAAATTCCAGCTTGAGTCTGACACAAGTTGATTGCTTATGTCAACCTCCATGTAGGCCTCGACCCCTCAATTAGGTCTTATACAATGGTCAATCAATTTCAATCACTTTGTTTGTCATTCACAAGCATAATGTCAAGAGTCGTAGTCTCTCCACATCCTTGTTGTGGAGAGACACCCACCCAACCACCCACTATCAACCTCCACTATTAGATGTTTAATACTTTCACCATTACCCCATCTTCCCCCAAATTGGATAAGTGATCAGCTTTCAAGTTACCTTCTTTGATAATATGATTGAATATTGCATGTTCCAAGTGATCTATCCAAATCAAGGCTATCTCCAGTTTAACCCCCAACTTCTAGTTTTGAACTTCCCTCTTCCTTAAGGCATTGATCACCAGTGAAGAATATCCTTCAATTACCACTTTCCTTAGTCCAAGTTCAAAGCATAATCCTAATCCCAAAATCAATGCTTGGAACTCAACTACGTTGTTAGTTCCTTTAGGGAGAGGTTTTGTCAATCTACCCAATATGTGACCATCGTAATTTTTTATTATACAACCAGCACCAAAGACCCCAGGGTTTCCCCTAGAGGCCCCATTGAAATTTAATTTGTCCCACCCCACTTTTGGTGGCGACCATCTCACCTTGCTTTTGTTAACTGTCGTAGCCTCTTCCCCATCTCCCACAAAGGCAAGTATTTTCAAACCATTCTAACTCCTTTTGACCTTTAAATCCCATACTATAAAATTCACCTTCCTGTGGTTAATCTCTTCCAATATGGTGTTGACCACTTCCATGATGTTGGCCTTAATTTTACTTTGCAACCTCTATTTTGATAGCTCATTATTCTGGAAGATACGATGGCTTCATTCCTTCCAGATCTCCCAGATGATGATTGGTGGGCTTACAATACATAAACCACCGAACATTGCTTGTTTGTAATGGGTTAGCTAGCTTCTAAGCATCTCTAGCAAGATGGTTGGAAATATAGAGTACCAGGATAGTTTGGCACAAAGCCAATTCTAACAATGTTGTGTGTATATGTAGTTCAAGAATAAATGATCCTTTGATTCCTCTTCCATCTTGCACAAGGGGAATCTTGACAGTCCCTGAAACCCCAACTTGAGTTTTCCCATTTTTACTATTAAAATATAAGCTATTTTTTCATCACATTTACTATCCATAGTGTGTGATAAAAACCAATTTGGTTCATATGATCAATGATAAGTTGTTTTTCTATATTAATCATCAATTGGATATATATTAGTCTTAACATTTAGTCTAATATACCTATTATTTATACTTGATCCTAATAAATAGGTGAGATAATAAAGACTACTCCAACTAGTATATGTCAATATTACTATTCTTAGTATGATAATAATGTAATGCATTATTTTTTCTTAATACAGAACAATATATTAAAAATAACAAATTAAGTATATATTATATAAATATAGACATTAACTAACATTGAACTTACTTATTCAGTAGTAGTATTATAAATAATGTATTTTATACCTTTAACATATCAATTCTAGTAATTCAGATGAAAGTATAATATATAATGACTTGTCCATATTACATAATATTTTCATAGGTTAGATAAATGAAGTAATTAATTTATGTACTAGTTTTTGATAACAAAAAGAAGGTTTTGAACTTGGGATCTCAAAACCCTTTACAATGAGAGAAGGCTGCAAAACATAAAGCAAACACCACCAGACAAGTCTAAAAATTAAAAAAAGTAGCTATTACAAGATGAAATGTTCCAAAAAATAGCTAAACCATCAGTAAAATGTTAGCATAAAAGTCCAAACCAACAAAAACTACAACAGATCTAAAGCTTTATCCACATCTAAATTGTTGGAGATCACATTATCATGCATCTCCACCACTTCTTCAAGATTTTGGAGAGGAATAGCTACCCTCTTCTTGTTCTTACTTCTGGTACAAACACATGGCCACTCATCCATACTCTTATCCTTCTAATTCTATTGAATAACATCAACAATAACTAAGGCTCATTCTCACCGAGGTCTAATGGTTTACCAATCCACTTATGGGATTTTTCATTTAGCATTGCAAGCCCCTTAGCACTTGCATGGAGAGATTGCTTACTGACATGCACAAAAAAATTCAAATCATTTCAAATTTTATTGACCTTTTCCTCCAAAGATACCAGTTTGTCCTCATGCTCCCTACCCATTTTCTCTACATCTGTCACCACCTTGTCAAGAACAAAATTCTATTAAAGGTGTAGGACAACTGAGAGGGGGGTTGAATCAATTTTCACCAAATTCAAACACAAAACTTCAAACACTTATCAACTTTACAACCACACAATTCTGTTATTAAGTATGAACATGAAATTCAAATAACATAAAGCAAAATCAACATAATGAACACCAGATTTTATGTGAAAAACTGAATAAGGGAAAAACCACAGTGAGGATTAACTCACAATATAAATTGATAGCAAGACTGAATACAAGAGGCTCACTACTTGAATACAAAGGCTCATGGCCTACAGAAAGGACTCACTTTCCAACAGGGAGGCTCGTTGCCTATAGATACAAAAGATAATAGAAAGATCCACCACAACAATTTACACACATCTGTAGCCTTGATTAGAAGATTGCAGAAACCTTCAACTCACTACTTTTAGGAATCTAACACAATAAATTTTTGCTTCCTCAACTCACTTTCAGACAACTTTTCTCTTCACTTGTGGCTTAATTTTTTACATTGTATGATTTAATTCTTCACATCTTGACTTGCATTTATACCATCTTCAATCTTAGAAACTTTCTCCAAGGTCAGTCACATATGCTTCATTTCATAAATTCAGATTAGGTTAGAAACTCAACATTCCCACGGTGGAAAGGAATAAGAGTGGACCAAAAGAAACGTATTGGTCAACCACATGCTTCCTCAATTAAATTTGTAATTCTTCATATGAAGTGTAAACACCAGGTCGGCCAAACCTAATGAAAACACAAATGAACATTAAAGTACTCACTTCCCAACAAGCAGATAGCATGTAGATGATGTAACACACTTCATTATGCATGAGAACAAATATCAGATGCCTTCATATACATCAACAACAAGTGCAACAATCCTTCGAACACAGAACACCTTCCAATAGTCCATCCAGACTTTGTAAACACACACAACTCTGAAACTCAACTTTGAGAGCACCAAACCATGAACATCTTTGCTAGAACCTAGAGAACACCATTATAAGATGTATTCCAGATCTGCAAGACCTAAACAAAAAAATAGAGGACTGCAGAGCAGAAAAATTTATCCCAATCCACAAACAACCAACTCTACCAAACCAGTTCACACACCGGTGAACAAAACTTTCATATTCCATCAAACCAAAAGCTACAAATTAGGAGATGTCACAAACAGATCCTCAAAAACAACCCTTCGAATCTACATGATCATAGGATCAATACATAAGAAACATGAAGCACATACTAAAGCATGTTTTGAACACATACTTAACTCTAAATTCACTCTTTATTAATTTTCTCAAAAGCACTTTGTAACCCATTATTTTAGCACATCTGCAACATCATAAGGATAGCTCTATGTACTCACAACATCTCAACTATACATGCACAATCTTGAACAATCTGAATTGTGTTGACATCAATGACAACATTAATGAAAACACCACCAACCTTGCTCATACTTGCAACAATCTCCCCCTTTATCATTGATGGCAACACATTATGTGAAAAAACCATCAAAGACAACATGCTCAATCTTCTCTTCTTCTACTTTTTTTCACATGACTCTCTCTCCCCCTTTGACATCAATGGAAAAGATCAAAAGCTCTTATCACTCCCCCTTAGGAGTGCACCTATGCAATTCATACTACAACAATGAAAACTTTTTATTCCCCCTGCGAAGTAGACCCATTCATCAATCCAAATAAATGAAGAATCTATGGATCCACTGGACTAATGCACCTCCATGTGCACCTAGATTGGAGGGCCAATGACCCCCAACCTCTCCCTAAGATACTCAAAAGTATCCTTCAGAAGAGCCTTAGTAAATATATCTACAATCTATTTCTTTGTAGACACATACTCCAGCCTGACTTTATTCTCCAACATCTTCTCTCTTAGGAAATGATATTTGATAGATATATGTTTTGTTCTCGAATGCATTACCATATTCATTGAATTTTTTATAGCACATGGATTGTCATAGAAGATAGAAATAGGCTCATCACATATCACTCCAATATCCTTTAGTGTTTACTTCATCCACAAAACTTGTGTAGCAAGATGTTGCAGCAATCTACTTTTCTTCTGTAGTGGATAAAGAAACTGAATCTTGTTTCTTACTAAACCATGAAACCAATCTTCCACCAAGAAAGAAAGCACCTCCACTGGTACTCTTCTGGTCATCCAAACAACCAACCCAATCTGAGTCAGTATAAGCACTTAAGGTGAAATCAATATTCTTAGGATACCATAAGCTATAATCTGGTGTACCTTTAAGAGATATGAATATCATCTTTATAGCTATAACATATGCTTCTTTAGGTTTTTCTTGAAATGTGGCAACTAAGCATACTACATGCATTATATCTAGTTTGGTAGCAGTAAGATACAACAGTCCATCAATCATAGATATGTATTTGCTCTAATCAGCTTTAGCAGATTCATTATCTTTTCTCAACTTACATCTAGTTACCATAGGAGTACTAACCGGTTTGGAGTCATCCATTCCAAAAAAATTCAACAACTCTTTCACATATTTTCATTGTGAAATGAATATCCCCTTATTATTTTGATTTACTCGAAGACCAAGAAATAAATTCAACTCACCAATCATGGACATTTCAAATTATTTTTTGCATTTCCTTTGCAAATCTCTTACACATACCTTCATTTCCTCCAAAGATGATATCATCAACATATACTACCACTATCAACATTGTGTTACCTTGCATTTTGAAGTAAATATTATTGTTAGCAGGGCCTTTGTTGAATCCTTTTTATGTCAAGTATCTATCCAATCTTGTGTACCATGCTCTATGAGCTTGTTTCAGTCCATGCAATGCCTTTTTCAACTTACAAACCATATCCGGTTTGTCTAATAACTGAAATCCTTCAGGCTATTCCATGTATACTTCTTCTAGTTCACCATTCAAGAATGCAGACTTAACATCCATCTAATATATATTGAAATCATTGTGGGTAGAAAATACCAATAACATCCTAATAGCTTACATTCTTTCCATTGTGGAAAATGTCTCTTTAAAGTCTATGCCTTCAACTTGTGAGTATCCCTTGCATACAAGTCTTGCTTTTTTTCTTATAACTCACCATTTTCATTCAACTTATTCCTGAACACCCATTTCAAACCAATTATATTCTTATTCACAGGTCTAGGAACCAGTTCCCATGTCTGATTCTTCTCTATTTGTTGCAACTCTTCTTTCATAGCTCTAACCAAACTCTCATCTTCACATGCTTCACACATAGACTTAGGTTCTATTTTAGAAAGTAAAGACAGATTTACTTCAATTTCTACTTTCTTGTTTTCACACCTTCACTCTTATCTCCAATTATCTAATCCTTTGGATGATTCTTTTGGACATACTTAGGAGTCTTAGGAACAAGTTCTGGTTCATGTTCTTCTTCTTTAGTTTTTCCTTCTTCCTCTTCCTTATTCTCTTCAGGTACTGGTGTGCAAATAGGATCATTTGGTTCAACTTCACTTATTTCAATAGGTTTGTGCATATCCTCATCAACCTTCACATTACCACTCTCAACAATCTTCCTCAATCTTTTATTAAAGCATCTATATTATTTTCTAGTAGTTGAGTATCCAAGAAAGATTCCTTAATCACATCTAGCATCAAACTTCCCAAGATTCTCATCATCTCTTTTAATGTAACATATGTTTCCAAATTCCTTAAAGTGCTTCATATTAGATCCTTACAAGTCCATAACTCATAAGAAGTCTATGTGTTGTTGCCTCTAATCTGAACTCGCATGTTAAGAACATAAACAACAATGTGTATTGTCTCTCTCTAGTACACATCAAGTACTATTGCTTCTTTCATCATGGTTCTTGTAGCTTCCTGTACAATCTAGTTCTTTCTCTTAACCACTCCATTCTACTAAGGGGTTCTAGGAGTAGAAAAGTGTCTCTTTATTCCATGTTCTTCACAAAATGCATTAAACTCACTAGAAGTGAATTCTCCACCTCTATCAAATCTCAAACATTTGATTCTTAGGTTCACTTCATTTTCTACTTTTGCTTTGAACACTTTGAACCTATCTAGAGCCGGAATCTTCTCTCCAAGAAAAGCAACCCATGTCATTCAAGAATAATAATTAATAAGGAGCATGAAATACCTATCACCTTTTAAGCTTCCTATTCTAGTAGTACCATAGAGGTCTAGAGGAATTAATTCTAGCATTCTGGTAGTAGATTGCTCTTTCTCTTTGAAACTGCATTTTGTCTATTTCCCTAACTGACAACTTCTACAAACAATATTTGTTAAACAGGCACAGGACAACTGAGAGGGGGGGGTGAATCAATTGTCACAAAAATTCAAACTTAAAACTCAACACCTTTTAATTCCACAACCACACTATTTTTTTATTAAGTAATAGCATGAAACACAAATAACAAAAAGTAAATCAACACAATGAACACCAAATTTTTATGTGGAAAACCCAAAGAGGGAAAAACCACAGTGAGGGTTAACTCACAATACAAGAGATTATAAGTAGAATACAAATGCTCTCTGCCCAAAATAGGACTCACTGTCCAAGTACAAAGGCTCACTACCTACAAAAAGAACTCATTGTCCAATAGGGAGGCTTACTGCCTATAGATACAAAAGAGAACAAAAGATCCACCACAACAATTAAATAACATTCATATGATTGCAAAAACCTTCAGCTCACTTCCTTCAACACACTAAAAACTGCTATCACAACTCACTCACACACACTTCTACTCTTATGATTTGTGGTTCACTTTCGTCACTTTGCATCACACTATCATACAACTCTTCACAATTTGACTTTCTTTTATACCATCCTTAACCTTAGAAACTTTCTCCAAAGTTGGCCACAATACATTATTTCATAAATTCAAATTAGGTCAACAACTCTAAATTCCCATGGTGGAAAGGAATAACAGTGGACCAATAAAAAAAAATTCAAGATCAAAAATAATATCTTGAATCAATCACACACTTCCTTAATTGTATTTTATTCTTTGAATGAAGTGTAAACATCAAGTCGGCCAAATGTAATGAAAACATAAAAGAAAATTGATGGACATGCTTTCCAACAAGAAGATGACATGTGGATGCCACAACATGCTTCCTTATGCATGAGAATACATCTCATAATCTTCCAGATACATCCGCAACAAAACAACAAACTTCCATCACCGAACATCTTTCACTAGTCCATCAGGACTATGTAATCACACACTGAAATACTAAAACATGACTTCTAGATTACCAAACTTCAAACTTCTTTTCCAAAGAATAGAAAATACCTTAACAAGAAATATCCTAGATCCACAAGATCTGAAACAAATCATCAAAGAACTACAGAGCAGAAATATTTCTCCCAATCCATAGAAAACCAACTCTGCCAGAACAATTCACATACTGATGAACGTAACTTTCATGTACCATCAAACGAGAAGCTAAAACTTGGGAAATATTACCATGATATCATCATTACCAATCCTTCATATCCGTACAATAATAGGATCAACACAGGAGAAATGTGGAGCACATACGAGAGCACATTCTGAAGACTTTCATTACTTTGACTTCTTTTCTTTATTAATTTTCTCAAAAAACCTTGGAAACTCACCAAACTAACACTTCTGCAACACTATAAAGATAGCTCCATGTAATCACAACATCTTAATAGCATCTCAGCTATACATGTACAAGATCTACAACATACTAAACTATGTTGAAATCAATGACAACACAACCAAACTAACTCATACTTGCAATAGTATTAGCAGGCTTTATGATTTTAGGTAGACCTTAGACATCTCTTGAACTAATCTTGACTAGATTATAAAAGTTTACATGTCCCATTCTTCAGTGCCATGGCCAAATTTCATTAACTTGAGATACAAGGAACTAACCATCAACACCCTTAAGTTGATAGATGTTTCCATTAGTTCTCCTTCTTGCAGCAACCAAAGCTCTAGATCCTTTTTTGATCTCACAAGTATTATCATGAAACACAAATTTAAAACCTTTTCTACACATCTTTCCAACACTCAAAAGGTTATTCCTTCAACCCATTACATAATATACATCATCAGTGATGTGTATTCCATCAAAACTAATTGTACCTTTCCCAACAATCTTTGCACCAGAATCATCACCAAACATGACCAAACCACCATCATACTTTTCAAGTTTAGTGAAATTACTTTTATCTCTGTTCATGTGATTAGAACATCCACTGTCAATCACCCAGTAGTATTTATCCTGTCTAGCATGAAAGGCGGTCACCAAAGTACCTTCCATCTCATCCTTCTTTTTCTCCAAATCACTTTTTCTTGCACATTTTCTACGATTAGAAGACACAAATTTATTCTCCAAAGCTAAAAACAAGCATTCACTATCATCTCCCTCATAATCAAATTCATCATCAAAGATTCCATCTTTTTCTCTAACACAATACAATTTTTTGTATTTCTTATCCTTTCTATCTTTATGATCTTTGTTATTCTTATGTACAGCTATATTCGAACATCTTGAAGCATAATGACCGATATTACCACAATTGAAACATTTAAAGGGAAACATACCTTTATACTTACTGGTACCTTTCTTCAACTTCCTTGTAAAGGAACACTTCCAACTCATCTGAACCATCACTATCCATATCATCTTCAATCTTTGTTGCTTTAAATGTTGTTTTTATATTTTCTTCGTTCTTTCCAAACTTTCTCATCTCAAATTCAGTCAAGGTGCCAAATAGTTGTTCTTTAGTATATTTCTTAGGATCATATGTTTCCTCAATAACTAAAACCTTATGACTGTAACACTCCAATCAGGTCATTAGGATCTTCTCTATTATATCTTCATTAGCCAAAGTGCCCCATGATTCCTAACTTCATTCATTGCTAGATCAACCCTTTGGAAATAGGTCATAATATCTTCTCCTTCTTTCATTTTCAGATTCTTATATCTATGATTTTCCATCAACTTCTTTGTCAATTTCACTCTATCATTTCCTTCATAAAGATCTTCCAACTTCTTCCAAATTTCATATGCAATGCCCAAAGAAAAAACTTTAGTTCGCTCAATCTTGAATAAAGCACTGTAAATAGCATACCTCACTTTTTCATTCTCCTCATAAGCAGAAATCTCATTTGTAGTAGTAAGACCACTTGTCGATGCAATAAACTTTAAAATCAATAGCCTTCCAGGTCTTGTAACCAAGAGAGATAATATATCCTCTCATCCACACTTTCCATTCACTGTAATCAGATCCATCAAACATAGGGATCACCAACTTATGTGCCATCAGATCTTCCTTAAGTGGTTAAGCTCTACACCAAGGAACCAAAGCTCTGATACCAATTGTTAAAGGTGTGAGACAACTAAGAGGGGGGTGAATCAGTTGTCACCAAATTCATACTCAAAACTTCAAACACTTATCAACTTTACAACCACACAATTCTTTTATTAAGTATGAACATGAAATGCAAATAACAAAAAGCAAAATAAACACAATGAACTCTAGATTTTACATGGAAAATCCAATAAAGGAAAAACCACAGTGAGGATTAAATCACAATATAAAGTGATAGAAAAACTGAATACAAGAGGCTCACTGCCCGAATACAAAAGCTCACTGCCTACAGAAAGAACTCACTATATAATAGGGAGGCTCACTGCCTACAAATACAAAAGATAATAGAAAGATCCAATGCCACAAAAATTTACACACATCTGTAGCCTTGATTAGAAGATTGTAGAAACCTTCAACTCACTGCTTTCAGGAATCTAATGCAATAAAGTTCTGCTGCCTCAACTCACTTTTGCACAACTCTGCTCTTCACATGTGGCTTACTTCGTTACTCTATATGATTTAATTCTTCGCATCTTGACTTGCATTTATACCATCTTCAACCTTATAAACTTTCTCCAAGGTTGGCCACATATGCTCCATTTCAAAAATTCAAATTAGGTTGGCAACTCAACATTCCCACGGTGGAAAGGAATGAGAGTGGACCAATTAAACATTTAACCAAGACTAAAAGCAACATCTCAAATCAACCACATGCTTCCTCAATTAAATTTTTAATTCTTCATATGAAGTGTAAACTCCAAGTTGGCCAAACCTAATGAAAACACAAATGAACATTGAAGTAATCACTTTTGAATAAGAAGAAAACATGCACACGACATAACATGGTTCATTATGCATGAGAAAACATCTTAGATACATCTGCAACAACTGTAACAATCCTTTGAACACAGAACACCTTCCAACAGTCCTTCCAGAATGTGCAAACACACACTACAACTCTAAAACTAAACTTCTAGAGCACCAAACCACAAACATCTTTGCCAAAACCTAGAGAAAACCATTATAAGACATATGTTGGATATTGTTGATATGTGGTTGTCATTGATGTCAACGCTATTGGAATTAATGTCTTTAAGGTTGTATATGTTGAGGATATTGAGAAAATTGTAATAAAATAAGTTGCAGGTTGTCAGTGATGCAATGAAGTTTAGTTTTTCCATCATGTTGTTGGCTAGCTCTGTATATTGATGATAAGAGGTTTTGGATTAAAGAGTTTTTTTTTTAGCATATCTAGTTTATCCATGTAAAGTTTCAAAGATCTGCATGAAGATTTGATCAAGTTATGAGTATTTATGTTCTAACAGTTGTTTTGTTGCTTCAGTTGGTGTTCCTAAAAGAAGATGATGTGATTCTATAATTTGAGTTGTTGTGGATGCTTCTATAGTGATTCATGATGCTCATGGATGTTTCTAGATCATGCTCTATTTGTGTTGTATGTCCGCATTGAACCTTGTGCTTGCAATTGGTGATTTTATTCTTTGAGTTTATGTTTTTCATGATCATGGCCGATAGGGTGATTGTAGCATGTTGTGGATCTTCAAGGCATAATTTTTGGAGGTTTTTCATGTTTGAGGATGTTGTTTTGGGTCCTCACTATATTTTTTCTAACATTGGCTGGTGCACATTGATAATTGTTTATTGATTTGGGCCAACAGTTTGTACTTGTTTTATATTTTGTTGAAGCAGACATGTAGATGATGTTATCCTTAGTTGCAGATATATATGAGCAATTGTTTATACCATTTTTAGGCATGTGATGTAATGGTGTGGTGGTGTATGAACTGTGTGAGTTCTATGTGTGAATAATGTTCTGATCTTTCGAGGGAAGAAGTAAAGTGTGAATAAGAGTGAGTAGGTGTTTATGTGCTTAATCGGAACTATAATCAGGATGAGCAAATGCTATTTTCTCAGTTCAAAATCTTCCAGATGTAATCTAAATTTTTTTGTAAGATAGTGAGTCTTCCTTTGGGTAGTAAGCCTTTTTCTATTTGACTAGTGAGCTCTAGACAATGTGCCTGAATGTATGTGCATTCCCCATTTATAATTCCTTTATACTTTTAACAAAGAATAATCTTGTGGACTAGCCTCCACTATGGTTTTTCCCCTAGCAAGGTTTCCATGTAAAAAATCTTGGTGTTGTGTGTTTCTGATGTGGTGATGGTTTATGCTTTCATGTTTATTTATCAAATCTAAGAATAAGCTTAATAAGTTTAATTTTTGTGATAATTGATTCACCCCCCCTCTTATTTCTCTACCCTTGTGTTTCCAACAATTGGTATCAGAGTAGGTTCCTCAGAAGAATTTTAATAGCTTGAGGTGATCCATGATGGTGACATATAAGAAGGATAGTCTAAGATTTGATGGAACTAATTATTCTTTGTGGAATACTTGAATGGAGTGTCAACTGAGATGCATTGGTGAACCTTACTGGAAAATTACAAAGAATAGGCATATCATTCCATAAAATGGTCCTACTGCATATGAGATTAAGGAAGCCATGTACAATATCAGGGTTAAGGAAGCATTGTTGAGTGCTCTGACTAATTTTGAATTGACAAATGTAATGGTGTTGAAGACTACTTATGAGATCTGGAAAAAGTTGGAAACTTTGTATGAAGGTGATTCCCATGTGAAGATTGCTAAGTTGCAAAGCCTGAAAGGGAAATATGAAATGTTGAGAATGGGTGAAGATGAGGACACCACTTCTTTTATGCAGAGAGTGAATGAACTTGTGTGTAGTATCAGATGTGTTGGTGGAACATTGGAAGAATCAGAGATTGTTGCTAAAGTGCTTAGATCCTTTCCTACTGCATACAAAGCCAAAACTACTACTATCGAGGAGATCTAGACTATGATAAATGTAATTAGAGACATGTTGATCAGTAAGCTTACTGCTTTTGAGTTAAGTTTGGTGATTCTCTTCCTAAGACAAAATCTGCATTCAAAGCTACTATCTCCAGAAAAGATAAGTAGAGATATGATTTGGGTGAAAGTTATTCTAGAAAGGTGTTCAAGTATGAGGGGGAAATGAGAGAGATTGAAGAAGAAGAGAGAAAACTAGACGAGCTTGAAGCACTTATTGTCAAGAGGGAAGCCAGAGGAGAAGGTAAGTATAAAGTTAAATTGTCTATTAAATTTTTTTTCTTGCAATAAGATAGTTCATTTTTCCTCAAGGTGTCCAAAAAGAGTTCCTAAGCCAAGATCTAACAAGCCTAGATTCTAAAGAAAGTGTTATTTTGTTGCTAATGCAGGTGTGACAGATGATGAATCTGATAAAGGGAATGTAAGTGAGGACAAATGGGTATTTATTGCTATCAAGGAAAATGATTTTGTACCTATTGAATCTGCTAAATGCACAAATTTGGAGAAACCCCTAGCTGCCTGAGTTGAAGTAAAAGATGAATGGGTGATTGACAGTGGATGCTCTCATCACATGACAAGTGATAAAAGTAAATTTGTGAGCTTGGGAAATTATGATGGTGGTGTTGTAATATTTGGTGATGAAAAATTTTGTGTAATCCATGGCAAAGGATCTATTTCTCTTGATGGTAAGCATAATACTGATGATGTTCTATATGTGGAAGGTTTGAAGCATAATCTCTTAAGTGTTGGACAAATGGTTGACAAGGGATAAAATCTTCAATTCAAGAATGGAAAGTGTAGAATATTGGGGAGTTCCAGAAATGTGCTTGCAACTGGTACCAAAAAAAAGGTAATATCTTTCACCTAAATGTTTCTCCAATAAAAGTTGTCTAATTGCTCAAGTTGATGAAAGCTGGTTGTGGCATAGGAGAATGTGTCATGTAAACTTTGATAATATTATCAAAATAATTTCTACCTAGGCTGTGAGAGATATTCCTAAATTGATAAAACCTACTAATACTATATGCAAGGAATGTCAATTAGGGAAGCAAACTAGAGTTTCATTCTGGGGAAAATAGCATTGTTCAAATGAAGTGTTGGAGCTTGTGCATACTGACTTGTGTGGTCCTTCTAGAGTCAGAATTTTACAAGGATACAGATATTTCATGTTACTTATTGATGATTATTCTAGAATGATGTGGGTTACTTTCTTAAGGGAAAAATCTGAAGCTCTAGAGAAATTCAATATTTTTAAGGCTATGGTTGAGACAAAGATAGGTCTGAATATTAAATGTCTGAGATCATATAGAGGTGGTGAATTCACTTCCGGTGAGTTTAATTCATTTTGTGAAGAGCATGGAATAAAGAGACAATTATCTGCCCCATGGACCCCTTAGCAAAATGGATTTATGGAAAGGAAGAATAGGACAATTCAAGAAGTTGCTAGGACTATGATGTTGGAAGGAAATATTCTGCATATCTACTAGAGAGAAGCTATGAGTACTGTCGTTTACACTCTCAATTGAGTACAAATCAAAGGTGATACCTGTAAGACTCCTTATGAGCTATGGTTTGGTCATAAGCCTATTGTTAGATACTTCAAAGAATTTGGGAGTAAATGCTATATCAAAAGAGATGAAGATATAGGAAAGTTTGATGCTAGAAGTGGTGAAGGAATCTTTCTTGGTTATTCTACTAAAAGTAAAGCCTATTGGTGCTACAATAAGAGATTGAGGAAATTAATTGAGAGTGCTAATGTCAAGGTTGATGAAGACATAGTTAATCCATCCAGAACCTGTGGATATGATTCAAACAACTAGAATGACAGTTTAGATAAAGGAAAGAAATTTTAGACTTCAAATCAAGTTTAGATCATTCTGATGAATTAGGAAAATCAAGAGGAAGGAACTAGTGAAAGTGCAGAAGTAAGATCACAAGAGCCTGAAGTTCAAGAACAACCTAAAACTCCAAGGTATGTAAGAAGTTAAATCATTCAGAAGATTAGATTATTGGTGATAAGAACAAAGGAGTTCAAACTAGAAGAAGAATTGTAGAAGAATACTATTTGATCTTGAATACTAAGCCTAATATTTTCAATGAAGCATGAAAAGATGAACATTGGGTGGAAGCAATGAAAGAAGAACTATTACAAATTGAGAAGAATGATACATTATTCTTGTTCCTAGACCTAAGGAAAAAAATGTAATTGGAACTAAATGGGTCTTTCAGAACAAACTAAATGAGCAAGGTGAAGGTTTTAGAAACAAAGCAAGATTGGTGTGTAAAGGATATTCTCAAATGGAAGGAATTGACTTTGAAGAAAAAAATTCTCCTATTGTTAGGATTGAAGTTGTGAGACTATTTCTTGCTTATGTTGCTTACAGAAACTTCAAGGTATATCAGATGGATGTCAATTCAACATTTCTAAATGGCGAACTATAAGAAGAAGTGTATATTGAGCAACCTGATAGATTTCAATTGACTAATTAGGGAGATATGGGTTGTCAGTTGAAGAAAGCATTGTATGGACTTAAGCAAGCCCCAAGAGCATGGTATGCTAGATTGGACAAGTATTTGTTGAAGCTTGGATTTAATAAAGGTACTACTTATAATAATTTGTATTTCAAGATTGATCATGATAAATATTTGATTGTTGAAGTATTTGTTGATGATCTATCATTTTTGGAGGAGATGATAGTTTGTGCATGAAGTTTGTTGATGAGATGCAAAATGAGTTTGAGATGTCTATGATTGTAGAAATGAAATTATTTTTGGGATTGCAAATTACTCGGCTAGATAAAGGGATCTTTATATCTCAATCCAAGTGTGTGAAAGAATTGCTAAAGAAGTTTGGTATGGGAGATTCAAAGCTAGTTGGTACACCCATGGTGACCAAATGTAAGTTTCCACAAGATGATGATTTTCCTAAAACAAATCAGACTAGATACAAATCCATGATTGGTGGATTGCTTTATTTGACTCAAACTAGACTTGATATCATGAATGTCATATGCATTGCTAGAAGATTTCAAGTTGATCCTAAGGAATCTCATGTGACAACTATAAAGAGAGTTTTTAGGTACTTGAAGGGGATAGTTGATTTTGGCCTATGGTATCCTAAAGAATATGACCTTACCTTGAGTGCTTTTACTGATGCTAATTTGACATGAGATGTGAATGAAAAAAAGAGTACTAGTGGTGGTGCATTTTTCTTGGGAAAGAAGTTGATTTCATGGTTAAGTAAGAAGCAGAATGCCATTTCTTTATCTACTATAGAGGCAGAATACATTGATGCTGCTAACAATTGTACTCAAGTATTGTGGATGAAGTAGATGCTAAAAGATATCAAAGTTGTGTATAATGAACCTATTGCTATATTCTATGATAATTCAAGTACAATTAACATTTCTAAGAATCCAATGCTACATTCAAGAACCAAGCATATATCTATCAAGTTTCACTTTTTGAGAGATAAGGTGAGTGAAAAGGAAGTCGGATTGGAGTATGTTCCCACTAAGGAACAAATTGTAGATATCTTTACCAAGCCCTTTCCTAAGGATACTTTTGAGTATCTCAGAGAGAAGTTAGGGGTGATTACTCCTCCTAATAAGAACTAAGATGCATTGACTTCCATTAGTCTGTGCATTTCATAGTCATATCTTATTATCCGGATTGATGTTGTGGTGGCTGCTACTCAGGGGGAGTAGTCAGATGTTCAAAAATGTGGTTCAAAGATTATGTGGAGAAATATAATTTTTTATCTTTTTCATTGATTTCAAAGGAGAAGATTCATGTCAAAAACTATGAAAAATTTAAGGAGAAAAGAGTCAAAATCTAAGGGGGAGAAAGTGCTAAGAGAAAGTTGTGTTGATGGTGTTTTTCACATCATGTGTTGCCATCAATGCCAAAGGGGGATATTTTTGGATATTGCTGATATGTGGTTTTCATTTATGTCAACACTATTGGCATTAATATCTTTAAGGTTTTATATGTCGAGGATATTGAGAAAATTATAATAAAATAAGTTGCGGGTTGTTAGTGATGCAATGAAGTTCAGTTTTTCCATCATGTTGTTGGATAGCTTTGTATATTGATGATAAGAGGTTGTGGATTAAAGGGTTTTTTTTGGAGTATATCTAGTTTATCCATGTAAAGTTTTAGAGATCTGCATGAAGATTTTATCAAGTTATGATTATATATGTTCTGACAGTTGTTTTGTTGCTTTAGTTGGTGTTCCTAAAAGAAGATGATGTGATTCTAGTAGTTTGAATTGTTGTGGATGCTTCTGTAGTGATTCATGATGCTCATGGATGTTTCTAGATCATACTTTATCTGTGTTGTACATCTACATTGATCATTTTTCTCGCAATTGGTGATTTTCTTCTTTGAGTTTATGGTTTTCATGATCATGGTTGACAGGGTGATTGTAGCATGTTGTGGATCTTCAAGGCATAATTTTTGGAGGTGTTTTGTGTTCGAGGATGCTGTTTTGGGTCCTCACTATGTTTGGCCAACATTGGTTGGTACACATTGATAATTTTTTGTTGATTTGGGTTGATAGTTTGTACTCATTTTATATTTTGTTGAAGTCGATATGTAGATGATGTTATCCTTAGTTGCAGATATATATGAGTGATTGTTTATACCATTTGTAGGAATGTGATGTAATAGTGTGAGTGGTGTGAGAAGTATGCAAGTTTTGTGTGTGAATAATGTTCTGATCTTTCAAAGAAAGAAGTAAAGTGTGAAGAAGAGTGAGCGGATGTTTATGTGCTTAACCAGAACTATGATCAGGCATTAACATATGTTATTTTCTCAGTCCAAAATATTTCGGATGCAATCCAAATGTTTCTATAAGATAGTGAGTCTTCCTTTGGGCAGTAAGCCTTTTTGTATTTGAGCAGTGAGCTCTAGGCAGTGTGCCTAAATCCATGTGCATTCCCCATTTATAATTCATTTATACTTTTAACAGATTATAATCTTGTGGACTAACCTCCACTATGGTTTTTCCCCTAACAGGGTTTCCACATAAAAAATATTGGTGTTATGTGTGTTTCTGATTTGGTGATGGTTTATGCTTTCATTTTTATTTATTAGATATGAGAATAAGTTTAATAAGTTTAATTTATGTGACAACTGATTCATCCCCCCTCTTAGTTTTCTACCCTTGTGTTGCCAACAACATATTCCAGATCTGCAAGACCTAAAAAAAAATAGTGGAGGACCGTGGAGCAGAAACATTTCTCCCAATCCACAGACAACCAACTCTGCCAAACTAGTTCTCACACCGATATACACAACTTTCACATTCCATCAAACCAGAAGCTAAAAATCAGGAGATGTCACCAATAGATCCTCAACAACAACCCTTCAAATCCGCACGAGCATAGGATCAATACTGAAGAAATGCAGAGTACATACTAGAGCATGTTTTGAACACATACATAACTCTGACTTCACTCTTTATTAATTTTCTCAAAAGAACTTGGTAACCCATTATTTTAGCACATCTATAACATCATAAAGATAGCTCCATGTAATCACAACATCTCAACTATACATGCATGCACAATCTGCAACATTCTGAACTGTTTTGACATCAATGATAGTATTAATGACAACACCACCAACCTTGCTCATACTTGCAACACATTCATGGTTTTAACTTTACACGACATTTTCCACTCCTTGTTACAATTAACCAAAGCCACACTGGTATTAGGCAACTCATTCAAATTGGCATTGATATCCATGACCTCCAATAGCATCCAATTGAATAGTGATAGGAAATTACTTGTACCATCCTCTAACAACCTAATGACATCATCTAAGTTTATCTTTTCCCAATTCAAAGGCTCAACATAAGGATTGGAAACATTCTTAGGCTGAAAATTTGAATCCAAACCTTTTCCCTTCAAATCTCCACAAACATGAGATTCCTCCAAGTCAACCACTTCAATATCCCCAAGTTTCTTCTCAGAATTCACCACTAAATTCACCATCGAATCTACCAACTACTCCAATAGACCCTTCCTACCATCAACCTGATCAAGAGTCTCCAACCCAAATTGAATAGGGGAAACAATCCTAGTACTCTTAGTCCCATCACCCACAATACCCTTTTCAATCACACGAACCACCTTACCACCCTTATTGTTCCCATGTTTCCCCTTAATAGTAAGAATAAGGGAAACACCATAATTTTTCACATAATCCTCTGCCAAACTTTTACCTTTTCTACACTCTTGATTCTCCTCCTTTTGACCACCTTTATTCCTCTTTGGCCCCTTATTACCACCAAAAGAGGCAACCTCCTTCATTTCAACATCAGTATTGTACCCATTCGACCAAGAATGGGAAGCCTCAGGCTCAAAATCCTTCACAAGCTTTTTACTGCCATCTTTATCTGACAACTCCAACTCCTTAGATCCCTCCTCCTCATAATCCCCATCCCATTCCTCATTAGAATCCCCCATGTCATAACCCAAGGTAGACCCCTTACCCTTCTAACCACTAGAAATCTTAGAGATTTCAGGAATGTATTTCATTTTAATAAAATCTATAATAAGGAGCATAAGCCCTCATGTAGAATAACTTTGTTAGGGTTCCTTCTATTATCTTCAATACTAGTTTCCATTGAGAGGAGAAAATAATAAGGAAAAGACACCAAACTATTCTGCCTAAAATGATTCAACAACATAAAATGGTACCCATAGATTATAGAATACCTACCATCGAGAGTAAAATACTTCATAATGGTCAGCACAACATCCCTCCATAGTGGCTTGATAGAGAAATGGTCATACCCTCCACTACCCACACCCTTAAGCTTGGCTTGCTCCTTTCCCTTGAAGAAATTTTCTAGAGCACACTTTGAGGCCCCATGGTCCCTGTAGAATTTCTTACCCTTAGTGGGTAACGCAGTAATTTCAACAATTAAACCCTGAGTAATACTCACCTCCACCCCACAATAATGCAACATATGATTATTTCAACCCTTTACAAAATCCTCAATGACCTTGGAATCAAACCCATAAAGTTTAAGAAGATAAGGGAAAATACCCCCCTTCTCCAGATGCTCCCACACAACCTCATTACCACTAAACTCCTCACAAGAAACAGGCTCTTTCCTACAACAGTCTCCTATAATTTATGTACAATTTACCATTATGCTCCTTTACAATAATATTATATAGAATAAATGGAGGTGTTGAGAGTATTTAGATTGGCATATAACCTTGAAGTTAATATATTGTATTAATTACTTATATGGTAACCTCTATAATATCTTTAGGAGTGTAAGGGATTCTATCTAGGAAATTCAAGAGGGAGTGTACAAATTTATTTATTTGTTAAAATAAATATTTAAGAACAATTATTAAATTATGAAATTTGTTCTCATTACTTAATTAGTGCTCAATAACAATATATGCATACATGTTTTGGAGTAAAAATTCTAATTGTGATTTGTACAATTAATTATTGTACAATAGATTTATACACATTCATATATTTTTGTACATGATGTTTAATTTAAAAATATATATATTGTGTCTTGACTAGTCATTATAGTATTATTGGAGAGTTGAATCTATTTAAAATAAATAGAGCATGTCTTCTTGATTGTGGTTTGTTTTTTGGTACATATTTATTAAATCAAAATACTTATTATCATTATTGTAGCACATAATCTTTCATTATCTTAAATTTTTGGAGTCAAAAAATATTATCTTAAACTTTTTATATGTTAAAATACTTATTTCAATAAATTTTGGAGCCAAAAATAACCTTTATAACTCAAAAATTATATTATAGTGTTCACAACATTAAAATACAAGTATTCATTCTCCCCATACATATGTACTTGGAATTAAAAATAAACAATAATAAGTCAAAGATGCTACTTTTTAACCTTTGATATGTGAAGTACTTATATATAAGGAATTCTTTCTTGAATTGAAACTATCTTTAATAGGTGTAAAATTTAGAACTTAGTATGGATGACTCATTATGCACCATATTAACTCTTGCTTCCATTATTTAAGAGGCCCACTTATGATGGAATAAATGAATTAACTTGTAGAAGTAGTTTATTACATAAAATGAACAAGCTAATTAAGTTTTGTGAATGAGGTTATTGTTGACTACTCAAATCATTTTAAATTATTAGTTTATTATGGTTCACGTATCTCATTTTATGGTGGCTCATTCATCATTATCATAAAGTTTCAACATGTTAGCTATGATATACTAACCATATAAACTCCTCCTTTATTAATAAAGTTAATATTTAAAAAATAGATATATTAACCCTTCTTGACATCAACAAAACTTTAATATTAGTTTTTTATTCAATAAATTGGAAAATAAGTATTTGAACCCTATTATGTAATATTTTCTAGAGGCTAAGAAAACAAAAAGACCACACAAATTATTAACAATAGGAAAATAATAGAAAAATAGTAAACTAACATCACTTAAAATAGCATTAGAAAAACCAATAAACAAACTAAGACTCACTCTAGGCTAGGTGGAAACATTCCCCCAATCATAAAAAATGAAATTATATATAGCTAATATATATTGGTATTCTTCTTCGTTTTCCTCTCTTGGTTGGGGATTTTATTAGATGGGTCATTGATCCTTTTCTCTTTCTTCTCATTAGACAAAAGAAACATAAGTGTAGTAGTAGAGTTATGTAATACCTTTGTTAAAGATTTTAGGTTTTTTAGAAAATATAGATTTGACCTTGCTAATTTTTATTTTTATTTATAAAATATTCCTAAAATTCAAGATGTTAGTTTAGGAAATTTGAATCCAAGATTCCAAAGCATTAACATATATCAATTGTCAAGAAATTATATTTATGTTGAAATTGAAGTCACACTGTTATTTTTTATAATAATTCTCACTAATGATAAGTATTATATGGGTTTGTGGCCCAATTGTTCTCATTAAAATCCTATCACTAACTATTGGGAAAATGTGTCTCAACCTTGCAATTACATAAGGTACTATTGTTTCAATTATTTTAAATCTGGACCATTCATCATGATGTCTCAAATCTGGCAGTCGATATTTTATTAGCTTGACTTGGCAACCCTATTTTATGAGGCTATTGTATTATGAATGTGTATTGTGATGTATTATGAGAGTTTGATAGTGATCATGTTTCCTCTGGATCTTTGGTTGGCGATACTCTTGTGAGAAGCTTATTATGCAAGTATATTGTAATCTTTGCGATTTTTTAATAATATATTAGGCAGTTTTTGGAGTGTGGGGTCTTTTTCTTGAAAAAATTTTCCCCACTTAAATCATTGTGTTTTTGTATGCATGATATTTATGTTTATTTCGATAATTTAAGTTTTTGTAACTATTAAAAATCTATAAAAATTTGTATTATTCTCCTATCAAGATTAGTGTAGGAAGTTGTTTTGCTACCTTAACTTCCCTACACTCACAAGCATTACTAGATCTACAAGTAGTTGTAGTCAAGGATTTAGTGGTTTTTGGAGATATTAAAAAATAGACTACATCTATATGGATCATGATCATTCCATTCATATAGTACTAGGGATCCAGCCACCCAAAATGAGGTCTTGTAGGTACCCCTTTGTACAAAAAAGTAATATTGTGAAGATGGTTTAGCATATGTTAGAGGTAGGAATTATCTAACATCGATAGAGTGAATAATTCAAGCTCTAGTGGTTTTGGTACATAAGAAAGATGACACTTGGTGCACATGGCCAAAGGATATAGAACTCTTGACATAAGTACACCATTAAAGATAAGTTTCCTATTCTAGACATTAATGATTTATTAGATGAACTAAATGGAGCTATGTTTTTTTTACAAAACTTGATGTTAGATCCAGCTATCACCAAATTTAAATTAAGGAAGAAGATATTCCAAAGAAATCATTTAGGAGTCATGATGGCCATTATGAGTTTCTAGTGATGTTGTTTGGTCCTACTAGTTCTCTTTCTACATTTTAAAGTTTGATAAATTCCATCTTTAAGCCAATTTTGATTAATTTGGTATTAGTTTTCTTAGATGATATATTTATTTATAGCAAGATATGGGAATCTACTATGTACACCATGAAGATCTCAAGTATTGCAAATTATCCAACAATAGATCAAATTTATTCTAAACCTTTGAAGTGTGCTTTTAAAACCAAAGAGGTCAAGAACTTGGGTCACGTGGTGTCTCATGGAGTAAAAGTTGATCTAAACCAAATTAATACTATAATGGATTGAATGACTCCTAAAACCATTAAGAATTTATGATTTTCCTATGAATCATTGGATAATATAGAGTATTTATGAAGAAATGTGGTTGCATAGCAACAATCCTCACATATTTATTGAAAAGGGATTATTTTCAGTGGAATGACTTAGCTAATACAAAATTTGAGAGATTGAAGGAGGCTATGTGTACCACTCTAGGTCTAGCCACTACAAACATCACCAAGAGTTTTATTGTAGAATGTGATTCTTCAAGAAATGTTAAAGGATATTTTTTCATGCAAGAAGGCAGGCTAATTACTTTTAGATATCTTAGTTGAAGGGTAATAATCATCTCAAACCCATTTATGAGGATATATCTAATGGGTAGACACTTCAAAGTTAACACAAATTATGATAGCCTATTACTATAGAGATATAAGTAAATAAATAACATTCATATATATTTTATGCAAAGAAAAATTAAAAAAAAATTACAAAATATTCATTTTCTTCATACAATTAAAAAAAAAATAGTTTATTTTAAAATTATAAAATATAATTTATTGAAACATAAGTTTAGAATAAAAGATTTTAAAAAGTTAATAAACAATCATGTATATTATAGAAAAAGAAAGATAAGAAGGTATTGTAATTCTTTTATATGAGGCCAACAATATTTAGGCTCTTTGTGCCAACCACCTATAATTCTCTAGGAAGCTAAGAGGTAGGGGTGCTTATAGGTATGTGCATGGTTGTACTACAGAATAGAAATAACAACCATTTGATATAATGAACAATTTCAATTTATTTCTTTCAAGTATGAGTGAAATAATCTGACTTTATAATTTGTAACAATATATATGACTAAGAAAATGAATTTTGATGCTTGAAGAAAGTATCATATTTTTATTAGACTCATATCAATCATGTTTTTTACTATAGGAAAAAGTTTAGATGGGACCCAAAACCCATTACAAATAGGTTTTGAAGGGACCTAAAACCCTATCCTAACAAAGAGCTACTAAAAAATTGAACAAAAACCAACAATAACCAAACAACAACAACCGACAAGAGAAAAATAGGACAAAACAAGCCACACAAAACTCATATCAATCATGTTATTCACAAAAATGGTCAATTATTTAGAGACCTATTGGCCTAACCATTTTTTAAAGGCTCTATACAAATTTAGGCATATCAACCTAATCATATTTCAAATGTTTTAAGCACGGAGACAAAGTTTCTCACATTTCTTTCATAAATTTCAAAATTATTGTTAGTTAACATGCTACTTATCTTTGTGACATTAAATTTGATTCTTTCTCCTTCTTCATCTACCATTATGACTTTAATTGCTTTACTAATGTCCTCTTGAGTGAAAGAACCATTCTCCTCATTTCTTCTCACTTCCACTCCCACATTAAGCTCTTGTGCTAATTTTGCATTTAATCCTTGATCAAATTGCATTGGAAGAGCTATGAGAGGCACCCCGAACCTCAACCCTTTTGTTTTTGAATTCCAATGGGTGAGAAAAGTTCCTGTAGAAGGATGCTTCAAAATGTGTAATTGTGGAGCCCACTTTGTAACTAGCAATCCCTTTCCCTACAAAAACAATTTTAAAAAACATAATACAATTGTGAAATATAAAAAAAAATCATATTCTAAATAAAAGTACCTATTATATTTCAAATTTAAGCAATAGTAAAAAATTATTGGAAATTCAGGTTTGCTAATTCATTCTAATTACAATTTCTAAAGGCCAATAGTGGCATGGTTTGATGGTTAAGTAGTTGTGTTGTTCTTGCCATCAAGATTCAAACCCAATTGGGGTGTAATTGTTGAGTGTTTAGATTAGGGATGAAGTCCCCCATTTGTGATCTCATCAAAAGCATTTACCCCTCTCTAAAAAAAATTACAATTTCTAAAAACCAAATAAAAAATATATATTCTTTTAAATTTCTAAAATTTTGAACTTTTACATTTTATATTAATTAAAACTCAAAATGTGTGTAAATTTTCACATATATTTATAATTCCTTCCTAAAAAATGTAAAATATGTACTTTGATAAAACTTAATTTAATCCTAAGAGTGAAGTTCACAACTATTGTTTGATTTATAAATATTTTTAATACAAGTTAAAAATAAATAACTCTAACCCTAAAATATGGTTTCAATAGTAATTATATATCATAAATTTTAACATTAAATACTTATAAGTATCTCTTACTTTTATTTATTAACAAAATATTATAGAAGGCAATAAATAAAGTAGAGATTAAAATTTCTTATAAAGAAAAATAAATATTTTAAGATGTATATAATTTTTAAAAATAGATTAAATAATTTATAAGTTACAATTTAGTTATTTTTACTCTTTATATTAGAAACTAGGAGGATCTAGGAGATGAGAAATGCAAGAACATGAACAATGAAGAATATTGTATTAGCTGACCCATTGAATAGTCAACTCAAACCCTCAATATATAGTATGAGAATGAGCAAGTACATAGCACAAGAATAGGAACACATGCCATGGAATGAGGAGAGGACTCCTCATCTTGCAATGGTGGTGAGTTTCTCTCCTCTATGCAAGGGAGAGGTGTCGAGAGGGATTAGAAACCTCTCAAGACACCTCAACAACCTTGACACCTCATGGGGAATGAGTCAAGGGTTCACTCCAACACCTAACTGGGCTTAAGTTAGCCTAGCTAGGGTAGAATACACTAACACCCCCCCCCCCTTAAGCATAGCTTAGGTGGGTATGAAGAAATGGGTCTTGGCTACTAACCATGTTAGGTACCCATGCACAATGAAAAACTCTCATTATAAAACCCAGTGGGAAAAAACTATCCTCCAAAAGAGAGAAAGCAAAAAAAAATGTACAATTGAAAGAAGAAAGATAGGAGGACTCAAAACCCCCCAAGAACTACTTCTATCACAAAAGTACAAGAAATATTCCCCCCATATGAGAGAAAGAGAAAGGCCAGAGAGCCCCCCATAAGATGATGGATCCTATAGTTCTGAGTGATGCTCGATGAACGTTGAACCACATTACTCCCCTTAGGAAGAAGGCGAACCATTGAAGTGTGCAAGTAATCTTCTCATTCCTAATAAGAACATGCAGAGAGAAGTATAAAGGTCTCTGAATTATGCACAAGATCCAAAGACAGATGAAGCCCATAATGTCTTCGTAGAATGCTAAATGATCTCCAAGCCAAAGCTGATGTGTGAGGAAGATTCAGGATCAGGGACCATAGGGATCATAGATGTATGATGATAACTGGAACCATAAGAATATGATACTGTCACTATAGAAGCTGAAGTAGGCAAGGCATGCGCAAGAATATCTAAAGAAGACAAGGCTAATGCAACTTCATTGAAGTTATCATCAAAAAGAAGATTGATGTCTTCAATGTGTGCTTCCATGTTAGCAATGTGGGACTCTACGAAAAGACATGAAATTTCGGGTAGATATGCATCACAATCAGGAATGCTAGGAAGACTAATACCCTATTGCAATAAAGAGTTGGAAGCTATCGAAGAAGCGACTCTAAAATCGGATGAAGTAACAGGAGGAGGTGGAGGATTAATGATCTCCTCTATGTCAACTAGACGCTCTATACTCGAATTATGATGCGAGATGTGAGTTGTGATCATAGTAGGATCATGCAAGAATGGAGAAACATTCAAGTTTCCCTTTATTTCCCAAATTTTGATCCATAATGCATGTGGACTTTCAATATCCATGATGGCATACAAAGAGGCATCTGGAATATGTAAACCGATTAATCGACAAATATGATCACAATTATTAAACCATTTACCCTTCTGAGATTGTTTACCTGGTTCAAGGATAAGTCCATATAGATATGGCATGAGATTATGGAACCTGGGATGTTTCAGGATGCCTTCACACCAAGAGTTATAGTTTCTCATTTTTAGGTTGATTACAAAGGGGTGGGTTTCATATCCCATGATTACAAACAAGTTAATTCCTTTAGACAATAGAAAATCGATACATTAATAACCTGTCTAGATTAGATGACCCCCCAGTTTTGGCACTTTATAAGTTAGTGCATTTTACAATGAGAAGATACAAGAGTTTATAAAAAACTAGTATTTCTTCGATGTAATATCCCCCAAATTGTAAAAACCTCCTTAACATTTTCCTCTTTGCCAAATTGATTGCAAAACAAAAAAATGAGTTCTTCTTTACAAATTTTTACCTATGGCAAAAATTCACCTGCTTTTATCATTTACCCTTTGCCACATTCATTGCAAAAGAAGATGAACTTCTTTTACACAGTTTTAATTATGGTAGTAATTGTAGTACCAACAAAAGAGAATGTTGGTGAGCATTGTGAATAAGGGGCTCAGGCCCAAAGCAAACAACACTCTCGTTGGTGACAAAAATAAAAGTCGATGCAGTGGTGGTATGCAAATCCAAAGGACAGCGACCAAAAATTTTGACGTCAATCAAGACTATGACGATCAATTTGACATATGCAGGTTGATGAAAATTGTACAAACCAAGGCTTGATGCTTGTATTGCCGATGGACAAGGCCGAATGAAAGGCTAGTTGACCGATAGACAAGGCTTGCAAGAATATGATGGCGGCTTGGAAAACAGTGAAACTGGGGGCTCCAAACAGTTAAACACTGATAGTGACTGCGTAATAAGGGTCGAGTTAGGGGTGGGGTTGAATCAAAACTTTTCTATAAATTATTAACTCGCTGAGAAGAGAGAAACAAACTAATACAACAAATTGTTCACCTAAAGGCTTGCAAATATCTCGAATCTAAGCTCTGATACCATATTATAAATTAGGAGGATCTAGGAGATGAGAAATGCAAGCACATGAACAATGGAGAATATTGTATTAGTTCACCCATTGAATAGTGAGCTCAAACCCTCAATATATAGCATGAGGATGAGCAACTACATAGCACAAGAATAGGCACACATTCCTTAAGAATAGGCATACATGCCATGGAATGAGAAGAGGACTCATCATCCTGCAGTGGTAGCGAGTTGCTCTCCTCTATGCAAGGGAGAGGTGTCAAGAGGGATTAGACACCTCTCAAGACACCTCAACAATGTCAAGAGGGATTGGACACCTCTCAAGACACCTCAACAACCTTGACACCTCATGGGGAATGAGTCAACGGTTCACTCCAACACTTAACTGGGCTTAAGTTAGCCTAACTAGGGTAGAATACACTAACACTTTATAATTGTAAATTTGTAATGTCTTAAAATAAAACCTTTTTAAAAAATAGATTTAAAATAGAAAAACAAAAATGAAAAATCTAATTGTAAATAAAAACATTGAACTTAAAAAAATTATATATTAAAAAAAGTTAAATTTAAAATTGATATATTAAAATTTTAAAAGTTCAAATAATCTTATATTCTAAGTTAAAAAATTTAGAAAAAGTTTTGATTTAATAATAATTTTATATTTTTAAAAATATTTTTATTAAAAAATAATTTAAATTGAGAGGATGACCCCACAATGCAACGACAAGTTGCAAGTAGTAGTAAAAACTATTGTCTAGTGTATGAATCCCACCGGTGGATGGTGGGATGAATGCTCGCTAATCGTTGGCCGAAGAACAGAGAACGGTGGATGGTGGACTGTGCTTGGAGGACGGAGGACAAAAGATTGATCGGGCACTACTGTGGGGTCAAAGTTGGAGGCTACGATGGAGAACAGATACCCAGTGATTGTGGATGATGACATGGCACTCGATAGACTACAGGTGGTGTTGCAGTAGAGGAGATCAGTAGCAAAATGTGAGGAGGGGAAGGAGAGAAAGGAAGAAGGAGATTAGTAGCGAAGGTGAGAAGGATGGAGGAGTGGAGGCATGGCAACAGGAGGCTAGCAGTGGTAGGGAAGGTGACAATGCAAGGAAGAAGGAGGTCGACCTGCAGGGGTGTGTTGAGGAGGCAGAGAGGAAGAATGATGGCATAGCACTCGGTAGACTACAGGTAGTGTTGTGGCGGAGGAGATCAATAGTGAAAGGTAAGAAGGAGGATGGGAAGGAGAGAAAGGAAGAAGGATATTAGTAGCGAAGGTGAGAAGGATGGAGGAGTGGAGGAGTGGCAACAAGAGGCTAGCGGTGGTAGGGAAGGTGACAAGGCTAGTGGTGTTAGGGAAGGCAACAATGCAAGGAAGAAGGAGGTCGATGTGCAAGGGTATGCTAGAGGAGGTAGAGTGGAAGAGACAAAGGATAGGAGGTGGAGGAGAAGGAGGAGGGGATGGAGAGTAAGGAAGAAGAGGAGAGGAGCAGAAAGGAGATGGAGAAGAGGAGATGGAGGAGAGAAAGAGAGGAGTAGGAATAGAGACGAATGAGCTACAGGTGTGAGCTAGAGGAGAAGAGTCGAAGGAGAGAAAAGGAGTTAGGAGAAGAAGAAGGAGAAAAGGAGGAAGAGGAGAGGCAAGGAGGAAGAGGAGGAGGGGTAATATGATGGGGATGAGGTTCCCCAATGTGGCTTCACTGGTTCATAGCTCCAATCAAAAGTGTTTCTGGTTCAAAGCTTCAATCAAAAGTGCTCAGCTCTGACTGAAAATTAAGAATCAAAAAAATTAAATTAAATTGAAAGATATTTTCTAAAAATTCACATTGACATAATGTGTTCTTACTATCAAGATTGAACCCTGCTTTGTGAACTCGCCTATTCAAAAGTGTTAATATCTTTAAATTTGGAAAAAGTTTCCACAACCATCAAATTCCAGGCATAATACATTAGCGTTTTTTCAAACAAATTTATTTAGATTCTTTTAAATGATTATATTGGGGTTAGCTGCTTTCTTTTTTCATAATTTGTTTTATAATTCTTAAATAAGAGTATAGACATAAACTGAAAAATAAAATGATTAAAAAAAATAGCCCATAACATACCCTGGTCTCATCTTCGAAGCCGTGCGGCAAGCAGTTCTGGGAGGGTAGAACCCAGATGAATGATGCGCTGCTCTGTTGCAGACCCATCACCATGGCGGTGACCTCTTCGACGGTGAGAGGGCACTCGCTACCAAAGGACACAAACACCACCGAAGCAGCGGACTGGCTATCGAGCCACTGCAAGCAACTGTCATCCGCAGGACGCGGCGGGAGTTTAGGCATGAGTATTCCGACAGGGAACACAGGCTGCTTCCTGAGGCTCTGAAAGTAATCGATGTACACACCTTCCAATTCCATGCACGTATTGCACACCAGTACCGAACTCTCTCGCACGGCGATGCTTATTTTTTCCGCAAAGCTAAGGCCGCCTGACTGCTTATGAAACATTCCCATCGCCTTCCGCGCTTCGAACAGCGGGCGTCGAAGAATTTGTGAAGGGAATCCGGGCGGCGAAACGATCAGATCCTCGGCGGTAGGGTTTCCCAATAGGTTGTCTAGTTGGGCTTCCGAAAAGCTGAAGCTGGCCATTCCTAATGTGAGGAAAAATATGGTGGGAATGGCCAGCTTGGCAGTGACAGGGGGAATCCAGTAGAAATCGTGGATCACCAGGTGTGGTGACAGCTGTCGCAACAGCTTGTCTAAAAGTTCCATGGCTTAATAATAAAATAATAATATTATTTTATAGTCCACGAATACCAGGCGATCTGTTTTTGGGTCTACAGACAGCTTACAGTATATATGGGACTCCTCATACTCCCAAATCTGAGGGAGGCACCCAACTCAGGCTTGGATGAGTAAAGGTAGTAACAGTGGACCTTGTCCTCCCTTGGCCGCTTCAGCTGTGGACTCTACGCCTGCTGGCAGTCCCTCCACCGAGGGCAACGCCAACTCTACCAGATCTATCCCCGGTGCGTCCCATATTTGCAGCTTAATTCGCTCAATATTCAGAGGGGTTGACACAGAGAAAATTTGAAGACCATGAGTGGCCAGGCTCTTGGCAAGCTCCACAAAGGGCGTTATGTGACCGTAGGCGAGCCACGGGAACATCACCACACGGATCTCTCTCTGCTTTTCCTCCGCCATTGTTGATGCAACTAAAGTTTCGACCACTAAAGTTTAAGCGCACTACCACCCTGTGCGTCCAATGCATATCAAATTGACAGCCTCGGCTACACAAATAATTACTAGTCCTCACCAAACTAATCTCGCGGCACGCCTCTATCCACAAAAACATTAAGTGGGCCCTGCTAAACTTTCAATAAGGCTGTATTTTGGCAGCTATATTTACGAGGACTGGGTGTGTTGTCGGTAGGGAGAGATTTTAATGGTTCTCATCTAGACTTTGTTTGTCGATATGTTACAGCTTTCCACCGAAACTCATAATAAATGTCACTCTCCACTCTGATACATGGTCATGGTTATAGGACCGTCGGCAATTTACCAATGGAAAATTCACCGTCAATAATTCACTGTAGAAAAATTCACTGACATCAGGAATTCACCACCATGGAAAATTAACCATCAAAAATTCATGCAATTAATATTGCTGACGGTAAATTTGCCCTATCCCACAAATCACTAAGGCAAATTTTAATTTATATTCAATATTTTCATTTAAAACAACATAACTGTAATATAATATCATTATTATTTTTTCGTCAAAAGCGTATCATATTTGAAATGTATCCATCTTAATTTCTCGAGTAATGGTTTGGATGTTTTACTAAGCCATGCAAGACGTTTGGACTCATCTTGACCATCCTTGTCAAAATCAAGCACAGAAAAATTAGTACGCCATTGAAGAAAACATGACAATTATCTTGCAAATTGGTTACATCGAACTTGAATGGTATTAACTTCTCTCTACATACATTCAATCTCACCTAACCTGCGTACGTCTCTTTCACCACCACATTCATTTGTATGAGATATTTTCTTCATATTGTATATCTTTTTAGATGGGATTTTATATCTTTGCAATGGTTTCTGGTTTTGATTTTATGAGAATTTTTACAATGGAATTTTATTTGCCAAACTCGCCGCTATTGAAATCAGACGATAACCTGCGTACGTCTCTTTCACCACCACATTCATTTGTATGAGATATTTTCTTCGTATTTAGATGGGATTTTATTTGCAAAACTCACCGCTATTGAAATCAGACGACGAGCTGAAGAATAGTTTATCTGAAAACATTTTCTAGCTTTCATGGAGTTCTTGAGTTTGAATAGGTATTTCTTGCGGAACAATATTTCGTATACAACTGATAGTTGTCGTCGTAGTTATCATCGGAATCACCTGCTTAGCTCTTTCAGTGCACAAGGTATTCATTTATCTTTGAGTTCCTTTACAGATGTATGTGTTGCGTTGTAAAATTCAGTTTCTGGAGAAATACAAAATGCCAAACATCTTCACTTTTTTCCACAAATTGGGGCACATTGCTCTGGGGGGTGACAATATGGGCCAATTACTATAGTTTGGGGTTGATTATGGAGAAAGGCACAAGTAGTATTTTGTAGTTCCAACTACACGAAACCTTGTTTTTCCATACCTGGTCTGTTCGCTCTTGTTAGATTATGATAGAAAAGAGAATCTACAGAGATGATAAGAATCTTTCTCTACTCTTTTTTTAAGATGGTCTCTCAAATCTAGGTGCCAACTATAGGGAGACACACCTGAATATAAACCCACCAGTTTTATGTTTTATATTAATCAAAAGAAATTAAAGGAACAAAGATATGTAATGGAGAGGTTTAAAATATTCCATGCCCCTGTGGTGTAAAGCCTTTGACAAGAGAAATGGATAGATATTTTCATACAAGGGTCAAGCAGCAGTGCATGGATAGAAAGTTGAACACCATTAAGAAATCAACATTTGCAGTGCATTCATCATTCCACAGGGTAACATGTTTCTGTTGAGGATTGACAAATTGCTATTTATGAGGATCATTAAAAAAGCTGATAACTTAGAGAAGAATATGAAAAAGAAACGAAACATAAGTATCTGAACATGTGTGATTACGTAAAATTACAATGTTTAAATACTTAATTTCTACTTTAAATGTTATGGAATTTAATTCTTTACTTTGTCTCATTTATTTATTTTTTGTTTGGAGATACTTCCGAGGGGGTCTCCTTTAGCTGAGTGCAAAGCCCCGATGCCTATAAAGGGACGAGACCGGGATCCTGCAGATTTTGACGGAATGAATACTTTGCCCCATTTATTGAATTAAGCAGCGGTTGCTTCTTGTTACGTCAAAAATGTCAAACTCAAATCTTTCACACTGTTTTGCACAAGAAACTTTTTTCTGGTTCATGGACCATGGAAAACTAGGATCTATAGGAAATAAGAGCTTTTTTTCCCTTTATAAAAAGCACACCTGTAGAGATTGTAATATATATGTTTCTGGGCACGACCTTTGGAATTCTTTTCTTTTTGTCTTGGTTTGTGACTCCCAGCTCACATTGCCTATAATTTAGAATCTATTTCTTCATGTCTGAAGAGTCTGTTTAGTGCTTGCAATCCTTTAAAATATTCCAGTCAGAAGAATCTAAACAAGTAATTTGATTTTTTTATAAATGGGAATATTTCTCTATATGACATGACCTCTAAGTTATGGATTGTCTTAGTATAGTGTGGAGATTTTAAAACATTTACTCTTGTTTTCCAAACCTCATACTGTTATTGGCTACATTGACCCAACAATATGTAAATATGATGTCCCTTTTACCAAACAAAGCCACCATATACTTTTTATGGCCTCTATCAATCCTTTTGCTATCAGGATAAACCCAATTTTCTTATAGCAATTTTATACTTCAATTGTCATAGAAACTTCCTTATATCACGATAAACCCAATTTTCTTATAGCAATTTTATACTTCAATTGTCATAGAAACTTCCTTATATCACTATCTATTATCATTCATTCTTTCATTTTTGTTTGTTTTACAGAAATCACAAATCTCACATAAAATTATAGATAATGTTATCATTCATTGATTCCAAGAAAAGAATGTTATGTCTTTTAAACTAATCCAAAATGACAGCAGGCCACTTACTATTCTTCACTTGAGGATTTTAAATTAAATAAATAATTGTCAGGAAACCCCAGTTTACAGCCGAGGACCACATCCCCGTCCCTGCCCCCGCATGTTTTGGTGACTACATTTTGATATAAACTACTATATGGCCATTCACTTAATTACTCATATTCTAATATTAATGGCATCCCCATCTTTGTCCTGAAACTCATACCCCCACATCTGTAGGTAACTATTAATTATTCCATAGTAGGAGACATAAAGGCTCAGCTTTTCTACATGTAGGGATAGTATAGAATAGAATGCAAAAAGCAATAAAGATAATATTCTCTTGGAAAAGACACAGTTAAGTAATAGCTGGTCGATATGAAAAAAAAAACATTTTCTATACAATTGTTTACTTTTCTACCAGTTTTTTTTTTATTCCATACTATAACAATACAAATGTCCAAATAGTAGAGCCGATATAGCCTTAATGCAATACAAAACTCCAAATCAAAAGAAAGCACAGGACCAAGTTTAATAATTATAGGTTAGTATACAGCAATAGGGTAGTATCTCATAATACAAGGATTTTCTCTAATTGCATAGCTCATAGTATTTTGTGATTACTATTTGACAAAAATGTATTGACAATTCCTTATGTTTCATTCAACTAGATTAATTGTGTTTCCCCCACCGTTTCTATTTCCCTATTTGCTACTTATGCAGTCTTTTAATTAACAACGCATTTTAATTAACGACGCCTCTAGTAGAAGATTTGGATATTGAAAAGCTTCAAGAGATATTGTTATCGTTCCAAGAGAGTTGTGCTAAATTGGAGGGTCTTTGCACTTTCCTTAGGGAACTATATTATGATCACCACTATCAATGATTGAATGCCCTCTTTAATCCATGCATAAGAAATGTACCTGCAAAATATGCGATCACTTAAACTTCTTACTATGTAACTTGTCTACAACTAACTATGTGTATAGTCTTAGGTCATTGGAGAGGCCTATATTTTGATGTTGTGTAGCTTACGTATGCATATCCATGTGCAAAATAAGTGATTGCTTACTTAAACTTCTTATTATGTAACTAGTCTACACCTAACTATGTCTATTTAATCTAAAGTGGTTGAAGAGGCTTCTATCTTGATGCTATGTAATAAATAAATAAAAATCCTCTTTTTAAAGTACTTGCTCTTCAAATTTAAAGTTGCATATCCTTTTAATTTAATGTTATGATGCTAGAATTAGTCCAAACTAAAAAAGAATACACTTCATATTAGAGTTGATGATATATAGTTTAACCAACTCAACTATTTTATCATAGTTTCCTTTTTTCACCTTAGTTTTTTTTTATCTATCTATATTAGAATAATTAGTGGCCTTTATTTATGCTTACAGAATAAACCCTTCAAAGAATAAATAAACAATTGTGGGAGAAAATGTTCTTTTAATTTACAATTTTTCTTATTTGTGCACGTGTTTTAACAATAACGGTACCTAAATTATTATCCTTTGTCAAACAAAAGAGTGACAAAACCCTTGTAATCTAAACTTATGGAAAACATGTTATTTTACATTCTTGTATAACAATAGACTTAGTCATTGTTTTTATCCTTCTGAACAAACTAAAATACCACTTCCTTACAATATGTGACCTTTACAATTCAAATTTGACTATATATGTTTTTTACTCGAACCTACATCGAACACATTTGAAACAATACGACATAAGCATCATCCTCCACATCCTTATTCAAACTTTACATAACCTCTTACAACGTGTGTTTTATAGTTTATTGTTCAAAAATCTCCACATCACGGAAGGTCTAAAACATCTACCTATTTTTTTCATTTACCCCATTAATTCTTTTATGAGCATGCATGATTAACATATCTCAAATTAACTCATAGGAAAGGTTATACAACCCAATTTGTACTACAAATGTAACGCCCTACCACGCAAACCCCAAAGGACAACTACAACTAACAAATTACCTCACAATTTATTTTTTTAAAGTGAAACATTGCATAAGATAAATATGTACATACACTACATGAAAAGAAATTATGCATTTACAAAATCATCTACGTCTTATGGGGTACTCGGGACAACATTACGAAACCTAGAATGTTACCAAAATGATTGCGAATGAAATCCATGATTACAAGAAAATAACATACAACCATCCATGATCAATAGAGATGAAAAGATATAAATCATTTATTACATTTCAATTCATAGTTCAATAAATTACAATTGTGGAGCATATTTCCATAGATACAACGCATCATGGATACAATAGTACATTACATAATGATTCCCTTATATCAACGGGAAGAGTATATCAAGTACAAGAATAATCCATCAAGGAAGAATAAGGTGCAAAGCATAGAACCATCTTCAACCAAGAGAAGCTATGGAAACTTTGTGTCTACATCCGCATCATCAACACAACCTGGGAACCCAATGGGGTGCATAGCACGTTCCACCCAACCATGTGAATCTCAAGGTCCACCCCCTGTGCTAGGAGTTGACAAGAAAGATCCTCAACCAAAATGTCAAGTGAACCAAAGGTAAACAAAACTCCACAACAAGGATAACAACAACATAAGATAACAACCCATAACATTGCCAACACATAACCACAACAAAAATAATGAAAAGTCAAATAGAACCAATTGCCAATATTATAGATCAACACTAAATAACCATAAGAGGTGCCAACAACAATAGGATCCAAGTCCTACAAATGAGATTGCAACATCAACCAACAATAAATATCAAAGGAACCTTTCATTAACATCAATAAAGTTTCCATGAGGCATATATGTAACACTAAATAAGTGAAAGGAAGTTTTAACAACAATCATCAAGAAACAGTTACCTCAACAAACATAAGATACAATTGCTTCTAGAGGTACAAGAACACGAGGGGAACTAACAAGGAAAGAAAGGTTGCTAAAGGATGAAGTGTCATCGCATAAGTGTGATGGGTTACCCTAGTGTAACCTTCCTAGGCTACCAAATCACCTTGGCCACCTCTACTGACCGTCGGACCCCCATGCTGCTATGCGGGATCAACATACCTTGCAAAATTACTATGCAGAGGCAAGGCAATTGATCTTGCCATTCCAGGCCTTCCCACTCATCCCAAGCCTAAACGAGCACTTGGGCCCATGAGTGAAGCTACATTATCTGAATTAATGTGAGATACTACCCAAACCCCTAATTAATTAATTAAGTTATCACTTGATTAAACTCCCAATGAGTTACCCTAGACCAGCCACTTTGGTCGTCGGACCCTCATTGAGAGCCACTCCCCCTTACCAGCAATGAGATCTCAAAATCACAACCAAGCAAGCCAACTTTCACAAGATTCCAAAACCAGACAAAAACTCAATCACCCCGTGAGGCATGCACCACCTCACACTAAAACTCATAGTAAAGAAAACTACTATTCAAGTGCAAGGCTTAACCCACCAAAATCAAATTGAACATGAGAGCAACCATTCCAAAGGAACCAACAAAAGAAATAATCATAAAGCACATTTTTTTTCCCCTCCTCTGAAAGCCTAAAGGGTCTAACTACCCAAAACTCACAACGAGGGTAAGTCAAAGTAATACGAGTTTCCAAATAAACTTCAACATGAATTCAACAAATGATATCTGGACTCAAAACCAAATCAACTCAAAGGATACTACATTGGAATGGAATCTTAAAAGAACATCAACCTTTAATTCACAACACAGTTGAAATGGTCAATTTCAAGAACATTTAACTCATCACCACAATGTATCTTTTCACTCAACAAGAAAACATTTAAAACAATTAGAGAAATTAAAGAAACATGTTTTAGAACTATCCCAAAACCAACCACAATGAGTAATACAATTAAACAGATAAACAGCGTGACCATGCAACACATAATACCAACATAATCATGAAATCAACATATAATAATAAATCATCCCATCCATGATTATAAGCATAACCACTTTTAAAAGGATTATAATCCAACTAACTTCTTAAATAAACACTTCATTTATACAATTATAACTAATTCAAATTTATCAAATATAACCATATATTTTTCAAAACGAATCAATCTTTAATTCCATTTCACATTAAAATAACAATTTCAAAGAACATTCTAACCAATCAGTTTACATTTCTTTTTCACATTATATATTTTCACTCATAATGAAATCATTAAAAATATTTAAAGAAACTAGAGAACATATTTTACCTCACTACGCTCATTACTAAGTCATTTGAATTAATACAAGAAGTCAAATATAAATCTATTTTAATGGCAACCAATTACTTGCATTCTACACCTCGATTTATAATCATTCCAATGTATATATATATATATAACCAGACTGCTATTACTAATCCTATTTATCATGCCTGGCGATAGAATGACTCTCGCTACTCTTAGCAGATTATAAATACAAAGCACAAAAACTAAAATAAAATGCACTCATAAGCATTTACTCCTATTGAATTTCAAGAACGCACAGTACAAAAACCCAACCATTTAAAGTTCATCAAACCCCAACTAAGTTTATCTGTTGTAATGCCCACATAATAATCATCCAACGAAGTGCACAGAAGAACCTAACCTAGACGCATTGCTAAAGCAGTAAAGGAGACACAAAGGCAAATAAGTTCATGAAGCACCGGATACAAAACAACGATGGCCCAGTAAGGAGGAGGTGCGCAGCTTAGGGGACATGGCTTGACGCATAAAGGCAGCAGGGTATTCTAGACACAAGGCATTTGTTTAATACTGTAGGAAAAATGGAGAATACTCAGCTCAATCATCGGCCACTGAATCGCTAATAGAAATTTAAGAGCTTTCACATATCATGGTGAAAGAATATGTATAAGACGTATGGCCTATCTAAAGATTCCCAACACTATGCACGCGTTGACCAACATAATGAAATCATAACAATGGAGCGCTGGAATAAGAAGGAGATGCCAAATAAGTTTCACACAACTATGTGTATGCAATCGAAACATAAAGGAATATCAAATCAAGAATTGTGAGGATTGTAGAATAATTTCTCAAAATCATTGAGTGAATGGCGCTTTTAGAAACACATCTTAACATTGAAAGCTTTGTTGAGATCTAGGGGCACGCAGTCAGGTAGGTTTGGTGGATGAGGGTCGCACATACTTCACACATCCGCAGCCCTTTTTGCAACTGCCCTGGTAAACATGTATGAAAATATGGAACCGTAGACAAAGCACATGAACTATTTGACAGAATGCCCCAATTAAACGTGGTCTCATGGAATATCATGATTTTAGCATATACACAAAATGGATTTGTTGCAAGGGCTTCAGAAAATTTCAAGCAAAAAGTAGTTGGTAGGTGTAAAACTAGAAGTCACAGCATTTTCCTACATTTCCAAGCACAAAATGGATTTGTTGAAAAGGCTTTAGAAAATTTCAATCAACTGCGATTGGCAGGTGTAAAATCAAATTCCACAACCTTTGGCAGCATCCTCCCTGTCTGTACCAAAATGTGAGCTTACGAACAGGGTATGGGCATCCATCAAAGACAAATAGTAAGGGAGTTCCCTTATCAGAACCCCTCCAAGAATTGTGGTTTCATGGAATTTCCATGAGCGCAAGCTATATTCAAAATGGGTTTGTTGAAAAGGCCTTAAAAAAACATTCGGGAACTCCGATTGGCAGGTGTAGAGTCAAATTCCACAACCTTTGACAATGTCCTCTCTGCCAGTACCAAAATGGGAGTTTTTAAACAGGGTAAGAACATCCTTCAAGCATAATTAAAGGTGATTTTTTTTGTCAGATGTTGTAGCTGCAAGTGTCCTGGTAGACTCGTATGCAAGATGTGGAAACATAGACAGAGCATATGAACAGCTTGACAGAACGCCTCAAAGAAATGTTGTCTCATATAATGCAATGAACGTAGGGTATGCACATAATGAATTTGTTGAAAAGGTTCTAGAAATTTTTAAGCCAATGCAATTGAAAGAAGTTCATAAATGTTGTGCTAATTTACTTGCCTCTGCTTTGCATGTAGCCTCCTTGCTATGTCATTCCTTCCTCCTCTCTACCCCTCTCCATCCTCCCTCCTTTTTCCTTTTCACCCTCCCCTTCCTTTTCTTCCTCACGTGGAGTAGGAAATGAAAGTCTACCGACAGGTGTTTCATGCTCATTTCATTACAATGTCCCAGGAATGCAAGGTGTGGATGCAAGGACAAGGCATGTGGAACTTGGAAGGAAAGACTTGAAGCAAGGTGGAGGGCACAAGTAAGGACAGGTGTAATTCTTTGGATGCTTTTATAAGCTTTATTTTATATATATATATATATATATATATATATATATATATATATATATATATATATATATATATATATATATATATTCTTAATTATCATTATTTAATTGATTACTAAGTAAACAAATAAATAATAACATATTTATGTTTTATTTACATTTTCATCTTTAATAAAGAAATAATATAACCTATTAAATCATTATCCCCTTCAAATTAATTTAATAATTAATTACTAAAATTCTCTTAATAATTTAATAATTTAATTAACGACATTTGATCAATAATCTAACTATTTTAATAATAAAACATTTACTCTTGGCATAGCAATTTAATTTAGTTAAAGCTAATTGAACAAGGCCACTTAAAGTGTTAAGTTTACCAAAAAATCCAATGGCGCAATTATCAATGAAATCACAAATAACACTTACACAAAAATCCAAAAAGACTAATTTGGAGGGGCGCTACAACAAAATTATAGTATTCAATTTTCTTCAATACCTAATTACCATACTTTCAAGTTGCTCATAGATAAATAAATTTCATAGAATTTCAAAGTCATGATGTCAACATTAACTACAAATTCTATTGCCAAAATTCTTGTAGGCATGCCTAGTCTAGAGCCCTTTTTACAGGTTGCATCTATTGACTCCATTCAACAACCTCATTCTATGATTGTCAAATATCGTATACAACTGTTTGATGGTATGCACACGCATCTTGTTCTGATAGATGACCAATTCAATGAGCTTATCTTAGAAGAGGCTTTAGTCAAAGGTTTTACTATCCACCTCAAAGATTACAGTTGCAAAAAATTCCACAAATTCATGTATGCGCATACTCTCATTATATTATTTAGTTCTTATCATTTATTCATCTACATCTCATTTATAATTTATTTTTATCCTTTCATTGTAGGGCTATCATATAATTGATATCTTGGAAATAATATCAAATAGTGCATCAATTGTTGGAATTCCAACTTCTCTCCTTCAAGCTACAACCTAACTGTCCTTTGGTAGCTCTCAAGATCCATTGACCACTTCTCAAGCTACCAATTTTTCACTCAAAGAAACTACAACATCAATGCAACAACACAATATTGCCCTTTTGAACCAATTCTCCTTAAAACATTGACCCCATACTATAAGCATAGGTCTATTGAGGGTCGTGCCTTGACAAAAATTCTAATTCATGAGTACAAAAATGTTGGTCATGATGGGAAAGTTTTTGGGTTTGATTTCATAGATAAAGCAGGCTCTAAAATACATGTCACTTGCTTCAATAAGCTTATTGACTTGTTCTACCATGTTATACACTCCAATAGTCTTTATATCATTTCAAATGGCCGCATCAAAGTCTCCAACACAAAATATAGTAGTTGCACAAGCCCTTTTAAAATATTCCTCCACAACTCATCAACCATAACTCCATCCACATGTGTAGACTCCACTATACCTGCAGACAATTTTTGTATCAAAAGCATAGACTCATTAATGGCATTGCCTATTAATTCCCTTGTAGATGTCATTGGCATTCTTCTATCTATCTCCCCTAAATCAACCATATGTAAGAGAGATGGCACTAAACTGATAAAGTGTACTACTACAGTAATAGACATGTAAATTTATACCATTGATGTTACATTTTGGGGTCACCATTGTCAAATTGTTGGGAAAAAATCTTTGACCTTTCCCTACAGCGAAACCCTCTAATTATTTTGATAAAAAATGGACATATAACATCCTCACGTGTGGAAAATGTATTGATACTATCTTTCCAACTACCATTCTAATAAATCCCAACTTGATAGAAGCCTTAACATTACAAACATGGTATGCTACTATAGGAATTTCCCAACCCTACCTTTCCCTCTCAATATCTTTCCCCCCACATTTTTAAAAATCCAATTAATATTGTGTGTATTGCGAATACAACCTATCTTGAGAAAAAAAATGTCTTAAAGGCCACTATCACAAAACTCCACTTAGACAAATTCTATTACCTTTCTTTCCCTTGATTGGTGGAAAACAAAAAATGCAAGAAAAAGTTTCTTCAAATTTCCCCCAATAATTTTAAATGCCTTAAGTGTTCTTTTGATTTTTCTGAATGTGATTTTAACTACATGCTCAAGATGGACTTGCAAGATGTTACATGTCAACTTCTTAATGTTACTACATTTGAAGGACCAACAACTACATTGTTGAGTGTTTGTGCAAGATATTTCCAACTTCTACTAGCAGAGACTAATGTTGCTAGCCACATTATAGATAATGTTGTCAATTGCTAGTTTCTACTTACTCTCACCATCAAAACAAATCATTTTGGTGGGCATGAAACACAAAGTATTATTACTACAACTATTAAGGGTGTTTAACTTTAGCATTAAACTCTTGACATGTACAATCTTATATATGTGTAAAGATGATTAACCTATAAAAAACATCTATATATATATATATATATATATCACACAAAATTTTATTTGTTTTGCTATGTTTCATGCTTTATTTCTGCGTCATCTTATTTCCTAAGATTTCCCATGCTTTATTTCCACACCATGTTATTTTCTAAGATTCTCTATAATTTATTACATGGTATTTTAAATTATATTGCACATTTACTTGCATTCAATTTCCATCTATGTTGTATATTTTTCCTTTGTGAAGAGTTAAATTTCCAATTCTATTATGTTTAAATTTCCAATTATGTTGCACCTTTATGTATATTGACATAGAGAAAAACCTTGAAAATACATGTTTGCATTCATTTCTCATGCTTCACATTGTTATTTATTATATATTATATATAAATTTTATCAAGTATGTCTTCCATAGATACTATTGAATGGAATTGGAAAATACAAGGTTGCAAGGTAAACGTGCTCGTTGAAATCAGCTACAATGTACTCACTACCATGTAAGGAAAAATGACACCAACAAAAGAAGATGAGAAAACCAACACATCCTCCTCGATGGCACCTTCATATCTACACTCCCTTCTTCCACTAACCCCTCCCAGCTACATACATTTGTAGCTAAATTGAAAAATACTATTCAACCAAATCCATTTTCCCATATCTTTCCACCTCCAAGTTTTTCTCAATATTTTTGCACTACTAGAAATAACTTTTGTTCAAATTTGGATAGAATTTCAAATATGCAAACATGTTTAGCCTGCATGGAAAAATATCTAGGTATTAAAATAAGGAAATCATATGGACTATCTACTTGTTATAGATGCATATCTAAAAAAAATGGCCATCACTTCTCCAAATGAAATAACATGGACCCTAGTGAGCAACCTCTATGTTTAAAAAAGCTAACTCAAGTTAAAGAGACGTTGATAGCAAGGGTCAACCCAATCCTTCAAGTTACCTATGCAAAGGGGGGTCATCTAAAATATAGAGGCCACACTATTTTTTTCCTCAAGGAATTTCTACAATTGCATCCCACTTGCCTAGGTGTATAGATGAATTAAATATATTATTAGTTAACAAAAAAATATTGGGCAGCAAAACTACAGCTTCTATGTAAGTATAGGATGTGTATATGAGGCATTACAATATAAAATCATAAATGACCCATAAATAATTATGTGAGGCAACAAGTCTTTGCTACTACATTCATAGAATCGTAAACAAAGAAAATGGGAACCCTAGGTCTAATATGTAGACCTAAGATTCAATTTTTTGTGTGTGGGTGTTCATTTTCTAAGTTTCATTAAGATGGAGATCAACAAGGTGAATAGATTGAATTTAAACCATTAAGGTGAGCCAATCAAACCTGGATCTACATCTTTTAGAGCCTTGGAATTGATTGGAATTGATTTTCCTTAATTAGCCTAATTAGACTATGTGCCCTAATATAAAAAATGCAAGCTTATGACAATTGAAAAATAGTAACAGAGAATTGTAGGTAGATCTAGGAAGGGAAAAGTGACCTATCCTAAAATTTTGATGTCAGACTGAATATGAGGATAAAGTAACCCTAGGGTATCCCAATCCTTGTAGGGGTGTCTTGCTCTACTTTTACAGTCCTCTTGTGTCAGATCTAAAATCCTTTTTTTTTGCTTCCAGACTTATCGAATCACTGTGAGATAATTCTATAGGTGAGTTTCTGTGAGTTGACTAGGTGTAGGGCTTTGAATGTAATAATGAATAATGAATCTTTAAACTTCCTTCAATCCTCTTCAAACTTGAAATCTACACATTTAAAGAGAAAAAATGTTGTGCCATTTAGGGGCTTGCCTTAGTCAAACCCCGTGTTAGTGTTTCCACTTCCATAATAGCAATGTCAATTATAGGAAGGAATGATGAATCAACAAAGTGTTGCAACTCACCACCCTTCAATGGCTTCCTTGAAGGACTAAATTCATACACATCACCTCAAGGTCTTGGATCTTGCTTGTTTGATTGCTTGAATTGCTTGGAGACCTACAACAAGGGTTAGCCTTCATAGACAATAATAACATAAACATGCATAAACTCACATAGGATTTGACATGATGTTTGGATATTGAATTGCTACAATAAAGCTCTAATTTTTTCCCCTTGACTTTCTTGATAGTGCTCATGACAATAGTTCTTTCTCTTAATTTTTTGTTCAAATTCAAATGATGCAATAACAAGGTATTTATAGGCATTTCTATAATTACCCTAAAATTAAATCTTGATAGTTGATATTGGCAATTTTAATTTTGAATGTTAAAATGTCAACATTGACATATTCAAATTTGGGTCCTAGCAAAGTAGGGGGACTTAGTCACCCAAGGGCGTCCTAGTCATGGCCCTATTTTCTAAGAAATAGGGTGTTAGGGGAAAAACATTAAATAAATGCATTTGCTAAATGCTTGCAATTTCTTAGAAACAATAAAAATAGGCCTCTAAATGCATAATTTAGAAAATTAGGGGGTCATTTAGGCTCAATAATTTAGGGGGAGAAAAAAATAGTGTGACATTATTAAGGGTGGAAATTTATGATGCTACATTTAATCTCCACTTTAGTGAGAGTATGAATTTACATTCAAAATCACACTAAAGTAGAAAATATATGTCAAGAGGGGTTTAATTGTCCAAATGTCGAAGAGATAGGATGACTAAGAATCAAGGGGGAGTGCACCAGCCCGCAGAATCCAAGATCCCATGGCAAACCAACATAAGCACAAAGGAACACATACATGTATGAAATGAAGCAAGACAACATACACAAACATACATGCTAGAAAACATGAAGCATACACGATGAAAGAATATAGCATAACATAACATATAAATGACAAAAAAATGAACACAAACACAATGTATAAACAAGAAGAAGACACACAAAAAAAACACAAGGTTAGTACGAAAAAGGTTTGAGTCAGTAAGGCAAAGAGACCTCGGTCTTAAATTGTCTCAAATACCAAATGTCATCCATCGAATAAATGTTAGTCAAAGGGATGCTCCCATGAGGACTAGCAAGTTACATTATTCCAAATCACTCATGGGCCACATGAATCTACTAGCTAGCAAGCTATGTTATGCTAGGTGTCCATGAAATATTATGAGTTTCTCAAGCTTAGCAAGTTGTGTTATGCTAAAACTTCATGAAACACATGGCTCCACTAGAAAGCGGGTTTGTTATTCTAGGTGGCCATGGTAAGGCATTCATGACAAGCACATAATAGAAAAGTCTAATATTTTCTAGGTAAGTCACAAAAAAAGGCACCATGGGCTAGTGAAGTCTAATATTCACTAGGTGAGCCCCCAAGACAAGGTAAAATAAGAAACACACTAGATCCAGTGAAGTCCAATATTCACTAGGTGTGCACCCATGACAAAGTAGAAAAATGAGAAACACACTAGGTAGATAGTGAAGTTTTTTATTCACTAGGTGTGCACCCATGTCAACCATACTAGGAGTTATACTCCTTGATAACTCTGATAAGGTTCTACAAAAAAAATCAAGATGTTATGCCAATGCAACACTAAGTTCAACACTTGAGAATAAAGTGAAGAAAAAATGTCATACTCACCTAAGGAGTTGCACAAACTCACCTAAGGAGGCATATAAACAATAACAAGATAATCCCAAAACCTCAAGGGATGTTTTAACAACACCACTATAAAAGGTGATTTACAAAAACAACAAAGGGGCTTTGCTTAATACATGAAAGGTCACACCTTAGGGAACATAACACATGACATCACCACTAAGAGAGGAAAAGTCATAGAATAGAAGATCAAACCGTAAGGAATGCTAACTATAGTATTACCACCAAGGGGAACGTCATATGCCAAGAAATGTCACACTCTTATGGGTCATCAAGCCTAATATCACCCCAAAGGAGAAACCAACATAGATCAAGAAGGACATATATTCATTGCTAAGGTCACACTTAAGAGATGTATGCTATCATCACTAAGAAGGGACCATTTCCCATGCAAACAATGAGTTGGGGACTATATATCCCCCCTCAAAATGTTAGTGTACTTATTGCACTAACGTTTTAAGGAGGTACAAAGGGATCCCTTTCTACAAGTAATGCACCTAACACAAGGCTACCTAACCCTTTTCCCACCAAGTGTAGGAACAAATATGAGCCAAAATAGATTAAGATGTGTTGCTCCTTGCAAGATGAAATATGATTACATAAATCCTATTTTATACCCCCATGCATGGCAGTGAGTATGTTATGATACTACAACTACCACATGGCAAGGAGCAGTGACTAATGCTATTTGTCTCTTGTATTATTAAGTGAAGGTATTTTTTATGTTTTCATTATGTTTGAAGGACAATATCCAAGACCTCTTGTTGTTTATTGTGTATTGGGTTCTATAGGGACACAGATGCCTTATTCTTTTACACCACTTCCTTTTCCATCATAGCCAAATTGTTTCAAAAGTTGTTAAAATGTTCCATAAATGGCTTCCAGTTCTTTTGAAGAAGGTGGTTTTTCAAACTCACTTTCATTGTAAGTGGATGTGTAATTTTTTTTTTCCTTTTTTTATAGAAGTTGTGAAATAAAATATTTTTGATGATTCACTGATAGATTTTATGGACATCATTGTAGATAATTCTCTTTTCTTGATTTTGAGTGTGTAATCTTGTATTCCCCCATGAATGCGGTTGTGAAATCTAACGATCCCCAATCATCATCCAACAAATTTTTCATGGATGAAAGGTACTTATCTTTATCGTCAATTTGTAAAGGTTCCACTTTTGTAGTTGGTGTCAATGTTCTTAGAGGATTCTTCATTCTTGTTTTAGTTTGTAAACAATTTTCAAATTTTGGATCAACTTTTATCATGTAAACCTTATTGTTGTAAGTATATTTCATTGCACAATGAAGTGTTGAAGGCACTTCTTTCATTTCATGAATCCATGGTCTACCAAAGAGGAGATTATATGAAAGATCATTGGGCATGGCATGGATGTGAGTTTGTAACACAACCTTACCAACTTTAACAAGTAATGTTATCACACCAAATGATTTTCTTTCCACGTTATCAAAACCTTTGATTCAAAAATTAGTGGGTTGAATTAAAGTTTTATCCACTCTGATTCTATCCAAAATATTTACACTACAATCATTAATCCTAAACCATTATCAATAAGGGTACGTCTAATCCCAAACCTTTTAATACTAGCCATTATCATCAAGGCATCATTTTGTTTTTGTGTTTCCAAAGGGGTTAACTCACTTTGATGAAAGACAATGTCTATACTAGGTGAATTCATACTCTCAATCAAAGCCACCACATCATTTAGCTACACACTAGGATGCACAACAAATTTTTCAAAGCATTTTGAAGCATGCCATGATAAACATGTGATGTTTAAATCAAATCCCACAAGGAGATTTTAGTAGGAGTGTTACGAAGTTGCTCAGCAAGATCATATTCTTTACCACTATGCTACTAGATATTAGGTGCATGTGAGAGGTATGGTTGAGGAAATGGAATGGATGTTGGAGTTTGTTTTGGTTGCTTATTGTTTCTAGTGTTATATGTGTGAGAGCTATAGTATGATAACTTTGTTGTTGCAACACATGATTACTAGTAAGTCATTTTTCAAAGCTTAGGATATGGTCATGAGGTTTAGGAGGTCCTATAATGAGATGTGACTTAGGAGGTCCAATAATTAGAGGACTTTTAGGAGATCCAAAAGGAGTTTTAGGAATTCCTATAATAAAAGGAGATTTAATAGCCAATTGTGCATTGACAAGCTCAGTGGATTTAACTTCTTGTTGGTGATCTTCTATCGAGGGGGAATCTAATGTCACCTTAGCATCTTCATCTATGCAATCCATAAATGTATCAATTATTTCATCATCTTGTGCCACAATATCTTCCCAAGAGTTATTGGGAGAGAAATATTCAAGATCCTCATGATGCTCAATGACTGGGTCCTCTAACACCAGGGTACCTTCTTCAAAAGTAAGTGAGGTATTGAGAGAAGAACAATTATGATTGTAATGATTGTCAATTATTGCACCCTCTTGCACCAAAACACTATCACAAGTAGGGGAGATGTTGGGAGATGAATGAAGATTAGGAAAAGTTATATTAAGGAATGTGTCAATGATTTCATTCTCTTGTGCCAAGATACTCTCACAGTTAGGAGAGATAGTGGGAGAGGGATCACTGAAAAATAACAAAAGAGGAGAAATAAACCCATTTTATCAAAAATTCCTTGAACTTCTTAACAAAATATGACAATAAAACACACATTATGACAACAAAATATTTTTGCAATGAGAACATGATGTAAACTATTACCCTACAGCTCTGATAATTTTCAATATTGAAATGCAACAATTTTTCCAAAATTTATAACAAATTAAGCAAAATGAAACCTTTCTTGCACATGAAATAACACCTTTTCAGAATTTGAAATCAGACATTTGCAAGCAAAAATAGACTAAAAATACAAAGACAAGGATCCATGCAAAAAAAAAAATGAGCCACTCGTAGCAAGATAGAGGCACCCAAGGGTGTCTGGGTCCTAGACAAGGTTTCTAAAAGTTGAAATTTTGATTGTGTATGATGTTGCTGAAGGATTTTGTTTTTGTCTAAAAATAGGTTTCATGGTGAATGTTTTTCTAGAATTTGCTCAATTTATGCCAATGTGATTCAACATGCAAGTGTGCAACAATATTAAAAATGTTTTGACAAATTTGAATGTAATTTTCAAAGCTAGGATGCAATAATTGACTGATTCTAAGATGCTCAAATATGAACATGATGATTTTGATGCAATTTTGAAACTAAACAATGCACTTTTTTTTCATTTTTTTTTACCTAAATGAAAGATTCCTAAATTGATGCAATGAACAATTTCAAATATAATGAATGCAATTTGAATGTAGATCTGATCAAAGGTGACTAGAAAAAACCTTATTGCAACCTATTATGCAAAATTTTTTTGAATTTTTATGCCTTTTATGATGCAAAAATGAAACCCTAAATGAGCAATACAAAACAATGCAATGCAAAACCTAGATCTAGGGTTTAATCACTTCATATTTCAGAAGGTTTTTGATGTTATAATGTCAATTTCACCAAAATGAAACATAGAAAAAGGTGATTTTGATGTTTAGATGCTTAGAACAATGAGATTCAAGGCCTTTCTTTAGGGTTTCATTAAGATGGATATTAGCAGGCTGTATAGATTGACTTTCAACCATGAAGATGAGCCAATCAGACCTAGATTTGCATCTTTATAGAATGGGAAATGGATTGGAATTGATTTTCCTTAATCAACATAATTAGACTATATTCCCTAATATTAAAAGTGTGAGATTTTCATAATACATACATACTATAACAATGATTTGTAAGAAAATCTAGGAAGGGTCGAAAGTTGTGTACCTATCATAAAAGTTTGGTTTTAGTCACTATAGGAGGACATAGGTTTCCAAGGGCATCTGAGTCCTCGTAGGGGTGTCTTTCTCTAATTTTATAGTCATTTGATGTCAAATCTAAGACTCTCATTTTCGGTTGCAAAATTGTCAGATAATTGGTGGATAATTCTATAAGTGAGTTTCTATGAGTTGACAAGGTGTAGCATTTCAATTGTAACAATGAACAATTTGTCTTCACACTTCCTTCAATCCTCTTCAAACTTGAAACCTACACCATTCAAATAGAGGGAAATGGTTGTGCCATTTAGAGGTTTGCCTTAGTCAAAACCCATGTTAGTGTTTCCACTTCCACAATGGAAATGTCAATGATAAAATGGATAAAGGATATGAAGGAATGATGAATATACAAAGTGCTACAACTCACCACCCTTCACTGGATTCCTTGAAGGACTAAAGTCATACATATCACCTCAAGATCTTAGATATTAAATGCTTGAAATTTCTTGGAGACCTACAACGATGGTTAGCCTTCATGAACAATGATAACATAAAAACACATGAACTCACATAGAATTTGAGATGATGCTTGGATCTTGAATTGTTAGAATAGGTCTTTGGAAATGTTTCTCTTGATAATAATGCTTGATCATAATCCTTGTTATATTTCAAATGATGTAATAACTAGGTATTTGTATGAAATATGCTAATTTCCCAAAAATTAAATCTTGATAGCCGAAATTTGCAACCTAAATTTCGAATGTTAAAATGTTGACACCGACATATTCAAAATTGGGTCTTGACAAAATAGGAGGACTTAGACACCCTAGGGCATCTCAATCCTAGCCCTATTTTCCATGACATAGGGTGTCAGGGGAAAAGCATTAAATGGATGCATTTGTTTAATGCTTGCAATTTATTGAAAAATGATAAGAATAGGCCTTAGAATGCATAATTTAGGAAATTAGGAGCTTAATTAGGTCCAATATAAAGGGGGATAAAACATAAAGTGAAATTGTCAAGGGTGATAATTTATGATGGTACATTTAGCCCCCACTTTAGTGAGAGTATGAACTTATGCTCAAACTCACACTAAAGTAGATAAATATATGTCAAGGGGGGTCTGATTGTCCAAATGTTGAAGAGATATGATAACCAAGGATCTAGGGGGAGTGTGCAAGCTGCTAGGATCCAAGATACCATGGAAAACCAACATGAGCACAAAGGAACATGCACATGTATGATATGCAACAAGACAACATAAACAAACATATATGTCAAAAACACGAAGTATACATGATGGAGAAACATAACATAACACAACATATAGATGATGATGAAATGAAAACAAACATGATGTGAAAACAACACAAACACGAAGAAGACAAACAAAAGACACAACAAAAATACAAGGTTAGTATTAAAGGGATTTGATTCAGTAAGGAAAAGAGACCTGAATCTTAAATTTTCTCAAATACCAAACGCCATCCATCGAATAAATGATAGACAAGAGAATTCTCCCATTAGGACTAACAAGTTATGTTATGCCACATCACTCAAGAGTTACATGGATCTATTGGCTAGCAAGTTGTGTTATGTTAGGTGTCCATGCAATATGATGAGTTTCACAAGGCTAGCAAGTTGCATTATGCTAAATACTCATGAAACACATAGCTCTATTAGCAAGTAAGTTGTGTTATGTTCGACGGCCATGTTAAGAATGGGTTCTCAATTTTATGACCAAACAAGCTCCATTATGCTAAATCCATGAACTATCTTGCAAAACCTTGCTTTAGGGAGTGCATAAAACTCACCTCAAGGGGTGCATAAATTTTAATATCGTGAGGGATGAACAAAAATCACCTTAGGGGGTGCATAAAATTTAGCGTTGTGAGGGATGAACAAAACTCAACTCAGGGGGTGTATAAAGTTTAACGTCACCTGGGACGAAAAAAACTCACCTCAGGGGGTACATAAAGTTTAATGTCATGGGGGACAAACAAAACTCACCTCAAGGGGTGCATAAAGTTTAATGTTGCAAGGGACAAACAAAACTCACCTTAGGGGGTGTTATCCACAACTACAAAAATTGATTTACAAAAATGATAAAGAAGCATTGCTTAATACATGAAAGGTCAAACCCTACAGAACTTCACACATGAAATCACCACCAAGAGAGGACTAGTCATAGAATAGAAGACTCGCACCTTAAGGAATGTTAGCCATTGTATTACCACCAAGGGGAACATCATATGCCAAGAAAGTTCCCACTCTTAGGGGATATCAAGCTTAATATCACCCCAAAGGAGACATGAACATAGATCAAGAAGGCCACACATTAATTTCCAAGGTCACACTTATTAGGAGATGTATGCTATCATCACTAAGAAGGGACCATTTCCCATGCAAACAATGAGAGGAGGACTATATACCCCCCATTAAATGTTAGTGTACTTGCTACACTAATGTTTTAAGGAGATAGAAAGGGATCCCTTGCTAGAAGTAATTCACCTAACACAAGGCTACCTAACCCCTTGCACCCAAGAGTAGGGACAAAGATGAGCCAAAATGGATTAAGATATGTTGCTCCTTGCAAGATGAAATATGATTTAATAAAACCTAGTTTATACCCCCATGTGTGGTAGTGAGTATGTTATGATACTGTAAATATCACATGGAAAGAAGCAACAACTAATGCTATTTGTCTCTTGTATGATTAAGTGAAGGTATTTTTGATATTTTCATTATGTTTGAAGCATAATATCCAAAACCTCTTGTCGTTTCTTGCATGTTGGGCTCTATAAGGTCACATATACCGTTTTCTTTTACACCACATCATTTTCCATTATAGCCAAATTATTTCAAAATTTGATAGCCTCTTCCATAAATGGCTTCCATTTATTTTGAAGAAGATGTTTTTTCATAATCACTTTCAGCATAACCAATGTGTAATTTATGTTTTCCTCTTTGCTAGAAGTTGTAGAATCGAATGTTTTTGATGATTCGGTGATAGGTTGATTTGATATCATTGCGGCTTCTTTTTCTTTCTCTGGTTTTGATTGCATAATCTTGTATTCTCCCATAAATGTAGGTGTAAATTCTAATGATCCCCAATCATCATCCAATAACTATGTCACCGATGAAATACATTCACCTTTGTCTTCACTATATAAAGGTTTTGATTTTGTAGTTGGTGTCAATTTTCTAAGAGGATTCTTCATTCGTGTTTTAGTTTGTAAACAATTTTCAGATTGTGTATCAAATTTTATCATGTAAACCTTACTATTGTAAGTGTATTTCATTAGACGACGAAGCATTGAAGGAACTCCTTTCATTTCATGAATCCATGGTCTACCCAAGAGAATATTATATGAAAAACATGTCAAAATTGTTAAATAATGTGAGCACATTATAACATGGTCACGTTATTTCTTGCTTTGGGAATCCCCAAGCCTTAGGCTTGGATTTTCTTTGGATTTCCAACCCAAAGGCTTGGAGTGCCTTCCCAACCTCCAAAGACATCAAAATCAAGATTATTCAAAACTTGTATGTGCCCCTACTTGTGCAAAGGATGTGCATAGTTTCCTAGGACATGTTGGTTATTATCGTACCTGTTTATTCAAAATTTTAGCAAGATTGCCTCACCCTTGTTTTTGTTGCTAGGAAAGGATGGAGATTTCTCATGGACAACATAATGTCAGCAAGCTTTCAAAGAAATCAAAGGTAAGCTCATCACAACACCTATGCTATGAGGACCAAATTGGGAACTGTCGTTTCATATACATATCGATGCATCAGATACTTCTATGGGAGTCATCCTTGGACAAAAGGAAGACACCCTCTTTTATGCTATTTATTATATTAGTAAGAATTTTACTAGTGCAAAGGTAAATTATACTATTATTGAAAAAGAGTTTTTGACTGTATTTTATGTAATAAATAAAATTTTCCACTATATTACTAGGTATAAAAATTTTGTACATGTATATGGATCATTCTGCCATTATATTTTTTATGAACAAACCTATCGTTACCGGGTGAGTGATTCGGTGGTTACTTCTTTTGTAGGAGTTTGATATTACTATCCTCAACAAACTAGGGTGAGAGAATGTGGTGGCCGATTTTCTCTCCAGACTGTGGCATGAAGATGAACCAACTCGAGTTGATGACACCTTTCCAAATGAACATCTTTTTGCTATATCAGCAAAGAGTTTGTGGTATGCCGACATGGAAAACTACTTGGTTACTTGTTGGTTCTCACCTCTTTTCTCTCCAAGGGAACGTTGAAAGCTGGTGGGACTCAGTGGTGATTACACATGGATTAATGGGATGCTTTTTCATCGAGGCCTAGATAATATCATGCGTCGGTGTTTTCCCGAAGAAGATGTCTTCAACATTTTGCATGCATGCCATACAAAACCTTGTGGAGGACATTTTGTTGCCCATAGAACCACCCAGCATATCCTAACCACTGATTATTATTGGCCCACACTTCGCAAGGATAGTAAGTGTTATGTTCAAGATTGTGAGAAATGTCAATGTATGGGGTGGCCTACCCACTTTGACGAAATGCCTTTATACCCTCAGTTATCCATAGAACCATTTGAAAAGTGGGGGTTAGATTTTGTACGGCCCATTAATCTTCCCTCTCAAAATAAAGAATATATCTTGGTTTGTACATACTATGTCACTAAATGGGTAGAGGTAGTAGCCTTAAAGCATGCTATGGATACTAAGGTTGCTAGCTTCTTGTATTCTAATATTTTTACTAGGTATGGTGTACCTCGCGAATTGTCACAGACCAAGGAGCACAGTTCACCTCTAACTTGATTTCAGAATTGGTACAAGGATATGAAATTAAGCATCGAAAGTCTTCCCCATATTATCCACAAGCCAATGGGCAGGTGGAAGTAACCATTTGAGAACTAGAAAATATTCTTATGAAGATAGTAGCATTGCACAAGAAAGACTTCCTAATGCAGTTTGGGCCTATCGCACAACATGGAAGACAACCACAGGGATGACACCATATGAGCTTGTTTATGGCAAGAGGGTTGTCTTTCCAATTGAATTCGAACTGAAGACTCTATGCACTGCCCTTCAGCTTGGAATGAGCCTCAGTGAAGCATAGAAGGAGAGACTTTCTCAACTCCACTCACTCGATGAAATATGTCAAGAGGCTCTTTTTCATATAGAGTGGTACAGAAGCAAAGAGCACAATGGCATGACTGCTTTATTTAGTCTTGGACATTTCAACTGGGGGATTGGCCACTACTCTATGACTCATATTTCCAGGACTTCAAGGGAAAATTCCACACTCAATGGCTTGGTCCCTATGAAATTCAAACTATTTATGATAACAGTGTTGTTCGACTGTGTATTGTGGATGTTGAATGCACGACTCTTCTCGTTAATGGGAATCGTCTGAAACTATACAAATGGCCTCTTTCAAAGGAAACCTTCTTTTGTGACGTGGTGAAGGAACTTACTATTGTTCCTTTTGGCCTCCTCGGAGATTGAGCGATTAAAAATAAAAATCAATAAAAGATCCAATAGTGAAAACCTTTGGGCGTTGTTGGCCAGTTGGCATTTGAAAACTAGTCTCCGATGAACGCTAACTGCTAAAATAAATCAGAGGTAAAAAGAAAGACAAAAGAGCACATCATACAATGATATCTCATGTCACTACCTATTCTATGGTCTGACAGGATCTTCTTACAGTTCATGGCACTTTTTGGTGTAGCTAGAACTTCTTTTCTTCCTATCGCTATTTTGATTGACACTTTCCCAAGACACATTGGTTGGCACCCAGGTTTGCAGTTTTCCTAGCTCCTATCACCTAGCCTCCATGTGATGCTACCAACTCATGTGGTCAATGCTACTTGTGGGACCTATGCCATTCTACCACTTTTTGCGGTCTTTTCCCCGCCTACAGTTTTCCCACATGGAAGCCATTCTCATTGTTTTCCTCACACCGCTACTCCACCCGCGATCATTATTTCACCTTTTTGTGGTCATTTCCACTTCTATACAGCTTCCTAATTCACCTAATCTTTTCACATCTCTCTTAATGTCATCACCACCCTAGATTGTACACTGTCGTCCAATCAACGATGCATCTCCGACCACCACCAAACAATTTTTGGTAACAAGGGGTATTCTTTTCATTTTTCTTAAATGTATTAAATGTTTTTTATTTTTCTAATAATTATGTGGCATGACCTGGACAGTTCATTCTTTAGCCAGGGGGATGTCATGTGTTAAGTGTTTATCCCTATTTGCATTGGTCGTACCTTACTCGATTATCATTTCCTATCATCCACCACATCATAACGGTCAACTTCTTACCTATTGTTACCTGTAACCCACATTTACCGCTTTGATTACCTACTGTTTTATTTGTTGCTATCCCCATTGTTCAAAGCTCCTTCCATAGTTTACACCATGGGAGGTGATCATGCTAGAAATGAGCCATGCACCATGACCAAGCTTATGGCTAGCGAAGAAGCATACAATATTTTAAAACAAGCAAGTTGGATGGTATACTTTGAGAAATTATGTAGCTTTGATGACAAGGTCGCCATGGAGTTTGCTATAGGGTTTCATAAAAAGAGTGTTACCATAAAGGGTTTGTAGTTTCCAGTCATAGTTCAAAAAGTTGCTTCAGTCATTGGCCTTCCCTAGATAGGATATTTTTTCTTTCCTAACTCCAACATGAGGGTTATGGATCTTAAGCTCCACCATAAGTAGTTTCTGCAAAGAGGAGAGTCCTTTGAGTATGTGCAAGGCCAAGGTCACAAATGGAAGTCCTTTCCATCTCTGTGGGGTGAGGTAGCTAAATTTTTTATTTAGTATATTATTTGTGAAGGTCGATATGAGTATATTCATGCCCATCATATTCATCTCATGTTGCATTTATGAAATGCCCAGCTTGTTAATCTTCCATATTATTTGCATTGTTCATTAAAGCATTCCTGTAGTCAATTTCATAAAGGTCGTGACAATTCTCTTTCCCATCATGAGTTAATTAAGTTAATAGTTATACATGGCCTCCACTCTATACAACCTCCATTAGAATGGGATGCTTTTGTGAGTCATGAATACATTGGAAACCCTACTGAGCAAAAACTAGAAGAAACCCTAGTTGGTGAATCTTCTAAGAAAAAGAGGAAATCAAAAGAAACTCTTGTCGGAAAAACCCCCAAAAAGAAAAAGCTTAGCCCTAGCCCTAAGACTGCCTCGACCTCACAAGTTGTATAAACCCCAACTGTCATTAGGCGAAGCACAAGAAGAATTGGGTATGTGCAAGATCATGATGGGCCAAAAAGCGACGATATGATGGGTATGTGTAGGGTATGTAGTTGATGAATATTTTTTACCCAAAATTGATGAAACAAAAAGGGTTTTTAAAGGAGATTCTCAACTTTCCACCAATATAAATTATGCTTTACTTTGAATTTAATAAAATTATTATTCATTTTCTATTTGAATTACGAATAAAGTCCTAATTGATAAGTTGATTGAAAAACATCTATAGCTTTCAAATGGTATCACATTTTTTGAATCCAAAACATGTGTCACATTCTATGCTTTGCATATTATAAGATTAAAAAGAAATTGAATTTCATGAAGTTTTGACCAAGCTAAGGTGGTCAGACAACAAGTTTTTATATTTTTTAAAAGTTGTAATAAAAAATTCATAATTAATTATTTACTTGAAAAAAAATTACAAAAAAATATGCATCACATCGAGACATGAGTCCTCTACTTAGATCTAAAATCTTATAAAAAATATTATCATTTTATTGTGGTTAGGGTGGTCAGAAAGACACCTACTTATTTTTTCCTTGAAATTTAAGTACTATTGCATTGCAATTTCAAATTTTCACCAAATAGATTTTTTTTTTTTAATAAACCTAGTAGTTTAGAAACTACATTCAATTTGCTATAGATTCTATTCTTACATATTTTTGAAATAATATAGATAACTTATTCAAATTTTTATGTCAAGTTGCCTAGGTCTAATTTTTCTAAATTTTTTGCCACTTAAGGGCTTATTTTTTCCATGATGATCCTGCACATACCCAACTTCTAGTAGGTTGAGTAAGTTAGTGGAAGTAGCTCATTCCCTAACTGATGTGGAAATTATAGGACAAAATCCTTTGGTAGAAGAACTGGCAAATTAACTAGGGAACTTAGACATTAGAATCGGCATAAAAAGACATAGCAAGCCATGAAACCCCAAACAAAGACTCTTCCTTCTGAAGAGAAAAAGGACCCTACATTGAAAAATGAATGTCCCAATGATATGATCCCTAGTCAGAAACCACAAAGTGTTGACCAAACAATTGACGATGAGGAGAACCCTGAGGATATGTGGAGGAATGAAGCCCTTAAGGCCAGTATAGAAATGGCTTATGGAGTAGGTGAAGACACTCTTCTTGAAACAAAAATCTAGCATAATAAGGAAACTTTGAATGATAATGAACACACAGTGGAGGAAGAGGATTGTAATCAAGATGATACAGGTCTTTTTCAAAACAAAGGTGTTGAAGAAGCTGAAAGTATGAAACTTCGCCCTACTCCATCTCAGGAGAAAAATGAAGTTGCTACCAATCCAGAGGCATCAAAGGATCTTGTTGTTGTTCCTAATGAAACTCCAAAGGTAGATTGTTCTCAGCCATTCATTCCATTCGATCAACTATGCCAAATCATTACAAATTTACAAAAGGAAAATCAACAATTGAAGACTTAGCTACTACTCACAACAAGTAACCAACAGAAAGACACAATTAAAGGGAAAACTGTAGGGCCAAGTCAAGTAACTGGTGCACAATGCACCTGGTTTGCACTCAATTATTTACATGAGGACATGCAAATTCCTAAAGTTGGGGGGAAATGATGGGTGTTAAACATGTTATATTTTATGTCTTTTTACCCTTTATTTTGTTCTCAATTTTCCTTATTCCTAAGTCCCCTTTGCCATTAATTGTTAGGAAAATAGAGGATATTTGATATATTTGTAAGGGGTGGAATAATTCCTTCTAAATGCTAAAATCGTTGAAATAATGTCTTTTGGATGAATTGCTACAAGAACTCAATGTGGCAAGAGACTTGGTTAGTATGGGTGATTGAGCATAAAGAGTGGAACAATTTGGGAGTCGTGGGACATGAGGATATTTATTCCTATTTTTGTATTTTGTTTTAAATTAATATTTTTTGTAACCAATTTGGGTTGTGGCCTACGGCTAACCCAATCAATTAGACTATTCATTTTTTTGGCCATCGGCCATAACAAACTGTGTCTTTTATCATTTTATTCAGTGGTATTCGATGAACATACACGCTTATATATATGTGTGTTTCAAACTAAATTGGATATATAGAATATACATAAAACTTTCAGTCGATGATATTATTGTGTTGAACATTGGATGCATTGATCATGGTTTGAGATAGCATAAACGTTCTTTTGTGCTCACCCTGTGGACCAAAGGAAGGGCCCCCTTTCGGGAAGCTTGGTGAGATTTTTTTATGGTTTATTAATTTAGATCTTTTATATCTCATACAATTTCATTTTTGTTGAGTGCATATTTGTCAAGTGTGTTGTGAATCCGTTTAATTTTTGTTCAAGGTTAAAAATCATTGATAATACAACCTGTGTGATTGATTTGGTATTAAAATAATTGCAATGAATTCTCTGTGGAATATAATTGTGTTCTAAGGAGCAAGGAGTGTGTTTTGGTTGCAAGTTAATTACCGTGTTTCTCATTTTATATTATGTCATGTTTCATTCTGTAAAGCTTCCTATCATGTTCCATTTACTTCTCGTCTCTCTATTGTTGTATTCCATCCTCCTGTCACATTTCGTCTTCTTGTCGCACTCCAACCTCCTGTCGCAATTGAACTTCCTGTCACCTGCACTCTTTCAATACATCTTTGGCAACTATATTCTTTCTTTTACTATTGTAATGGTTGTTGTTAATATTTATACTAAAGAGTGTATACCATAATATACTAAGTTTGTGTTATTCAATTTTAATCAAAAATAGATAGATTGGTTGAAGTAGGTAGACAACAATTTAAGAAATAATTTTATTCATTTTTGAAGTGTGCTTTTGAATTTCAAATTGAAAAGTTTTTTTTCAATCCTTAGATGCATCTATCCCCCCTTAGTTCATTAGTTTTATCCCTTAGGTAGATTTTCGCAACAGTGTTCACAAGCTTACGCCCTCGGATTGACACTTGAAGGATAAATTGAGGAATCTATTGTGAAATTCCCGAAGATTAGCCCAAACCCATTTGTCAATAAAAGATAGAATTACAAGGATAAATTCAACCCATAGTTTAATCCAATCAATGTGTGCATAAGAGTCATATATGAGAAGCATTGGATGATGAAGAGATAGCAGATTGTATGTGAGTGTTGAAAGATAAATGACATGTAGATTGTGAACATAGTAGAGTATTGATTTAGATCAGTGTGGAGATCATTTTGTACTTCATTGGAACTGTAATCCAGCATATGATAGATGCTATTGTATCAGTTCAAATAGGTTGTATAGCCATCCCTTCCTTGTTCCTTCTTTTTTTTGTGGGCAGTAAGTTCACATGGATAGTGAGTCCACTTGGCAATGATCTTTCTATAATATTTTATATCTAGATATAATATATTGTGAGCTAACCCTCGCCATGGTTTTTCCCCTTTTAGGTTTTCCATGTAAAACATTAGTGTTTATGTGTCATGTGATTTTGTTGATGTCTTCATGCTTACATTCATCATTGCAGTTATGTTTATTCTAATAATTGGATGGTTTATGTTTAATTGGTTTAAAGGAATACTGATTCACCCCCCTCTCAATATTATGAGTGTTCAACACTGTGAGGATAACGAAGTGAGGAGGGCACTATTTAAAGTAGAATCTGTGAAGAAGCTATAAGTATAGAAAGAATCAATCCAATGGGAAGATCAATGAACTATAATTTGAATATGTTGCAAAGAAATATAGAGAAAGGAAGTTGAGGTTACAGAGAAGATGGATTTGCCAAATTTTATAATTGTTTCTTTCTTGAAATTGAAATAAAGTTATATGTTTGTTTGTGAATATGAGTTTATTGTTGAGTGCAATTATTAATTGATTTAAAATTAACACAAGTTATTGTCAATTTTGGTTTAATTATTTTTTGAGTCATTTGTAACTTGGAATTTGGGATTTGAGTTGAGATTGATGTTTCTTCTTCATCACATTAGTTGTTAAGAAAATATATGTATGTTGACATTGAAGTCACACTATGACATTTTTATAATAATTAACTCACTAAAGATATGTAATAAAATAAATTAACAATCCTATCTTGGAGTGCAATGGGTACATCAATGATGATTGGGTTAGTTGAGTTCATTATTTTTTACCTTAATAGCAGGGAAAAGCATGAGTTCAATTGAAAGGTTATTAAGGAAGTGTTATTTTGTGCACACACTATACCACTATAGATAGGGGACAACCTTAGAATGAATGTTTATTTTCTTTACAAATAAAAAGGCCACATGTACAAATTTGTAGTGGTAAATTATCAATATTTTAGAAATTTCAATTGGAAACATCCAAGTTGAAATGACCATTACAACCAAATATAAAAGTAGAAACTTTATATAAAATTAAGAAGGTAAGTTTATGGTTGCATAATGCAGATAGTTATATATAAGGTTGAGTGTGAGGACCTTTCTTTGAATTAAGCAACAAATTTTGTATTTTTCCCTTAACAAATGATTAAAAATAATCTTAGTAATTTTCATTCAAATTTCACATGTTTGAAACATTAAGTATCAGATTCCATAAAATATTATACTGCATAGGAAACACACCCATTTACCGTAAATTGATTGAGGAAAAAGTGGAAGCATATTTTTCTTTCACAAGGAATGTGGGTTCATTGTGAGACATACAATTTCTTTCTTGATTTGTAGGAAGTACATTTGAGTAGAGGTGGAAATGAGAACAACGGATGATTTGGATATATATAACTAAATATCAAAATTTATAATGATAAATAAATGTGATAGATAATCTATAATCTTGGAGGTCATACAAATGATGTAGACATATATGACCAAAAAATTGAATTTAGATAGTATTATCCTTAAAACATGATTAAATCAATTACATACATTTATGTTAAATAATAGTTAATTTGTATTAGTAATAAGAATAATCAATCCATTTTTAAATATTTTGAAGCTCATTATAGAAGAAAAAAGGATTTAAAGAACAAAATTTTTAATCAATATTTTAAGAGATGATTGAAATTATGCATTAGTTGGTATCTTCGCATGTGTTCCATAATTCGGTTTGATAATTGACAAAAAATAGATGATATAATTACAAAGCCTTGTAAGAAAAGTAAATATATCATTCTAGAATTACAAAATTTTAAATGGAGTAACTTGAACAAATAAAATAAACAAAAATTAAACTCATAAAATTGGTTGTTGTGATGGTTAAAATGGGAATAATGATAGAGAATTGAATAATATGATACCATGTAAGAGTTGGCACACAAAAAAGACTAACTAAAGGCACACAACTTGCTCTAATACCATGTAAGAGTTGACTATGGAGATAGCCATCCAAGATCTAGAGGCCAAATGAAAAGCACAAAAAGATCATTATGAAAAGAATAAATTGTATTCCTATCAAGTATGGAAATAAAATGGATATACAATGTGTGAGAGACCCTGGGCTATATATAGCCAAGGTGAGACATAAGATTAGACAAGATTATGACAAGTTTCATAATCTTATGTCATGAGATAACTAATATTAAATGACTTAGGATACAATCATTAAATGTCAAAAGATAAGATAAGATCTTATGATAACTAAACCTTCTAGAAAGATTCCCTAGGACCTAAGTAAACTTAACATGTAAATAGGATCCACTTGTGAACTAGTTAGGTAAAACACCTATTTACACCAACATTTTAACTTTTCACCTCCATCTGAATTGAGAAATCTCATGTCCCAAGTTTAGGACTCACTATTGTGGGTTTACACAAAACTAATATTTAGTTGTGATGCACTTAGGAAATCTAGGGATTCATGCATCACATAGTTTAAACATTTTTGGGACTACTTTGCATGTTGTGTGTAACATTGTAATAAATAATTAATGTAGAATGCACATTAAAAAATATTTAGTATTAAAAAAATTTAGTACCAAAAAGTAAATGAGAGGGACATGGTTTTGTAATTTCATGGTTTAGCTTGACACATAAATTATGCAATATCACTTGTTGGTTTTGTGCAAACTTATTTCTATAAAAGAAAGCACATGAATATTTGTTGAGGTTGGTTGTCATAACCTTTTCCTTGTTGGCTAAGGTTGATTGAACATATCTTGTATATTTTATATGTGAGGAGAGGAAGCATGGGTTGGGATGTGTTATTACATGATTCTCATTTACATTTTTCACATGGAGGGCAATATTGGAGATTGATGTTTCAATAGCCTTGCATGGAGACTCAACAAAAGTATTGTAATCCTTGATAAGTAGGGGGTATTTTCCACAACATGTCAATTGTGATATTGCTATTAGGATTCAACAATGTATTTTTATGAGTCAAACTCATTGACCCATGTTTCATGAGTAGTGGTTCACAAGAACCCATCTCTCATGAGAATGAATGGTCCACTTAGCACTCATTACATCTAGGTGATGCTCACAGAGGTGAATCACTGGGCCTTCCTGAGAGGTCACCCATCCCAGTACTACTCCAACTCAAGTGCACTTAACCACAAAGTTTTCCCCAAGGTTAAGCCCACTTAACTTGCCATTAAATGATTATATTGATGTTAGCTTCTTTCCTTTTTCTCCATAATTTTTTTAATAATTCTTAAATAAGAGCATAGACATAAACTCAAAAATAAAATGATTAAAAAAGACAGCCCATAACATACCCTGGTCTCATCTTCGAAGTCATACGGCAAGACGTTTTGGGAGGGCAGAAGCCAAAGGAATGTTGCGCTACTCTATTGCAAACTCATCACCATGGCAGGGACCTCTTCGACGACAAGAGGGCACTTGTTGCCAAAGGACACAAACACCACCAAAGTAGTGGGTTGGCTGTCAAGCCACTACAAGCAACTGTCATCCACAGGGAATGACGGGAGTTTAGGCATGAGTATTCTGATAGGGAACACAGGCCGCTTCCTGATTTTTTGAAAATAATCGGCGTACACCCCTTCCAATTCCATGCATGTATTGCACACCATTGTCGAACTCTCCCACACATTGTTACTTATTTTTTTGCAAAGCTAGGGTCGTTTGGATGCTTTTGAAACATTCTCATCACCTTTCGCACTTCAAACAACGAGCATCGAAGAATTTGTGAAGGGAATCTAGGCGGCGACATAATCAGATCCTGGGCAGTTGGGTTTCCCACTAAGCTATCTAGTTGGGCTTCCAAAAAGCTAAAGCTAGCCATTCCTAATATGAGAAAAAATATGGTGGGAATGGCCAACTTGGAAACCACAGGGGGAATCCAATATGAATCGTGGATCACCACGTGTAGTGAGTGCTTCAAAGGGATTGTCTAAAAGTTCCATGGCTTGGAAGAGTAAAGGTATTAGAAGTGGGCCTTGTCCTCACTTGGTGGCTTTAGCTATGGACTCTATGCCTGCTGGTAGTCCCTCCATGGAGGGTAATGCCAACTCTACTAGGTCTATCCCCAATGCGTCACACATTTGTGGCTTAAGTTGCTCAATGTTTGGCGAGGTTAACACAAAGAAAATTTTAAGACCATGACTGGCCAAGCTCTTTCCAAGCTCCATGAAGGGCATTATGTGATCGTAGGCGAGCCACGGGCACATCACCACATGAACCTCTCTGATTTTCCTCTGCCATTGTTGATGCACACTGCTACCCTCTATGTCCAATGCTTTGTATTGACGACCTCGGCTACATAACTAACTAATCCTCACCTAACCATCCTCGCAACACACCCCTATCCACTAGTAGTAAGTAATAGTTAACTTTTATATGGGTGGAGGGTAGTTCATGAGGGACAACTCACAGGATGGGACAACTCTTAGAATAAAGGTTGTAATGACGATGAGTGTTGAGGATTTTGTTGTGCGGATCTTATCTGTGATTCTTTGGTAAAAAATAATTCAAAATATTCTAAGACATATCAAAAATAATATATATATATAAAAACATGATGAAGCTAATTAGGTTCTTAGGTTCTTGCAAAATCTCAGTAGGGATATTTCCAATAGAAATAAACATGTATTTAGTCATGAACAAGTAATTGTTAGAATTGTAAAACAAGCACAAAACCACAAACCACAGGATCAAACAACAAATAAACACACCTTCCACGCAAGATATCTGCAAACAAAGAATACAATATTCTTCAACAAGAAAAAGCTACAAAAGAGACTTTCAAGAAGATTTTGAAAGCTTCAGAAATATCTGAGAGTAATTACAATGAGGGTTGAATGCTTATAAGAGAAAAGCCCTAAATGAGAAAGAGATCAGATCATGACAACTGTCAACATCATATGAGATGAGACATAATGATCGAATATTAACTCAATTAATAAAGTATAAAACACTCCTAAGTTTAGCCTAAGTGCATGAGAATAAATTAGACTAATAATCAATTAAAGATTAATTAATTATTAGCTAATGCATGATTACTCTAACACCCCCTTAAGATGAACTTAGGGAATAGCTAAAAACCCTAAAAAAGAATGCATGATGGGTCCCGAAAAACAAGGCCAAATAAGGTACCTATGTACAAACATAATATCTCTATAATGTGGAGAAATAGAGAAAACCTCATGGGAAAAACTCCACTCCAAAAAGAGATGAAAGTCAAGTGAAGGATTGAAGAAGCCTCCAAACAAGACAAGGTTGTCCCAGAAGATAGGAACAAAGGATGAGCAAAAGAACACCACAGAAGCATGAAGAAGCCACAAACACTGTTGAAAATGACTGCTGAAATGGTGAAAGAAGAACCTGCTCTGAAACATATAATGATCAGGATCAAGAAGACAAGAATCTGTATGAATGCCCCCAATGACACTACTTGAATCTGATGGAAAACCAAGACAAACATCAAGAGCTCAAAGATACATATGGAGCAAGTACCAATAGTCTGAAGAATTGATCAAGTGAAAAATGGAAGGTCACCTTTAGATTTATAGAAATACAAGAGTTTTCATATGGTAAGCGCTTCATCTCACTGAAATGGATGGGTAACCAACCACTACATCCACCTAGTACATAAGAACAAATATTGTATACATAGCTCGCTCTAACACGAAACCAAGGAAGCATTAGCACCAATAGTAGAAACCCCCCATAATGTTGAAAAGGGAGAGGCGTGATAGGTACACTAAAAATGAATGCCAAAATGTAGTGCATGAAGAGGAACCAAGTACATATGAAGGTGCAGTCATGAAAGTACAAGCAAATATAAAGGATGTGTAGACCAAGGCACACACGCATGAGAAAGGTATGAAGGAAAAACAAAGGAAAACATCAAACCCCATAGCACTTTATACCATAGTGCAAGTACAATAAGGCACAAAGTGATGTGCAAGAGTCCCAATAATACATGTGCAATATAGAGGCACTTTATCTCAGTGCATTTACAAAATCATAAGTGCTTACAATGGAAGCTCATAATGTCAAAATAAGACACAAGACTGGTAATACATAAAGAATAGCCAAAAACAAAGCAGCCTACGCAAACAAAAAATTTCCAAGAGCTAAAATATCCAAGTAATTCACCATAGTGCGAAAACACAAAAATATGAATAAAACGTACCTGGAGAAAAATCTGAAAAAATTGCATGGATGGAACTGAAGAGCTCTGAAAGATGGTTCCAACGCCGCTAGAATTGCGAAAAATGAAGAAACTAGTAAAAAATTACAAGCTCGAGACTGAAAACAGCTCCTCTGACTTCAACAGACTATAGAATGCACCAGCAAAAAAATAAAGTGATGAGACCCACACCACTAGAAATTTGACGGAATCAGCTTTCTGACGACATCTCATTTTTCAAAAAACGATGTTGTCTTCCCAAGTTATGGCCAAAAGAAAAAAAAAACCCTTTTAGGGCACAAAGGGGGTCAAAGGGGGCCAACAAGCAGTCTATACCACTGACATCATGCTGACGTCAGCATGATGTCAGCAAAATAATCTGTAGAATATTCCCCTCTGGCGGAAAAAGAATCTGATCCCCCTGCAAAACTCTAGCGATAGAATATTCTGGCAATTATGGAATATTCGGCCAAAAAACTCTAATGCTTGGTAAGCTGATGTCATAGCCGAAAAGGTGGAGTGGCTACCGGAAAATTCAACACCGGTACTTGGAAAAGCTGCCAGGAAATCTGGGAGCACACTGGTATGTTGAAGAACCGGCACCACCGATGGTGGAGGAAATCACCAGAAAAACCAAAAAGTCTGGCCAAAATGGGAAGGATGTCAGTTTTTAGAAATCAGCGTCGATGCTGGAAGAGGACGGCGGTGAGAATTAAGGGCCTGCAGGACTTGCAAATTGTAGGTATTGTGGGTACCTAACTTAATGCGACCCACAAACAAAAAAAATCGCCACCCAAAAAAAATTCAACCTTTTTTTTTTGTAATATTTATTTTTTTAATAAATTTCAAAAAAGAAAATTTATAAAAAAATATGTCGACCTCTAAACTTTTTTGATTGCGTTTTTTTAATATGTGCGCACATGAATCCGTACAGGGGCTGTACGAGCCCCTATACAAAAGATTTTTCTTTGGAGGCCAACTTCACCAAATTTGATGGTTTAACAGGCGATCTTAAGGTTTTTGGGCCTTCTAAGTGTGATAGCAACGTTCGTTTTGTGCCAAAATGCACCAAAAATAAAGCTACCCTCTGGATCTAGAAAAAGAGCAACCACTTCAAAACCTTACAGATCTGGTGTCAGAAATCAAAATTAGGGGAAATAAACGTCAAATTTGACTTTCTCGACAGCTTTGGATCCAATAGCAAGGTCCTTTTCACACAAAAATGCTTTGAAAAACACCCACCTCCAAAATTTTCAAAACAAGCAAAGGGGATTCAAATCTGAAGCCTGCAACCCTTGTTGAAGAAAGAAACCTCATAAATTGAGAAGGAGTTCGTTGAATCCACGTTCTGCTACCATGTTGGAATTGTGAAACAAGCACAAAACCACGAGCCACAAGATCAAACAACAAACAAACACACCTTCCACACAAGAGATTTGCAAACAAAGAATGCAATATTCCTCAATAAGAAAAAGCTACAGAAGAGACTTTCAAGAAGATTTTGAAAGCTCCAAAAAATATCTGAGTAATTACAATGAGGGTTGAATTCTTATAAGAGCAAAGCCCTAAATGAGAAAGGGGTCAGATCATGACAAGTGTTAACATCATACGAGATGAGACATAATGATCTAATACTAACTCAATTAATAAAGCATAAAACACTCCTAAGTTTAGCTTAAGTGCATGAGAATAAATTAGACTAATAATCAATTAAAGATTAATTAATTATTAGCTAATGCATGATTACTCTAACAGTAATAAGATAATAAAAGAATTTTTTCTTCACTATTTTTATTTTTTTTGTTCTTGTGTTGATGTATTTAAGTTAATTTAATAAAATAAATAAATAAAATATATTTGTAGGCAATTTTACATTCTTATTTGGTTGTGGTCCTTTAAATTTATGTACTTTAATATTATCTTCAAAAATTCAACACAATGACATATCCATGTTTCAACTTATGGATCCTTAGATAATATTGTAGTAAATTAGATTTGGAAAAGTAGAGGACTAACATGGTACTTTTAAATCTCAAGATTTTTTCCCTACAACAACACTAGTTTGGATATGTAAGTAGGCTCTTCTCTAGGAGTTTTGGTCTCCCTATGTCTTTGAGATGACTGTCAATTACGTGTGGGTGGTCATTAATAATTCTACACCTTAACATGGGCATGGCCAACCTTTCTATGCCATAATTGACATGGAGTTAAATCCCACTTCTTCCCTCCCAAAGAGTATTACCTTGTGAGTTAGACATTTTAAATGGTTTTAGGCTCTAGCTTATGAAAGTTTCTCTTCGAATGTAGAAGTTGTAGGATTATCTTTTACTTTTGGCAAGGAGGTGATTTTTATTAAGACTTAGTCTCACTTTAATAAGGAGATAAATAATCAAGAAATGCTAGAGGACTATAAGTTCAAAGTCGATTTGGAACAAGTTTTGGAGGATCAAGTGAAAAGCAATAAAGCCAAAATCCTAAACATACAAGAGAAAGGAAATGATCTCGACCAATTAACCTTCACAATCAAAAGAATCAAGATATCCTTCAAGCAACTCAAGAATATTTGAAAGGTTCTAGGTCAAAGTAGGAAAATGCAAGAAAACCACTCTCATAGATGTCTAGTAAAATGGAAGAGAGATGTTGGGAACAATAAGGTGGGAAGAACTAATAGGTGTGTTTTTTAACAAATTAAAACCTTGGTGGATGTTACAATGGGGAATTGATTCCAATTAGAAGTTTTCTTGGTGGGAACCATTAAATCCAAGTTTGAGAAAGGAAGTTTTTCTCTTATAACATAACGGGACTCAGCTCCTCCTCCATTAATCTTTTACTTTGGAGACTCTTGGAGAAGTATCATTTATATATTATTCTCTTGTAGGAAACAAATATGAATAATATCCAGATATTTTTAAAACCCTCTCTAGCCCTCCAAGGAAATGGGATATTCTAGAATATGAGGCTAAAGGTTTCACTAATAGGCTTTATATGATGTGAAACCTATGGAGGTTTCCACTAGTGAGATTTTTTCTTTTAACTCGTGGATGACTTTTAAGGTTATTGGCTTATCTTCTAAACTATTTTTTCTCTTTTTGATGTTAATGACCCTTAGTCTATTCAAGAAATAGAACAATGACAACCTTAAATCAATTCTATTATAAGAATTAATCCTAGGGTTGGGTGGCTTATGGATAGTGAATTTAATGTCATAATTGATTCCTTTAAGAAGGGAGGGGTATCCCATGATTGGAGAGATAATTATAACTTTATTTATTTCTTAAAACATCTAGATTTATGGGATGTTAAAAATTAAGGAGATAGGTTCACATGGTGAAATAGAAGGAAAGGGTAGGATAATATTTTAGCTAGATTAGATACTTTTGGTCTCGACTTCATTATTGCATGCTAATACTATTTTTTATTTTTGATGTTCTATCTTATCTATGGATTTTGATTATTTACCAACATTATCAACCCTTGATGATTCCCTTTAGGCTTGAAAATGTGATTGGAACATAAGGAGTTTGGATAGGGCTATTTTTATTTTCTAGAGAGGCCCTTGTTCCTCTCCTAGTACTAAAATTTATAGTTAAAAAAAAACTCAAAGATTTGAAGGTTTTTTAAGGTTTGGAACAAATTAGTGTCCAAAAATCTCTTACATAGAAAATAATAATTTTGAAATGGGTTAAAACTTAAAATTTCCAATTATATTAAGATTATAACCAGATAGCTTTTAATCATGCCAATCCTCAGCAATAACCCCAGGGCATTAACTCTTTCTGAAATCTCTTTTTCATTACCTTGAGAGTATATGCAGAGATGGTATCATATGAAGTTGTTGAAGCTCATACTTACCACTCTGGTCAGGATCATCATTCCTAGCCTACCCAACTTGTCAAAAGAAACAATAAAATCAAAATAAATAAACTTTTCTATGGACTTACCAAGACACATATAAGTGTACAAGTCCTTAGGATCAATCAAAAAAATGCTTACAACAATCAGTTATATGAAGAAGCTTTTAGCAGGCTCCTAGGTGCCTGTGGATACAAATTTATGTTTTTGTTTGTGCCTAGCAAATCTAAAATCCGCAAGTTCACTAGTGAATAAAAATTAGGGAAGAATTGTGAATAAGTTTGAAAAACATAAATTTCAAGTATAAAATAGTTTGACTTTGAGTTATTCACTAGTTTAAATTGTCATTGTTTTATTGACTTATTACTAAATTGCTATGTTCCACGGTGTCTTGGGGATGGGGACGGGGGATGACAGGGGATGTGTTTTGGAGACAATGGTCCAAGGGCTGATTTTTCAAGACGGCAGGGGGGTGGCAATATATGAATTTTTCAATATATATATATGATTTTTTTAAAATATATTATAGAGAGAGAAATATATATATATATATATCTTCAAAAATATATTATAGAGAGAGAGAGAGAAAGAGAGCAATTTGAAATATAACTTACAACCAAGAGAAACTAATTTACATCAATAGTTGATAGCATCATAGCAACAATATCAATATGTGGATAAATAATGACAGCAGTAGTATAACTATTAACAGTAGTATAACATTAGTATAAACTATAAAGTATAAACAACAATAAGTTAAAATAGCTCCCACCAAACAGGTATATGAGCTCAAGTTTTATGTTTTTTTTTTTTTAGGTATATGAGGGGTGTGGAAGGGTCTATGGGACCTCCACACCAAAGACAAACCAATAAAATTAAAAAAAAAAGCAATGAATTTTTAATTTTAACTTTTGTTTTTTAAGTGACACTGTAAGGGAAATAGAGGGCATCTCAGAGAAATCTCCAAGAACAGTAGTGCCTTCTGTAACTTTAATTTCGATTAAATTTCCTCAAAGACACGTACAACTATGTCCTAAAGCAGAAACAGACACAGTTCATTTCCCACATTAATCATTATGAGAGAAGCACATGTAAATTCAACAACAAGCAACAACACGGATGAAAGATAAGATAGAAAAGCAGAACACACAGATTTACATGGGGAAAACCCTTTTGGGTAAAAAACCCCACTCCAAAGATCGAGCCATTGTATTACTCAGCAACAAAAGGTTACAATACAATTTCAGGCTCATAGCCTTTTCAGATATTACATCTTGTTCATTCTAGATACAACCTAGTAGCAAACTCTCCCTCTGTACATTTCCTGATCAACCTCTCAAACCAAACAATCTTCGTACTGTTGCAATACCCTCACAAAGTATACAGTACAGATCAACATGAGAGATCGACCATGGCATTCAATCCTTGATCAGGAGAGAATTCGACAGCATAACCCTGCCTCTCACTTCCTCTGTTTCGGCCTCAAGGCCCCAGCCATCCAGCTAGCCTCTTAGGCCTCATAGTAACACTCTCCTGCTTTCTCTCTATATTTCTTTTAGAACATCCAATGCATATATATATATATATATATATATATATATATATATATATATATATATATATATATATATATATATATATATATATATATATATATATATATATATATATATACGTTCTCAAAAGCCTATGTGAATCAGTTTGTTTTCAACTGTTGAACATCCAGCTCAGCATCACTGTCATCCATTGCCCAAATGTAGATGTTTCCATTTCCTCGTATAGAATTTTCCCAACACACTGTTAGCCTTCCACACAGAAACGATTGCAACGGTCTCACAACAAAATGGTTCACATTATGCCCTCTCTAATAGGTCCAAGTCGCACCACGTAGGACAGTCTTTCACTCGGTCAAGGGCGTTCAACCTGTGTCGCATGTCGGTGAGACACTAATTGTGTCTCCCCGATGCCACAGAGCCCATCCATCGATATCGCCAAGATTTTTCACTATCGGTAAGACATTATACCGAGTTCACAAGTCACATCGACCTCAACAATCCCATCGGCAAGACTATTGCTCTTCGCCAAGACATCATATCAAAGTTCCCAAGTCACATCGACCTCAGCATTCTCATCAGTGAGACAATCGCCATTCGATGAGACATCATACCAAAGTTCCCAAGTCACATCGACCTCAGCATTCTCATCGGCAAGACAATCGCCATTCGATGAGACATCATACTGGAGTTCAAAGGTCACTCTGAAATGTCCAACAATTGGCAAGACTTACCACTATCGCCGAGAGGTCATAGCAAATACAACATGTCACCTCGAAGACCATATACTATCAGGGAGACTTCAACAGTCGTTGAGAGGTTATACCGAAAGCTCACACCTTTCGCCGAAGACTTCAGTCACTAGGAGTCTCACCGAAGACACCCGTTAACAAACACCAATGTTGACAAGACTTCGTTCATCACTAAGACTTCATACCGAAGCCTCCAGGTTACCCCGAGACCACCTTTCGCCAAGAGTCATACCGAACACATCCCACAGCATTAGTGAGACAAACGCCCGTCACCAAGAGTTCTTACCAAACCCTTATGTTATCCTGATGACCCGAATGTAACACTGTCGGCGAGGCATCTCTTATCGCTAAGACTTCATACTGATAGGAGCAAGTCATACGGATTACCACATTGGCCAAACAGACCAAAGGTCACGCCGATATCGGCAAGACTTCCTCCTGTCGCCGAAACATCATTCCGACAGTCCAGGTTATGCTGAAGGTTTCAGGTTATACTAATCGCCAAGACATTCAGGAGTTCATAGCAACAGTTCAAGATCAACTAGCAGATCAGCCAGACATCTCAACAGTCACAACGACCATGCTTTCTCAGAGGTTTCAGCCTGTGAGATTGAGGCAACAATTCCAACAATCTCCCACTTGACGAAGATCACACAGGCACCTCCAAAGCACTCAGAAACTAAGATCACACTAGCTCCACTAGTTCAGACCCTGCAATACTCAAGACACCCAATCAACAAGATTCCACAGATAACAGTCCACCGGACAATCTGCAACAAAGACCAAGCATCCAACTGCAACTCACTATCCAACAAACACAAGCAAAGGATCCCAGTGATACCATCAAACAAGATACTGCTACCACTTCACTGTGCTCAGATGCTATACAGAAGCAATATCAACTTCAAAGCCTCAAATAGAACACAACAATGAAGTCATTCTCCAGAAACAAGACAAAAACACCAGCTAGAACAACAATCAGACTGACTGCTTCCATCCAATTGATAAACCCATGCAACTGAAAATAGCACTCACAGCTCGTGCTATTCCATCCAATCTCACATACCTCAAAGGTATCAACATTAGTAAACTCATGCCGCTCCAAAACCAACTTATTAATCAGCAAATACAAGCTCCAAGTGCCAACCAGTCGAAAAAGACAAAACACATACAGGAACTCCCACTGCCTGAGTAATCCAAATCTGAAAGATCAAAGGCATCACAAGTCTACCAATAACAGCACATAGAAAATGTAACCATATACTACCAAGGAAATATCCACAATGATATGCATAACCTGCAACAAACTGTTACAAGAAACATTTCTCTCACCACAAGTCTTCACAGCTCTCCCAAGATCTCCACATGCAACAAAGGAAAAGAATTAAGAACCTCCATGTCATCACCCATGAACATGAGTGAAAACACATGACCACAAGCAAGTGATCACTATAGCTCCAACCAAACCTCAAATCAATGTAACGTGAAAATAGACATCCAGGAGGAAAACCAAAACCAAAGAGAGAAACTCTGCACATCATATTCATGTAGAGCATCCTACTATATACACTTCTAACAGCCAGCTGTGTCAAGAATGATCTCCTTCTCATCCCAAAAGAAAAGCTTTAACAACATCCAACCGTTCAATCACCAAGATCAAATCAACATCTAATATCATGTAATCAACATGGATGTAAGCTTCTCAAAGAAGATCAAGCTAATTCATTCCCCATTTCAGGAAATCAGCCCATACATCATCTCCTACCAATTCTCATCAGTAAATAACATAACACAAAAGCTCAAGGAGATAAAACAAGCTGTACATCTTCCACTATGAGTCCTCCAGAACCATTAAACAACAATTAAAGATCCATATCATGAAAGTGAACATAAAACACATCTAAAAAATATAATGGGCCAAATACCTCTCAGATAAACTGCTGAGCAGACCAAGAGTGGGAATGAGAATACTCCTTCAAGATATACAATTCATCATGAGTAATCCAAGAGCAATCTCCTCATAGGTCTCTTATTGAACTCACGTTCAACCAACGTGTAGGCTTCTCGGACTTTCTGCTAAAAAACTTCATCAAGAATAACCATCAACACTTCTCTCATAAGAGAAAAACAGCCTCACCTTATTCTTCATGTATCCATGAGTACTAGCAACCGATCATCTCATGCTAAGCTTCAACTGCATTACTGCACTATCACAAAGTATCAAGCAAATAATCAAAGCACCCAATACACAAAGAATTACCAAACCACTGTCAAAGCTCCAATCATCTGAATCAGAAACTTATCATGACACCATGATCTACATATCCCCTTAGGAGATACCATGCTTCAAATGACTTTACCATGGTCTCAAGTACAATGCACAATGCCAAAACTCTAGTACACAAACAAGAGTATACCATGACATAAAGCAAATAAACTCAAAACCAACATCACCTGTCAAGCACCACCAACACCTCAGCCAAAGACTCCAAGTGTCCTCCATGGTTCCAAGATGTTGTACATCTTCAAACAATGTCCATGCAAATGTGAAAGAACCCTTTTGCATCAACAGGATCTAAAAGCTCCCCCTTGAAACATCTGCAACACTAAAGAAGACCATTCACCACCATGTGATGAACCCACAGTCACTGCTAAAGCTCCCACTGAAACGTGACACCCGAGCTCTCCAAGCATCATGACCACCTGCTTCAGGTTCCCATAACCGACTATTCAAGTACTCAACAATATCCATCCTCTCATCTCAAAGTAATCACACCAATGCACAAGTGACCACAGACAAGGCCAGCTAACAAGTCTGCACCAGCAATGAATCAACCTCGTGGATAAAGACAGTCCACGTCCAAGTTTTCTCACTGCAGCCAATGGGTAGCTAATCCACCAACCGCATAACTCGTAGATCACAAACATCGAACATGCAAACCTGTCGTCGCATTGGAAAATGCAACACTGAGATATCAAAGAGAATAACCACGTAGACAACATGACTCAAACACTAGATCACGCCAAACCTGATTTTCCAATCATGTCCACAACGAGCACCATAATCAAGGAACCCACAAGCACCACCACAGGAATGTTGAGTGACAAAACACGTACCAACACTCCCATGCAAAGAAGAAAAACACACCTCCTCAAACCATGCACAAAGCATGCATGTAGAACTGCAACTATCTCATCCAGCAACACCCCGAAAGCTAGGGTCTATACAATAGCTTAACAGCAACTCCACATAATCACAAGTTTTGCTTAACCGTGTAAAACCTGCAAAACCACAGAGCCACGCAAGTACAAATCATTCTTAGAAGGAAAACAGCAGTTCGGGAAAATCCAGGCCCCTTTCAGGCCAACTCTAAAACCACCAACATGTACATGCATCCGAGAAGAAGAGAAAGGCTATTTCAAAGGCTTGCAAATCATCTAATGATTAACTCCATAGCCTTTATGTATTCGAGGTTAACAACAAACATTGCCTTCCAACATCAGGAAACACAACCTAGCATAAGCACTCTCTTCCATGGCTGAGAAACAACCTAGGCTTCTCCATATCATCCAGGAGCCTCTCACACAGACACCCAATATGAAAGTTTTACTACTACACAACCACGGAGCAAGAAAATCCACCTCATACACCAAGGTTATACCGCTACCAACCAGGAGACACAGATCACAACAAAACAACATGATCAACTTCCTTTTCCATCTACACCATCCTTCAAGCTGCATGTTGTCTCCAAATACCACAAGTCTTCCACTCACCAAAGGATCAATTCATTAGTCAATTCCTCCATATTTCCTCCAGCCTATCAAGCTAAGAAACCTTCACAAAAGAAATACCCAGAACCAACAACCAGAAGAAGGCTCTGATACCACTTGTAAGGAAAATAGAGGGCATATCAAACTCCAAGAACAGTAGTGCCTTCGGTAACTTTAATTTCGATTAAATTGCCTCAAAGACACGTACAACTATGTCATAAAGCGGAAGCAGACATAGTTCATTTCCCACATTAATCATTCTGAGAGAAGCACATGTAAATTCAACAACAAGCAACAACACGGATGAAAGATAAGACAGAAAACCATAACACACAGATTTACGTGGGGAAAACCCTTTCGGGTAACAAAACCCCACACTCCAAAGATCGAGCCATTGTATTATTCATGAACAAAAGGTTACAATACAATTTCAGGCTCATAGCCTTTTCAGAGATTACATCTTGTTCATTCTGGATACAACCTGGTAGCAAACTCTCCCTCTGTACATTTCCTGATCAACCTCTCAAACCAAACAATCTTCGTACTGTTGCAATACCCTCACACAGTATACAGTACAGATCAACATGAGAGATCGACCATGGCATTCAATCCTTGATCAGGAGAGGCCCCAACCATCCAACCAGCCTCTCAACCCTCATAGTAACGCTTTCCTTCTTTCTCTCTATTATTTTTTCAGAACGTCCAATGCATATATATATACATTTGTTCTCAACAACCTTTGTGAATCGGTTCATTTTCAACTGTCGAACATCTAGCTCAGCATCACTGTCATCCATTGCCCAAACGTAGATGTTTCCATTTCCTCGTATAGAAGTTTCCCAACACACTGTTAGCCTTCCACACAGAAACGGTTGCAACGGTCTCACAGCAAAACGGTTCACATTATGCCCTCTCTGATAGGTCCAAGTCGCACCACGTAGGACAGTCTTTCACTTGGTCAAGGGCGTTCAACCTGTGTTGCATGTCGGTGAGACACTAACCGTGTCTCCCCAATGCCACAGAGCCCATCCGTCGATATCGCCAAGAGTTTTCACTATTGGTAAGACATTATACCGAGTTCACAAGTCGCATCGACCTCAGCAATCCCATCAGCAAGACTATCGCTCTTCGCCAAGACATCATACCGAAGTTCCCAAGTCACATCGACCTCAACATTCTCATCAGCGAGACAATCGCCATTCGATGAGACATCATACCGAAGTTCAAAGGTCACTCTGAAATGTCCAACAGTCGGCAAGACTTACCGCTATCGCCGAGAGGTCATAGCGAGCACAACATGTCACCCCGAAGACCATATCCTATCGGTGAGACTTCAACAGTCGCTAAGAGGTTATACCGAATGCTCACACCTTTCACCGAAGACTTCAGTCGCTAGGAGTCTCACCGAAGACACCTGTTAACAAACACCAATGTCGACAGGACTTCATTTGTCGCTAAGACTTCATACCAAAGCCTCTAGGTTACCCTGAGACCACCTTTCGCCAGGAGTCATACTGAACACATCCCACAGCATCAGTGAGACAAACGCCCGTCGCCAAGAGTTATTACCGAACCCTTATGTTATTCCAATGACCCGAATGTAACACTGTCGGTGAGACATCTCTTATCGCTAAGACTTCATACCGATAGGAGCAAGTCATGCCGATTACCACATCGGCCAGACAGACCAAAGGTCACGCCGATATCGGCAAGACTTCCTCCCATCGCCGAAACATCATTCCAACAGTCCAGGTTATGCCGAAGGTTTCAGGTTATGCTGATCGCCAAGACATTCAGGAGGTCACAGCGACAATTTAGGATCAACTAGCAGATCGGCTAGACATCTCAATAGTCATAGTGACCATGCTTTCTCAGAGGTTTCAGCCTGTGAGATTGAGGCAACAATTCCAACAGACACCATGGGAGATTCCTGGACGTTTCCGGTACAGTCAGGGGAAACCTAGCCGTCCCCTGGCCGTTTCGGGGACAACTAGGTGTCCCCTTTTGTTTTGCAGACGTTTACTAAATCGGGGACACGTTTCTTGGCATTTCCTAAAAATGCCAAATCAGAGGAGACGGCCAGGGGACATCCCCCCATCCTCGAAATGCCTCAAGGGATAGGGATGTAGGGTTTAGGGGTGGGGACATGTCCCCGTGTATCACAACTAAATTGCTTTGAAATCTTATAACAAGTCAAAACATATAAACAACGATGAGCTATCAGAGTTAGAAAATTAACAACATATCAAATCACAATTTTTAAAGATGTTTTCTTTATCAAAGAACCATAGTCTAGGCCAACACATTTAAATTGTTCTTAAACTTGTCAGGATTGTTCTCTACTTGTTACATCACAAGAAATCTAAATCATCAAGAGACTCGACTGACTTGGTTTAATATCATTGCCAGTACATTCACCACTGAAATTCATCACAATCAAAATCAGAATCATCTACATATGTCGTCTTTGATCTAGGTTGGAGTTGTGAAGAAAAGGTAGATAAGCCCTGTGTCACTTTGCTCATATACAATCACAAATTAAACATAAATATGATCTTCTGCCTTTCAGCAACAACTTGTTCATTTTCTTACACTGAATGTGATCAAAGCAACTACAAGTCTTTTCACAAGTTATGAACTTGCTCCTTGACTCTATTCTAAGGGGAAAGAATTGTGGCTAACAAGTATTTGCTCTATAAGTGTTCCCCCATCTGTACCTATCAACATCAAAACGTGATGCCATACTTGGCTGCTAGTTCTCAAAACATCCCTTCTTGTGACCTGTATATCCAAGTTTGATCCCTAATTTTACTTAAAATCATCAATTCTGGCTCAAACCTCCCAATAGCTTCATAAACTCATCCATTCCTTTGCTGTCAGCCTATCCATCTATATAAAATAATTTGGTTTACAAATGGCAAGTTGTTTCATGCAAATGAAAATACATCATTTCCCATCTTGATGCAAATGAAAATACATCATTTCCCATCTTGAATCAATTGTATATCATATCTCAATTTAGTTGACTTCCATATTAATGAATGTTTTCTAATGGCTTCAATATGTATATACTCTTGTAAGATGTTATGTCCATAGGGTTTGCTCTTAAGATTCAACTTAAGTAAAGTCTAATAACAACTGTCACGTTACTGTTAAACCCTAGCATATGATAATCAGGATCTGCAGATAGCAAATTCACTCTTCAAATGTACTCGGAATAAATAAAATCAAACCCTTGTTAACTTCTGCAGATGACAGCAATTAAGGGCACTGTAATATTTTAGGGTTAATCAACACTTCCCTGGTCTATATCATGCACAGCAAACTACTGAGATCAAATGTTTTTACCTGAATTTCACACTTCCAAGCAGCAGGTACAGGAATCTCAAATAACAGTGATAGCGACTCAAAACTGTTTTATAATTGTCACTGAATAGTTTAAACTTTAAACTACAATGATTCACAACACTAACCTAATGGCTGCAGATCCAAATGTAACTGGGACTGTGGCCCTTTGGGAGGTGTACACAATATGCAGATCTGTAAAATATTGTTGGTAGATTGCAGCATGTTGCCAAGATCTGGGTGAATGGCTATAGAGGTTCACTCCAGTGATCTAATTTGGGGTAGCGAACCCAGGTGCAGCTTATTAAGAGTAATTTTATGCCCCACGAAAGAATGACAATAGTTCTTGACAGATTCATAAGACCAAGCATAATTCTGCTCAAAATATATTGTTAGTTGTTTTTCAACTGTTGACACTTGCTGAGATTCATGGTCAAATTTAAAATTATCTGACAGAATAAGCTTTAAGCTTCCAGTAGAGTATTAACCTATCTGGCTAGGAACGAATAAGTTGAGATGGATTGTCCACAAATGCAATCCAATATTGTGGAGAAAACCCATTTTCATTCATATTAAAACAAATATGTTGAAATAACAAATGCTGGAAGGTTACAAACCACTGTAGTAGAAAGCAGGATAGACAAAAGAAATCCCAATAACAATCGTCAAGCATCCATGCAAAGAAAAAGAACCATAGTTGACCAAGCACAGTATGTTAGCCTGCCATAAGTTCCACAATCTTAGCAAAACCACATAAATATCCACACCGAGAGCCAAGGGTTGGTCTGTTACCATTGACCTTGCTTTTCAACAAAGAACAATAATAAGAAATTAAACATGCATTCCAAGTAGATGAGGTTATGACTTAATTTTCTCCTTCTGCTGGGAAATGATGACAGTGCATTGCCAATTAGCTGGATTTCTTGTTGTAGCAGTATCTGTGAGAGTTGAACAGGGATTTACACAAAAATACAGAGGTGTGTTGCCAAGAAGGATGTTGGATGGAGAAACAATTGAGTTTGACAGTGGTTAATTATATGTCAGCAGGTACAGCTTAGGGTTTCAATATAAGTCTTCACGAAGTTGAGCTGTCGAATTGTATAATTATAGTATGCTTGGAAAACCCTTCATTTGACTGGAGAAATGTATAGAAAATTATTTGAAGGTAGTCCAATCCTCTGTGACGGATCCTTCTTTGGAAAATGCTTTAAGGAAACTTTAGCAAGCTAGAAATTTATCTGCAATAAATTGATAATTTTCTTTTTGCAAACTGGAGAGAAGAAACAATGACAAGCCACATAAAGGGCTTTCAAGTTTCAACCTTGCTGTGGATCTTTGCTCTCAGGAATCAACTCTCAAGTTCTGCTCCTATGAAGCTTACAAGCTTAAAGTTTCTACAATGACATTCGTAAGTGAGACGCACCACTTAATTCTGCAGGCAGTATCATCCCAAGAAAAACGACTGGATGAACACCCTTTTTCAGCTTCAGCTCTGACTGAAATCTCGTGGCTGTGAATCTTGACAAGGCTCCATTGTTTTGGTAATACCCTAAAACTAGATTTAGGAGCTGAAGACTTCAAGTGAAAATCACACAGCATTTGATTTATCCAATCTCATGGAGGACAAAAGACTATCATGAAAAGGTCGATTTGGTTCAAAACAAACTAAACAATATCAACACAAAATCATATAGAAGAACAAAGAAAAAACTGCTGGACACATGTCAGCCTTGGCAGCCCTAGGCACTAGTTGTTAGTTTTATATCTTACAACTCAGCCTTGATAGAACAAGGAACGATGAAATTAATTTTGATCTCAATACTTAATGTTATAGATTCATAGATTGCACAGATAAGTGATAATTCAGATCATACACAAGGAAAGCCATGTACAATTTATAGTTGTCGAACAGATGTCATAGCCTTTGATGATTTGTCAATGAATGGAGTACACCTAATAAACACTTATTTTAGCAACGATCAGCGATATGCTCAAAAACTCATGTAATCAAATACAAAAATTGATATGGGGTATGCCTTAGATTTTTCAAGACAGGTCACATTGCTCTATATCCTTGGAATTACAGAGTGCAGTTATAAAATGACAAAACATCATTCATCTGCAGAAGAACACTATTTGGTTAGATCCAATGGGACTTACAGATTTGACATTATAGACAAATCCTGTTTTGCCACTGTATGGAAAAGTTGAGACAACCCCTTGAATGAAATAAATAATCCATTCAAGGAAAAAGCAAGAGAATATCTGTCAGGCATGCATCTTTCAACAATATAATTGTAGGATAAAAGAAATTCTCCAAGTAATTCCCTTGAATTAAGCTTTCCGGAAGAAATTTGTTCACTGTGATGACTGTACTGGTACATAGTCATCATCTCATTGTGCTACATAATAACTGAGATGTCAAGACTGAAAAGCATGTGATGCCTAATTAAGCAAAGTGATAAGAACAGTTTAGACAATCTGCTTAGCTTGCCTTTCGTGAAGTGAGGTAGCTACATTGAAGATGTTCTCAGAACCTCAAAATATGATTTTAGATAATTCTGAAGTTAAACAAGATAATCTACAAATAGTAAGGGTCAGATTGTATAAATAATTTTGTGATTACAGAGAACTTGCAAGATATCTGGCAGATGTTAAAAATATAAAATTTTCATTTCATTTAATCTTCAAGAGGACCCTCACTGAGCTCTTTCATCTTTTCCGAAAGATCTTCAAGTATATCCTCTCTGCCCACTTTCAAAAGTCCAATCCTTAACCTCCTATAGGTTGCCATTGAAGGAGATATACCCTTCCCTATCATCTCCTCAAAATAAGAACAAGCTTCATTTATATTGCCATGATCACACAGTCCATTTATAAACAAAGAGAATGTATGCATACTGGGACACACCTGCTTTCGGCCCATATATTTCCACACCTTCAAAGCCATGTCTATCTTATCCTGCCCAAAGAACATCTTTAACATTATATTATACGTATCCGTATCTGGGTCGCAGTCTCCCTTCTTCACCATCGTGCGAAAGAGCTGGTAAGCCTCCTCTGTGTTCTCCTGCTGTATGAGGTAATGCAAGATAACATTATAGGTCCTAGCATTCGGCCAAACCCTTTCCTGTTCCATCTCATTCAAAAGCTCATAAGCCTCACCCAATTTACCGACATTGCAAAAGGCACCGATTAATGCATTGTAGGTAGGTGTTTCGGGGGCACACCCATTCCTCTTCATCTCACTAAAAATAGCCAAGGCTTCATCAACACGCTTCTCAGCACCATGATTATGAATCAAAATACTGTAAATATGAGGGTTTGCTTTGCAACCGCTATTCTTCATCGTATCCAACAGCCCAACAGCCTCCTCCATTTTACCCCCCTTGCAAAGAGCATTCATAAGTATAGAATAAGCCACTACATCAGGCTCACAGCCTTTTTCCCTCATTTCCCTAAAAATATCCCTGGCTCTAGGCAAATTGGGTTCTTTGCCCCACCCTTCCAACAGAATACTGTAAGTCTTTAAATCCGGCACAAACCTCGCCTTCATACAGTCAAAAATCTCCTGGGCCTTTCTCACATTCTTACATTTGCACAAAGCACTGAGAAGACTGTTAAAAGCCTCCAAATCTGGCATCACACCAAATTTGTCCATGAGGTGAAAAGCATAAACTGCCTCGTCAAGCTTCTTTACCCTGGTATACCTCCGTATAATAATACCAAACGTTTCCTTCGTTAAAATCCCCTTGCTCTTCATGAGCTTGACCAGCGTCCACATTAGCCCATATTGTCTTATTTTACCCAGTGAATTAATCATGGCATGATATGCCTCCAGGCTGTGCGTGTAACCTTCCTGTCTGCCAGCCCAATCGAAGAACCTGTAGGCCACCATTCCCGCATTTCCAAATTTCTCTAGTACATTTTCCACTAAAATCGGCGACAGTTTTACTTTAGACTTGCGTAGGTTTTTTTCGAGGTCGAATTGAGGGGAACATGTGAGAATCTTGCAGATTTTTTTCACGGCCTCGCTGCAGTCGCTTCGAACGGGGATCTGAGATGAAGTGTGTATAAGCCATTTTTGTCCAGTTGATAAAAATTTCGCCATTCCCGCCGCCAAGTATAATGACGAATTTCTTGCGACTCTGCATTTAAGAGATAAATGGAGAAGCTACATACCTTATGAGGACCAACCTTGATCCAAATTGATGCTTCGACGTTTCGATCTCAAAATAGTATCTCAAACTCGAGGCCGCCATTAATGATCTCGCTTCAGAATTTCCACCGTGAAAATCTATTGAAGATTTATTTTTGAATGGCTTTCCTCATCGATTAACGTTGAGACGCTTCAGACTGAGATGAGGGTGCATGGTTGTGGAATTGCTTTCCAAATGGCTGTGATCTTAGGGTTAGCATTATTGTTTCCTATTGAGATGCTGTATGAGGGAATGCAAGATAACATTGAGATTTACAATTGTTTGTCAAATTAATTGTGTATGTTTGTAT